>CM038142.1:109588285-110188285 GCA_021437245.1 Aegilops speltoides
TCACCTTTTACTTCATCAACCACTAGTCCACTACAGCTACAATCAATCCAAGTCTATAAACCGTCTATGCGCCGCACGCATGTAGGTGTAGCTGTGTAAAACATACTAAGCGTGGGAGCGATATCTCGTTCTGGAAAAAAGAGCATCGAATTTAGACTCTACAACCAGGCACACGGCAATTACTCGGCAGCTTCCTGACAACTTACCACAAGGCAGAGCATAGCTCCCTGCATATGAAGGTAGACCCATGTGCTCAATTGTTTCAACTTTAGGCAAATAAGGCAGACTTGGATCGCTGGTCACAAGTTAAAAACGAGGGAGACGTTCATGTACTGGGTTTCGCTTCGTACCTTCATTGTTATGAAATTCTAGGGAACGACTAAACGCCAGGTACCTAAAATACATCCAGTGTCGGTTACTTCTTTTCTGTCCGTTAGATATTCTTTCAACGGCTCACACGTAGTCTTCCACCTTCTTCCTCCCACGATCTGATCTGCCTCTTTTCTGCAGCCGCCGGCCTACCCTGCCCCATCCGCCTGCCTCCACCCCCGCGGCCGGCAGGCACTGCCGCGCATAGCGTCGCCACCCCGCCCTCCCCTCAACCACCCCCATTGATGTTGCTAGACATCACCTCGGCGATCCCTCTAGCCCCCGCACCACAGATGAACAACTCTAGCGAGCCCGTGCACCCACCCATCCCTAAGATAGATACTGGGGTTGTGACTTCCCCCTAAGATAGATGTTGGGACTAGCTCTTCTCAGGCGAGGTACAAGGAAGAAGGAATACCTGACGCAACAAAAAAAATATGGTACCTGGTAATTAGCAAAACCGGAAATCCTAAGCTTGGAACAGAAATTGTACGAAATTTGTTTAGAAGTTGAATCCGACGAGACGACATGATGTTATGAATCCAAGACGCATTTGATAATGCATGGACAACAAGGACATCAACATTTACGGACAAGATTCAGCACAAACACATACACATCTTCACGGCCAGAGTGCGAGCATTCCTAACCATATTATCCCTCTGCAAACTAATGTAAAACGTTTTTACAGTTCAAATTGAGCTAGAAAAACGTTTTTATATCTTCTATATATAAATAGCTAGCCCCCACTAACATATTTCTTTTAACAATGCACACATGCCACCTCAACATGTTAACATGCAGGCAAAAGACCCACTTCATCATGTGAACATGCATGCAACAGACCCACGTCTTCATGCAAACATGCATGTGAAAAGTTCCACCTCATCAATAATGAAAAATAAATCATATAAGTTTTTAGTTTTAGTTCTCCTATTATTCATCCAAATATTAATATTCAAAATAATTAAATATCATGAAAGTATATTGCAATCGAGTCCTGCAGCAACGTGTGGGGCATCATCTAGTAAGTTTAAAGAGGTAGTACTCAATTAACAAGGTACACGCATTGGTATACGTGCCAAGGCCATCATACACCGTCTTCGACCACCCTCCACAACGTGTACGACCATCCTTGCTATGGGTGTGTTACGTCCCCTCGTTATTTGATATGTGTTGGGGTGAGGTGTCTCTAACCTACATTCTTTTTGCAATTTGGGAATAAACATGTGTACAATACTCGATTAAACTCTCAGTCCCACTAATCGTACATCATCTGAAACCCAACCATGGGCTTAGATGTCTTTTTAGTCTCCCCTTTTTAGTGGTTGAAGTCGACATGATTAGTTCATTACGAAAAGGATGTATGATAAGAATATCTCAATGGGTTTCTATAAATAGATATAAGAAAGTCTTTTCCTAAGTTTGTGCATTATTTTGAATCTTGTTGTCGAATGCAAAATGCACGACACTTGGAGTTTAGTAGAGACGCCCTATATCTTTAGAAACCGCGACATGCAAAGCATACTTGATATCAGAATGAATAAAATGCAGCATATGTCTAACAAATTACCTAAGGTGTGTCAACTGCGTCATATAAATTCAAAAGTGAATATATGGGTCTTAATTATGCATGTGTAATTCATCGCAGGTCTTATCCGCATTTGATCTGACAGCGTGGAATAATTATGTCTTTACAGAAATGTTTGTTTCACTTGTAAAAAATATTCCTGTGTTTGAAACATGTATTTAGGAAAAAAAATATTTTCAAAAATGTTTATGTCTTTGTAAATGACTAGATTTATTTTCAAGCACTTTTCTTATTATTTTTTCATAGTTCCATAACAAAACCAGAAGAAAAAAATGATGAATACTATAAAACCAGATGAGAAGAAACCGAGAAGAAAAATCCATCGAAACCCGAAATGGGCCAGTCTATGTTGCATATAAGAATGATCTATTTCGTGGGTGGATCCTACTCAGCGCTTTTCTTGCATTTACTTTTTCGCTGCTTTTACTGTAGTTAATTTTTTATTTCATTTTCTTTGTTTTTTATTTTGTTTTTACTACACAATGAAGATTTTTTTACTGCACGTTGAACGATTCTTTAATATACCATCAACATTTTTAATACACACTAAGCATTTTTTGAAATATTCATTGCACATTTTCATAATTTATGATAATGTTTCTTAATTACACAATGAATGTGAATTTAATACAAAATGAATATATTTTTAATCAACGGTTATTTTTAATATATTGTTAACTTTCTTAATATACACTGAACTTTCTTGAAAACACATATTGAACAATTTCCTAAATTTTATGTTTATTTTCAGTAGGCTTTTAAATATCTAGCTCCGTAAAAAAATGACAAATAGTTTATTTTGAAAAAAAAACTAATACCCGAAGAGAAGAAAAAGAAAATGATCATGACAGAGTGGCCAGTGTCTCTACTAATGGGCCAGCCCAAGTAGCACCATGCAGGTTAATTTGTTTTCCTTTTTATGTTTTCTTTTTTTTCTGATTCTCAAAACAAAATTGTTTGTTTTTCTTTTTCTTTCGCTCATATTTTCTGAAATATTCTAAATACAGGTATTCCGAAACTGAAATTTACATTAGAAAATAAAAATCATGAATTTGAAAAAATTAACACAGTGTAAAATCATTGTTAGTGTAAGTTTTAAAAAATGCTGAAAGCATTTAGAAAAATGTTTTCGACATTTAATACTGTTCATGAAATTAAAAAAATATGTCATAATTTAAAAATATAGACTACATAAAACATACGAATTCTAGTCATGTCAACCACATTCAATTGATCACACAAACATGCAACATATTTTCATGCACTTCTGGACATGTTTTAAATACATTTCAGTTGCATACATTTTTTAATGCATTTTACGTAAATGTTTTTGTTGCATTTCATATATTTAACATTTTTTGTTTCATACGATTTCATGATGCATTTACATGAATTCATCAATTGCATCCCAAAAATGCTTGAGACACATTTTAGTGTCACATTTTTCAAAATCAAACATTTCCATTGCATTTATAGAGATTTTGCGGTTGCTTCACGAAATAATCCCTCCATCCCTCAATGTAAGACATTTTTGCAAGCTTGCAAGCTATGTTTAGCTTGCAAAACGTCTTACATTGTGGGACGGAGGGAGTATTTCTTAATTTCACACACAATACACATTCATTTCAAATTGTAAGGAATATTCCTTGAAATTTAAAGGGAAGTGTTAACCAGAAGATTTCATGTATTTCAAACTCGTTCAGGAAGATTTTACTGGGAAGAAAACAAGTGAATCTTGTTGGAAATATGAGCAATTTACCGAATGATTTTATTAACAGAAATACTAGATAAAGCACGACTAATATAGCAGTGATAAAACAAGTCGAGTGATTTGACAGAGAGAAGGTAAATATCATCTATATATATGAACTAGAACCGAACCCATCTAGAACATACACTAGAGCAAGAAGTTGTGACAGAACCTCTAACAGGAAGAGTATTAGAACGTACGGAACGGGAGCAGATGCACCGGTCTTAGGGTCGGTGTCCTCACCGGCCATATCGTCGAGTAGGTTGTCGACGTCGAGGAAGAAGTCATTGTCGGGGAAGTAGTCGTTGGAGTCCGGTTCATCCGTGACGAAGAAGTCAGTAGTCGCGTTGAGCGCTCCCCAAAAACCTTATCACCCTTCTCCCGTACATGACTCAAAAGGTGCGTTTTCGGAGGCCTACTGTCCCAACCTGCGGTGCACGCCCCAAGCCGGGATGGGGAAGATTGTAGCAGCAGCGCAGTGCTCGGGAACTTTGTGACGAGAGGAAGAGGACCTTCTGATGTGTCTCTCTGGAGAGGAGCGACCTCTCTTATATAGGCACAAGAGAGGGACGCGAACAAGCTACGATGGGAGGTGAAGCAACGGAGAGAGACGAAGTGAACAGGCAGCACGTGAAGTGGTGCGTCGTTCGTATTCATTCTCCACTATAGCAAAACGTTTTAGCTCCCGTGTGACCGTTCGTATACCCGTCGTGCGTGGCAAAAATTTAGACATCGGCTCGGCTCATTCCAGCAACCCGCGGCGCGTCGTGGCGAGGCGGGCGGCGGAGGAGGAGCGCGCGTGGATGTCCCTCTTGTTCTCATACTCATACATGTGGGGAAAGAATCATCCTTATAAAGAGGTCCAACTCCCTCTAAACTAGCAGTGTGGGACTAAACTTTAGTTCCACGTCTTGCCTTGCACGAATGGGCTGCGTGGGCCTCTAGGATTTATTAGGAATTTCTGAAACTGCTATTGGGCTGGCCCATAATAGAGAAAATTCCAGCAATCCCCCACCAGATCCCAGAGGCACACACAATTTGTCTTTGGTTCCAAAACACTGTTTTATATACCGGTACTACAGTGGAGACTGTTAAGTTGAACTTCCACCTAGAACTCTATGTTACACTAGTAAGCAACTTGGACAGTGGACTGGGCCTTGAACTGCAAGTTTTCTGCGAATCTAGCTTCACATAAAGCCTTGAGCGATACGTGGCTATCGTGGGTCTTCCCCGCAGGTGGAGTTTATGCATCATACTCCGAGACCTTTCATGAGTTTACTAGAGAGAACCCTACTCTCATAAATTGCGACGTTTGACAATTAGACTCACATAGGTGTGTTCTTCAAAAGATGTTCTGCAGGACAACATCTGTGCTTAAATGAGCAACTTAGAACACATTAAGATATACATCAACCTGCTATGTAGATTTAGGAGAGTATTGCATCTTCATGGAGTGGTATTTTTAATAGTAAGGGTACTCTCCTCCTAGTTGACCAACAGCTTGTCTTCCACATCTAATTCACGGGATCTCCGATCACAAAGAATAGGTTATCACTGTAAACAACTCATATTGTGGGTCTCATACCCATCTCCCTCGATGCATTATCTATCACATTACGTGATAGAGCCTTAGTAAAAGGATCTGCCAAATTTTTAGACGTTTGGATATAATCCAATGCAATAACTCCGGAGTTTCTCATTTTTCTGACAGACTTTAACCTTCTCTGAACGTGTCTTGATGACTTCATGTTATCCTTTGAGTTGTTCACTTTCGTGATCACAATTTGATTGTCGCAGTTCATAAGGATACCCGGTACAGGTTTCTCAACAACCGGCAAGTCATTCAAGAGCCGGCGAAGCCAATCTACTTCGACCGTAGATGTATCTAGTGTTGTGAGTTTTGCTTCCATTGTTGACCTCGTTAAGATGGTCTGCTCGCAAGACTTCCAAGAAACAGCGCCACCTCCATGAGTGAATACATATCCGCTCGTGGCCTTTATCTCATCAAGATCGAGATCCGCTTTGAGTCACTATACCCTTCAAGCACCTTTGGGTGCCCAGTGTAGTGAATTCCATAATTCGCAGTGCCTTTCAAATAACGCAAAACTCTCTCTAGAGCTTTCCAATGCACATCTCCTAGTTTTGAGACAAACCGCTCGGTTTGTTAACAAAGAAAAGAGATGTCGAGTCTTGTAGCACAGCTAAGTACATAAGCAAGCCGATAATCTGAGAATATTTCAATTGGTCTCTAGCAATTCTTCGATTCTTTCGAAGCAACACACTAGCATCATATGGTGTTGGAGAGGGCTTGCAGTCAATGTAGCCAAAGCGACTCAAGATCTTTTCCACATAGTGAGATTGAAGCAATGTTATCCCACCATCATCGTCTCTCAACAACTTGATGTTCAGAATCACATCAGCCACTCCTAAATCCTTCATCTCAAAACAGCGAGATAGGAAATCCTTGACCTCCTTAATAACATTCAGATTTGTTCCGAAAATCAGTATGTCATCAACATACAAGCAAAGCATAACTCCCTCGCCCCCACCATGGTGTGTTGGGGAACGTAGCAGAAATTTAAAATTGTCTACGCATCACCAAGATCAATCTATGGAGTAATCTAGCAACGAGGGGAAGGAGAGTGCATCTACATACCCTTGTAGATCGCTAAGCGGAAGCGTTCAAGTGAACGGGGTTGATGGAGTCGTACACGTCGTGATCCAAATCACCGATGATCCTAGCGCCGAACGGACGGCACCTCCGCGTTCAACACACATACGGCTGGGAGAGACATCTCCTCCTTCTTGATCCAGCAAGGGGAGGAGAGGTTGATGGAGATCCAAAGAAGACGACGGCGTGGTGGTGGAAGTAGCGGGATCCCGGCAGGCTTCGCATGGCGCAAGCGGGAGGAAGAGGTGTCACGGGAGGGAGGGAGGCGCCAGGGACTCAGGTGCGGATGCCCTCCCTCCCCTCCACTATATATAGGGGCCTAGGGGCGCCGGCCCCTTGTAGATCCCATCTAGGGAGGGGGACGGCTGCCCTAGGGGTGTCTTGGCGTCCAAGCCAAGTGGAGGCGCCCCCACCCCTTAGGGTTTCTAACCCTAGGCGCATGGGAGGCCCAAGGGGGGCGCACCAGCCCACCAGGGGCTAGTTCCCACGCCCCTTTAGCCCATGGGGCCCTCCGGGATAGGTGGCCCCACCCGATGGACCACCGGGACCCTTCCGGTGGTCCCGGTACAATACCGATGACCCCCGAAACTCTCCCGGTGACCGAAACTAGACTTCCTATATATAAATCTTTACCTCCGGACTATTCCGGAACTCCTCGTGACATCCGGGATCTCATCCAGGACTTCGAACAACTTTCGGGTTACCGCATAGTAATATCTCTACAACCTTAGCGTCACCGAACCTTAAGTGTGTAGACCCTACGGGTTCGGGAACTATGTAGACATGACCGAGACAACTCTCCGGCCAATAACCAACAGCGGGATCTGGATACCCATATTGGTTCCCACATGTTCCACGATGATCTCATCGGATGAACCACGATGTCGAGGATTCAATCAATCCCGTATTCAATTCCCTTTGTCTACCGGTATAGTACTTGCCCGAGATCCGATCGTCGGTATCCCGATACCTTGTTCAATCTCGTTACCGGCAAGTCTCTTTACTCGTTCCTTAACACATCATCCCGTGATCAACCCCTTGGTCACATTGTGCACATTCTGATGATGTCCTACCGAGTGGGCCCAGAGATACCTCTCCGTCACACGGAGTGACAAATCCATCCTTGATTCGTACCAACCCAATGCAGACACTTTCGGAGATACCCGTAGTTCACCTTTATAGCCACCCAGTTACGTTGTGATGTTTGGTACACCCAAAGCATTCCTACGGTATCCGGGAGTTGCACAATCTCATGGTCCAGGAAATGATACTTGACATTAGAAAAGCTTTAGCATACGAACTACACGATCTTTGTGCTAGGCTTAGGATCAGGTCTTGTCCATCACATCATTATCCTAATGATGTGATCCCGTTATCAACGACATCCAATGTGCATGGTCAGGAAACCATAACCATATATTGATCAACGAGCTAGTCAACTAGAGGCTTACTAGGGACATGGTGTTGTCTATGTACCCACACATGTATCTGAGTTTCCTATCAATACAATTATAGCATGGATAATAAACGATTATCATGAAAAAGGAAATATAATAATAATAACTAATTTATTATTGCCTCTCGAGCATATTTCCAACAGTCGCCCACTTGCACTAGAGTCAATAATCTAGTTCACATCGCCATGTGATTAACACTCACAGGTCACATCACCATGTGACCAACATCCAAAGAGTTTACTAGTGTCAATAAACTAGTTCACATCATCATGTGGTTAAGACTCAATGAGTTCTGGGGTTTGATCATGTTTTGCTTGTGAGAGAGGTTTTAGTCAACGGGTCTGCAAAATTCAGATCCGTATGTACTTTGCAAATCTCTAGGTCATATTGTAAATGCTGCTTCCACGCTCCACTTGGAGCTATTCCAAATGGTTTCTCCACTATACGTATCCGGTTTGCTGCTCAGAGTCATTCGGATAGGTGTTAAATCTTGCATCAACGTAACCCTTTACGCTGAACTCTTTATCACCTCCATAATCGAGAAACATGTCCTTATTACTCCAAGGACAATTTTGACCGCTGTCCAATGATCCATTCCTGGATCACTCTTGTACCCCCTTGCCAGACACGTGGCAAGGCACATATCAGGTGCTATACAAAGCATGACATACTATATAGAGCCTATGGCTAAGGCATAGGGGACGACATTCGTCCTTTCTCTTTCTTCTGCGGTGGTCGAGCTTTAAGTCTTAACTTCATACCTTACAACTCAGGCAAGAACTCCTTCTTTGACTGATCCATCTTGAACACCTTCAAAATCATGTCAAGGTATGTGCTCATTTGAAAGCACCATTAAGAGTTTTTGATCTATCATCATAGATCTTGATGCTCAATGTTCAAGCAGCTTAATCCAGGTTTTCTATTGAAAAACAGTTTCAAATAACCCTATATGCTTTCCAGAAATTCTACATCATTTCCTATCAACAATATGTCAACAACATATACTTATCAGAAATTCTATAGTGCTCCCACTCACTTCTTTGGAAATACAAGTTTCTCATAAACTTTGTATAAACCCAAAATCTTTGATCATCTCATCAAAGTGTATATTCCATCTCCGAGATGCTTACTCCAGTCCTTAGAAGGACTACTGGAGATTTGCCTACTTGTTAGCATCTTTCAAGATCGACAAAACCTTCTGGTTGTATCTCATACAAACTTTCGTCAAGAAAATCATCGAGGAAACAATGTTTTGACATCCTATCTGCAAGATTTCATAAATAATGCAGTAACTGCTAATACAATTCCAACAGACTCTTAGCATCGCTACGAGTGAGAAAGTCTCACTGTAGTCAACTCCTTGAACTTGTCGGAAAACATCTTAGCGACAAGTCAAGCTTTCTTAATGGTGACACAAACCATCATTGTCTGTCTTCCCTTTTAGAATCCATCTGTACCCAACAGCCTTACGACCATCAGGTAGTTCTTCCAAAGTCTACACTTTGTTTTATACATGGATCCTCTCTCGGATATTATGGCCTCGAGCCATTTGTCGGAATCCGGGCCCACCATCGCTTCTCTAAAGTAGTAACATGACCTCCAAGACAGGATTAAGTACCACTCTAAAGTAGTACGCATCCTTGTCGACCTATGAGGTTTGGTAGTGACTTGATTTGAAGTTTCATGATCACTATCATTAGCTTCCACTTCAATTGGTGTAGGCGCCATAGGAACGACTTCCTGTGCCCTGCTACACACTATTTGAAGTGACGGTTCAGTAACCTCATCAAGTCTCCACCATCCTCCCACTCAATTCTTTCAAGAGAAACTTTTCCTCGAGAAAGGACCCGATTCTTGAAACAATCACTTTTGCTTCCAGATCTGAAATAGGAGGTATACCCAACTGTTTGGGGTGTCCTATGAAGATGCATTTATCCACTTTGGGTTCGAGCTTATCAGGATGAAACCTTCTTCACATAAGCGTCGCATCCCCAAACTTTTAAGAAACGACAGCTTAGGTTTCTCTAAACCGTAGTTCATACGGTGTCATCTCAACGGAATTACGTGGTGCCCTATTTAAAGTGAATGTGGTTGTCTCTAATGCCTAACCCATGAACGATAGTGGTAATTCGATAAGAGACATCATGGTATGCACCATATCCAATAGGGTGCAGTTATGATGTTCAGACACACCATCACACTATGGTGTTCCAGGCGGTATTGGTTGTGAAACAATTTCCACAGTGTCTTAATTGTGTGCCAAACTTGTAACTCAGATATTCATCTCTATGATCATATCATAGACATCTTATCCTCTTGTCACGACGATCTTCAACTTCACTCTGAAATTACTTGAACCTTTCAATAATTCAGACTTGTGTTTCATCAAGTAAATATACTCAGTATCTACTCAAATCATCTGTGAAGTAAGAACATAACGATATCCACTGCGTGCCTCAACACTCATTGGACTGCACACATCAAAATGTATTACTTCCAACAAGTTGCTTTCTTGTTCCATCTCACTGAAAACAAGGCATTTCAGTCATCTTGCCCATGTGGTATGATTTGCATGTATCAAGTGATTCAAAATCAAGTGAGTCCAAACGATCCATCTGCATGGAGTTTCTTCATGCGTATACACCAATAGACATGGTTCGCTTGTCCCAAAATTTTCAAAAACGAGTGAGTCCAAAGATCCATCAATATGGAGCTTCTTCATGCGTTTTATACCAATATGACTTAGATGGCAGTGCCACAAGTATGTGGTATTATCATTACTATCTTATATCTTTTGGCACGAACATGTGTATCACTACGATCGAGATTTAATAAACCATTCATTTTAGGTGCAAGACCGTTGAAGGTATTATTCAAATAAACAGAGTAACCATTATTCTCCTTAAATGAATAACCATATTGCGATAAACATAATTCAATCATGTTTATGCTCAACGCAAACACCAAATAACAATTATTTAGGTTTAACACCAATCTCGATGGTAGAGGGAGCATGCGATGCTTGATCACATCAACCTTGGAAACTCTTCCAACACATATCGTCGTCTCACCTTTGGCTAGTCTCCGTTTATTCTGTAGCCTTTTATTTCGAGTTACTAACACTTAGCAACCGAACCGGTATCTAATACCCTGCTGCTACTAGGAGTACTAGTAAAGTACACATTTAATATAATGTATGTCCAATACATACTTCTGTCAACCTTGCCAGCCTTCTTATCTACCAAGTATTTAGGGTAGTCCTACTTCAGTGATCGTTCCCCTCATTACAGAAGCACTTAGTCTCGGGTTTGGATTCAACCTTGGGTTTCTTCACTAGAGCAGCAACTGATTTGCCGTTTCATGAAGTATCCCTTCTTTCCCTTGCCCTTCTTGAAACTAATGGTTTTACTAACCATCAACAATTGATGCTCCTACTTGACTTCTACTTCCGCGGTGTCAAACATCGCGAATAGCTCAACGATCATCATATCTATCCCTGATATGTTATAGTTCATCACGAAGCTCTAGCAGCTTGGTGGCAATGACTTTGGAGAAACATCACTATCTCATCTGGAATATTAACTCCCACTCGATTCAAGTGATTGTTGTACTCAGATAATCTGAGCACAATCTCAACGATTGAGCTTTTCTACCTTAGTTTGCAGGCTAAGAAACTCGTCGGAGGTCTTATACCTCTTGACGTGGGCACGAGCCTGAAATCCCAATTTCAGCCCTCGAAACATCTCATATGTTCCGCGATGTTTCGAAATCGTCTTCGGTGCCTCAACTCTAAACCGTTTAACATTACTGAACTATGACGTAGTTATCAAAACGTGTATGTCAGATGTTCGCAACATCCACAGACGACGTTCGAGGTTCAGCACACCGAGCGGTGCATTAAGGACATAAGCCTTCTACGAAGCAATGAGGACAATCCTCATTTTACGGACCTAGTCCGCATAATTGCTACTATCAACTTTCAACTGAATTTTCTCTAGGAACATATCTAAAACAGTAGAACTAAAGCGCGAGCTACGACATGATTTGCAAAAACCTTTTGACTATGTTCAGGATAACTAAGTTCATCTTATGAACTCCCACTCAGATAGACATCCCTCTAGTCATCTAAGTGATTACATGATCCGAGTCAACTAGGCCGTGTCCGATCATCACGTGAGACGGACTAGTCATCATCGGTGAACATCTTCATGTTGATCATATCTACCATACGACTCATGCTCGACCTTTCGGTCTCTTGTGTTCCGAGGCCATGTCTGTACATGCTAGGCTCGTCAAGTCAACCTAAGGAGGTGTTTGGTTCAGAAATGGAAACGTAAACGTAAATGGAATCAAATGACACTGTTACTATAAACGGTATCAACCAAAAACCAAAACTGTTTGGTTAGTAGCTGTAACGTTAATCAATACAGCAGCGCCTGGTCCTGCAGTTCCCCGGTCAGCTGCTTCCCGAGCGGAGCGCCCAGCCCGGCCATTGACGTACCATCCTCATGACCTTTCCGCGCTTCCTCTCAATCATCCTGGCGCCTTGAAGGACCTGCGCGCCTCGCCGATGGTCTGGCCGAGAGGAGGCTCGAGAGATAGGCGCAGTACTTTGACGAGCCGGAGGCTTACCCCGGGGGCTGCATCCACCGTCACTGGCTGCATGCCGCCCTTTGCCCGTGCAACATCCAGACCACTAAATTGCGGGTCCCTGTGCCATCCTCGCATTCCCCCATGGGAGCTGCTCGTGGAAGCCATTGCTCCGCACCGATCTCTTCCCGTTCGTCGGGCAGACATCACTTCCGGCGAGGGAGTCGACAATGGCCCGCTTTCGGTTGGCGCCGTCCTCGGCTACGGGATTACACTGCTCAGGCCATGGGGAGTGGTGGGCGGAGATGGAGATCGTGGCGTGGATGTTTGGGAAGAAGACGACAGGGTCGACAGGAGGGAGAGAGAGACTGCCGTATCGTTTTCTGATTGCGCCTGATTTCTTGGGTATTAGTTTTTAATAGGGCGGGATCTGTTACCGGAGTTATCAGATTACGGAGAAATCTAAACAAACAAGATTTAACGTTATCTGTTACCATCGTTATCAGATACCGTTACAATAGCACGAACCAAACACCTCCTAAGTGTTTCGCATGTGTAAATCTGGCTTACACCCGTTGTATGTGAACGTTAGAATCTATCACACCCGATCATCACGTGGTGCTTCGAAACAACGAACTTTCACAACGGTGCACAGTTAGGGGGAACACTTTCTTGAAATTATTGTGAGGGATCATCTTATTTACTACCGTCGTTCTAAGAAAATAAGATGCATAAACATGATAAACATCACATGCAATCAAAAGTGACATGATATGGCCAATATCATTTTGCTCCTTTTGATCTCCATCTTTGGGGCTCCATGATCATCATCGTCACCGGCATGACACCATGATCTCCATCATCGTGCCTCCATGAAGTTGTCTCGCCAACTATTACTTCTACTACTACGGCTAACGGTTTAGCAATAAAGTAAAGTAATTACATGGCGTTGTTCATTGACACGCAGGTCATACAATAAATTAAGACAACTCCTATGGCTCCTGCCAGTTGTCATACTCATCGACATGCAAGTCATGATTCCTATTACAAGAACATGATCAATCTCATACATCACATATATTATTCATCACATTCTTTTGGCCATATCACTTCACATAGCATACCCTGCAAAAACAAGTTAGACGTCCTCTAATTCTTGTTTGCATGTTTTACGTGGCTGCTATGGGTTTCTAGCAAGAACGTTTCTTACCTACGCAAAAACCACAACATGATATGTCAATTGCTATTTACCCTTCATAAGGACCCTTTTCATCGAATCCGATCCGACTAAAGTGGGAGACACTGGCACCCGCTAGCCACCTTATGCAACAAGTGCATGTCAATCGGTGGAACCTGTCTCACGTAAGCGTACGTGTAAGGTTGGTCCAGGCCGCTTCATCCCACGATGTCATCGAAACAAGATTGGACTAGTAACCATAAGCATATTGAACAAAATCAACGCCCACAACAACTTGTGTTCTACTCGTGCATAGAGACTACGCATAGACCTAGCTCTGATACCACTGTTGGAGAACGTAGCAGAAATTTAAAATTTTCTACGCATCACCAAGATCAATCTATGGAGTAATCAAGCAACGAGGGGAAGGAGAGTGCATCTACATACCCTTGTAGATCGCTAAGCGGAAGCGTTCAAGTGAACGGGGTTGATGGAGTCGTACTCGTCGTGATCCAAATCATCGATGATCCTAGCGCCGAACGAACGGCACCTCCGCGTTCAACACACATACGGTTGGGAAAGACATCTCCTCCTTCTTGATCCAGCAAGGGGAGGAGAGGTTGATGGAGATCCAGCAGCACGACGGCGTGGTGGTGGAAGTAGCGGGATCCCGGCAGGGCTTCGCCAAGCGCAAGCGGGGAGGAAGAGGTGTCACGGGAGGAAGGGAGGCGCCAGGGACTCAGGTGCGGCTGCCCTCCCTCCCCTCCACTATATATAGGGGCCTAGGGGGCGCCGGCCCCTTGTAGATCCTATCTAGGGAGGGGGATGGCTGCCCTAGGGGTGGCTTGGCCTCCAAGCCAAGTGGAGGCGCCCCCACCCCTTAGGGTTTCTAACCCTAGGCGCATGGGAGGCCCAAGGGGGGCGCACCAGCCCACCAGGGGCTGGTTCCCACGCCCCTTCAGCCCATGGGGCCCTCCGGGATAGGTGGCCCCACCCGGTGGACCCCCGAAACCCTTCCGGTGGTCCTGGTACAATACCAATGACCCCCGAAACTCTCCCGGTGGCCGAAACTGGACTTCCTATATATAAATCTTTACCTCTGGACTATTCCGGAACTCCTCGTGACATCCGGAATCTCATCCGGGACTCCGAACAACTTTTGGGTTACCGCATACTAATATCTCTACAACCTTAGCGTCACTGAACCTTAAGTGTGTAGACCCTACGGGTTCAGGAACTATGCAGACATGACCGAGACAACTCTCCGTCCAATAACCAACAGCGGGATCTGGATACCCATGTTGGCTCCCACATGTTCCTTGATGATCTCATTGGATGAACCACGATGTCGAGGATTCAATCAATCCCGTATTCAATTCCCTTTGTCTACCGGTATAGTACTGGCCCGATATTCGATCGTCGGTATCCCGATACCTTGTTCAATCTTGTTACCGGCAAGTCTCTTTACTCGTTCCGTAACACATCATCCCGTGATCAACCCCTTGGTCACATTGTGCACATTCTGATGATGTCCTACCGAGTGGGCCCAAAGATACCTCTCCGTCACACGGAGTGACAAATCCCAGTCTTGATTCGTGCCAACCCAACAGACACTTTCGGAGATACCCGTAGAGCACCTTTATAGCCACCCAGTTACGTTGTGACGTTTGGTACACCCAAAGCATTCCTACGGTATCCGGGAGTTGCACAATCTCATGGTCCAAGGAAATGATACTTGACATTAGAAAAGCTTTAGCATACGAACTACACGATCTTTGTGCTAGGCTTAGGATTGGGTCTTGTCCATCACATCATTCTCCTAATGATGTGATCCCGTTATCAACGACATCCAATGTCCATGGTCAGGAAAGCATAACCATCTATTGATCAACGAGCTAGTCAACTAGAGGCTTACTAGGGACATGGTGTTGTCTATGTACCCACACATGTATCTGAGTTTCCTATCAATACAATTATAGCATGGATAATAAACGATTATCATGAACAAGGAAATATAATAATAATAACTAATTTATTATTGCCTCTAGAGCATATTTCCAACATGGTGATAGTACACACATTTGTCAGCTTCGTTCACAACAAAGCCTGCAGCTGTTGAAGTTCTTTCGAACTTCTCATGCCACTGTTTGGGTGCTTGCTTGAGTCCATACAAAGACTTTAGCAACTTGCACACTTTCCCTTCCTGACCATCTATTACAAACCCATCTGGTTGTTCCATATAAATTTCCTCGTCCAACTTTCCATTTAGGAAAGCAGTCTTAACATCCATTTGATGAACGGGAAGACCATGTGAGGCAGCTAGTGAAAGTAGAACTCGAATAGTGGTCAGTTGAGCCACAGGTGAGTAAGTATCAAAGAAGTCTTCACCTTCCTTTTGGGTATAACCCTTAGCCACGAGCCGAGCCTTGTACTTTTCAGTAGTACCATCAGGCCTAAGCTTCTTGTTGAATACCCATTTGCATCCTATAGGTTTGCACCCGTAAGGACGATCAGTTATCTCCCAAGTTTCATTCGCCGAGATGGAATCCATCTCGCCTGACTTAACTTCCTTCCATGAGTCGGCATCTTGGATGCATAGGCCTCTGAAATAGAACTGGGAGTGTCATCTATGAGATACACAAGAAAATCATCACCAAAGGACTTTGCAGTCCTCTGCCTCTTGCTCCTAGTAGGAGCTTCATTGTTTTCCTCCACAGGACTTTCAAAGTGTTCCATCGAAATGGCAGGTTCAGTAATTGTAATTGGTTCCTGATTTGATGAACTATGCATCTCCTGATTAGATGAGGTAGCCATATCCTTCATGGGAAAGATATCTTCAAAGAAAGTCGCATCATTCGACTCCATGATTGTACCGACATGCATGTCAGGTACCTCAGATTTTATAACCAAGAATCTATAACCAATGCTATGAAGAGCATATCCCAGGAAAACACAATCCACAGTTCTTGGTCCCAGCTTCTGCTTATTTGGAATTGGCACATTGACTTTTGCCAAACAACCCCAGGTTCGTAGATAAGAGAGATTTTAACCTTTTCTTCTCCCATTCCTCGAATGGAGTATCTCTTTGTTCTTTGTGGGAACTCGGTTTAGGACATGACATGCAGTCAATATCGCCTCCCCCCACCATGCCTTGGAGAGACCCGATGTGTCTAACATGGCGTTAACCAAATCAGTTAGAGTATGGTTCTTTCGTTCGGCCACCCCATTTGACTGAGGTGAATAGGGAGGCTTCCTCTCATGGATTATACCATGTTCTGCACAAAAGGAATCAAATTCATTTGAGAAATACTCTCCACCACGATCGGACCTAAGCCTCTTGATCTTTCGATCAAGTTGGTTTTCCGCTTCAGCTTTATAGATCTTGAAGTAGTTCAATGCCTCATCCTTAGATTTCAGAAGATACACATGGCAGTATCTAGTGGAGTCATCAATCAACGTCATAAAATACTTCTTTCCACCTTTTGCCAAAACACCATTCATTTCACATAGATCTGAATGTATGAGCTCTAGTGGTGCAAGATTTCTCGTTTCTGCAGTCACATGAGACTTACGAGGTTGCTTAGCTTGCACACACACTTGACACTTAGATCCCTGATACGTCTCCGTCGTATCTATAATTTTTGATTGTTCCATGCCAATATTATTCACTTTCATATACTTTTTGGCAACTTTTTATATTATTTTTGGGACTAACTTATTGATCAGTGCCCAGTGCCAGTTCCTGTCTATTGCTTGTTTTATGTTTCGCAGAATATCCATATCAAACGGAGTCCAAACGGGATAAAAACGGACAGAGCTTATTTTTGGAAAATATGGAAAATTCCGGAAGAAAAAACCACGCGAGACGGTGCCCGAGGTAGTCACGAGGTAGGGGGCGCGCCTGACCCCCCTGGGCGCGCCCCCTACCCTCGTGAGCCCACCATAAGGCGGTTGACGCTACTCTTTTGCCGCAAGAAAGCTAATATTCGGAAAAAAATCACAGCGAAGGTTTCAGGCCAATCGGAGTTACGGATCTCCATATATACACGAAACGGTGAAACAGAGCGAGCAGAACACGAAGCAGAGATAGATCCAATCTCGGAGGGCTCTCGCCCCTCCCAAGCCATGGGAGACAAGGATCAGAGGGGAAACCCTTCTCCCATCTAGGGAGAAGGTCAAGGAAGAAGAAGAAGAAGAAGGGGGCCCCTCTCCCCATTGCTTTTGGTGGCACCGGAACGCCGCCGGGGGCCATCATCATCACCGCAATCTTCACCAACACCTCCGCCATCTTCACCAACATCTCCATCACCTTCCCCCCCTCTATCTACAGCGGTCCACTCTCCCGCATCCCGATATACCCTCTACTTGAACATGGTGCTTTATGCTTCATATTATTTTCCAATGATGTGTTGCCATCCTATGATGTCTGAGTAGATCTTCGTTGTCCTATCGGTGATTGATGAATTGCTATGATTGGTTTGAGTTGCATGTTTTATTATTGGTGTTGTCCTATTGTGTCCTCCGTGTCGCGCAAGCGTGAGGGATTCCCGCTGTAGGGTTTGCAATATATTTATGATTTGCTTATGGTGGGTGGCGTGAGTGACAAAAGCACAAACCCGAGTAAGTAGGTTGTTTGCGTATGGGATAAAAGGGGACTTGATACTTTAATGCTATGGTTGGATTTTACCTTAATGAATCTTTAGTAGTTGCGGATGCTTGCTAGAGTTCCAATCACAAGTGCATATGATCCAAGTAGAGAAAGTATGTTAGCTTATGCCTCTCCCTCAAATAGAATTGCAATAGTGATTACCGGTCTAGTAACATAGTCAGTTGCTTAGGGACAATTCCACAACTCCTACCACCACTTTTCCACACTCGCTATATTTACTTTATTGCATCTTTATCTAAACAGCCCCTAGTTTATATTTACGTGTTCTTTACTTTCTTGCAAGCTTACCCGAAAACACCTACAAAGTACCTCTAGTTTCATACTTGTTCTAGGTAAAGTGAACGTCAAGCGTGCGTAGAGTCGTATCAGTGGCCGATAGGACTTGAGAGAGTATTTGTTCTATCTTTAGCTCCTCGTTGGGTTCGACACTCTTACTTATCGAAAGAGGCTACAACTATCCCCTATACTCGTGGGTTATCAAGACCTTTTTCTGGCACCGTTGCCGGGGAGTCATAGTGTGGGGTGAATATTCTCGTGTGTGCTTGTTTGCTTTATCACTAAGTAATTTTTATTTGTTGTTCTAAGTTGTTCTCTATCTTTAGTTATGGATATAGACGCAAAATACCAAAAAAATTAGCTGTACTTGCTACTCATGAGGATGGGGTAACTCCTAAAACCTTCGATTCTCATTATGCGAGAGATATTATATACTACTTTGATAATCCTGAGAAAACCCCATTCAACTTTATAATGGGAGACACGTTGGATCAACGTGAATACTTTAGGGATTATCGCTCGACACAAAAAGGGAAACTATTATGGGGTCAATTTATTATGTTACGTTGGTATGCCTGGAATCTATGCTTGAGATATGATGTTACTTGTTGCTCTAGGATGGAGGCTCCACACCTTCCCTTTTCATGCAAATTTAATTATAATGAAACCTTAGCTTCTTATGCTAATGGTATATATGATGACTATGATGTGGAACAAATAGAAGAATTTGTTGCTTTTAAGGTTGCTTATGAAATTGAATCTTTGTTTGAAAAGTATGAAGCTTTAGATGATGATGCTTATAGGCCTGAAAATCTTGCTATACTTAGATATTTCTATGAAAATTATGAATACAATTACTATATTAATGCATTTATTGAGAAAGTCTCCGCCTTCCAAGAAGAGACTAATATTTTGCACGAAGCTATGGAAGAAGAAATTGATGAAACTGTGAGCTCATTGGATGAAAAAGATGATGAGGAGAGCGAAGAACAAAAGGAGGAAGAGCGGATTAGCTACCCATGCCCACCTTCTAATGAGAGTAACCCTCCAATTCATACATTATTTAATTCCCCTTCATGCTTACCGAAGGATGATTGCTATGATGATTGCTATGATCCCTTGAATTTGTTTGAAATATCCCTTTTTGATGATACTTGCTATGCTTGTGGCCAAGATGCCAATATGAGTTATGCTTATGGAGATGAACTTGCTATAGTTCCTTATGTTATGAATGAAATTGTTGCTATTGCACCCACGCATGATAGTCCTATTATCTTTTTGAATTCTCCCGACTACACTATATCGGAGAAGCTTGCACTTATTAAGGATTATATTGATGGGTTGCCTTTTACTATTACACATGATGATTTTGATGAATATAATATGCATGTGCTTGATGCTCCTACTTGCAATTATTATGAGAGAGGAACTATATCTCCACCTCTCTATGTTTCCAACACGATAGAATTGCAAGAAACTGCTTATACTATGCATTGGCCTTTACTTGGTGTGCATGAATTGTTCTTTTATGACATGCCGATGCATAGGAAAAGAGTTAGACTTCGTCATTACATGATTTATGTTACTTTGTGCTCACTGCTAAATTACAAATCATCGTTAATTAAAATTGGCTTTGATATACCTTGGGATCCGGGTGGATTCACTACTTGAGCACTATATGCCTAGCTTAATGGCTTTAAAGAAAGCGCTGCCAGGGAGACAACCGGAAGTTTTAGAGAGTCATTTATTTCTGTTGAGTGCTTTCATATATTTTAAAATCAACAAAAATAAAGAGGGGAACCCAAAACTTTTTAAAAAAAGAAGTGAAAGTGAGAGAGACGAGCATTGTGAAAGTGGGGGACGTCCTTGAACTTTGTTCATGCCCATGGGAACTTTGTGAATCTTAATTACAGAAACTTTTCAATAAAAATAATTATCCCCTTGTACAACTCCATTGTATTATAAAAATAATGTGCCAAGGTTTTCCTTTAGGATGTTTATCATGCTTGTTGGTTTGTACGGTGCAGGACAGAAGCTTTGGCTCTAGTGTGCGATTTTACATTTTTAACTGGAACGTCAATTGGTTCTGATTCCTTTTGCACTATCTTGCTATACAACTTGTTTATTTTTCGTAATTTTGCTAGAATTGTCGGGGTACCAGAAGTACGGTGGATGTTCAGATTGCTATAGACTGTTCTGTTTTTGACAGATTCTGTTTTTGATGCATAGTTTGCTTGTTTTGATGAATCTATCAATTTTTATCAGTGTATTAAGCCATGAAAAAGTTATATTACAGTAGACTCAATGCAAAAACAAAATATGAATTGGTTTGCTACAGTACTTAGAGTGGTGATTTGC
The DNA here is from genome assembly GCA_021437245.1 of Aegilops speltoides. NCBI lineage: Eukaryota > Viridiplantae > Streptophyta > Magnoliopsida > Poales > Poaceae > Aegilops > Aegilops speltoides. The sequence goes on from CM038142.1 coordinate 109,609,194, forward strand.
TTTATTATACTAACGGATCTTACCGAGTTTTCTGTTGAAGTTTTGTGTGGATGTAGTGTCTAATCGAAGATGTTTCGATGTGAGAAGAAGGAAGAGAGGCAAGAGCTCAAGCTTGGGGATGCCCGAGGAACCCCAAGTAAATATTCAAGGAGACTCAAGCATCTAAGCTTGGGGATGCTGGGGAGGCATCCCCTCTTTCTTCAACAAGTATCGGTATGTTTCGGATTCGTTTCGTTCATGCATTATGTGCAAGTCTTGGAGCGTCTTTTGCAATTAGGTTTTTACTTTTATTTTATGCACCATGCTGGTATGAGATAGTCCTTGGTTGATTTATAGAATGCTCACTACACCTTACTTAAATCTTTTGAGTGTGGCTTTATAGAATGCTTCATGTGCTTCACTTATATCATTTGAAGTTGGATTGCCTGTTTCTCTTTACATAGAAAACCGCCATTTGTAGAATGCTCTTTTGCTTCACTTATATTTGTTAGAGCATGGGCATATATTTTGTAGAAAGAATTAAACTCTCTTGCTTCAATTATATCTATTTAGAGAGATGACAGGAATTGGTCATTCACATGGTTAGTCATAAAATCCTACATAAACTTGTAGATCGCTGAATATGATATGTTTGATTCCTTGCAATAGTTTTGCGATATAAAGATGGTGATATTAGAGTTATGCTAGTGGGTGGTCGTGTATTGTAGAGACACTTGTGTTGAGGTTTGCAAGTCTCGTAGCATGCACATATGGTAACCGTTGTGTGACAAATTTGAAGCATGGGGTGTTTCTTTGATTGTCTTCCTTATGAGTGGCGGTCGGGGACGAGCGATGTTATTTTCCTACCAATCTATCCCCCTAGGGGCATGCATAGTAGTACTTTGCTTTGAGGGCTAATAAACTTTTGCAATAAGTATATGATTTCTTTATGACTAATGTGAGTCCATGGATTATACGCACTTTTACCTTTCCATCATTGCTAGCCTCTTGATGCACTGCATTGCCCTTTCTCACCTTGAGAGTTGGTGCAAACTTAGCGGTGCATCAAACCCGTGATACGATCGCTCTATCACACATAAGCCTCATTATATCTTCCTCAAAACAGCCACCATACCTACCTATCATGGCATTTCCATAGCCATTCCGAGATATATTGCCATGCAACTTCCATCATCATCATATTCATGACTTGAGCATTCATTGTCATATTGCTTTGCATGATCGTAAGATAGCTAGCATGATGTTTTCATGGCTTGTCCGTTTTTGATGTCATTGCTACGCTAGATCATTGCACATCCCGGTACACCGCCGGAAGCATTCATATAGAGTCATATCTTTGTTCCAGTATCGAGTTGTAATATCGAGTTGTAAGTAAATAAAAGTGTGATGATCATCATTATTAGAGCATTGTCCCCAAAAAGAAAAAAAGGCCAAAAAGAAAAAAAGAAAGGCCAAAGAAAAAAAAGAAAAAAAGAAGAAAAAAGAAAAAAGAAAATAAATAAAAAGGGGCTATGTTACTATCTCTTTTTCCACACTTGTGCTTCAAAGTAGCACCATGTTCTTCATGTAGTGAGTCTCATATCTTGTGATTCAAAGTAGCACCATGTTCTTCATATATATTGTCTCCTATGTTGTCACTCTCATATACTAGTGGGAATTTTCGTTATAGAACTTGGCTTGTATATTCCAACGATGGGCTTCCTCAAATGCCCTAGGTCTTCATGAGCAAGAAAGTTGGATGCACACCCACTTAGTTTCTTTTGTTGAGCTTTCATACACTTATAGCTCTTAGTGCATCCGTTGCATGGCAATCCCTACTCCTCGCATTGACATCAATTGATGGGCATCTCCATAGCCCGATTGATTAGCCGTCGATGTGAGACTTTCTCCTTTTTGTCTTCTCCACATAACCTCCATCATTATATTCTATTCCACCTATAGTGCTATATCCATGGCTTGCACTCATGTATTGCGTGAGGGTTGAAAAAAGCTGAAGTCGTTAAAAGTATGAACCAATTGCTCGGCTTGTCATCGGGTTGTGCATGATGGGGGGCATTTTGTGTGACGAAAATGAAGCATGGCCAAACTATATGATTTTGTAGGGATAAGCTTGCTTTGGCCTTGTTGTTTTGAAAAGACATGATTGCTTTATTGGTACGCTCGAAGTATTATTGTTTTTATGTCAAATGATAGACTATTGCTTTGAATCACTCGTGTCTTACTATTCAACATATGATCAAGATTATGCTAGGTAGCATTCCACATCAAAAATTATTCTTTTTTATCATTTACCTAATCGAGGACGAGCAGGAATTAAGCTTGGGGATGCTGATACGTCTCCGTCGTATCTATAATTTTTGATTGTTCCATGCCAATATTATTCACTTTCATATACTTTTTGGCAACCTTTTATATTATTTTTGGGACTAACTTATTGATCCAGTGCCCAATGCCAGTTCCTGTCTGTTGCTTGTTTTATGTTTCGCAGAATATCCATATCAAACAGAGGCAAACGGGATAAAAATGGACGGAGCTTATTTTTGGAAAATATGGAAAATTCCGTAAGAAAAATCCACGCGAGACGGTGCCCGAGGTGGTCACGAGGTAGGGGCGCGCCTGAACCCCCTAGGCGCGCCCCTACCCTCGTGAGCCCACCATAGGGCGGTTGACGCTATTCTTTTGCTGCAAGAAAGCTAATATTCGGAAAAAAATCACGGCGAAGGTTTCAGGCCAATCGGAGTTATGGATCTCCATATATACACGAAACGGTGAAACGGAGCCAAAACAGAACGCAGAAACAGAGAGATAGATCCAATCTCGGAGGGGCTCTCGCCCCTCCCAAGCCATGGGAGCCAAGGACCAGAGGGGGAATCCTTCTCCCATCTAGGGAGAAGGTCAAGGAAGAAGAAGAAGAAGGGGGGCCCTCTCCCCCTTACTTCCGGTGGCGCCGGAACGCCGCCGGGGGCCATCATCATCACCGCAATCTTCACCAACACCTCCGCCATCTTCACCAACATCTCCATCACCTTCCCCCCTCTATCTACAGCGGTCCACTCTCCCGCATCCCGCTGTACCCTCTACTTGAACATGGTGCTTTATGCTTCATATTATTTTCCAATGATGTGTTGCCATCCTATGATGTCTGAGTAGATCTTCGTTCTCCTATCGGTGATTGATGAATTGCTATGATTGGTTTGAGTTGCATGTTTTATTATTGGTGCTGTCCTATTGTGCCCTCCGTGTCGCGCAAGCGTGAGGGATTCCCGTTGTAGGGTTTGCAATATGTTTATGATTTGCTTATGGTGGGTGGCGTGAGTGACAAAAGCACAGACCCGAGTAAGTAGGTTGTTTGCGTATGGGATAAAAGGGGACTTGATACTTTAATGCTATGGTTGGGTTTTACCTTAATGAATCTTTAGTAGTTGCGGATGCTTGCTAGAGTTCCAATCATAAGTGCATATGATCCAAGTAGAGAAAGTATGTTAGCTTATGCCTCTCCCTCAAATAGAATTGCAATAGTGATTACCGGTCTAGTAACATAGTCAATTGCTTAGGGACAATTCCACAACTCCTACCACCACTTTTCCACACTCGCTATATTTACTTTATTGCATCTTTATCTAAACAGCCCTTAGTTTATATTTACGTGTTCTTTACTTTCTTGCAAGCTTACCCGAAAACACCTACAAAGTACCTCTAGTTTCATACTTGTTCTAGGTAAAGTGAACGTCAAGCGTGCGTAGAGTCGTATCAGTGGCCGATAGGACTTGAGAGAGTATTTGTTCTACCTTTAGCTCCTCATTGGGTTCGACACTCTTACTTATCGAAAGAGGCTACAACTATCCCCTATACTTGTGTGTTATCAATCCCTTGACAGTGGTGAAACTAGGGATTAAGTTAACTTCGCTAGTCGCAACATGCAACGAAAGCGAACATGATAGAGACGTGAATGCCACACATGATTAACAACTTTATTGCAAATGCCTGATAAGGATAAACGAAACAGGCCTCCTGACTCATAGCCTTTACCAACAAAGGTTCCATACTTGGAAATTACAAATTTACTCGACTCAAAGACAAGCTTGTAGCCATCTCTACACAGAAGAGATCCGCTAACAAGAATTTTATTGACGGAGGGGACATAATGCACGTTCTTTAGCCGCATGATCTTCCCCGAAGTGAACTTCAGATCGACCGTGCCAACACCACGAACAGAAGCACTTGAACCGTTGCCCATCAACACGGTTGAAGTCCCTGCGGTCTGATAAGACGAAAACATAGAAATATCACCGCATACATGCACACCCGTGTCAATCAACCAATCAGGAGAATGACATACTGAAAGAATAGTGGGAAATATACCATACCCAACATCCTTCATGTCAGTGTCTCCAATGACAACATTAGCAGTCTTGCCGCCTTTCCCAGGATGACGCTTGTCATAGCGATAAGGGCAACTAGGAGCCCAATGATCATGATCCCCACACACATGACAAACACCTTTCTTCTTGTCATTCTTCTTCTTGAAGTTTGTGTGCTGCACAGCCTTGTTCTTCCCATCAAACTTTGCTTTACCATCAAACTTGCCCTTGTTCTTGAACTTGTGGGGCTGGAAGTTCTTCTTCTGTACCAGATTGGCACTAGAACCACCCTCAATACCTCGAGCACGGTTGTCCTTTGCTATCGCCTTTTCTTCCACATCAAGAGTACCAATGAGACCCGGAACGGAAAACTCCTGCCTCTTATGCTTCAGTGAGGTAGCAAAGTTCCTCCACGTGGGAGGAAGCTTAGTGATGATACCTCAGGCAATAAACTTGTCTGGTAGGATACAATTGAAGTGCTCAAGTTCTCTAGCAAACGACTGTATCTCATGAGCTTTCTCAACCACGTAGTGCTCTTCTGTCATCCTGTAGTCATAGAATTGCTCCATGATGTACAACTCAGTGCCAACATCCGAGACCCCAAACTTGGCCTCAAGTGCGTCCCACATATCTTTTCTATTATCAATTGACGCATAAGCATCAACTATGTTCTCACCAAGAACACTCAAGAGAGCAGCCTTAAACAAGGTATCCATTTTCTGAAAAGCTTGTGCCTGTTGGGCATCTTGCTCTCCTTCAGGTTTGCCAAGAGTGGCGTCATAGCAACTCATGGTTTGAAACCATAAGACTACTCTCAAGCGCCACCCCTTATAGTGGATACCCTCAAACATAGGAGGTCCCATGGAAGCAGCAAAAATACTTGGGGTAAATTGCCTATAATAAGGTTTTTGGATTGTTGGAAATATGAGCAATTTACCGAATGATTTTATTAACAGAAATACTAGATAAAGCACGACTAATATAGCAGTGATAAAACAAGTCGAGTGATTTGACAGAGAGAAGGTAAATGTCATCTGCATATATGAACTAGACCCGAACCCATCTAGAACAGACACTAGAGCAAGAAGTTGTGACAGAACCTCTAACAGGAAGAGTATTAGAACGTACGGAACGGGAGAAGATGCACCGGTCTTAGGGTCGGTGTCCTAGCCAGCCATATCGTCGAGGAGGTTGCCGACGTCGGGGAAGAAGTCGTCGTCGGGGAAGTAGTCGTCGAGTCGTATGTCTGTGGACGAAGAAGTCGATGGTCGCTACTGAGCGCTCCCCAAAAACCTTATCACCCTTCTCCCGTATAGGACTCAAAAGGTGCAGTTTCGGAGGCCTACCGTCCCGACCTGCGGTGCACGCCGCAAGCCGGGATGGGGAAGATTGTAGCAACAACGCAGTGCTCAGGAACTTTGTAGCAAGGGGAAGAGGACCTTCTGATGTGTCTCTCTGGAGAGGAGCGACCTCTCTTATATAGGCACAGGAGAGGGACGCGAACAGGCTACGACGGGAGGTGAAGCAACGGAGGGAGACGAAGTGACCAGGCAGCACGCGAAGAGGTGCGCCGTTCGTATTCATTCTCCACTATAGCAAAACGTTTCAGCTCCCGTGTGGCCGTTTGTATGCCCGTCGTGCGTGACAAAAATTTAGACATCGGCTCATTCCCGTAACCCGCGACGCGTCGTGACGCGGCGGGGCAGGCGGCGAAGGAGGAGCGCGCATGGATGTCCCTCTTGTTCTCATGCTCATACATGTGGGGAAAGAACCTCCCTTATAAAGTGGTCCCACTCCCTCTAAACTAGCAATGTGGGACTAAACTTTAGTTCCACCTCTTGCCTTGCACGAATGGGCTGCGTGGGCCTCTAGGATTTATTAGGAATTTCTGAAACTGCTATTGGGCTGACCCATAATAGACAAAATTCCAGCAAATCTCCTCTCTCAAACGTATCATCGGACAACTCAAGCTCTTAGCTATAAGGCCCATGAACACCGACCGGTGTAGGGAGAAATGTTTGGCATGCACCAATGGCAAAATTGAGATATCGTGGACACGACTTGAATATGCACCCCTATACCGGTAAAGCCAAAGAGTGCACAACTTAAAACCATCTCGAAAATCGATCTCTCTACCTCCTCGCACTGACACCCACCTTAGCCGCGCGTGTGACCTCGTCCTCCCGTGCGCTACCACCTACTTATGCCACAAAGTCGGCGCTCGCTAACTTGAGAAACAAAACAATAATTTAGCATTGATCATGTTTATGGGCCAAATTGATAGCACACCTTCAAGTAAGTACTCCCTCTGAATTTAAAGTAAAATCACGATATGTATTATGGATCGAAGGGAGTACTATTCATAGCATGATTTGACTACTAGGCCCATGCTGAATCTGACATTTTGCAACAGCAGACCACGAACTCACACGCAGAACAGTGACATGGACCGACAAGCGCATGCTGCAGCAACATACTGCTATGTGCTGAGCTAAACGGTGCAAACACGCACAACCATAATAACTATAAAGTGCCGTACAGATGTAAGAGGATTATTCACTAGTGCAGTTGAAGTTAACCAGATAAATTAACCGCTAACATAGCGGCCTTCTTCTTGTTGTTGTTCAGTGAATCCTGCGGCAGCTAGCAGTCCTGGCGGATGATAAACCCGACCACGGTGCCAACCATGCTGCCCACGGTCACGAGTATCGTTACCCAGGCCGGGATGCAGCAGTGCAGCCAGCCGAGATAGCCGCCGCACGGCTTGCACGCAGCAGCCGGCTCGTCGCCGCCGTCCAGCTTCTGTCGCAGGTGGCTCAGCAGCAGCACGGCGTCGACGACGTACACGGCGAGGGGGGCCTCTTCGGACACCGTCTTGGTCACCCTGACCCCAGCGCCGCTCCCGCACGACGGCCACAGCCGCACCGTGTCCCCGTCGTCGCGGACGGTGATGGCGTGGCTCTTGTTGGTGGGCGCGTCGGCGGACAGCGAGTTCACGGACGCCCAGTCGAACGCCTGGAACTGCTCCCTCACGTAGCGCGCCCCCGCGCCGTGGTGAAGCAGGACGGCGAGCTGGTCGTCGGCGCTCAGGCTGTCGAACTTGGGCTTGAACGTCGCCACCGCGAGGTCGTCGGGGCAGAAGACAGTGAGCCCGCTGCCGCGTCCGTCGAGGAGGCGCTGCTGGAAGATCTCGCCCGCGTTCGCCGTCGCGGCGAGGAGGCCCGCGAACTTCGCGCATCCGTTGGCGGACATAACGTCCATGAACACCTGCTGCTTCGGCGCGTCGGACGCGTGCCCATGGCCCGAGCCGTCGATGCCTCGGAACTCGAGCCGAGGCGCCTCGTCGTCGTCCGTGGACACACGGGCCGTGAACACCGGCTCCTCCGGCGCGACGGACGCGTGCCCACGGCCCGAGTCGTCGATGCCACGGAACTCGAGTAGGGGCGTTTCGCCCGCCTCGTCGTCGTCAGTGGCGATAACGTCCATGAACACCGGCTCCTCCGGTGCGACGGACGCGTGCCCACGGCCTGAGTCGTCGATGCCTCGGAACTCGAGCCGAGGCGCCTCGCCCGCCTCGTCGTCGTCAGTGGCGATAATAACGTCCATGACCACCGGCCCGACGGACGCGTGCCCACGGCCCGGGTCGTCGATGCCTCGGAGCTCGAGCCGGGGAAGCCACGCCTCGTCGTCGCCGCCCACTGCAGCGCCCCCAGAAACGACGAGCAGAAGAAGGAGCAGAAACGGCGCGGCCATCGCGCGCTGGCACGAGCGAGCTAGCTAAGAGGGCGTGAGATGCACGGAGTTGCTGAGTAGCTACGGTAGGCTGGTAGCAGAGGGGGTGTGGCCGCGAGAGTGTGCAGTATTTATACACCGTGACGGTCTGACGGAGACAAGCCAAGGTCCATGGTCGCTCGTGTACCCTATGGCCGCGAGAGTGCGCGTATAGGAACTGCGAGGTAAAGAGCTCCATGGTCCGGTAGGAAAGGGAGCGAGGAAGAATGGAGTGAAGGCAAGGGCTATACGTGTCGGTCACCCATAGGGTACATGATATGGAAGCGACTCAAGACACAAGCCAAAAAGAATGTGGGTTTTCTCCAAACTTGACATGCACACATATAATGTCAAATTTTTGTTTAGAATTTTTTTCACACTTTAAAATATATTTTTCGCATGCAGAGCACGCGCTCCCGGGAGCACCAACAGATTTCCAACACGGGAAAACTCTACCCAAGCGCATTATGTCTCCCTTGTAAAACTTGCCGTCCAGCCGTCGCCACGGAGTGAGTGACTTCAGCGCATCAACTTTGTCGGTGCGTCCTGATATGAGGTTACTCCTGTCCAGGGTTTAGGGTTTAATGAATGTGAATTATGACAGTGCCATCTAGATTTGGCATAGGTTAATTAATTTGTCCACGCTATTCCTTACTAATAAAATCGATCATCTAGCACATTGCGACGCATCCATGGCCACAATAGTGCACACTACATCACTGGCACGTTTTTTTTCGCATGCCATCCACTCGGAAAGTCTACTTCTCCTGCGTCTACGTAAGAGCACTAACAGTGCGTGCATGGGCTGCATTAACCTGGTAACGAAATGAGATGTGCCTGCGGTCCATGGCAGCAACAACCGATCAAAGGCGAGTGAAAACATTTGGCAGCAACGCGGACTCTCACAGAAGTGAAAGCTTGTTGAATGTGATGTCCCTGCCGGGAGATAACACGGGAACAGGTAACGCGGTGCGCCACTATCTCATGCCAAGAAGGGCATATGCAAGATGAGGACGGCGTTTCGCTGCTGCCATGATCACATCACATGCCACCGCGTGCTCCTTACATGGTCACGTCGCGTCCTGGCTGAGTTATTTCCTTGCTTGGCTCCTTACATGGTGTCTGACGCAACAATCCCTTGCATGCCTTATGTGTAGCAAATATACGTGGCCAATTCATTACAACAGCATATATAGCTTGTGAAGCAGACCCTCCAACCACTTGTTCACATTTTTTACGTCAACCACTACTACAACTCAATGAATCCACATCTATAAACACATCTGTGCGCCGCACGCGTGTAGGTGTAGCTGTGTAGGAGTAGGACATATACTAAGCGTGGGAGCTATATCTGGTTCTGGGGACAAGAAGATCAAATTTAGACTATGGAACCAGGCACGGCAATTACTCGGAAGCTTCCTTACAACTTACAAAGCAAAGCAAGGCTCCCTGCATATGGAGGTAGATTCATGTGCTCACTTGTTTCAACTTTATGCAATGGATCGCTAGTCACAAGTTACATCGATCTAGGGGCAAAGGGGGACGTTCATGTAATGGCGATCGGCTACTTTCACACATATATGGAATTCAATGTTTGGAGTGGAAATTACACTAAATCCTATTAACTTATGTACTATCTCAACATGCAAGTATGTCACATCATCGTACAATTATGGTCGGGATAACACCTCAACATGCAATCATGCATGGAAAAAGACTCACCACCACACGCAACCATGCATGAAAAATGTGTTTCATTCTATTATTCTACTAATATTTAATAAATATTTATAATTATACATAATCAAATATAATAAGTCATATGTATTTTTAATTTTGGTGCACATCTTATTAATCTAAACATTTAAATTCCATACAATAAAATGAAATGTATTGCAACTGATTCCCGTAGCAACGCGAGGGGTATCATCTAGTTAATTTAGAAGTTGAATCCAATTAGACAACATAATGTTATGAATCCGATGCATGGACAAGCAATTACAAGGACACAAACATTTGTTGACGTACAAGACTACGAACATTCCTAGAAACCCATATACTAAATTCGCAAAATGCAAGCACCGACATGCACGATAAGGCCATCATACAACATCTTCGACCACCCGCCACTTACCTGTCATAACATTTTAGTGTCACATTTTTCAAAATCAAATATTTCACCGGTAGCCGCCAGGTATGTGTTTTTCTTTTCCGCATGCCATCCACTCGAAAAGTCTACTTCTCTCCTGCAGGGAGCACTAACAGTGCGTGGATGGGCTGCATTAACCTGTAACGAAATGAGATGTGCCTGCGGTCCATGGCAGCAACAACCGATCGATCGAAGGCGAGTGAAAACATTTGGATGCAACGCGGACTCTCACATGAGTGAAAGCTTGTTGAATGCGATGTCCCGGGAGATAGCAGGAGCAGGTACACGGTGCACCACTATCTCATACCAAAAAGGGCATATGCAAGATGAGGAGGTTTCGCTGCTGCCATGGTCACATCGCATGCCACCGCATGCCCAGATGATCACATCGCATCCTTGCTCTGCGATGAGTTGTTTCCTTGCTTGGCTCTGGGGACTTTGACGCAACAACCCCTCCATACCTTATGTGTAGCATATATACGTGGCCAATTGATCACAAAGAGCACATATATATCTTGTGACACCGACTTCCCAACCACCTGTTCACATTTTACTTCAACCACTACTAAAACTCAATTAACCCATGTCTATAAACCACCCGTGCACCGCACGCATGTAGGTGTAGTTGTGTAGGACTAGGACATACGTACTAAGTGTGGGAGCTTATATCTCGTTCTAGAAAAAATAACATCAAATTTAGACTCTGGAACCAGGCAGCTTCCTTATAACTTACCACAAGGCAAAGCAAAGCTGCCTGCATATGGAGGTAGATTCATGTGCTCAACTGTTTCAACTTTATGCAAATGCGGAAGCCTTGGATCGCTGCTCACAAGTTACAACCGGTCTAGGAGCAAAGGGAGGCGGTCATGTACTGGGTTTCGCTTCGTACCTTCGTTGTTAAGCGATCAACCAACTTTCACACATACTCCTGAGTTTGGAGCAGAAATTGCACCAAATTAATTTAGAAGATGAATCGGCCGATCAGTCGACATGATGTTAAGAATTCGAGACGCAGTCGATCATGCATGGACAAGCAATTACAGTCATTCATCACGCAAACACCTACTTATTTAGGGCAAGATTACAAGCGTTTCTAGAAACCCATATACTAAATTAACAAAGTACAAGTGCCGACATGCACGACATGGCCATCATACAACATCTTCGACCACCCGCCATGACGGGTACGGTCATCCCTACTATGGGCGTTAGACGTCCCCTCATGATTTCATATGTGTTGGGGTGGGGTATCTCTAAACTCCATTCAATTACAACTTGGAACTAAACATCCATAGAATACTCGATTAGATTGTCGGTCCCACTAATCATACATATCATCAGTTCTCAAAACCAACCAGGGGCTTAGATGTCTTTCCAGTCTCCCCTTTTGGGTGGTTGACCACAACATGATTAGTTCATTACAAAAAGGATATCCCCTAAGCTTATGCATTATTTTTGAACTTCTCTTTGGAATGGAAAATGCACGACACTTGGAATTTAGAAGAGACCCCCCCCCCCCGGCCCTATATGTCAGAAACTATGACATGCAAAGCATACCTCGTATTCGAATGAATAAAATGCAGCATGTATGCCTTGTAAAGTACCAATGTGTGCCAATTGCGTCCTATAAATTCAAAAATGAACATATGGGTCTTAATCATGAGTAACTAATTCATCACGGGTCCTATCTGCATTTGATCAGGCCACATGGAATAATTATCTCTTTATAAAAAGTCTATTTCATTTGTAAAAAAATGTTCATGTGTTTGAAAATGTATTTAGGAAAAAAAGTATTCGTGTTTAAAATAACATTTGTGTCTTTGTACATGACTAGATTTATTTTCATACACTTATCTTTTTTTTTTGTAGTTCCATAAAAAAAGGGGCAGAAAACAAAGAAAAATATTACAAAAACTATAACCTAGATTAGAAGAAACGGAGATAAAAAACACCAAAACACGAAATGGGCCAGCCTATGTTGATTCGAGGAATTATCTATTTCATGCCTGGATCCAATCGGCTGCTCGCAAGCGGCAAACAGACGCCGATTGCACGTCCACTCGCAAGCCGAGTTGGACTAACCCAGTAGGGGCTTTTCTCGCATTTTCCGGCTTTGCTACTTTCTGCTGCAGCTCTTCTATTATGGTTTCTTTGTTTTGTTTTGTTTTTTATTTTCAGGATTTTCTTTCTTCTGTTCTATTTTTTTGTTTTATGTTTTGAATACACGGTAAAGATATATTTTAATGCACGGTGAACTATACTCTAATATATGATCAATATTTTTTGATACACACTGAACAGAAAATATACTTTGAACATTTTTCCATATACAATGAACTTTCTTAATTATACACTGAATTTTTTTATAAAACCCATAATAAACAGTAAAAAACATTTTTTTGATAGAATTACAAAAATCTACATCCATAAAAAATAAAAACAGTCTTATTTTTGTAGAAACCCCAACAACAACAAAAACAATATGAAAAAAACAAAATCAGTTCGCGGCAGAGTGGGCCGAGCCACTTTTTAATTTAATTTTATTTTTCTTCTTTTGTTCATATATTAGAAATATTGTAAATAAATATACATTATAAAAATTAAATTTACATAAAAATAAAACATGAATATGAGAAAATGTGAACATAGTGTATAATTTTGCAGCGTAATTTAAAATAATACAGATAGCTTTCCAAAAAATGTTTATGACATTTCAAAACAAATCACGCATTACAAAAATAATAATTTTACAGTTCCAAAAATGTATAAAAAATTGTGTAGCTCAAAAATTAATGTTACATACCATTCAAAAATGTATGGTGCATTTATAAAATGGTCATGCATTCGTAAAACATATTTGTAATATTGGCCGAAATGGGTATAAAGCAAACAAAATGTTTGCATAGTTTGATAAAAAAAATTCCACGTGTATTTGTAAAATATGTATCATGTATTCAGAAAAATGCTCAAAAATGTATTTGAAAAAATGTTAATCATGTATTTAAAAAAATAAAACGTTTATAAATAATATTTTAGATGTATACAAAAAACATACCATGTGTATGAAAATAAGTAGTCGGCAAACTTATATTTGAAAGATATGTTATCATCTATTTGGAAAATGATAAATATGTATAAAAAGGTTTGTGATGTATATGAAGATTATACAATTTGTATGAAGCACATGTGTTTAAAACATGAGAAATAAAAAAGAATAAATGGTGATGAGGCATGAAAAGCCAAAACAGAGAAGAAAACCATTGGAAACCAACACAGAAAACCATTGAAAAACTGACACAAAAGACCATTGAAAAAACAGAGACAGAAAACCAAAAGGGAAAAAATAAAAAAAAATGTGTATGAAAACAAAGAAAAGAAAGGAAATGAAAAACAAAAATCAGACAAATTATAAAGGAAACACAGAGAAAAAAGAAAGAAAGAAAAAACTTGATAAAATCCAAAGAAAACCAATGAAAACTATAAAGGAAAAGCACATGCAAAAAAAGAAAAAAACTGTGAAAACCCAGACCTGTCCAACCAGTAGGCAACCGAGAAGAAGAAAAGTGTTGTATGACCACCGAGTGGGTGTGCGCTACAGGAAGAGAACACACTAACTAGAAACCCGATTGCTGGGTAGACACATATGCCCGGACGCTGGATGGAAGACGGAGTTAACTCCGTGCTCCTCTTCCGGGGCGTGGCTATGTATCGCCTATAGCAATCCCGAGTGCTGTGTCGTCGTTAACACTACCTAAATGGGCCGGCGCATGAAACATAGTTGTGTGGCATGTTGTTTTGTTTGCTTGCTTTCAGTTGCACGTTTTTTTTTCTTTTTTCATTTATACTTTAATTATATTACAAAAACATCCTAAGATAACTTTGTTTACATTATCTTTTTTTCGAAAGGGGGGACTCCCCGGCCTCTGCATCAGAACGATGCATACGGCCACATTTATTATATAAAAAAAGTTCAACAAGGTCTCAAAGTCTGCAAGCAAAAGCAAAGGCTAGCTCACACAGAGCCTCAAAGCCAAAACAATAAGCCCAATAAGCCACAACCGGCAGGCAAAATAAAAGATAGGTAAACTAATTGCCTATCCTATTACATGACCGCCATCCAAACCGGTTGAAGATATCCCGCGCTATCATCTCCCACCGGACAGATCCAGCAACCAAACGCTCCCTGGCCTCCGTCGGAGTGAGTAAGGACCACATACGGATCAGTGTAGTAGCCCGGAATACAACTGCAAAAAATGAATAGTTGTTTTTCTGTTAAAACCAGATCATTTCTGTAATTCCAAATTGCCCATAACAACGCACATACTTCTACACGAATGTGTCTAGCTGTTTCGGACTCTATCCCAGCAAGCCACGCCCCGAATAACGTGTTGACTGAAGTCGGAGGAGTAATGTTAAAGGCAATTTGTACAGAGCGCCACAACCCTCGTGCGGTAGCGATCAAAAAGAGATGCTTGATAGTCTCGTCCCGATCACAGAAACTACACCTAGTAGAACTTGTCCAGTTGCGCTTAACTAAATTATCCTTTGTTAAGATTACTTGTTTATGCACAAACCACATAAACACTTTAATCTTCAAAGGGACCTTAACTTTCCAAACATCTTTAGAATTAGGAATTACACTAGTGTTAATGATATCGATGTACATCGATATAACAATGAACTCCCCAGATCTAGTAAGCTTCCACCACAACTTATCAGGCTGAGGAGTTAACTGAACCTCCATCAGTCGACGGACTAGGTGAAGCCATGCTTCCCATCGATCACCCACGAGCACCCTCCTAAACTGAATGTTGAGTGGAATGGACTGCATCATCGTGGCAACAAGAGCCTCACGACGCTGAACAATACGATATAGGGACGGATACTGGGTCGCCAAAGGCGTGTCACCAAGCCACGTATCCTCCCAGAATCGAGTGTTGGTGCCATTACCGATAATGCACCTCGTTCTGTTAAAGAAGGTAGCTTTGAATCTCATGAGCCCCTTCCAGAACGGCGAATCGGTTGGTCGCAGAGTGACCTGGGATAGGGTCTTCGACTGCAAATATTTACTACGTAAAATCTGCGCCCAAGTTGCCTCTGTCTCAAAAGATAACTTAAACAGCCACTTACTAAGCAGGCATCTGTTCTTAACTTCAAGATTTTCAATACCAAGACCCCCCTGGTCCTTTGGTCGACAGATAATATCCCATTTGGCCAATCTGTATTTTCTCTTAAGCTCATCACTCTGCCAAAAGAAACGTGATCGATAGAAGTCCAGCCTTTTCCTAACTCCAACTGGGACCTCAAAGAAGGATAAGAGGAACATAGGTAAACTCGTGAGCACCGAGTTAATAAGAATCAATCGGCCTCCATAAGACATGAGTTTTCCTTTCCAGCAACTCAGCTTCTTCTCAAACCGATCTTCGATGCACTTTCACTCACTGTTTGTTAGCTTACGATGGTGAATGGGAATACCGAGATACGTGAAAGGTAAAGCCCCAACTTCACAACCAAACAATTGTCTATAAGCCTCTTGTTCGTCTTTGGCTCTACCAAAACAGAACAGCTCGCTTTTATGGAAATTAATCTTCAGCCCCGACAATTGTTCAAATAAGCATAACACTAACTTCATGTTCCTCGCTTTTGCCAAATCGTGTTCCATAAAAATGATTGTATCATCAGCGTATTGCAGAATGGACAAATCACCATCAACCAGATGAGGCACCAAGCCACCCACCTGACCGGCCTCCTTTGCCCTCCCAATCAGGATCGCCAACATATCAACCACAATATTGAACAAAATAGGAGACATAGGATCACCTTGTCTCAGACCATTGTGTGTTTGAAAGTAATTGTTGGGGAACGTAGTAATTTCAAAATTTTCCTACGCACACGCAAGATCATGGTGATGGCATAGCAACGAGAGGGGAGAGTGTTGTCCACGTACCCTCGTAGACCGTAAGCAGAAGCGTTCTGACAACGCGGTTCATGTAGTCATACGTCTTCACGGTCTGACCGATCCAAGTACCGAACGTCACGGCACCTCCGAGTTCAGACACGTTCACTCGATGACGATCCCGGACTCGATCCAGCAAAGTGTCGGGGATGAGTTCCACAAGACGACGGCGTGGTGGCGCTGATGATGCTCTATCGGCGCAGGCTTCGCCTAAACTCATGACGATATGACCGAGGTGGAATATGGTGGAGGGGGGCACCGCACACGGCTAAGGAATGATCCTTAGATCAACTTGTGTGTCTAGGGTGCCCCCCTGCCCCCGTATATAAAGGAGCAAGGGGGGTGCGGCCGGCCCTAGGAGGAGGCGCGCCGGAGGAGTCCTACTCCCACCGGGAGTAGGACTCCCCCCTTCCCTAGTTGGACTAGGACTTGGGGGGAAGGAGGAGAGGGGGGAAAGGAAAGGGGGCGCCGCCCCCTCCTTGTCCTATTCGGACTTGGGGGGGAGGGGCGCGCGGCTTCCCCTTGCCCCCTTCTCCTCTTCCTCCATTAGGCTCACTAAGGCCCATTAGGTCACCGGGGGGTTCCGGTAACCTCCCGGTACTCCGGTAAAATGCCGATTTCACCCGGAACACTTCCGATGTCCAAACATAGGCTTCCAATATATCAATATTTATGTCTCGACCATTTCGAGACTCCTCGTCATGTCTGTGATCACATCCGGGACTCCGAACAAACTTTGGTACATCAAAACTTATAAACTCATAATGAAACTGTCATCGTAACGTTAAGCGTGCGGACCCTACGGGTTCGAGAACTATGTAGACATGACCTAGAACTATTCTCGGTCAATAACCAATATGGAACCTGGATGCCCATATTGGATCCTACATATTCTACGAAGATCTTTATCGGTCAAACCGCATAACAACATACGTTGTTCCCTTTGTCATCGGTATGTTACTTGCCCGAGATTCGATCGTCGGTATCCAATACCTAGTTCAATATCGTTACCGGCAAGTCTCTTTACTCGTTACGTAATGCATCATTCCATAACTAACTCATTAGCTACATTGCTTGCAAGGCTTGTAGTGATGTGCATTACCGAGAGGGCCCAGAGATACCTCTCCGACAATCGGAGTGACAAAACCTAATCTCGAAATATGCCAACCCAACATGTACCTTCGGAGACACCTGTAGTACTCCTTTATAATCACCCAGATACATTGTGACGTTTGGTAGCACCCAAAGTGTTCCTCCGGTAAACGGGAGTTGCATAATCTCATAGTTACAGGAACATGTATAAGTCATGAAGAAAGCAATAGCAATATACTAAACGATCAAGTGCTAGGCTAACGGAATGGGTCATGTCAATCACATCATTCTCCTAATGATGTGATCCCGTTAATCAAATGGCAACTCTTTTGTCCATGGCTAGGAAGCATAACCATCTTTGATAAACGAGCTAGTCAAGTAGAGGCATACTAGTGACACTATGTTTGTCTATGTATTCACACATGTATTATGTTTCCGGTTAATACAATTATAGCATGAATAATAAACATTTATCATGATATAAGGAAATAAATAATAACTTTATTATTGCCTCTAGGGCATATTTCCTTGATCTCCCACTTGCACTAGAGTCAATAATCTAGTTCACATCGCCATGTGATTTAACACCAATATTCACATCGTATGTGATTAATACCCATAGTTCACATCATCATGTGATCAACACCCAAAGGGTTTGTTCACATCGCTATGTGATTAACACCCAAAGAGTACTACGGTATGATCATGTTTTGCTTGTGAGAGAAGTTTAGTCAACGGGTCTGTCATATTCAGAGTTGTATGTATTTTGCAAATATTCTATGTCCACAATGCTCTCCATGAAGCTACTCTAGCTAATTGCTCCCACTTTCAATATGTATCCAGATTGAGACTTAGACTCATCTGGATTGGTGTAAAAGCTTGCATCGTTGTAACTTTTTACGACGGGCTCTTTTATCACCTCCATAATCGAGAAACATCTCCTTAGTCCTCACTAAGGATATTCTTGACCGCTGTCCAGTGATCTACTCTTAGATCAAAATTGTATTCCTTTGTCAAACTCGAGCAAGGTATACAATAGGTGCAGTTCACAAACATAGCATAGTTTATAGAACCTATGGTGAGGCATAGGGAATGACTTTTCATTCTCTTTCTATTTTACGCCATGGTCGGGTCTTGAGTCTTACTCAACTTCACACCTTTGCATCACAGCAAGAACTCCTTCTTTGACTGTTCTATTTTGAACTATTTCAAAATTTATCAAGGTATGTACTCATTGAAAAATCTTATCAAGCGTCTTGGTCTATCTATATAGATCTTGATGCTCAATGGGTAAGCAGACTTCACCGAGGTCTTTCATTGAAAAACTTTTATTCAAGTATCCTTTATGCTATCCAAAATTCTATATCATTTCGATCAACAATATGTCATCTACATATAGTATCGAAAATGCTCTGAGCTCCCACTCACTTTCTTGTAAATCTGGGGTTCACCGCAAGTCTCAGATAATACTATATGCTTTGATCAACTTATCAAAGCGTATATTCCAACTCTAAGATGCTTGCACCAGTCCATAGATGGATCGCTGGAGCTTGCACATTTTGTTAGTACCTTTAGGATTGACAAAACCTTCTGGTTGCATCATATACAACTCTTCGTTAAGAAAACCATTAAGGAATGCAGTTTTGACATCCATTTGCCAGATTTCATAAAATGTGGCAATTGCTAACATGATTCGGACAGACTTAAGCATCGCTACAATTGAGAAAATCTCATTGTAGTCAACACCTTGAACTTGTCGAAAACCCTTTTGCGACAAGTCGACCTTTGTAGATAGTAACACTACTATCAGCATCTGTCTTCCTCTTGAAGATCCATTTATACAATATGGCTTGCCGATCATCGGGCAACTCCACCAAAGTCCACACTTTGTTCTCATATATGGATCCCATCTCAAATTTCATGGCCTCAAGCCATTTCGCAGAATCTGGGCTCATCATCGCTTCCTCATAGTTCGTAGGTTCATCATGGTCTAGTAACATGACTTCCATAATAGGATTACCGTACCACTCTGGTACGGATCTTAATCTGGAAGACCTACAAAGTTTGGTAGTAACTTGATCTGAAGCTTTATGATCATCATCATTAGCTTCCTCACTAATTGGTGTAGGAATCACTGGAACTGATTTCTGTGATGAACTACTTTCCAATTCGGGAGAAGGTACAAATTTCCTTATCAAGCTCTACTTTCCTCCCACTCACTTCTTTCGAGAGAAACTCCTTCTCTAGAAAGGATCCATTTTTAGCAACGAATATCTTGCCTTCGGATGTGTGACAGAAGGTGTACCCAACAGTTTTCTTTGGGTATTCTATGAAGAGCACTTCTCCAATTTGGGTTTGAGCTTATCAGGATGAAACTTTTTCACATAAGCATCGCAGCCCCAAACTTTATGAAATGACAACTTGGGTTTCTTGCTAAACCACAGTTCATATGGTGTCGTCTCAACGGGTTTAGATGGTGCCCTTTTAACGTGAATGCAGCTGTCTCTAATGCATAACCCCAAAGCAATAGTGGTAAATCAGTAAGAGACATCATAGATCGCACCATATCCAATAAAGTGCGGTTACGACGTTCGGACACACCATAACGTTGTGGTGTTCCAGGTGGCGTGAGCTATGAAACTATTCCACATTGTTTTAATTGAAGACCAAACTCGTAACTCAAATATTCGTCTCCGCGATCAGATCGCAGAAACTTTATTTTCTTGTTACGATGATTTTTCCACTTCACTCTGAAATTCTTTGAACCTTTCAACTATTTCAGACTTATGTTTCATCAAGTAGATATACCCATATCTGCTCAAATCATCTTGTGAAGGTCGAAAAATAACAATACTGCCACGAGCATCAACACTCATTGGATCGCATACATCGGTATGTATTATTTCCAATAAGTCAAGAGCTTGTTCCATTGTTCCGAGAACGAGTTTTAGTCATCTTGCCCAAAAGGCACGGTTCGCAAGCATCAAATGATTCATAACCAAGTGATTCCGAAATTCCATCTTTAGGGAGTTTCTCATGCGCTTTACAATGATATGACCCAAACAGCAGTGCCACAAATAAGTTGCACTATCATTATTAACTTTGCATCTTTTGGCATCAATATTATGAATATGTGTATCACTACGATCAGATCCAACAAACTAATTTCATTGGGTGTATAACCATCGAAGGTCTTATTCATGTAAACAGAATAACAATTATTCTTTAACTTCAAATGAATAACCGTATCGCAACAAACATGATCAAATCATATTCATGCTCAATGCAAACGCTAAATAACATTTATTTAGGTTTAACACTAATCTCGAAAATATATGGAGTGTGTGATCATGATCATATCAATCTTGGAACTATTTCCAACACTCATCATCACTTCTCCTCAACTAGTCTCTGTTTATTATGTAACTCATGTTTCGATTTACTAATCTTAGCAACCGAACAAGTATCAAATACTCATGGGCTACTATAAACACTAGTAAGGCACACATCAAACACCTGTATATCAAATACACCCTTGTTCACTTTGCCATCCTTCTTATCCACCAAATATTTAGGGCTTTTCCGCTTCAAAGGACTATTTCCTTTGCGATGTAAGCACTCGGTTTCGTGCTTTGGTCCAGCTTTGGTCTTCTTCACGGGAGTGACAACTTGTTTGCCATTCTACTTGAAGTTTCCTTTCTTTCCTTTGCCCTTTTCTTGAAACTAGTGGTCTTGTCAATCATCAACACTTGATGCTCTTTCTTGATTTCTACCTTCGTCGATTTCAACGTCACGAAGAGCTCGGGAATCGTTTCCATCATCCCTTGCATACTATAGTTCATCACGAAGTTCTAGTAACTCAGTGATGGTGACTAGAGAATTCTTTCAATCACTATCTTATCTGGAAGATTAACTCCCAATTGATTCAAGTGATTGAAGTACCCATACAATCTGAGCACATGCTCACTAGTTGAGCGATTCTCCTCCATCTTTTAGCTATAGAACTTGTTGGAGACTTCATATCTCTCAACTCGGGTATTTGCTTGAAACATTAACTTCAATTCCTGGAACATCTTATATGGTCCATGACGTTCAAAACATCTTTGAAGTCCCGATTCTAAAGCCGTTAAGCATGGAGCACTAAACTATCAAGTAGTCATCATATTGAGCTAGCCAAACGTTCATAACGTCTGCATCTGCTCCTGCAATACGTTTGTCACCTAGCGGTGCATCAAGGACATAATTCTTCTGTGCAGCAATGAGGATAAACCTCAGATCACGGATCCAATCCGCATCATTGCTACTAACATCTTTCAACACAGTTTTCTCTAGGAACATATCAAAAATAAACATACGAAAGCAACAACGCGAGCTATTGATCTATAACATAATTTGCAAAATACTACCAGGACTAAGTTCATGATAAATTAAAGTTCAATTAATCATATTACTTAAGAACTCCCACTTAGATAGACATCCCTCTAATCCTCTAAGTGATTACGTGATCCATATCAACTACACCATGTCCAATCGTCATGTGAGATGGAGTAGTTTCAATGATGAACATCAATATATTGATCATATCTACTATATGATTCACGCTCGACCTTTCGGTCTCCGTGTTCCAAGGCCATATCTGGTATATGCTAGGCTCGTCAAGTTTAACCTGAGTATTCCGCATGTGCAACTGTTTTGCACCCGTTGTATTTGAACGTAGAGCCTATCACACCCGATCATCACGTGGTGTCTCAGCACGAAGAACTTTCGCAACGGTGCATACTCAGGGAGAACACTTCTTGATAATTTTAGTAAGAGATCATCTTAAAATGCTACCGTCAATCAAAGCAAGATAAGATGCATACAGGATAAACATCACATACAATCAATATAAGTGATATGATATGGCCATCATCATCTTGTGCTTGTGATCTCCATCTTCGAAGCACCGTCGATATCACCATCGTCACCGGCGCGACACCTTGATCTCCATCGTAGCATCGTTGTCGTTACGCCATCTATTGCTTCTACGACTATCGCTACCGCTTAGTGATAAAGTAAAGCAATTACAGGGCATTTGCATTTCATACAATAAAGCGACAACCATATGGCTCCTGCTAGTTGACGATAACTTCGGTTACAAAACATGATCATCTCATACAATAAAATATAGCATCACTGTTGGGGAACGTAGTAATTTCAAAAACGTTCCTACGCACACGCAAGATCATGGTGATGGCATAGCAACGAGAGGGGAGAGTATTGTCCACGTACCCTCGTAGACCATAAGCGGAAGAGTTATGACAACGCGGTTGATGTAGTCGTACGTCTTCACGATCCGACCGATCCAAGCACCGAACGTACGGCACCTCCGTGTTCAGCACACGTTCAGCTCGATGACGTTCCCCGGGCTCCGATCCAGCAAAGCGTCGGGGATGAGTTTCGTCAGCACGACGGCGTGGTGACGATGATGATGTTCTACCGGCGCAGGGCTTCGCCTAAACTCCGCGACGATATGACCGAGGTGGAATATGGTGGAGGGGGGCACCGCACACGGCTAAGGAACGATCCGTAGATCAACTTGTGTGTCTAGGGTGCCCTCTTGCCCCCGTATATAAAGGAGCAAGGGGGAGGGGGCGTGCGGCCGGCCCTAGGGGGAGGCGCGCCGGAGGAGTCCTACTCCCACCGGGAGTAGGACTCCCCCCTTTCCTAGTTGGATTAGGACTTGGGGGGAGGGAAAGAGGAAAGGGGGGCGCCGCCCCCCCTTCCTTGTCCTATTCGGACTAGGGGGAGGGGGCGTGCGGCCTGCCCTGGCCGGCCCTCCTCTTCTCCCTCATGGCCCACTAGGGCCCATTAACCCCCGGGAGGGTTCCGGTAACCCCCCGGTGTTCCGGTAAAATCCCGATTTCACCCGGAACTATTTCGATGTCCAAACATAGGCTTCCAATATATCAATATTTATGTCTCGATCATTTCGAGACTCCTCGTCATGTCCGTGATCACATCCGGGACTCCGAACAAACTTCGGTACATCAAAACTTATAAACTCGTAATAAATCTGTCATCATAACGTTAAGCGTGCGGACCCTACGGGTTCGAGAACTATGTAGACATGACCTAGAAATATTCTCGGTCAATTACCAATAGCGGAACCTGGATGCCCATATTGGTTCCTACATATTCTACGAAGATCTTTATCGATCAAACCGCATAACAACATACATTGTTCCCTTTGTCATCGGTATGTTACTTGCCCGAGATTCAATCGTCGGTATCCAATACCTAGTTCAATCTCGTTACCGGCAAGTCTCTTTACTCGTTATGTAATGCATCATTACGTAACTAACTCATTAGCTACATTGCTTGCAAGGCTTATAGTGATGTGCATTACCGAGAGGGCCCAGAGATACCTCTCCGACAATCGGAGTGACAAAACCTAATCTTGAAATACGCCAACCCAACATGTACCTTTGGAAACACCTGTAGTACTACTTTATAATCACCCAGTTACGTTGTGACGTTTGGTAGCACCCAAAGTGTTCCTCTGGTAAACGGGAGTTGCATAATCTCATAGTTTCAGCAACATGTATAAGTCATGAAGAAAGCAATAGCAACATACTAAACAATCAAGTGCTAAGCTAACGGAATGGGTCAAGTCAATCACATCATTCTCCCAATGATGTGATCCCATTAATCAAATGACAACTCTTTTGTCCATGGCTAGGAAACATAACCATCTTTGATAAACAAGCTAGTCAAGTAGAGGCATACTAGTGACACTATGTTTGTCTATGTATTCACACATGTATTATGTTTCTGGTTAATACAATTCTAGCATGAATAATAAACATTTATCATTATATGAGGAAATAAATAATAACTTTATTATTGCCTCTAGGGCATATTTCCTTCAGTCTCCCACTTGCACTAGAGTCAATAATCTAGATTACATAGTAATGATTCTAACACCCATGGAGTCTTGGTGTTGATCATGTATTGCTCGTGAGAGAGGCTTAGTCAACGGGTCTGCAACATTCAGATCCGTATGTATCTTGCAAATTTCTATGTCTCCCACTTGGACTTGGTCCCGGATGGAATTGAAGCGTCTCTTGATGTGCTTGGTCCTCTTGTGAAATCTGGATTCCTTTGCCAAGGCAATTGCACCAGTATTGTCACAGAAGATCTTCATTGGTCCCGATGCACTAGGTATGACACCTAGATCGGAAATGAACTCCTTCATCCATACTCCTTCATTTGCTGCTTCTGAAGCAGCTATGTACTCCGCTTCACATGTAGATCCCGCCACGACGCTTTGTTTAGAACTGCACCAACTTACAGCTCCACCATTTAATAAAAATACGTATCCGGTTTGCGATTTAGAATCGTCCGGATCAGTGTCATAGCTTGCATCAACGTAACCATTTACGACTAGCTCTTTGTCACCTCCATATACGAGAAACATATCCTTAGTCCTTTTCGTATTTCAGATGTTCTTGACCATTGTCTAGTGATCCACTCTGGATTACTTTGGTACCTTCTGCCAAGCTTATTGCTAAGCACACGCCGGTCTGGTACACATCATTGCATACATGATAGAGCCTATGGCTGAAGCATAGGGAACATCTTTCATTTTCTCTCTATCTTCTGCTGTGGTCGGGCATTGAGTCTGACTCAACTTCACACCTTGTAGCACGGGCAAGAACCCTTTCTTTGCCTGATCCATTTTGAACTTTTTCAAAATTTTATCAAGGTATGTGCTTTGTGAAAGTCCTATTAAGCGTCTTGATCTATCTCTATAAATCTTGATGCCCAATATGTAAGCAGCTTCACCGAGGTCTTTCATTGAAAAACTTTTATTCAAGTATCCCTTTATGCTATCCAGAAATTCTATATCATTTCCAAGTAATAATAGGGACAATTTCATTTTTACCCCTAGTTGGTTCCTACCCACGGGTTTTGCCCTTACTTTTCGAGCTTGCTCAATTTTGCCCTTACTTTTTCCATCGAGGTCCCTTGAATGCCCTTTGACCATTTGACCAAAACTTTGAAAATTCATAACTAATCCATATGAACTCAGAAAAATGCAAATAAGATATCAAAATGTTCAGATAGACATTACCTTTATGGGCATATCATTTGCATTCAGGATAAAAGCATCGTTTAAACTACCTGAGGTAATTAATGTTATTAACATTATAAAAAATAAATAGGTATAAACAATATTTTTTTCGTGAATAAAAAGTATATGCAAATGTAGGTGATGTTTTCTGAACATCATGTTACCTTATTTGCATTTTCCTGAGTTCGTATCAACTTGTTATGAAGTTTCCAAATAATGGTTAAAGTCGTTAGAACATTCATAACAACTTGATAAAAACTCAGAAAAATGCAAATAAGTTATCAGGATGTTCAGAAAACATCACCTACATTTGCATGTAATTTTTATTCATGAAAAAATATTGTTTATACCTATTTATTTTTAATAATGTTAATAACATTAATTACCTCGAGTAGTTTAAACGATGCATTTGTCCTGAATGAAAATGATATGCCCATAAAGTTAATGTTTATCTAAACATTTTGATATCTTATTTGCATTTTTCTGAGTTCGTATGAATTAGTTATGAATTTTCAAAGTTTTGGTCAAACGGTCAAAGGGCATTCGAGGGACCTCGATGGAAAAAGTAAGGACAAAACTGAGCAAGCTCGAAAAGTAAGGGCAAAACCCGTGGGTACGAACCAACTAGGGGTAAAAATGCAATTGTCCCATTAATAATATGTCATCTACATATAATATCAGAAATGCTACAGAGCTCCCACTCACTTTCTTGTAAATACAGGCTTCTCCAAAAGTCTGTATAAAACCATATGCTTTGATCACACTATCAAAGCGTTTATTCCAACTTCGATATGCTTGCATCAGTCCATAAATGGATCGCTGGAGCTTGCACACTTTGTTAGCACCTTTTGGATCAACAAAACCTTTTGGCTGCATCATATACAACTCTTCTTCCAAAAATCCATTCAAGAATGCAGTTTTGACATCCATTTGCCAAATTTCATAATCATAAAATGCAGCAATAGCTAACATGATTCGGACAGACTTAAGCATCGCTATGGGTGAGAAAGTCTCATCGTAGTGAACCTCTTGAACTTGTCGAAAACCTTTCGCAACAAGTCGAGCTTTATAGACAGTTACATTACCATCAGCGACAGTCTTCTTCTTAAAGATCCATTTATTCTCAATGGCTTGCCGATCATCGGGCAAGTCAACCAAAGTCCACACTTTGTTCTCATACATGGATCCCATCTCAGATTTCATGGTTTCTAGCCATTTTGCGGAATCTGGGCTCATCATCGCTTCCTCATAGTTCGTAGGTTCATCATGGTCAAGTAACATGACTTCCAGAATAGGATTACCATACCACTCTGGTGCGGATCTTACTCTGGTAGACCTACGAGGTTCAGTAGAAACTTGATCTGAAGTTTCATGAACATTATCATTAGCTTCCTCACGAATTGGTGTAGGTGTCACATGAACCGATTCCTGTGATGAACTACTTTCCAATAAGGGAGCTGGTATAGTTACCTCATCAAGTTCTACTTTCCTCCCACTCACTTCTTTCGAGAGAAACTCTTTCTCTAGAAAGGATCCATTCTTAGCAACGAATGTCTTGCCTTCAGATCTGTGATAGAAGGTGTACCCAACAGTCTCTTTTGGGTATCCTATGAAGACACATTTCTCCGATTTAGGTTCGAGCTTATCTGGTTGAAGTTTCTTCACATAAGCATCACAGCCCCAAACTTTAAGAAACGACAACTTTGGTTTCTTGCCAAACCACAGTTCATAAGGCGTTGTCTCAACGGATTTTGATGGCCCTATTCAACGTGAATGCGGCTGTCTCTAAAGCATAACCCCAGAACGATAGCGGTAAATCAGTAAGAGACATCATAGATCGCACCATATCTAGTAAAGTACGATTACGATGTTCGGACACACCATTTCGTTGTGGTGTTCCGGGTGGCGTGAGTTGCGAAACTATTCCGCATTGTTTCAAATGTAAACCAAACTCATAACTCAAATATTCTCCTCCACGATCAGATCGTAGAAACTTTATTTTCTTGTTATGATGATTTTCCACTTCACTCTGAAATTCTTTGAACTTTTCAAATGTTTCAGACTTGTGTTTCATTAAGTAGATATACCCATATCTGCTCAAATCATCTGTGAAGATGAGAAAATAACGATATCCGCCACGAGCTTCAACATTCATTGGAGCACATACATCTGTATGTATGATTTCCAACAAATCTGTTGCTCTCTCCATAGTACCGGAGAACGGTGTTTTAGTCATCTTGCCCATGAGGCACGGTTCGCAAGTACCAAGTGATTCATAATCAAGTGATTCCAAAAGTCCATCAGTATGGAGTTTCTTCATGCGCTTTACACCGATATGACCTAAATGGCAGTGCCACAAATAAGTTGCACTATCATTATCAACTCTGCATCTTTTGGTTTCGACATTATGAATATGTGTACCACTACTATCGAGATTCAATAAAAATAGACCACTCTTCAAGGGTGCATGACCATAAAAGATATTACTCATATAATAGAACAACCATTATTCTCTGATTTAAATGAATAACCGTCTCGCATCAAACAAGATCCAGATATAATGTTCATGCTCAACGCTGGCACCAAATAACAATTATTCAGGTCTAAAACTAATCCTGAAGGTAGATGTAGAGGTAGTGTGCCGACCGCGATCACATCGACTTTGGAACCGTTTCCCACACGCATCGTCACCTCGTCCTTGGCCAGTGCTCGCTTATTCCGTAGTCCCTGTTTCAAGTTGCAAATGTTAGCAGAACCAGTATCAAATACCAGTGCTCTGCGAGCTCTAGTAAGGTACACATCAATAACATGTATATCACATATACCTTTGTTCACCTTGCCATCCTTCTTATCCGCCAAATACTTGGGGCAGTTCCGCTTCGATGTCGATCGCTTGCGGCGAAGCACTCGATTTCAGCTTAGGTCCAGACTTGGGTTTCTTCTCTTGAGCAGCAACTTGTTTGCTATTCTTCTTGAAGTTCCCCTTCTTCTTCCCTTTGCCCTTTTTCTTGAAACTGGTGGTCTGGTTAACCATCAACACTTGATGCTCCTTCTTGATTTCTACCTCCGCAGCTTTTAGCATTGCGAAGAGCTCGGGAATTGTCTTGTTCATCCCTTGCATATTATAGTTCATCACGAAGCTCTTGTAGCTTGGTGGCAGTGATTGGAGAATTCTATCAATGACACTATCATCAGGAAGATTAACTCCCAGTTGAATCAAGTGATTATTATACCCAGACATTTTCAGTATGTGTTCACTGACAGAACTATTCTCCTCCATCTTGCAGCTATCGAACTTATTGGAGACTTCATATCTCTCAATTCGGGCATTTACTTGAAATATTAACTTCAACTCCTGGAACATCTCCTCCATGACGTTGAAAACGTTGTTGAAGACCCGGTTCTAAGCCGTAGAGCATGGCACACTGAACTATCGAGTAGTCATCAGCTTTGCTCTGCCAGACGTTCTTAACGTCGTCAATTGCATCAAGAAGCAGTTCGCACCCAGCGGTGCTTCGGGACATAATTCTTATGTGCAGCAATGAGGATAATCCTCAGGTTACGGACCCAGTCCGTGTAATTGCTACCACCATCTTTCAACTTTGCTTTCTCAAGGAACGCATTAAAATTCAACGGAACAACAGCACGGGCCATCTATCTACAACAAACATAGACAAGCAAAATACTATCAGGTACTTAGTTCATGATAAATTTAAGTTCAATTAATCATATTACTTAAGAACTCCCACTTAGACAGACATCTCTCTAGTCATCTAAGTGATCACGTGATCCAAATCAACTAAACCATAACCGATCATCACGTGAGATGGAGTAGTTTTCAATGGTGAACATCACTATGTTGATCATATCTACTATATGATTCACGCTCGACCTTTCGGTCTCCGTGTTCCGAGGCCATATCTGCATATGCTAGGCTCGTCAAGTTTAACTGAGTATTCTCGTGTGCAAAACTGGCTTGCACCCATTGTAGATGGACGAGAGCTTATCACACCCGATCATCGGTGGTGTCAGGCACGATTTAACTTTGGCAACGGTGCATACTCAGGGAGAACACATCTTGATAATTTTTAGTGAGAGATCATCTTAAAATGCTACCGTCAATCAAAGAAAGAGAAGATGCATAAAGGATAAACATCACATGCAATCAATATAAGTGATATGATATGGCCATCATCATCTTGTGCTTGTGATCTCCATCTCCGAAGCACCGTCGTGATCACCATCGTCACCAGCGTAACACCTTGATCTCCATCGTAGCATCGTTGTCGTTTACGCCATATATTGCTTCTACGACTATCGCTACCGCTTAGTGATAAAGTAAAGCAATTACAGGGCATTTGCATTTCATACAATAAAGCGACAACCATATGGCTCCTGCCAGTTGCCGATAACTTCGGTTACAAACCATGATCATCTCATACAATAAAATATAGCATCACGTCTTGACCATATCACATCACAACATGCCCTGCAAAAACAAGTTAGACATCCTCTACTTTGTTGTTGCAAGTTTTACGTGGCTGCTACGGGCTTAGCAAGAACCGTTCTTACCTACGCATCAAAACCACAACGATAGTTCGTCAAGTTAGTGCTGTTTTAACCTTCGCAAGGACCAGGCGTAGCCACACTTGAGTTAGCTAAAGTGAGAGAGACAGACACCCGCCAGCCACCTTTAAGCACGAGTGCTCGTAAAGGTGAAACCAGTCTCGCGTAAGCGTACGCGTAACGTCGGTCCGGGCCGCTTCATCTCACAATACCGCCGAACCAAAGTATGACATGCTGGTAAGCAGTATGACTTGTATCGCCCACAACTCACTTGTGTTCTACTCGTGCATATGACATCTACGCATAAAACCAGGCTCTGATGCCACTGTTGGGGAACGTAGTAATTTCAAAAAAATTCCTACGCACACGCAAGATCATGGTGGTGGCATAGCAACGAGAGGGGAGAGTATTGTCCATGTACCCTCGTAGACCGTAAGCGGAAGCGTTATGACAACGCGGTTGATGTAGTCGTACGTCTTCACGATCCGACCGATCCAAGCACCGAACGTATGGCACCTCCGTGTTCAGCACACGTTCAGCTCGATGACGTTCCCCGGGCTCCGATCCAGCAAAGCGTCGGGGATGAGTTTTGTCAGCACGATGGCGTGGTGACAATGCTGACGTTCTACCGGCGCAGGGCTTCGCCTAAACTCCGCGATGATATGACCGAGGTGGAATATGGTGGAGGGGGGCACCGCACACGGCTAAGGAACGATCCGTAGATCAACTTGTGTGTCTAGGGTGCCCCTGCCTCAGATATAAAGGAGCAAGGGGGGGTGCGGCCGGCCCTAGGGGGAGGCGCGCCGGAGCAGTCCTACTCCCACCGGGAGTAGGACTCCCCCCCTTTCCTAGTTGGATTAGGACTTGGGGGAAGGGAAAGAGGAAAGGCCCCCCCCTTCCTTGTCCTATTTGGAATAGGGGAGAGGGGGCGCGCGGCCTGCCCTAGCCGGCCCTCCTCTTCTCCCTCATGGCCCACTAGGGCCCATTAACCTCCGGGAGGGTTCCGGTAACCCCCCGGTGTTCCGGTAAAATCCCGATTTCACCCGAAACTATTCCGATGTCCAAACATAGGCTTCCAATATATAAATCTTTATGTCTCGACCATTTCGAGACTCCTCGTCATGTCCGTGATCACATCCGGGACTCCAAACATACTTCGGTACATCAAAACTTATAAACTCATAATAAAACTGTCATCGTAATGTTAAGCGTGCGGACCCTACGGGTTCGAGAACTATGTAGAAATGACCTAGAACTATTCTCGGTCAATAACCAATAGCGGAACCTGGATGCCCATATTGGTTCCTACATATTCTACGAAGATCTTTATCTGTCAAACCGCATAACAACATACGTTGTTCCCTTTGTCATCGGTATGTTACTTGCCCGAGATTCGATCGTCGGTATCCAATACCTAGTTCAATCTCGTTATCGGCAAGTCTCTTTACTCGTTATGTAATGCATCATTCCGTAACTAACTCATTAGCTACATTGCTTGCAAGGCTTATAGTGATGTGCATTACCGAGAGGGCCCAGAGATACCTCTCCGACAATCGGAGTGACAAAACCTAATCTCGAAATACGCCAACCCAACATGTACCTTTGGAAACACCTATAGTACTCGTTTATAATCACCCAGTTACGTTGTGACGTTTGGTAGCACCCAAAGTGTTCCTCCGGTAAACGGGATTTGAATAATCTCATAGTTTCAGGAACATGTATAAGTCATGAAGAAAGCAATAGCAACATACTAAATGATCAAGTGCTAAGCTAACGGAATGGGTCAAGTCAATCACATCATTCTCCCAATGATGTGATCCCGTTAATCAAATGACAACTCTTTTGTCCATGGCTAGGAAACATAACCATCTTTGATAAACGAGCTAGTCAAGTAGAGGCATACTAGTGACACTATGTTTGTCTATGTATTCACACATGTATTATGTTTCTGGTTAATACAATTCTAGCATGAATAATAAACATTTATCATGATATGAGGAAATAAATAATAACTTTATTATTTCCTCTAGGGCATATTTCCTTTAATCACGTCTTGACCATATCACATCACAACATGCCTGCAAAAACAAGTTAGACGTCCTCTACTTTGTTGTTGCAAATTTTACGTGGCTGCTACGGGCTGAGCAAGAACCGTTCTTACCTACGTATCAAAACCACAACGATAGTTCGTCAAGTTAGTGCTGTTTTAACCTTCGCAAGGACCGGGCATAGCCACACTCCATTCAGCTAAAGTGAGAGAGACAGACACCCGTCAGCCACCTTTAAGCACGAGTGCTCGTAACGGTGAAACCAGTCTCGCGTAAGCGTATGCGTAATGTCGGTCCGGGCCGCTTCATCTCACAATACCGCTGAACCAGAGTATGACATGCTGGTAAGCAGTATGACTTGTATCGCCCACAACTCACTTGTGTTCTACTCGTGCATATGACATCTACGCATAAAACCAGCCTCTGATGCCACTGTTGGGGAACGTAGTAATTTCAAAATTTTCCTACGCACAGGCAAGATCATTGTCGTGGATTTGTCACGGCAGATGTCCTAGTGAAAGGACTTAGTCGTGGAGTCATCGCAACGAGTTTACTTGAAGGGGTTAAAGCGGACACAAAGACACAAGGGTTTTATACTAGTTCGGCCCCTTCGATGAAGGTAAAAGCCTACGTCTAGTTGTGATGGAATTGATGTGGTCTCGATGGCTAGGGAGCAAACAAGCTTCACCTAGGCTCGAGTTGTGGTTGTCTGTCTCAAACCGCCGCCGGGTTGTCCCCTTATATACACGGGTGACGTCCGTCGGTCCATAGAGTCCCAACCGGTTCATACTCGTATCCCGGTTGGTGTCTCTCTATTCCTAACTTACAATACAAGTTGTACATCAGGCCGGTTTACGGCTACAGGTTCTAAACCGACTACAGGCCTTGGGCCTTCATCTGCTCATACCACTAATTAAGTTAACCTGGCCCACGCAGGCCGGTTTACGCCTAGTGGTAATATCCCCAACATTAGGCCCCAGATTGATTTGAACTGGTTCATGTCAATCCTTCACAAAATCTTGCATCTTGGACATCTTCTAGTAATTGGTAAACCGTCGTGTCGTCATCATTTCTGGTTGCTGTAAACCGGCATGACATCATCATGAAATTTTATTATTTATAACGCCCTCTTTTAACAATAGCTCCTGGATCCACGCGCTTGACCTAGCTCTGTTGCCTTATAAATAGGACCGAAGGGTCATTTCTTTCCTTTCCCTTTCGTCCCTTCTTCTTCGTCTTCCTCGCGTCGCTGGCCTTGGAGCTCCGCCACCGCCGTCGACCTCTGCCTCGTCTTGGGCCGCTGCATCGACCTGAACGTACCAGAGCATTGCGGCATCTTTCCGCATCTTCCCCATTCCCGGTAAGCTTTCTCCTCTTTTTGACCTAGATCTGTTCTTAGGGTTCCATGTTCATGCTGTGTTCATCGCGCGCTCATATCTGTTCTCTGACCTTGAATGAATTCGTGAACTTCTGCTGTATTTAGTAGTGATCTCTATGCATCCGCTGTAGTTTCTCATCTAAGCCCATAGATCTCCCGCGCATATCTGCTCAATAGTTCTCTTCTGTTTCTGTCTTACTCTTCGAAATATTTTCTGTTTTTTGTGAGCTTGCTGTAGATCCACGGCTGTAATAAGATCTTGCGAAACTTGTTTCTGCATACCTAGTTATCCATAGCTTCAATTGCTTCTGATGCTTAGGTCAGGCGGTTTAACTTACCATAGAAAAATTGCTAAACCGGTATATATCATTAGTCCCCTGGTTGAACCGCCAAAATCCATATGACGCCGTATTGTAGAAGAACGGTTTATAGGTACTGCCTCCGGTTTATCGTAGTTTAGATCAACACCTTCTTTTATCCAGCGTGTTCTTGA
The DNA here is from genome assembly GCA_021437245.1 of Aegilops speltoides. Taxonomy (NCBI): domain Eukaryota; kingdom Viridiplantae; phylum Streptophyta; class Magnoliopsida; order Poales; family Poaceae; genus Aegilops; species Aegilops speltoides. Next base: position 109,643,124 of record CM038142.1, read on the forward strand.
ACCGGATCACCTATTTCTTGTAGATCTCGCCATGGCCAAACAAGTGTATGAGTGCAATTGGGTTCCTTCTCGCGTCACAGAATCACAGTTGGACGATCTAGTCCTGATCGGCGCTTTAGATGACAAAGACACGATCCACTGGAGGGTTCCTGGAGATGAGTGCCCTCCCACGCCTCAAGAGGGAGAGGTTGTGGTCTTTGCAGATCACTTGGCCCGGGGCTTCAAACCGCCCAGTTCCAAGTTTTACAGAGATGTGTTAGCCAATTTTCAGCTCCGTCCACAGGATATTGGCCCCAATTCCGTCACCAATCTATGCCACTTTCAAGTACTTTCTGAGGTATACCTTCAAGAGGAGCCTTCAGTTGAGTTGTTTAGAGACCTCTTCCATTTAAACCGTCGCACTGAATTCACGGACGGCCCCAACACTGAATTGGGCGGTATGGCCATTCAGAAGAGGAAGGAGATCACTTATCCCCACGTCAAACTCCATACTCATCCCAAGGAGTGGAACGCAACTTGGTTTTATTGCAAGGATACCTCGCCTGACAATGAAAATCCCTTGCCTTGCTTCCGTCCGGAACGGCTCAGCAACACTCACCCTTTTCCACAAAGACTAAGCGCCAAAGAGAGAAGTAAATACGCTCCGCAACTATCCAAACTCCGGGCCTTTATGGCCAACGGTTTAACAGGAATAGACCTTGCACACTATTGGATATCATGGAGCATACTGCCTCTGAGCCGGTGCCCCGGTTTGATGTGCAAGTATACTGGTAGCATCGATGACCCACTCCGACACATTAAAATCCAACTCTCCAACGATGAAGTCACAGATTCCGTAAAGAAGATGTTGAATGAACCGGAGCACCTTTGTGCTCAAACCGGTCTACTTCCTTACTGCACACCAACAAACCGCCAGCGGTAAGATTTTAGTTGCTCTATTGTTGAACCTGTTACTGCTTTATCTGTCTGACTTTTAATTACTGCTGATCCAGGGTGATAATCCGTTTTGGAGCAAGAAACTTCCACAGGATAAAACGGAGAAGGCAGGGCGGTCGACCCGGCCCAAGACCAAGGTTACCAAGAAGCCGGCTCATAAGAGAAAAACCACCGCTTCATCTGACCCAGCTATTGATGATGATGTGGGTAACCCGGACCTTGAGGTAGAACTTGATTCCCTTGGCTTACTTTTTACACGTCTTATTGATGATGATGCTTGTCAGGACGACGCTGAAGCCAGTAATGCGGGATTCGTTGAGCTAACTATTCTCTCTTCGATTCAGAAATCTTGCCTTTGCGAAAATTTCGCCAGCAAACCGAAAGTTAAATTTTCTCATCCTCTTGCTTATTTGGATCCCAAATTTCTTATGAAGACTCAAAGAACATGAAGCTCGCCGCACAACCCGCACAAAGGCTGTAGTTACCTCTGCGGTTTACCAAACAGCCTGGTTCGAAAACGCCGCTCCGAGGTCTCCGACCTTTTATTGATTTAAATCCTAAAGCGGGTTTCTTCACAACCTCTTAATCCATCCGACTCCGATTATCAGGTCACTTCTCATTCATCTTCTGGTGAATCGTCGGCCACTCAACTACCACCATTGAAAATAGTTGCTGGGTAAGCTAAACTAAACATATGCTTCCAGTATACTGTGTAATGGCTTATGCTTTTCATTAACTCTTTGCTTTTCTTTCGTACAAACCGAAACCAAGCAAGAAGGCCCGCTGGATAAAGCGGTGAAGAAGATGTAGCCCTGATCATGAGAAAGCGCCAGATCTTGAAGAATTTGCCCCTGAAGATATTCCCAATGATCCTCCGTTGCAAGACGATGCTATTCCCGAAGAAAGGCCTGTTAACACTTCAGTCTCTGCCGATCCGCCTGCCAGCTCCGCCCGGATTGAGAAATCCCACAGTCCTGCTGACAAACCGGCTGCGCCCACACAAACCGCCGAGTCCAAAGATGATGACGTTGTGATTACCGGTGTGGGCCGCTTTGAACCAGGGAATCCTGCCACCTAAACCAGGCATACTGTAAAAGAGGATTTTTCCGCTTTGAATAAAGGAAAATGGGATGTTGAACTGGAGACATATGCTGCTCTGAGTGCCCAAGACCTTCATTCCGGCTATTTAAACCGGCTTTATACTAGCCGTGACTGTGAAGCTGGCCTGGTCAAGATGATGAGGGATAAATTTGAGGTAACTCACTTCTTTACTTACTGCCATTGTATCAATCCTCCTAGCCCCCAAGGGCCGGTTTGTAACCTCGATCAAACCGGGACTTGAATATGATCCTTAACACTTTTGAAATCCATCAATATAGCCCCCAAGGGTCGGTTTAACTTAGCATAATTAAACCGGGGCTCCAATACAAAACTGTCCTTGGAACATACTTTGATCAAATAGCCATTAGCCCCCAAGTGCCAAGTTGAATACTTGTATTGAGCTTGGGACTTCGCAATCTAGTAACTTATGAAAATTGAAGGTGCATTAGCCCCCAAGTATCAGGCACATAACTTTGTTATGTGGTTGATACTTCAATTTCTTGGACCTCTTGCATAAAGCTAAACACTGTCTGCATGCAGGCTGAGGTGAGAATCAAGGAGGACCGGATTGCCGATTTGCAGGAGGCCCTGAAAACCCAACAAGCTGAAACAGACAAGGCCAAGGAAGATTTAACCAGCGCCTTGAGCATTACTGAACAGTTGAAGGAAGGCTTCAAGAAAGAGCGGGCTGATTGGGCCACTGAGAAGGCCGCTTTAACCAAAAGAGCGGAAAATGCTGAAGCTGCCCTTAAACCGGTGGTAGATGAACTTACGACCGTAAAGCGGCAAGTACACTCCATGACCGCTGCAATCTTTGGTAAGCTCCTTAGAACTTCTGTGATAATTTCAACCTGTTGTAGTATAAATCTGGTTTGAGACCGTCCCTATATTGTTGTAGGCACACGCATCGGGCACTTAGGAAACGATGTGCGGAAGAAACTGAAGACTGTCTACACCTTAGTAGAACAATTATATACCGGAGCCCGGCGGATCATCACCACAGCCTCTCATAACAACCCAGCACCTTCTTTAATCCAGGACACTCTGAACAGGTTGTCCATGCTTCCGGCCCGGATTGAGGAGCTGAAAAAATCCGCTGCTCGAACCGGAGCTATTAATGCCATGATCCGGGCCAAGGCATGGGTGCCAGATTTTGACCCTGTGGAAGCAGCTCAAGGCTATCCCAGCGTGAAGGAAGATGGCTCAATTTAACGAAGAGGATTTAAGGCGATAAACCGTGCGGTCGCCCTCGCTTGTCGACTAGTCAAGAGGCAGACTTGACGATTATCAAGCACAATACAATGACCGAACAAGTGAGTGCCTGCCCCAACTCTTGAAGCGGAGAATCGGATCCTCCAATCCATAAGCACACTTACGCCCCGATATTGAACCGCCTTCCCCGATCCATGAAGAGGCTGTTTTCCAAGCTTTAATGGGAATCGATCGACCACTGTTGATTTCCAGCCAATGGGTAGAGACGAGGAAGTCAAGCGGCGGATGATGAGGAGCGAGCTTGAACGGAAGCCGGTTTGGATAGCTGTCTTTGGCATCTTTCCAAAAGAACAATGATCTTATTTGGGCACCGTGTTGCCTTGTAATAGGATAGTTAATACTTCTATCTTGAGTATGCCTTCGTGCATAAGTACTGAAGCTTTTGTTCGAAAAACCTCGATTCATATTTCCTGCAATCAGAAAATTTTGAACTTCGGTGGCGGTTATACCGCCAGCCGGTTTATGATCTTGATATGTGTATCAGTAACATAACAAATAGGCGATACGAAATACCTGCCATGTCTGGGTATAAAGCTGGCTTAGCCAAGCTTGAAGCGGAGGTTTTATAAACCATTACCATTAATAAAGCGGGGAGAAAACATCTCCCATATAAACCATGCTGAATCAACACAAGCCCCCTTGTTACTCCATGATGGTAACAGGAAAAGGTAAACCGGGCATACGTCTCCGGATTAAAGGGGAATCAAATCCATCGGCTGAACCGGAAAAAAGGTGTTTGTTGATATAAAAGAAATCCAACAAAAACTAAGAACAAACAAGCCATGAAAATAACATGGAAGCAAAGGCAATGATAAAAAACTGTTTGCAAAAATATGCTATACTGAGCTGATCAGATGGTGTTACCATGGTCGGACAGGATCAAGCCCCCAATAAGTGTGACAATGATTCAAGTCAGCCAGGTCCCCAAATGATTCGTGGCATATATGCCAGATCAAGAGGCGTGGCAATGGTTCGGGTTCGACCATGCCCCCAAGTGATTTTGTGGCCTTAGGCCGACCAAGAGGCGTGACTGGTTCAGACTTGACCATGTCCCCAAGTGATCTGGTGGCTGTCGCCTATCAAAAGGTGTCGCGTTGGTTCGGACACGACCAAGGCCCCTAGTGATATATAAAAAAGTAAATGTCAAGGGGTAAACCGGAGGCCGGTTTAAAAATAGAGCTACTCCATGTAACCACGCATGATAAGAAAGACAGAGACCCCGCTTTAGCTGAGGCTCCGATTTTATTATATCAAAGATAATATATACACTGTCATGATATGTACATAGATAGAGCCGATGGCTCAAGTGTAGTAAGGCCGAAGATGAGATATGTTCCACGGCCTGTTGGTCTCCTCCTCGATGTGCGTGAGTCTTGATGCTCTCGAATATCAATCGATAGTACGACCCGTTGTGCATTCTTGCGACCACGAAAGGTCCCTCCCAAGGTGGGGATAACTTGTGCATATCTGTGCGGTCTTGGATGAGTCAAGCACCAAATCTCCTTCTTGAAAAGTTCGGTTCTAACCCGCGATCGTGATAACGACGAAGATCTTGCTGGTAAATCGCCGAACGGGCAGCCGCTATATCACGCTCCTTGTCCAATAGGTCCAAAGCGTCTTGTTGTCTTTGTCTCGTTGTCCGCTTCAACATAAGTCGACACACGAGGCGAATCGTGCTTTGATATCGCTAGGAAGAACGCCTCGCTCCATAGACCATGAAAATGGTGTGTATCCTGTGGACCGGTTTGGCGTAGTATTGATACTCCATAGCACGATGGTAGCTCTTCAACCCAACATCCCGGTGTCCTTTGTAATGGGACCATAAGCGGGGTTTGATGCCTCGCAAGATCTCTTGATTAGCTCGTTCTGCCTGTCCATTGGACTGGGGGTGTGCTATCGACGACACGTCAAGCGGATGTGCTCACGCTCATAGAACTCCTTCATAGCACCCTTGGATAAATTGGTACCATTGTCGAAATGATACCGTGTGGAAAGCCAAACCGAAAATCACCTTTTGATGAACGCACCATTGCTGCTGCATCACACTTGGCCGACAGTGCTCCGCTTCAACCCACTTGGTAAATTTGTCAACCGCCACCAAAAGGTGGGTTTTCTTATCCTTGGATCTTTTAAAAGGTCCGACCATATCCAGCCCCCAAGTTGCAAACGGCCACGTTATTGGGATCATCCTCAATTCTTGAGCCGCACATGAGCGCGCCTTTGAAAATTTTTGACATCCATCACACCGCTTAACCAAGTCCTCCGCATCGGCATGCGCCACAACCAAGAAAACCCGTGATTTAAACGCCTTTGCTACCAGAGACTTTGAACCGGCGTGGTGTCCACAATCCCCTTCATGGATTTCTCTTAATATTTCACAGCCTTCCTCAGAGAAACACAACGTTGAAACGCATACGATACCTCGCAATGATGCAATTCACCATTGACAATCGTCATAGACTTGGATCGCCGGACTATCTGCCTGGCTAGAATCTCATCCTTTGGTAACTCCCCCCGGTTCATGTACGCAAGAAAAGGAACCGTCCAATCCGGAATAGCATGTAGTGCTGCCACCAATTGAGCCTCCGGATCAGGAATAGCCAAATCCGCTTCACCTGGGAGTTGGACTGAAGGGTTGTGCAACACGTCCAGAAAGACATTAGGCGGGACCGGTTTATGCCGAGAACCCAACCGCTTAAAGCGTCCCGCCGCTTCATTCTTCCGACGGTCCACATGATCCACTTGATAACCCTTGAAGCAACCCGCAATATTATCCACTTCCGACGATATGCAGCCATGAGCGGGTCCTTAGAATCCCAAGTGCCAGACACCTGTTGAGCTACGAGATCCGAGTCACCGAAGCACTTAACCCGTCTTAAGTTCATCTCTTTAGCCATCCGGAGACCATGGAGCAAGGCTTCATACTCAGCTGCATTATTAGTACAAGGGAACATTAAGCGGAGAACATAACAAAACTTATCACCTCGTGGGGAAGTTAATACGACTCCAGCCCCCGAGCCTTCCAATTGCCTGGATCCATCAAAATGAATAGTCCAATATGTGTGATCCGCTTCTCCTTTGGTGCTTGTAACTCCGTCCACCATTGATGAAATCAACAAGTGCTTGAGACTTCACCGCTGTCCGAGGTACATACTTCATGCGTGTGGCAAGCTCTATAGCCCACTTATAATCCGCCGCCGCCTCCGGTTCAGATGATATCACCCAAGGGAGCTGAATCGACCATTTGTGATGGGGTGCCCTTGAAAATATCGCTTCAACTTCCGTGGCCATGAAGACACCATAGACCAGCTTCGCCAATGCGGATACCTTTGCTTGGACTCAATAAGCACCTCATCGATATAATAAACCGCCACGAACCGGATATTCCTTGCTCGCCTCCTTATGCTCCACCACAATAGCCACGCAAATTGCCCGAGCATTGGCTGCTACGTATAATAATAGTGGCTCCTTGTCAACCGGAGCTGCAAGAACAGGCGGATTGGCTAATTGCCGCTTTAAGTCCTCAAATGCTTCATCAGCAGCCGGACTCCAAACGAAATTGTCTATCTTCCTCAGCATTTGGTACAAAGGGATGGCCTTCTCTCCGAGGCGGCTGATAAACCGGCTTAATGCGGCGATGCGGCCCGCCAAACGCTGAACATCATTAATGCACTTCGGTTTAGCCAGGGAGGTAATAGTCGTAATATTCTCCGGATTAGCCTCAATTCCTCTGTTAGACACCAGAAATCCCAATAACTTGCCTGCCGGAACACCAAAGACACACTTGGCCGAATTAAGCATCATCTTGTACACTCGTAAGTTGTCGAAGGTTTCCTTCAAATCATCCACCAGCGTCTCCTTCTGCCTTGACTTTACTACAATATCATCCATAGGCGTGCACATTGCGGCCGATCTGTTTATGCAGGCAATTCTGTACACACCGTTGATAAGTGGCTTGGGCACTCTTGAGCCCGAAGGGCATAGATACATAGCAGAAGGCTCCAAAGGGAGTAATAAACGTTGTCTTCTCCTGGTCCTTAACCACCATTTTGATCTGATGATATCCAGAATATGCATCCAAAAAACTCAAACGCTCACAACCCGTCGTGGCATCAATGATCTGGTCAATGCGGGGGAGGGCAAAAGGATCTGCCGACAAGCCTTGTTAAGATCTCGTAATCCACACATATACGCCAAGTGCTGTTTTTCTTAAGAACCAGCACCGGATTAGCAAGCCACTCTGGATGGAACACCTCAATGATAAAGCCAGCTGCCAAAAGCCTGGCCACTTCCTCTCCAATGGCTTTGCGGCTTTCTTCGTTAAATCGGCGGAGGAATTGTTTCACCGGTTTATACTTAGGATCCACATTAAGAGTGTGCTCAGCGAGTTCCCTCGGTACACCTGGCATGTCGGACGGTTTCCATGCAAAGATGTCCCGATTCTCACGGATGAACTCGATGAGCGCGCTTTCCTATTTGGGATCCAGGTTGGCACTGACAGTGAACTGCTTGGATGAATAGCCGGGCACGAAGTCAACAAGCTTGGTCTCAGCTGCCAATTTGAACTTCAGATCTGAATCATTCTCTGTAGTTGGCTTCTTCAAAGGGGTCATATCTGCCGGATCAACATTGTCCTTATAGAACTTCAACTCCTCCGTGGCACAGACCGACTCTGCATAAGCCGCATCACCTTCCTCACATTCTAAAGCGACCCTACGGCTCCCATGAACCGTTATCGTCCCCTTGTAACCCGGCATCTTGAGCTGCAAGTAGATATAACAAGGTCGCGCCATGAACTTGGCATAAGTGAAAGTGCAACTAATCCCCGGGTGGTTTTGGTAATTAATAACAACATATATATCATTGAACTAATAGTTACTTGAGAATCATTTCAGAAAGTTCAAGGATATGGGTATGGCAAGGATCAAGAAGTGGACCCCTCAAAATGCTAAGGCAAGCATTGGCAAAAGCTCAAGACTCCATTTTTGGTTTAGTGATCCAAGATCACATTGAGTCCATAGGAAAGCCAATACTATTAAAAGGGATGAGGTTATGATGATGATCTGGTTGCTCAAGTGCTTAGTGATACATCTCCTAAACTTTCAAAGAACTTTCACCGCCATATACACTCATAAGTAGTCTCGGTCCCACCGATTTTCCAAACTCACCACACCGAGATGAACCACCTCAGCCATAAAGCCAAACCCTAGCAAACTCGGATTTTCCGATTCTGAACTCGGTCTCACCGAAAAATGAGTTGCCAAGCTTCTGTAACCTTCTGTCATCAAATCGGTGTCACCGAGATGATGAAGTCGGTCCCACCGAAATTGGCAAGCTCTTGTCTTTGCACGAATCGGACTCACCGAGATTGTATTTTCGGTCCCACCGAAAATCCCAACGTTCACATTATTTGAACTTTCGGTCTCACCGAGTTGTCAACTTCGGTCCCACCGAGATTGCTCAAATGTGTGTAACGGTTGGATTTTGTGTGGAGGCTATAAATACCCCTCCACCCCCTCTTCACTCGTGGAGAGAGCCATCAGAAAGAACTACCACTCCTACCTTACATTTCTGAGAAGAGAACTACCTACCCTTGTGTTGAGATCAAGTTGCTCCACTCCCACCATATGAAGCTTGATCTCTAGCCTTCCCAAGTTGCTTTCCACTCAATCCTTTCTTCCACCACAGCCAAATCAGTGAGGAGAGTTGAGTGTTGGGGAGATTATCATTTGAAGCACAAGAGCAAGGAGTTCATCATCATCAACAACATCTATTACCTTTTGGAGGGTGGTGCCTCCTAGATTGGTTAGGTGTCGCTTGGGAGCCTCCGTCGAGATGTGGAGTTGAACCAAGAAGTTTGTAAAGGCAAGGAGATCGCCTACTTCGTGAAGATCTACCCAGTAAGGCTAGCCCTCCGTGGGCGTGAGCCATGATGGAATAGACAAGGTTGCTTCTTCGTGGACCCTTCGTGGGTGGAGCCCTCTGTGGACTCTCGCAGCCGCTACCCTCCGTGGGTTGAAGTCTCCATCAACGTGGAAGTACGATAGCACCACCTATCGGAACCACGAGAAAAATCACCGCGTCTCCAAAATTGCGTTTGCTCTTCTCCACCTCTCTTTACTACATGTGCAATTTACTTTCCGCTGCCTATACTCTAGAATTGCATGTGTAGGGTGATGCTTGACTTGATCATAATTGTGAATCACAAAAACTGTTCTTTGTCAAAAGGCAGAATTTTATATTGTCAAGTAGTCTAATCACCCCCTCTAGACATACTTTCGATCCTACAAGTGGTATCGAGCTTTGGTCTTCATTGTATTGGTTTCCATTGCATTGGACTCCATAAGCTTGGTTTCACAACCTAGGAGAGTATGGCGTCTAGTGAGGGTAATTTTCATAGAGCTCCTTACTTTGATGGTACAAACTTTGCTAGTTGGAAGCATAAAATGAAAATGCATATTCTTGGCCATAACCCAGCCGCATGGGGCATTATTTGTGTTGGTATGCAAGGTGAATTCTTTGAGGAAGGAAAAGTTCCGGATCGCGGCTTCTAACGGAAGAATTATGGATGTTGCAAAACAATGCTCAAGCTTGTGACATTCTCTTCAATGCCTTGTGTCCCGAGGAGTTCAACAAAATCAGCCGTCTTGAGAATGCAAAAGAGATTTGGGATACTTTGGTTGAAATGCACGAAGGTACCGAGTCCATGAAGGAATCAAAGCTAGACATTCTTCAAGGTCAACTTGACAAGTTCAAGATGAAGGATGGTGAAGGAGTCGCTGAAATGTACTCTAGGCTTGCTCTCATCACAAATGAGATTGCCGGCTTAGGAAGCGAAGAAATGACCGACCGATTCATCATCAAGAAGATTCTCAGAGCTTTGGATGGAAAGTATTACACCGTGTGCACTTTGATCCAAATGATTCCAAACTGAAAGAATCTCAAGCCAACCGAAGTCATTGGAAGAATTGTTGCTCATGAGATGACACTTAAGGATAAGGAAGAGCTTCACAACAAGTCAAGTGGTGCTTACAAAGCTACAAGTGATGCTCCCACAACCTCAAGTGACAAGTTAGTTTCCAATGAAGAGATAAGCCTAATGGTCAAGAACTTCAACAAATTCTACAAGAATAGAAGCAAAGAGAGAAGCTCAAAGTCTAGATCATATGATGAAAAGAGATCTTCTAGTCGTGATCGAAACTGCTACAATTGTGGAAGACCCGGACACTATTCAAATGAGTGTACGACTCCCCACAAGAGAAGAGAAGAATCTCCAAGAAGAAGAAGCTCAAGAGATGAGTCACCTCGGAAAGAGAGAAGGAGTAGAGATGATCGTTATGAACGAAGACCCTCTCGGAGAAGCAAGGATTCGGAGAGGAAGGACAAGTCATCAAGGAGCTACACAAGAAGAAAACATCAAGCTCATGTAGGTGAATGGGTCTCCGGCTCCGACTCCGACAATCAATCCGAAGGAAGCTATCACTCCAACTCGACTACAGCCAAGATGAAGGTGTTGCGGTCTTGCTCTCGATCCTCCAACCCCAACTCCTACGACTTATTTGATTCACCAAATGAGGGAATTGGAAGATGCTTCATGGCTAAAGGCCCCAAGGTATCACACCCTGAATTCATTGACTTTGATAGTGATGAGGATGAGTTGCTTGGTGAAGATGAGCTCTTGCTTGATAAATCCAATGAACCTAGTAATGATGAACATGCTAGTAGTCTTTATAGTCGAGAAGAGTCGAATGAAAATGCTATGAAGGAGATTGAGCATCTAACTAAAGAACTAAACACTCTTAAGTTAGCTCATGAAACAACTCAAGAAGATCATAGAGAGCTCCTAAGATCTCATGAGAAGCTACGCTTCGAGAAGCTCACTCTAGAGCAAGAACATGAGTTTCTAAAAGCAATCAATGACAATCTTCGAAAGAAGAGTTCTTCATATCTTGCCAAACGACTTCTCTTGTCTAATTTCTTGCCAACCATTAAAACTAAGCATGACAAGCATAAGAAAAATTCTTTCTCTAGTAGTAACAATAACCATGCTAAATCCAATGTTGTTGCTTCTAGTAGTTCTCTTGATTCCACTAACAATGTTTCAAGCCAAGTTACACTTGAGCAAGAAAATAGTTTATTGAAAGGGATTATAGAGAAAGGTGTCTACAAGAGCCTTGCGGAAGCAAGAACTTTGAGGAAATTGTTCAAAGCAAGGAAGGCACCGGAAGAATCAAGGAATTGGTTTTGAGCGAAAGTTCAACGCCGAAGGTGTTGAGTGGGAAGAAGGTCAATATCCTACTCCACAGTTTGTTCCTCAAAAGGAGAAGTATGATCCTACTTCTTCCAATGTGGAACAAGCTCAAGATGACCTTCCACCACAAGACCACAAGCTAAAAGGCAAGGACAAGCTTCAAGAGGAGATTGATGCATTTGTTGAAGCACCTCAAGCCATGGTCAAGTGGGTTCCCAAGGAAACGTCAAGTTCTACTTCGTCAAGCTCAACTACAACCCCAAGGATTCCCATCAAGATGATGTGGATCCCGAAGAAGAAGAACTAGAAAGTTCTTGAGGGTGACTCTGCCAACATACTTCACTTACATTCATTTTGGCAAAAACTTGTGCAATCAACTTCCACATTGTGCACTAGTTCATGGAGTCACAAACCCTCTTGTTGGTAAGTCAAGGGACAAGGTAATCATTGCTTTCATGGAAATCATCTATTGTGAACTTCAATCTATGTCCATGGATATCCTTGTTTGTTCCTTGTGGGACTAACCCATGTAGGTATTGAAAGTGCCCGAATCCAAAGGATAGCTCCCAACTCTTGATGATCACCATCAACATTGAGCATCCACATCTTCAACATCTACATGAAGTCTTCTACGACAACCCAAGGTTAGTTTGACCCTTTAAAAGGGGTTCTCACATCTAGGGGGAGCTTTGCTCTAAAAATTGAGCTAAAGCATCTTCAAATGATGTGAACACATCAATGCTTTATGTAAAAGTGGTAACCCCACTTGTGCTTAAACGATGAGTATGACCTATGATCAAATGTTCTCATTTGGCTCCTAAGTCAATATACTCATATATAGATGACCTAGTCATCGACAAATTGTGTGTTAGTTGCTAGATTTTTGATTGTGCATGTTTGACACATATTTCATTTGCTATCTTATTGTGTGAGCATGTTGGATGCATGATTTTATCCATTCGAGGACATCCATTTGTTGTTTTGGTCGTTTTGATTTTTCTGACCAAATGGATGGACAAGAATGCCTAAGTACCTCCCCTAGCTATCTATGCTTTCTTGTCTCAAAATTCTATTCATGCTTACATCACAAATTTTGAACAAGTCATTTTCGGACCCTCCGGGTGAGGAGCACTCGGATCCACCGATCCGTCAAGGGCTAAATTCCAAAACCTTCTAATTGATTTCGGTCAGACCAACTCACTCAAACTCGGTCGAACCGAAAGCATTTAGACTGATCTAGGTTTTCAGCTCGGTGAAACCGAGTTGTGATTTTCGGCGTGATCAAGTGCATAACGCCTAGCAGTTATCCATCTCAGTGCCACCGAAGTTTTACAACTCGGTCCCACCGACAAACAAAGGGTATATATACTCCGAGGGCCGCACGCGTTGATTTCTCCTTCAAACGTTTCGCCCCCACACCCCTTGCTGCCGTCGCCTTGGTCTCCGGATCGTCTCCGTCATCGCCTGTGCGCCCTCTCCGCAGGTCTCCGTCGCCGTCAACGGACATCTCCTCCGCGCCGTTGCCGCCGTAGAAAAACTCCACCAAGTTAGGGTGAGTTTTGATCCCACTCGTGCTCCCATCTCCGATTCAATGCACGTTTGGTTTGCCTAGAATCTTGCCACGATTGAAATCTTCCTGTACACCAGATTAGTTCGTTTGAACTAGATTCAAGTAAAAGTTTTAGGGTTAGGTTTCCGCCGAACACATCTCGGTGAGACCGATTTTAGATTTTCGGTAAGACCGATTTGGCCTATGGCCATTGCACTGCACCCTTCGGTCCAACCGAGTTGTGCAAATCGGTGTGACCGAAATGACGATTCTGTGAAACCCTAGTGTTTTCGGCAGGACCGAAACCCACTTCGGTCAAACCGAAAGTGGTGTGAAAGCTTCTATTTAACACTTCGGATTCACCGAATTTTAAACTCGGTCTGACCGAAATGTCTTCTGTGAAAACCTAATACTAGAATTTGAACTCACTTTTGTTTGCAAAAACTTCTGCATTTGTGATGACTCTTCTTCTCTGCCTACACCTTATCTATTCACAAAGTTGTCACCATGTCGATGCCGCGATGTGTCGACAGGTCGAGACACCCATTGCAGATATTCCAGAGGCGTGCACTAGTCCCGATCCCAGCAGCTCATCTGATGATGGTGAGAGGAGTACACCAAGTGGTTTGCCTCCTGCAGCCACCAGAGCCAGAAAGAAGAGGAACTCAGATGATGAGGATTCTAATTTCGTTGTTGAGGAAGAGGTAACCTCAAAGCCCAAAAGGAAGGTTGTTGCCAAAGAGCCGCAAGGTCAGCAAACTAAGAAGGGCACCAGGAAAGTCAAGCAGTCAACTGTTGCCAAGAAGCTGAATTTGGAAGAGGCAACTGCAAGCAAAGTGAAGAAAACCTCCAAGAGAAAGAGATTAGTGCATGATGATGCAGCAGCAGAAGATGAGGATGAGGAAGCACCCCAGCCTCCTCCTCAGAAGCCTAAGTTCATGGGTGATGCCATTAAGGCCGGAGCCACATCAAAGCCCAAGCAATCTGCTCCCAGCTAAGGCAGCTCCAAAGAAAGCCTCGCCGCCAAGCCCAAGAAGACAACAGAACATTCCAGCGTCTGAAAAGAACAAGGATGATGTGCCACCACTGTGTCGATGATGAAGCACCAGTTTTGCGAAACTTCGTCCAAAACTGCCACTACATAATGATGCTCATCCTCAAGCCGAGGATATGAAGGCAAGGAAAGATAGAGGTCTCGGGCTATGGAGACAAGTCTGACCCATATGCCGTGAGGAGAAGAACTGCTGATTGATCCCAGATTTCACACCGAGAGCAGCAGGACTTCTATGAGACCGTCTTGATGGACAAGAAGCCCATAGTCGCAGACACAAGATATGTTGATTTGGAAGTACATTGACAAATAAGAGCACAGAGATTTCTTTCCACATGTGCATGAAAGTTTCACCGCTTGTGGTGTTGCAGACTTTGTAGGTCGAAATTGACAAGGTGGAATGATGAGATGATAATGCAATTCTATGCCACACTCATTTCTACCCGATGGAAAGATTGTGTGGATGATCAAGGCCAAAGATTTTCTTCATCTATTGAAGAATGGGCAGAACTTCAATGCTCCAAAGGCAACGAGAGGATGATATAGATGTATATGGGATTCCAAAGAAGAATCATGAATCCATGAAGAACATGTACAAAGAGGTTCCAACAAAGGATTTGGGAATCTGGAAGCTCGGCTCGATGTACTATCTCGAGCAGGCTTACCTACCACTAATACTATTTTGAGGCATACCTTGATGCCCAAGTCTGAGATCATCGCATGATCGAGGATACTCTATCAACATGCTGCACATACTTGATGAGAAGGCACCTTTCAAGGTGATGGACTTGATGGTAGAAACCATTAAGAGGACTGCAATGACCGTAAAAGGTCATGTGGATTTGCCTGCAGATTCAGATGCTTATCAATGCCAAGTTTGGCACGGCACATTCTTGTTGGATAGAGAACACTTACCACCGCAGCCGAGCATGAAGACAATGTTGTTGTGATGGATGAGGAGGATCCAACTTCGTTGAAGGTCAAGCCAAGATTGAAGCTGCCAAGAAAGCCAAAGTCGACAAGGAAGTAGCAAAGAAGCAGCTAAACCAAAGAGCTTCGGAGAGCAGATTCTTGAAGCTACCCAAAGGATTGAACAACACCGCCAGCATTGAACAGCCTCAGAGAGCTTAGAGAGGATTGTTGAGGACAAGATCCACGCCCGACGTGAAGTCGATCAAGTGCAAGTGATCACAACAAGCTTGAGGCGGACATTGAGGAAGCAAAGCGGAGAAGGAAGAGCTTATGCGTTTGATGCAGGATGACTTAGTCCAGATGCTTATCAACAGATCGCTCCGGTTCCCACAGACCCGATCACCGCTATTCCAAGATGATGCAGACACCAGACTACAGCTTCAAAGACTCCCACAGTTCAGCTTGCTCCTACTCCAGCTCCAGCTCCAAAGGACCACTCCTCCAAAGACAGACATCACCAAGTCTTCGCCGATGTCAGTAATATCCACTCCGACATCAACCTGACGGAGCCGCCAAACAGAGTCCCCAAAGGACGCTTAGCTCTATGCTTTTTCGAACTTTTGGTAACTTGTTGCCAAAGGGGAGAAATTGTGTAGATCATAGGACTTCGAGAGAGAGTGTTGTTGTCTTTGCGCTTTTTGCTCTTTCGTTCTTTTGCGGTTTCTTTGAGATACTTTTGGTTTTCGAGACATTCAATGTGTTTGATACTACGCTTGATTCTACCTTAATGAGTGCTTGGTCGCACTATGCTTTAATGTGTGCTTAATGCTTATCATATGCTATTCCTATCTTGTATGACCATTTACTCATGTCTTGGTGATTGGGTGCATGCTGTTCATTCTTATCATTTTGTGCGCTCCACCAAGATGTATGTGACATGGAAGAGTGACCCATGATCCTAATCGATTGTGCATTTGCATTCAAACGCAAATCTTAAACAATGCACAAATTTAGGGGGAGCTCTTGCTTATCACATACTTCTCAAAGCGACGATATTATTCATTGATTATATCCTTTGTCAAAGCTTTGATCTATATGTTGTCATCAATTACCAAAAAGGGGGAGATTGAAAGTGCAACTAATCCCCGGGTGGTTTTAGTAATTAATAACAACATATATATATATATATCATTGAACTAATAGTTACTTGAGAATCATTTCAGAAAGTTTAGTGATATGGGTATGGCAAGGACTGAAGAAGTGGACCCCTCAAAATGCTAAGGCAAGCATTGGCAAAAGCTCAAGACTCCATTTTTGGTTTAGTGATCCAAGATCACATTGAGTCCATAGGAAAGCCAATACTATTAAAAGGGATGAGGTTATGATGATGATCCGTTGCTCAAGTGCTTAGTGATACATCTCCTAAACTTTCAAAGAACTTTCACCGCCATATACACTCATAAGTAGTCTCGGTCCCACCGATTTTCCAAACTCACCACACCGAGATGAACCACCTCAGCCATAAAGCCAAACCCTAGCAAACTTGGATTTTCCGATTCTCAACTCGGTCTCACCGAAAAATGAGTTGCCAAGCTTCAGAATCTTCATCATCAAATCGGTGTCACCGAGATGATGAAGTCGGTCCCACCAAATTGGCAAGCTCTTGTATTTGCACGAATCGGACTCACCGAGATTGTATTTTCGGTCCCACCGAAAATCCCAACGTTCACATTATTTGAACTTTCGGTCTCACCGAGTTGTCAACTTCGGTCCCACCGAGATTGCTCAAATGTGTGTAACGGTTGGATTTTGTGTGGAGGCTATAAATACCCTCCACCCCTCTTCACTCGTGGAGAGAGCCATCGAAAGAACTACCACTCCTACCTTACATTTCTAAGAAGAGAACTACCTACCCTTGTGTTGAGATCAAGTTGCTCCACTCCCACCATATGAAGCTTGATCTCTAGCCTTCCCAAGTTGCTTTCCACTCAATCCTTTCTTCCACCACAGCCAAATCAGTGAGGAGAGTTGAGTGTTGGGGAGATTATCATTTGAAGCACAAGAGCAAGGAGTTCATCATCATCAACAACATCTATTACCTTTTGGAGGGTGGTGCCTCCTAGATTGGTAAGGTGTCGCTTGGGAGCCTCCGTCGAGATGTGGAGTTGAACCAAGAAGTTTGTAAGGGCAAGGAGATCGCCTACTTTGTGAAGATCTACCCCGAGTAAGGCTAGCCCTCCGTGGGCGTGAGCCATGATGGAATAGACAAGGTTGCTTCTTCGTGGACCCTTCGTGGGTGGAGCCCTCCGTGGACTCTCGCAGCCGTTACCCTCCGTGGGTTGAAGTCTCCATCAACGTGGAAGTACGATAGCACCACCTATCGGAACCACGAGAAAAATCACCGCGTCTCCAAAATTGCGTTTGCTCTTCTCCACCTCTCTTTACTACATGTGCAATTTACTTTCCGCTGCCTATACTCTAGAATTGCATGTGTAGGGTGATGCTTGAATTGATCATAATTGTGAATCTGTCAAAAACTGTTCTTTGTCAAAAGGCAGAATTTTTATATTGTCAAGTAGTCTAATCACCCCCCCCTCTAGACATACTTTCGATCCTACAATAAGCCGGCCGCCCAAACAAGGCGTGATACGGGCTCCGGATCTTCACCACCTCAAAGGTTAGTTTTTCCGACCGGGAATCGTGCTCGTCCCCAAAAGCCACATCTAGGGCTATCTTACCAACAGGATATGCAGATTTGCCCGGTACTACACCATGGAACACCGTATTAGACGGTCTGAGATCCTTGTCTGTTAGACCCATGCGGCGGAATGTATCATAGTATAGTATGTTAATACTGCTTCCTCCATCCATAAGTACCTTGGTGAACTTATAACCCCCCACCTGAGGGTCTACCACTAATGCTAGCTGGCCCGGATTATCAACCCGGGGTGGATGATCCTCTCTGCTCCACACGATAGGCTGCTCTGACCAGCGTAAGTAACGTGGTAAGGCCGGTTCAACAGAATTCACTACTCGCTTGTGGAGTTTTCGGTCGTGCTTATCCAAGCTAGTTGTGAAAACATGATATTGCCCGTTGTTCAACTGCTTTGGCTGGCTCTGATAACCCGACTGCTGCTGCTGCTGCTGATTATTCTGGTTGTTGTAACCGCCCTGATTGAGACCTAAACCGGAGGCTCCATCATGACCCGGCCCATGGAAACCGGATCCTGAACCGCCACCTGACCCGTGGTCATACCGGAAAGCATTATAATTTTTAAACTCCTGCATAATATAACAATCCTTCCAAAGGTGGTTAGCCGGCGACTCCTTCGTCCCGTGCTTTGGGCAAGGCTGATTTAACAAATAATTCAAACGGCTTGCGTTAGGATTGGGAGCCCCATTACGATTTGC
This sequence comes from Aegilops speltoides, assembly GCA_021437245.1. Taxonomy (NCBI): domain Eukaryota; kingdom Viridiplantae; phylum Streptophyta; class Magnoliopsida; order Poales; family Poaceae; genus Aegilops; species Aegilops speltoides. Next base: position 109,661,607 of record CM038142.1, read on the forward strand.
CGCTTTACCTCTCGTGTCACGCCTTCGCCCGTCTCACGTGCATTAGTGTTGGCCACAAAGTCCATGCTGCCATCCGCTGCGCTTGCCTCCGCTTTCCATGACCCGCCGGTTTGTACTGCCGCCTTGAGTTGCTATTCTTCTTCCCTTCCTCGCTTCATCATCATCAGCCTCGGGATCCTTGGTACCGTCCGAATCAAGATACTTCACTAAAGCGCCATGAGGGTTCCCATGTCATTACGTAACCGCTTCATGCGCCCCAATTTCAATTTTAAAGGCTCAAACCGGCAGTTGCCTTCCGTGGTTAAGATCACGAGTCGATTAATCCCGTCGAGACGAGTGCAAAATTTCCAAACGCGGCGCACTCCAACGGGTCGTTGATTCTCCTTCCTCTCGACACAAGCCGCCAGTCTACTATGGACTTGGGCTGCTTACATGTATCTTTGAAATTTCGATAAACCGGCTCATAGAATCGGGCCCATGAGCTGATAGAATTAGGCGGTAGGCTCTTTAACCAAGTACGAGCCGTGCCTTCAAGCATCATGGTGAAGTATTTTGCACACGCGATCTCATCCACGCCTAGCATCTCCATGGCCATCTCATAACTCTCTACCCACGCCGGGGATAAATCAGCGGTGTAATTCGCACCTTGCGCGACCCTTGAAATCTTTGGGCAGGCGACATTGCGTAAAGCGGGGATTAAACAAGGCACTCCCAAAGCGGATGCGACTCGGTCCGGCGAAGGTGGTAGGGCGAACCGGTGTAAGTTGACCCGCATCATCCCGTCTTTGCTAACTCGCCTCCTTCGCGTGCGGGCCGGTCCACCACATCCCGAGCATCGCGGATACCACCGCCGGGTTATTGCCACGGGCCGCTTCACGGCCTCGCGCATTGCTCGATATGGCCGGTTCATCCATGCGCCTGCTATAGCTCCGGCTTGGATGGGGCGTAGAGTGAATCCGATCACGGTTGTACGAATATGCTTCCTGCTGAATCAGCGCGGTCCGAGAAGCTCCTTAACCCGGCGTCTCTACCGCTATGGAGAGTCCCTTCGATCGATAGCCTCTAATCGGGCGGCTGCAACAAGGTTGTCCATAGGATTAGAATAATGACTGGGGCGTCTGGACCGGCGGAGGAACCACAATGTTCTCGCCGAGGAGGTTCCATCAGCAAGGTTGGACCGTCGCCCCGGTCCCGTGCCTCAATCCGGTTTGTCTCCGTGTCTTTGCGGCGGATTACCGGGTCCAGCTCGAGTCTGAAGAGATTTCGGGTCAAACCCTAATGGCAAAGCGTGATCTGTATTTCCGCTTGAGAACCTCCCGTGATGCGTTCTGGTCAAGCATGAGTTGGTAGGCCTGGGCGTCCAAAGCAGCCCGCTTTGCAGCCATCCTGTCTTTTTCTGCTGCCAGATCCGCTTTTGCTTGCACGATCTGCTCTTTCACCTTCGCAATCTCTGCATTATGGGCCTCCTGATCCGCCGGATTGTCCTCTGCCATAAGCGCAGCTAGTGCATCAAATAGATCAGATAGAACTTGGACCGGCGGGCGCTCAAAACCTCCTGCCCCTGCTGCCGCTGCCGCTGCTGATCCGGAGAGCATCGCTGCTGCGGTCAAAGAGTGATTCGCCGCTTGTGTGCCGGCCATGAATATTCCAACCCGGTTGACCTGGCCTGGGGGGTCCGGAATACTGTCGCCATCGGAACAACCCCTAACCATATCATCTTGCAACTGGTATAGCGATTCGGTCTCTCTGGTTGAGGACTCGTCACCGGAATAGACGACGGTCTCACTATCGTGTTCTGATCCGTCCTCACGCTCTCCTCCGTGGATGACTCCAACGAAGACACGCTTCACGGCCGGTTTAGCCTGGGTAGATCTCGCACGCTGAGCCGTCTCGATGGGGTCGGTGCAGATGTCCGGCTCAGGTCCAGGCTCACCAATCTTGCCGATGGACCCAGTACCCGTACTCGATCGAATCGGCCTCGGGACCCCATCCTGCATCGTCGATGTAGATCCTGCCGCGACGACTCTTGGTTATCCGGCCCACAACATAGCCTTCGAGTCCCTTGAGCTTGCCCTCCAAGATCGTCAAACCATCGTGCGATAGCCCCACGGTGGGCGCCAACTGTCGTGGATTTGTCACGGCAGATGTCCTAGTGAAAGGACTTAGTCGTGGAGCCATCGCAACGACTTTACTTGAAGGGGTTAAAGCGAACACAAAGACACGAGGGTTTTATACTAGTTCGGCCCCTTCGATGAAGGTAAAAGCCTATGTCTAGTTGTGATGGAATTGACGTGGTCTCGATGGCTAGGGAGCAAACAAGCTTCACCTAGGCTCGAGTTGTGGTTGTCTGTCTCAAACCGCCGTCGGGTCATCCCCTTATATACACGGGTGACGTCCGTCGGTCCATAGAGTCCCAACCGGTTCATACTCGTATCCCGGTTGGTGTCTCTCTATTCCTAACTTACAATACAAGTTGTACATCAGGCCGGTTTATGGCTACAGGTTCTAAACCGACTACAGGCCTTGGGCCTTCATCTGCTCATACCACTAATTAAGTTAACCCGGCCCACGCAGGCCGGTTTACGCCTAGTGGTAATATCCCCAACAATCATGGTGATGGCATAGCAACGAGTGGGGAGAGTGTTGTCCACGTACCCTCGTAGACCGTAAGCGGAAGCGTTATGACAACGCAGTTGATGTAGTCGTACGTCTTCATGATCCGACCGATCCAAGTATCGAACGTACGGCACCTCCGAATCCAGCACACGTTCAGCTCGATGACGATCCCCGGACTCCGATCCATCAAAGTTTCGGGGATGAGTTCCGTCAGCACGACGGCATGGTGACGATGATGATGCTCTACGGGCGCAGGGCTTCACCTAAACTCCGCGACGATATGACCGAGGTGGAATATGGTGGAGGGGGGCACCGCACATGGCTAAGGAACGATCCGTAGATCAAATTGTGTGTCTCTAGGGTGCCCCCTGCCCCCGTATATAAAGGACCAAGGGGGGGGGTGCGGCCGGCCCTAGGAGGAGGCGCGCCGGAGGAGTCCTACTCCCACCGGGAGTAGGACTCCCCACCTTCCCTAGTTGGACTAGGACATGGGGGGAAGGAGGAGAGGGGGGAAAGGAAAGGGGGGGCGCCGCCCCTCCTCCTTGTCCTATTCAGACTTGGGGGGGGGGAGGAGCGCGCGGCTGCCCCTTGGCCCCTTCTCCTCTTCCTCCACTAAGGCTCATTAGGTCACCGGGGGGTTCCGGTAACCTCCCGGTACTCCGGTAAAATGCCGATTTCACCCAGAACACTTCTGATGTCCAAACATAGACTTCCAATATAACAATCTTTATGTCTCGACCATTTCGAGACTCCTCGTCATGTCCGTGATCACATCCGGGACTCCGAACAAACTTTGGTACATCAAAACTTATAAACTCATAATGAAACTGTCATCATAACGTTAAGCGTGCGGACCCTACGGGTTCGAGAACTATGTAGACATGACCTAGAACTATTCTCGGTCAATAACCAATAGCGGAACCTGGATGCCCATATTGGCTCCTACATATTCTACGAAGATCTTTATCGGTCAAACCGCATAACAACATATGTTGTTCCCTTGGTCATCGGTATGTTACTTGCCCGAGATTCGATCGTCGGTATCCAATACGTAGTTCAATCTCGTTACTGGAAAGTCTCTTTACCCGTTAGGTAATGCATCATTCCGTACTAACTCATTAGCTACATTGCTTGCAAGGCTTGTAGTGATGTGCATTACCGAGAGGGCCCAGAGATACCTATCACACAATCAGAGTGACAAAACCTAATCTCGAAATACGCCAACCCAACATGTACCTTCGGAGACACCTGTAGTACTCCTTTATAATCACGCAGTTACATTGTGATGTTTGGTAGCACCCAAAGTGTTCCGCCGGTAAACGGGAGTTGCATAATCTCATAGTTACAGGAACATGTATAAGTCATGAAGAAAGCAATAGCAATATACTAAACGATCAAGTGCTAGGCTAACTGAATGGGTCATGTCAATCACATTATTCTCCTAATGATGTGATCCCGTTAATCAAATGACAACTCTTTTGTCCATGGCTAGGAAACATAACCATCTTTGATAAATGAGCTAGTCAAGTAGTGGCATACTAGTGACACTATGTTTGTCTATGTATTCACACATGTATTATGTTTCCGGTTAATACAATTCTAGCATGAATAATAAACATTTATCATGATATAAGGAAATAAATAATAACTTTATTATTGCCTCTAGGGCATATTTCCTTCGGTAATGACCTATGTCGTGATTCACTTTAATTCCAACACTCCCTTTTTGCGTGAATGCTTCCACCTGGCGTCGCCAAGCTTCATCAAAGCCCTTCATGCACAAAGCCTGTTGAAGGAACGGCCATTTGACTTTATCATATGCCTTCTTGAAATCCACTTTGAAAATAACTCCATCCAGTTTTTTCGTGTGAATCTCATGAAGCGTTTCAATAAGGACCACAACCCCTTCCAGGATGTTCCTGTCCGGCATGAAAGCCGTTTGAGAAGGCTGCACAACGGCATGCGCAATCTGTGTTAGCCGAATCATTCCAACCTTGGTGAAAATTTTGAAGCTCACATTCAGAAGACAGATAGGCCGAAATTGCTCGATTTTCACGGCCTCTGTTTTCTTAGGGAGTAGGGTTATTGTTCCGAAATTAAGATGGAAAAGCTGCTAATGTCCCGAGAACAAATCATGGAACATCGGCAACAGGTCCCCTTTAATAATATGCCAGCACTTCTTATAAAACTCAGCCGGGAACCCATCCGGCCCAGGTGCCTTACTATTTTCCATCTTGGAAATGGCCTCGAAAACCTCCTTTTTCGAGAAAGGGGCGGTTAAGATATCGTTCTCCACAGCAGTAAGTTGAGGTACATCTTGGATCCTAGACTCATCCAGCGACACACAGTTCTCCTTTGGTGGTCCAAAGAATCGTTTGTAATACTCAGTAATGTAAAGCTTCAGATTATCCTGACCAATAATTGTGCCCTCATCTTGTTCTAGCTGGAAGATTCTCTTCTTCCTATGTTTGCCATTGGCAATCAAGTGGAAGAATTGAGTGTTCGCGTCCCCCTGGACCACTCTGCGAACCTTGGCTCGCAGAGCCCACTTTAATTCTTCTTCACAAAGTAGCTCTTTCAACCTCATCTCAGCGTCAAGCTTGGTATGAAGCTCGGTGGCTAGCAAAACCGTATTTTCTGCTTTTACATCTAAGGCCTGAATAAGGGCCAGAAACCGGTCCTTTTCAGCCTTTTAAACCCCACTAAGATGTTTAGCCCACCCACGTAGGAAACTTCTCAAATGCCTAATCTTATTCTGCCAGCGCTCAAGCGCATTCCTACCACCTGCATCCTTAGCCCACTCTCTGGCTACGAGATCCAGGAAGCCTAATCTCTCGAACCACGCAAGCTCGAACGAGAACAAATTCATATTGCCCGAGTAGGTAGCCCCACCAGAGTCAAGCAACAGAGGTCTGTGATCAGAAATCCCGTGAGAGAGAGCCTGAACTATTACAAAGGGAAACTTCTGTTCCCAATCGACACTAGCAAGTACCCGATCCAAATTCTCAAACGTTGGATTGGGCAAAGCGTTAGCCCATGTGAACTTCCTACCTGAAAGCTCAATCTCTCTCAAATCCAAGCTTTCAATAATAGTGTTGAACATGAACGACCATCTCCCGTTGAAATTATCATTGTTCTTCTCATCACGTCTCCTAATAATATTAAAGTCTCCCCAACCGTAATGGGGAGTTGCTCGCACCATAAACCCTAACAAGGTCACCAAAAATCGGGTTTGAATTCTGCTCATGCTGCACCATACACCGCCACCGAGCCCACCAAATCCATCAACCTTGGACCGCACTCGAACTTAACAAAGAAAATCACCCATGATCACACTTCTAACTTCGAGAGTCGATCTAACACCAAGTAAGATCCCTCCCGATCGTCCTCTCGGTGGCAGACAATGCCAGTCAAAATCAATACCCCCCGATAAAGTGTTGAGAAACTGTGGTGAGAAATTTGCTCTACCTGTTTCGGACAACGCAATAAAGTCCAATCTATGCTCGATGGACGCTTCTGCAAGGAACCTCCTTTTAGCCAAGTCCTTAAGACCTCTGCTATTCCAAAAGATGCCTCTTATATCTCATCATGGAATTTTTTAGCCGTGCGGATCCTAGCACTCCTACGTACCGCGGACGTCGGGTATATCTTGCGCTTCCATTTGCGCTTAGGGCTGGTCCTTGTGCCCACCCGGTCCTCTCTCCCCGTTTCTGGGGGACTATCAACTACCATCTCGACGTTCTCATCCTCCTCCTCTGGCTCCGGAAGGGGAGGCGCGAGATCAGCACAAAACTCGTCGAGCACTCGGACTCCCAAAGCATCAATCTCGGAATCATTCATGGGTTTTACGGCGGCTAAGTTACGAATCAATTCTAGAGCCCTCTCGGCCTCCAGATCAAGCAAATCATTAATAGAATTAGAAACTTCACCCTCATTACTACCTAGTGAAATTCCTATTTGGTTTGCATTATCAACAATCTCATCATTCGAAAAATGCAAGATAGTATTCGAAGTATTCACCGACATACCAGTAGTGACTTGGACGTCATGAAGCTTGGCCGCCCTCACGGCGCAGCGCTGCTGCATGTCGTCCACCTCCGGACGGCCCTGAAGCCGACAACTCAACCGTCGACCCTCAGACTCCTGGTCCGAAATCCCGCCGAACTGAATAACCTCCTCCCGCGTGAAGTTGCCCGAGGAGTGACCGCATGTCACCCTCCGAACACTCAATCGGTCCCCATGACCGGGAGAGGGCACCGAGCAGATGATGGGGAACCAAGGGCCACCTGCCCCCGCTCCCCATCCACCCCGGACCGCAGGCCCAGAGTGCTCACCGACGCCAAGGGCGGGGCGATCCCCCTAGGCGCAGACGGTGAAGAGGGCCTTGAGGCCGCCTGCCCCAAGCCCCCTCCAACGACCGGACCTGCCGCCTGCAGTACTGGCCCCGCAAAAGGTGAAGAGGGCGCTGAGGCCACCTGCCCCGGCCCCCTTCCCGAAGGTAGCTCCTCCCTCCCGGTAGCCCCGACCAGTATCCGTTCGTCTGTGCTCTCGCAACTCATGGGAGATTAGCGGTTCCTCGTGTCTTGTCGTCGCCACCGTAGGTCTACCTCGTCTTATGTGGCTTTAGGCCAAGGAGGTCGGGTGGATGTTGGCCCTTGCGAAAATGAGGGTCCTGCTCCTTTTTATATATCTTTTTGTGTTGGTTTAGGGGTTGTGTCCTGCTTAGAAAGATGAGACGACGGTGGCTCCCTGAAGATTTAATATGGTTCTCCATGCCTAGCCCTTATTCCTAGCGGTGCGTCTAGCACCATTAGAGGCGTGTGGAGATGTTTCTCTGACGGATCTCGCAAGATTTGGTTTGTATTTGTCTTTGGTGGATCTACTTGGCTCTGGTCTTTGTTCGTCCGTGTTCATGTTTCTTGGATACTTTCGATCTACTCTTCTCTTCATTGCCTGCGGCTGTTGTTATAATGCGCTGGTTCTGTGGGGTCTTAGCACGATGACTTTCGGGCTATTTACTACAACAAGATTTGTCCGGCTCTGATAAGAGGGGGGGACTACGGTGGTGCACCATCGGTCAATCCAGTGCTTGTAGTTGTCGTTAGGTGCTCTAAGGATCTTGATGTATTTTTTTGTTACTTCCGATGTTCTTTGTACTGCCATGAATATTCATTGGAAGTTTTTTCCTTCGAGAAAGAATAATATCCTAGAATATAATTATTTATATTACAAATGTTTACGTAGTGTTTAGAAAATGTTATGTTTTAAAGAAAATGTCTTGCCACCTTTAAAAAAATATAATGGCATTAAAAAATGTACATCAAAAAATGTTCACGTGTTTCAAAAACTGGCTGCGGATTTTACAAAATTATTTATACGATGTAAAAAAATTCACACAATTGAAAAATATTTTGTACCATTCAAAAAAGCACATGACACTTTAGAAAATGTTCGCTTGTTTCTGGCAATATGTTCTTGACATTTTTTAAAATTATACAATGTAAAAATAGTCATGTAGTTTTATGAAAATGTTTCGTGCCATTAATAAAAATTCATTGTGCGTTGGGATAATGTTTAAAATACAATAAAAAGTTCAAAATCATGCATTTTGAAAAAAATGTACATCATGTATTTGAAAAAGCTTCAACTTGTATACAAATTATCCACGTTTAAAAAAAAGTAAAATAAAGTAGTCGGGTACAAGAAACACATTTGTTGTTTCGTGCTGGCTTGCCTTACTGAGTCGATTAGGCCGTGGATTCAGTAATCGGGCCGGTACGAGAATTTATATCGCGTCAACAACAAACTGTTGCTCCACGACTCGGGCTGGGCCTCCCGTACAATTGCGTGCTAACAATTTTTCAAAATCAGGAACAATTTTTTAAACGAGAACAGTTTTTAAAATTTCAAAACAAAACTGGGGAAATATGAACATTTTAAACTCCTGACAAAAATATGCAAAACATGAACATTTTTTTTGAAATTTCTGAACAATTTTTGACAAGGGAACATTTTTTGAAACTTCAGAAAACGAAAACATGAACATTTTTTGAAACGGGAACATTTTTAAAAAGTTGTGAAATTTGGAGCAGAAATTATTCCAAACTTTTTTTGTGAGAACACAATTTTTTTTTGAATAAGCGAACATTTTTTTGAAAAATGTATGCGAACATTTTTTTGGAAAAAATGATCGTCTTGGAATTTTTATCAATTTTAGAAGCAAGAACATTTTTTGAAATCACGAACTTTTTTTAACTCCCGAACATTTTTTGAAAATTTTGAACAAAAGCATTCGCAACATTTTATCAAAAATAAGAATATTTTTCAAAAATCGTGAACATTTTTCGAATTTATGAACAATTTTTTAAAACGACCATTTTTAAAATTTGAACATTTTTAAAGGCAGGTACATTTTCAAAATTTAAGAACAATTTTGGAACACGAACTTAGTTTAAAAAGATAAAATAACCTTGAAAAGGAAAAAATAAAAAGTAATAGAAAACCAAAAAGAATAAAAGAAAAGAAAAGGAGGAAAAAGAAACAGGAACAAAAAAAGAAAACAGAAAAACCAGTAAAAAAACAAAAACCCGGTTTGGGGAACCTTCTAGAAGGTTCCCAAAACAGGCTGGCTGTTGCGATTGTACACTCAACTGGGCCGGCCCATCGCGTCGCTGCTCGGTCGCTCGCGTATGCGAAGCGCGGGCAGTTTGACGCAAAGAGCGTCAAATAGGATTTCCCCCATGAGAGAGCCTGTTCTCAAAAGAGAAGAAAAGAAAAAAAGAAAAAGAAGAGAGCCGCTCGCGTAGTGTTCGTTGCTGGCTTTTTTATCAGTTTGGGCGACGATCGTGCCACGGCGGTTCCGGTAGAATCCGAGGGCGCTCCCCGAGAACTACGGTACTGTCCAGTGCACGGCGGTACGGTAATCAATCCCCGGCCCAGGGAAAAAACGTCAAAGGCGACGTGAATGCCGCACTAAATGCGCCCCGCGCCATTAACTCCCCGTTCCGGTACCCCAAATCACCCGCGCCTACGCATTCAATCCGGGGCGGGGCAGGGCAGAGCAAAGCAAATGAAAGCAGCTCGGGGCGCTGTCTATCACGCACGCGCGCCAGCGGCCGTACCCGTGCCCCGTCTCTCTGTCCACCCACATCGATCGCGCCTTCAAGTCTCCACGCGGCCAACCACCACCCCCGACACCCGCGCCGTCCATCTCCGGAGATGCACGGCCGGCTGCGTGGACGCCCAGGTACTAGTAGTAGAAGAGGACTGGAGGAGGACGACGAGTTTGCTGCGCGCGCCTGCAGCTAGCTAGCTGCAGCTGTAGCGGCAGAGCGAAGCCAAGTAGGAGGAGTAGCGTCTCGCGGTTCGCAATCAAGTCCTGGCTGGGCTAGCTAGCTCATGCCTTTGCATGGATGGATGGATGGATGGATCACCCGGAACGTACAGCTGCAATGAAAGCACACTAGCGGCTAGCCTGAGTTTTTTGCGTCGGGGTTGGCTAGGCCCGGCCCGAAGCCCGGCCCGGCCCGGCCTGAGGTATGGCCAGGTATACTCCTAGTTGTAGTAAGTAACTCGTAAGAGCATCTCTAGCAGATCCCCTATACCTGTCCTGTAAAAATCGGTTTAAAGGATAGCGCAAAATGTTTTTTTTCGTATTTTTTATGGTATGACTTTTGTTCCGGCGGACCAGATCGCGTAAAATATTTCATTGGTCCGGTAAAATTGCACAAACCTTCTACAAACGACCGTTAAATTACAATTAGATCGGTCTCGACTGCGACGACGGTGGCGTCCGGCAGCTCATGGACAACGGCGGCGACGACGACATGCGGCAGCTCCCGTGCGCGGCGACTACCTAGCTCGTTGGCTCGCAGAGGCAGCTAGCTAGCTTGCAGGGCCGACAACAGCAGCACTAGTTCGTGGGGGGCGGCGGGCGGCGGGAGCTTGCGTGCGGCAGCGGCAGCTACCTAGCTCGCCGGCTCACAGCGGCTGCTAGCTAGCTAGCTAGCTCTCGCGACGCAGCGGCAACTTGCTCGCAGGGGCGACGGCAACATCACTAGCTCGTGGGGGAAGGCGCGCGGTGGCGGCGACGTGCGGCGACGGTGGCGGTGTCTGGCGGCTGCGTCGCGGCACCGCGCGTGCATAGATTTGGCGATGTCGAGCTCGCGAAGTCATGGCGCCGGCTACGAGGAAAGCGGTTGGGGCTGAATTTCCTTCCCGCCAAAAGAAAGGGGGTCCTTCAAAACCAGATGAAATCCCATTCATGTACATATAGAGGAATTGGCTCGCGGATGTAGGATCCCGCAAAAATTTATACGGGACGGCCGAATTTAGAGTATCTGTTCGGGTCAGGTTTACGGGATGGATCCCAAAAGCCGGCGGTTATTATAGCAGACGACCCGGTTTGTGGGATCTGCTAGAGATGCTCTAAAGAGCATGTGGGCAGTGACAGAATAAATGCATTGTGTAGTAGATTGTAGTAGAACTATTATTGCAATGGAGGCGAATGGGTCTACCAGTAGCAATTGATACGTCTCCAACGTGTCTATAATTTATGAAGTATTCGTGCAATGTTTACAATAATTTTATATGGTTTTAGTATGATTTGATTATAACTAACCCGGAACGTACAGCTGCTATGAAAGCACACTAGCGGCTAGCCTGAGTTTTTTGCGTCGGGGTTGGCTAGGCCCGGCCCGAAGTCTGGCCCGGCCCGTCCCGAGGTATGGCCAGGTATACTCCTAGTTGTAGTAACTAACTCGTAAGAGCATCTCTTGCAGATCCCCATACCTGTCCTGTAAAAATCGGTTTAAAGGATAGCGCAAAATGTTTTTTCGCATTTTTTATGGTATGACTTTTGTTCCGGCGGACCAAATCCCGTAAAATATTTCATTGGTCCGGTAAAATTGCACAAACCTTCTACAAACGACCGTTAAATTACAATTGGATCGGTCTCGACTGCGACGGCGGTGGCGTCCGGTAGCTCATGGACAACGGCGGCGACGACGACATGCGGCAGCTCCCGTGCGCGGCGACTACCTAGCTCGTTGGCTCGCAGAGGCAGCTAGCTAGCTTGCAGGGCCGACAACAGCAGCACTAGTTCGTGGGGGGCGTGAAGGAAATATGCCCTAGAGGCAATAATAAAGTTATTATTTATTTCCTCATATCATGATAAATGTTTATTATTCATGCTAGAATTGTATTAACCGGAAACATGATACATGTGTGAATACATAGACAAACATATAGTCACTAGTATGCCTCTACTTGACTAGCTCATTAATCAAAGATGGTTATGTTTCCTGACCATAGACATGTGTTGTCATTTGATTAATGGGATAACATCATTAGGAGAATGATGTGATTGACATGACCCATCCCGTTAGCTTAGCACTTGATCGTTTAGTATTCTGCTATTGCTTCCTTCATGACTTATACATGTTCCTCTAACTATGAGAATTGTGTAACTCCTGCCACGGAAGAACACTTTGGTACTACCAAACGTCACAACGAATCGGGTGATTATAAAGGAGTACTACAGGTGTTTCCAAGGTACATGTTGAGTTAGCATAATTTGAGATTAGGTTTTGTCACTCCGATTGCTCGGAGAGGTATCTCTGGGCCCTCTCGGTAATACTCATCACCTAAGCCTTGCAAGCATGTAACTAATGAGTTAGTTATGAGATGACGACACGGAACGAGTAAAGAGACTTGCCGATAACGAGATTGAACTAGGTATTGATACCGACGATCAAATCTCGGCAAGTAACAATACCGATGACAAAGGGAACAAAGTATGTTGTTATGCGGTCCGACCGATAAAGATCTTCAGAGAACATGTAGGAACCAATATGGGCATCCAGGTCCCGCTATTGGTTATTGACCGAGAATGGTTTTAGGTCATGTCTACATAGTTCTCGAACCCATAGGGTCCGCACGCTTAACGCTTAGCCGACAATATAGTATTATATGAGTTATGCATGTTGGTAACCGAATGTTGTTCGAGTCCCGATGAGATCATGGACATGACGAGGAACTCCTAATAGTCCGGAGATAAAGTTTGATATATGGGATAATAGTGTTTGATCTCCTAAGGGTTCCGAATTCACCAAAGGGTTTCCTGATGTTTCCAAAATGTTTGGGTACGAGAACACGTTATTTGGGCCAAAGGGAAAGCCCACAAGGTTTTGGAAAGCGCAAAGGAAGTTTTATGAGTCCAGGGGCTGACGCCAGGTCCTCGGCGTTTGGGTCGAACGCCGGGGACCTGGCGTCTCGCCCCGAGTCCGAGAAGGACTCTTGCCTTCGGGTGAAACCGACTTTGTGGAGGCTTTTACTCCAAGTTTCACCCCAAGGCTCAACATATAAATAGAGGGGTAGGGCTAGCACCAAAGACACATCAAGAAACACCAAGCCGTGTGCGCAACCCCGCCCCTCTAGTTTATCCTCCGTCATAGTTTCCGTAGTGCTTAGGCGAAGCCTGCGGAGATTGTTCTTCACCAACACCGCTATCACGCCGTCGTGCTGCGGAACTCATCTACTACTTCGCATGTCTTGCTGGATCGAGAAGGCGAGGACGCCATCGAGCTGAACGTGTGCGTAACTCGGAGGTGCCGTATGTTCGGTACTTGGATCGGTCGATCGTGAAGACGTCGACTACATCAACCGCGTTGATAAACGCTTCCGCTTAGCGATCTTCAAGGGTATGAAGATACACTCCCTTCTCGCTGCTATACATCACCATGATCTTGCGTGTGCGTGGAAATTTTTGAAATTACTGCGTTCCCCAACAAAGGTATCGAGCAAGGTTTTATGCGTTGATGTTATATGCACGAGTAGAACACAAGTGAGTTGTGGACGATATAAGTCATACGCCTACCAACCGATGTCATACTTTGGTTCAGCGGTATTGTGAGATGAAGCGCCCGACCAACATTACGCCAGACGCTTACGCGAGACTGGTTTCACTGCTACGAGCACTCGTGCTTAAAGGTGGCTGGCGGGTGTCTGTCTCTCTCACTTTAGTTGAACTGAGTGTGCTACGCCCGGTCCTTGTGAAGGTTAAAACGAGTCTATTTGACAAACTATCGCTGTGGTTTTGATGCGTAGGTAAGAACGGTTCTTGCTAAGCCCGTAGCAGCCACGTAAAATTTGCAACAACAAAGTAGAGGACATCTAACTTGTTTTTGCAGGCATGTTGTGATGTGATATGGCCAAGACGTGATGCTATATTTTATTGTATGAGATGATCATGTTTTGTAACCGGTTATCGGCAATGGCAGGAGCCATATGGTTGTCGCTTATTGTATGAAATGCAATGCCACTGTAATTGCTTTACTTTATCACTAAGCGGTAGCGATAGTCGAGAAGCAATAGATGGCGAACGACAACGATGCTACGATGGAGATCAAGGTGTCGCTACGGTGACGATGGTGATCACGACGGTGCTTCAAGATGGAGATCACAAGCACAAGATGATGATGGCCATATCATATCACTTATATTGATTGCATGTGATGTTTATCCTTTATGCATCTTATCTTGCTTTGATTGACGGTAGCATTTTAAGATGATCTCTCACTAATTATCAAGAAGTGTTCTCCTAAGTATGCACCGCTATAAAGTTCTTCGTCTTTGAGACACCACGTGATGATCGGGTGTGATAGGCTCTACGCTCAAATACAACGGTGCAAAACAGTTGCACACGCGAATACTCAAGTTATACTTGACGAGCCTAGCATATACAGATATGGCCTCGAACACGGAGACCGAAAGGTCGAGCGTGAATCATATAGTAGATATGATCAACATAGAGATGTTCACCATTGAAACTACTCCATCTCACGTGATGATCGGACATGGTTTAGTTGATTTGGATCACGTGATCACTTAGATGACTAGAGAGATGTCTGCCTAAGTGGGAGTTCTTTAGTAATATGATTAATTGAACTTAAATTTATCATGAACTTAGTACCGATAGTATTTTGCTTGTCTATGTTTGTTTGTAGATAGATGGCTCGTCTTTGTTGTTCCGTTGAATTTTAATGCGTTCCTTGAGAAAGCAAAGTTGAAAGATGATGGTAGCAATTACACGGATCGGGTCCGTAACCGAGGATTATCCTCATTGCTGCATGTAAGAGTTACGCCCCGAAGCACCGCTGGGTGCCAGCTCGCTTCTGATGTAACCGACGACGTTAAGAACGTCTGGCGAGCAAAGTCGATGACTACTCTATAGTTCGATGTGCCATGCTTTACGGCTTAGAACCGGGTCTTCAACGACGTTTTGAACGTCATGGAGCATATGAGATGTTCCAGAGTTGAAGTTAATATTTCAAGCAAATGCCCGGATTGAGAGATATGAAGTCTCCAATAAGTTCTACAACTGCAAGATGGAGGAGAACAGTTCACGGTGAGCATATACTCAAAATGTCCGGGTATAATAATCACTTGATTCAACTGGGAGTTAATCTTCCGGATGATAGCGCCATTGATGTAATTCTCCAATCATCGCCACCAAGCTACAAGAGCTTTGTGATGAACTATAATATGCAAGGGATGAACAAGACTATTCGAGCTCTTCGCGATGCCGAAAGTCATGGAGGTAGAAATCAAGAAAGAGCATCAAGTGTTGATGGTCAATAAGACCACTAGTTTCAAGAAGAAGGGCAAAGGGAAGAAGAAGGAACTTCAAAAGAACAACAAACAAGTTGCTGCTCAAGAGAAGAAACCCAAGTCTGGACCTAAGCCTGAAACCGAGTGCTTCTACCGCAAGCGCATCGACACCGAAGCGGAACTGCCCCAAATATTTGGCGGATAAGAAGGATGGCAAAGTGAACAAAGGTATATGTGATATACATGTAATTGATGTGTACCTTACTAATGCTCGCAGAGCACCGGTATTTGATATTGGTTCTGTTGCTAACATTTGCAACTCAAACAGGGACTACGGATTGCGAAGATTAGCTAAGGACGAGGTGATGATGCGCGTGGGAAATGGTTCCAAAGTCGATGTGATCGCGGTCGGCACGCTACCTCTACATCTACCATCGGGATTAGTTTTAGACCTGAATAACTGTTATTTGGTGCCTGCGTTGAGCATGAACATTATATCTGGATCTTGTTTGATGCGAGACGGTTCTTCATTTAAATCAGAGAATAATGGTTGTTCTATTTATATGAGTAATATCATTTATGGTCATGCACCCTTGAAGAGTGGTCTATTTTTATTAAATCTCGATAGTAGTGATACACATATTCATAATGTTGAAGCCAAAAGATGCAGAGTTGATAATGATAGTGCAACATATTTGTGGCACTGCCGTTTAGGTCATATCGGTGTAAAGTGCATGAAGAAACTCCATACTGATGGACTTCTGGAATCACTTGATTATGAATCACTTGGTACTTGCGAACCGTGCCTCATGGGCAAGATGACCAAAACACCGTTCTCTGGTTCTATGGAGAGAGCAACAGATTTGTTGGAAATCATACATACAGATGTATGTGGCCCGATGAATGTTGAGGCTCGTGGCGGATATCGTTATTTTCTCACCTTCACAGATGATTTGAGCAGATATGGGTGTATCTACTTGATGAAGCACAAGTCTGAAACATTTGAAAAGTTCAAAGAATTTCAGAGTGAAGTAGAAAATCATCGTAACAAGAAAATAAAATTTCTACGATCTGATCGTGGAGGAGAATATTTGAGTTACGAGTTTGGTTTACATTTGAAACAATGTGAAATAGTTTCGCAACTCACGCCACCTGGAACACCACAACGAAATGGTGTGTCCGAACGTCGTAATCGTACTTTACTTGATATGGTACAATCTATGATGTCTCTTACCGATTTACCGCTATCGTTTTGGGGTTATGCTTTAGAGACGGCCGCATTCACGTTAAATAGGGCACCATCAAAATCCGTTGAGACAACGCCTTATGAACTGTGGTTTGGCAAGAAACCAAAGTTGTCGTTTCTCAAAGTTTGGGGCTGCGACGCTTATGTGAAGAAACTTCAACCAGATAAGCTCGATCCCAAATCAGAGAAATGTGTCTTCATAGGATACCCAAAGGAGACTATTGGGTACACCTTCTATCACAGATCCGAGGGCAAGATTTTCATTGCTAAATTCGGATCTTTCTAGAGAAGGAGTTTCTCTCGAAAGAAGTGAGTGGGAGGAAAGTAGAACTTGATGAGATAACTGTATCTACTCCCTTATTGAAAAGTAGTACATCACAAGAACCGGTTCCTGTGACGACTACACCAATTAGTGAGGAAGCTAATGATATTGATCATGAAACTTCAGATCAAGTTTCTCTTGAACCTCGTGAGGTCTACGAGTAAGATCCGCACTGAGTGGTACGGAAATCTGATTCTGGAAGTCATGTTACTAGACCATGATGAACCTACGAACTATGAGGAAGCCATGATGAGCCCAGATTCCGCAAAATGGCTAGAGGCCATGAAATCTGAGATAGGATCCATGTATGAAAACAAAGTATGGACTTTGGTTGACTTGCCCGATGATCGGCCAGCCATTGAGAATAAATGGATCTTTAAGAAGAAGACTGACGCTGATGGTAATATTACTGTCTACAAAGCTCGACTTGTTGCGAAAGGTTTTCGACAAGTTCAAGGGGTTGACTACGATGAGACTTTCTCACCCGTAGCGATGCTTAAGTCTGTCTCAATCATGTTGGCTATTGCTGCATTTCATGATTATGAAATTTGGCAAATGGATGTCAAGACTGCATTCTTGAATGGATTTCTAGAAGAAGAGTTGTATATGATGCAGCTGAAGGTTTTGTTGATCCGTAAGGTGCCGACAAAGTATGCAAACTCCAGCGCTCCATTTATGGACTGGTGCAAGCATCTCGAGTTGGAATAAACGTTTGACAAAGGTGATCAAAGATATGGTTTTATACTGAGACTTTTGGAGAAGCCTCAGATTTACAAGAAAGTGAGTGGGAGCTCAGAGCATTTCTAGTTTTATATGTTGATGACATATTATTAATTGGAAATGATATAGAATTTCTGGATAGCATAAAGGGATACTTGAATAAAAGTTTTTCGATGAAAGACCTCGGTGAAGCTGCTTACATATTGGGCATCAAGATCTATAGAGATAGATCAAGACGCTTAATAGGACTTTCACAAAGCACATACCTTGACAAAATTTTGAAAAGTTCAAAATGGATCGTGCAAAGAAAGGATACTTGCCTGTGCTACAAGGTGTGAAGTTGAGTCGAACTCAATGCCCGACCACAGCAGAAGATAGAGAGAAAATGAAAGATGTTCCTATGCTTCAGCCATAGGCTCTATCATGTATGCAATGTCTGTGTACCGACCGACGATGCTTAGCAATAAGCTTGGCGGTAGGTACCAAAGTAATCCAGAGTGGATCATCGGACAGCGGTCAAGAACATCCCGAAATACCGAAAAGGACTAAGGATATGTTTCTCGATATGGGGGTGACAAAGAGCTAGTCGTAAATGGTTACGCCGATGTAAGCTTTGACACCGATCCGGACGCATCTAAATCGCAAACCGGATACGTGTTTATATTAAACGGTGGAGCTGTAAGTTGGTGCAGTTCAAAACAAAGCGTCGTGGTGATCTACATGTGAAGCGGAGTACATAGCTGCTTCAAGCAGCGAATGAAGGAGTCTGGATGAAGGAGTTCATTTCCGATCTAGGTGTCATACCTAGTGCATCGGGACCAATGAAGATCTTTTGTGACAATACTGGTGCAATTGCCTTGGCAAAGGAATCCAGATTTCACAAGAGGACCAAGCACATCAAGAGACGCTTCAATTCCATTCGGGACCAAGTCCAAGTGGGAGACATAGAGATTTGCAAGATACATACGGATCTGAATGTTGCGAACCGCTGACTAAGCCTCTCTCATGAGCAAAACATGATCATCACCAAGACTCCATGGGTGTTAGAATCATTACCGTAATCTAGATTATTGACTCTAGTGCAAGTGGGAGATCAAGGAAATATGCCCTAGAGGCAATAATAAAGTTATTATTTATTTCCTCATATCATGATAAATGTTTATTATTCATGCTAGAATTGTATTAACCGGAAACATGATACATGTGTGAATACATAGACAAACATATAGTCACTAGTATGCCTCTACTTGACTAGCTCATTAATCAAAGATGGTTATGTTTCCGACCATAGACATGTGTTGTCATTTGATTAATGGGATCACATCATTAGGAGAATGATGTGATTGACATGACCCATCCGTTAGCTTAGCACTTGATCGCTTAGTATTCTCGCTATTGCTTCCTTCATGACTTATACATGTTCCTCAGAACTATGAGAATTGTGTAACTCCTGCTTACCTAAGAACACTTTGGGTACTACCAAACGTCACAACGTAATCGGGTGATTATAAAGGAGTACTACAGGTGTTTCAAGGTACATGTTGAGTTAGCATAATTCGAGATTAGGTTTTGTCACTCCGATTGTCGGAGAGGTATCTCTGGCCCTCTCGGTAATACTCATCACCTAAGCCTTGCAAGCATGTAACGTATGAGTTAGTTATGAGATGACGATTACGGAACGAGTAAAGAGACTTGCCGATAACGAGATTGAACTAGGTATTGATACCGACGATCAAATCTCGGGCAAGTAACATACCGATGACAAAGGGAACAAAGTATGTTGTTATGCGGTTTGACCGATAAAGATCTTCGAGAATATGTAGGAACCAATATGGGCATCCGTGTCCCGCTATTGGTTATTGACCGAGAATGGTTTTAGGTCATGTCTACATAGTTCTCGAACCCGTAGGGTCCGCACGCTTAACGCTTCGTTGACAATATAGTATTACATGAGTTATGCATGTTGGTAACCGAATGTTGTTCGAGTCCCGATGAGATCATGGACATGACGAGGAACTCCTAATAGTCCGGAGATAAATTTTGATATATGGGATAATAGTGTTTGATCTCCTAAGGGTTCCGAATTCACCGAAGGGTTTCCGGATGTTTCCCGAAATGTTTGGGTACGAGAACACGTTATTTGGGCCAAAGGGAAAGCCCACAAGGTTTTTGGAAAGCACAAAGGAAGTTTTATGGAGTTCAGGGGCGGACGCCAGGTCCTCGGCGTGCGGGTCCAGACGCCGGGAACCCTGGCGTCTTGCCCTGGAGTCCGAGAAGGACTCTTGCCTTTCGGGTGAAACCAACTTATTGGAGGCTTTTACTCTAAGTTTCGACCCCAAGGCTCAACATATAAATAGAGGGTAGGGCTAGCACCAAAGACACATCAAGAAACACCAAGCCGTGTGCCGCAACCCCGCCCCTCTAGTTTATCCTCCGTCATAGTTTCCGTAGTGCTTAGGCGAAGCCTGCGGAGATTGTTCTTCACCAACACCGCTATCACGCCGTCGTGCTGCCGAACTCATCTACTACTTCGCTGTCTTGCCGGATCGAGAAGGCGAGGACGCCATCGAGCTGAACGTGTGCGTAACTTCGGAGGTGCCGTATGTTCGGTACTTGGATCGGTCGGATCGTGAAGACGTCGACTACATCAACCGCGTTGATAAACGCTCGCTTAGCGATCTTCAAGGGTATGAAGATACACTCCCCTTCTCGTTGCTATACATCACCATGATCTTGCGTGTGCGTAGGAAATTTTTTGAAATTACTGCGTTCCCCAACAGGGCGGCGGGCGGCAAGAGCTTGCGTGCGGCAGCGGCATCTACCTAGCTCGCCGGCTCACAACGGTTGCTAGCTAGCTAGCTAGCTCTCGCAACGCAGCGGCAACTTGCTCGCAGGGGCGACGACAACATCACTAGCTCGTGGGGGAAGGCGCCCGGTGGCGGCCACGTGCGGCGACGATGGCGGTGTGCGGCAGCTTGCGTGCGGCACCGGCGGCGAGATTTGGCCGGTATCGAGCTCGGGAAGTCATGGCGCCGGCTACGAGGAAAGCGGTTGGGGCTGAATTTCCTTCCCGCCAAAGGAAAGGGGGTCCTTCAAAACCAGATGAAATCCCATTCATGTACATATAGAGGAATTGGCTCGCGGATGCAGGATCCCGCAAAAATTTATACAGGACGGCCGAATTTAGAGTATCTGTTCGGGCGGGTTTACGGGATGGATCCCAAAAGCCGGCGGTTATTATAGCAGACGACCCGGTTTGTGGGATCTGCTAGAGATGCTCTAAAGAGCATGTGTGCAGTGACAGAATAAATGCATTGTGTAGTAGATTGTAGTAGAACTATTATTGCAATGGAGGCGAATGGGTCTACCAGTAGCAATTGATACGTCTCCAACGTGTCTATAATTTATGAAGTATTCGTACGATGTTTACAATAATTTTATATGGTTTTAGTATGATTTGATTATAGCTAACCCGGACTGACGTTGTTTTCAGCAGAACTACCGTGGTGTCATTTTTTGTGCAGACTTAAATGTTCTCGGAATGGACCAAAAGAGACACCTGAAGCTTCGAGGAAGGACCAGAAGCCTTACGAGGAAGCCACAAGCCTTCTAGGCGCGGCCACCCCCTAGGGCTCGGGGCAGGCTTGTCGCTCCATTGTGGGGTCCCGACGTGAGACTGACACCAAAAATTTCTATAAATACCAAACCCCCCAGAAAGAAACCTAGAACTCCCATTCCGCCGCCGCAAGCCTCTATACCTAAGCGATCTCATCTGGAGCCCTATTCCGGCACCCTACCAGAGGGGAAATCATCGATGGATTCCATCTTCATCATCCCGGCGGCCACCATGACGAGGAGGGGTAGTTCACCCTCGGGGCTAAGGGTATGTACCAGTAGCTATGTGTTTGATCTCTCTCTCTCTCTCTCACTCTCTCTCTCTCTCTCTCTCTCTCTCTCTCTCTCTCGTGTTCTTGATTTGGCACAATCTTCATGTATGTCGATCTTTGTTAATATAGTTGGATCATATGGTGTTTCTCCCTCCCTATCTTGTTGTGATGAATTGAGTTTTTACCTTTGAGGTTTCACTATTATCGGATTGAATACTTGTTGGATTTGAGAACACTTGATGTATATCTTGTTGGGGAACATAGCATGCAATTTCAAAAATTTCCTACGCTCACGCAAGATCTATCTAGGAGATGCATAGCAACGAGAGGGGGAGAGTGTGTCTACGTACCCTCGTAGACCGAAAGCAGAAGCGTTTATCACGCGGTTGATGTAGTCGTACTCTTCGCAATCCGATCACGATCCAACCGATCTAGTGCTGAACGAACGTCACCTCCGAGTTTAGCACACGTGCGGCTCGATGACGTCTCCTCCTTCTTGATACAACAAGAGGGAGAGGAGAAGTAGATGGGATCATAACCAACACAATGACGTGGTGGTGCTGGTGGTGATGGAGCACCAACAACGCTTTGCTAAGCATCGCCGGAACGAAGCGGTGGAACTACAGAGTAACGGGAGAGAGAGGGGCGCCAAGGGCTTGGTGTGTCCTCTTGGGGAGACCCCTCCTCTCTATATATAGGTGGAGGGGCGTGGCAAACAGCCCCCTCCAAGCCCTAGGGCGTAGCTAAGGGGGAGAGGACTTGGACTCCAAGTCCAATCCTATTCCTACTAGGACTCCTTCCTTTTTGCCTTCACTAGTTACATGGGCTTTTGAGGACTTGGTGCGCCTACCTAATAAGGCCAGGGCACCTCCCCGTAGCCCATGCTAGTCCTTGGGTCGTGGTGAACTAATGCGTCTCCAACGTATCTACTTTTCCAAACACTTTTGCCCTTGTTTTGGACTCTAACTTGCATGATTTGAATGAAACTAACCTGGACTGACGCTGTTTTCAACAGAACTGCCATGATGTTGTTTTATGTGCAGAAAACAAAAGTTCTCGGAATGACCTGAAAATCCATGGAGATAAGTTTGGAAAATATAAAAAATACTCACGGAAAAATCAAGACCAAGGGGCCCACACCCTGTCCACGAGGTGGGGGCGCGCCCTCCTCCTGGGCGCGCCCCCACCCTCGTGGGCCCCCTGATGCTCCACCGACCTCAACTCCAACTCCATATATTCCGTTTCGCCGAGAAAAAAATCAGAGAAAAAGTTTCATCGCATTTTACGATACGGAGCCGCCGCCAAACCCTAATCTCTCTCGGGAGGGCTGATCTGGAGTCCGTTCGGGGCTCCGGAGAGGGGGATTCGTCGCGGTCATTATCATCAACCATCCTCCATCACCAATTTCATGATGCTCACCGCCGTGCGTGAGTAATTTCATCGTAGGCTTACTGGACAGTGATGGGTTGGATGAGACTTACCATCTAATCAAGTTAGTTTTGTTAGGGTTTGATCCCTAGTATCCACTATGTTCTGAGATTGATGTTGCTATGACTTTGCTATGCTTAATGCTTGTCACTAGGGCCCGAGTGCCATGATTTCAGATTTGAACCTATTATGTGTTCATGAATATATGTGTGTTCTTGATCCTATCTTGCAAGTCTATAGTCACCTATTATGTGTTATGATCCAACAACCCCGAAGTGACAATAATCGGGATACTTCTCGGTGATGACCATAGTTTGAGGAGTTCGTGTATTCACTATGTGCTAATGCTTTGTTCCGGTTCTCTATTAAAAGGAGGCCTTAATATCCCTTAGTTTCCACTAGGACCCCGCTGCCACGGGAGGGTAGGACAAAAGATGTCATGCAAGTTCTTTTCCATAAGCACGTATGACTATATTCGGAATACATGCCTACATTACATTGATGAACTAGAGCTAGTTCTGTGTCACCCTATGTTATAGCTATTACATGAGGAATCGCATCCGACATAATTATCCATCACTGATCCAATGCCTACGAGCTTTTCACATCTTGTGCTTCGCTTATTTACTTTTCCGTTGCCACTGCTACAATTACTACAAAACTATTATCTTTACTTTTGCCATTGTTACCATTACTATCATACTACTTTGCTACTAAATACTTTGTTGCAGATACTAAGTTATCCAGGTGTGGTTGAATTGACAACTCAATTGCTAATACTTAAGAATATTCTTTGGCTCCCCTTGTGTCGAATCAATAAATTTGGGTTAAATACTCTACCCTCGAAAGCTATTGCGATCCCCTACACTTGTGGGTTATCAAGACTAATTTCTGGCACCGTTGCCGGGGAGCATAGCTCTATTCTTTGAGTCACTTGGGATTTATATCTGTTGATCACTATGAGGAACTTGAAAGACGAAAGAACTAAGATTTTGCCCTCAACTACGAGGGGAGGTAAGGAACTGCCATCTAGCTCTGCACTAGATTCTCCTTCCGTTATTAGTAAGCTTGCGACACCTAAACCTGCTACTCCTATGAATTCTGATATGTCGCATGTTATTGATGATGCCACTTCTGCTATTCATGATACTTATGATGAAACTACTTATGTGCGTGATACTACTTTGCCATTAGGTGAATTTCTTGATGAACAACTTGCTAGGGTTAGAGAGAATGAAATTATTGAAGATACTATTATTGATGATAGTGATGATGAAAGTTCTCCCCCTGATTATGAATTACCTGTTGTTCCTGAGGGTTATGTTATGGAGGAGGAAGCTGCTAGAGCTATCTTTGCTTGCAAAGATAGATATGATCTTAAAAAGTTATTAGCTAAATGGAAGCAGCAATCTCTTAATGCTAGAATGAAACCTGGCCCTGCTTTTGCTACTTGGCCTATCTGTGTTACTGATAAGGATTATGAATTCTCTGTTGATCCTGAAATAATTACTTTGGTTGAATCTGATCCTTTTTATGGCCTTGAATCTGAAACTGTTGTGGCTCATCTTACCAAGTTAAATGATATAGCCACCCTGTTTACTAATGATGAGAAGTCTTGCTATTATTATATCCTTAAGATATTTCCGTTCTCATTAAAGGGTGATGCTAAGACTTGGTTTAATTCTCTTGATCTTGGTTGTGTGCGTAGTCCTTAGGAATGATTTATTACTTCTCTGCTAAATATTTCCCTGCTAATAAGAAACAAGCTGCCTTGCGGGAAATATATAATTTTGTGCAAATCGAAGAAGCGAGTCTCCCACAAGCTTGGGGAGGCTTCTCCGATTGCTTAATGCTTTGCCTGATCATCCTCTTAAAAAAATGAAATACTTGATATCTTTTATAATGGACTAACCGATGCTTCCAAGGACTACTTGGATAGTTGTGTTGGTTGTGTTTTCAGGGAAACAACAGTCGATGAAGCTGAATTACTATTGAATAATATGTTGACTAATGAAAATAATTGGACTCTCCCTGAGCCAATTCCTGAGGCAATTCCTGAACCAATTGAGCCAACTCCTGAGCCTATTCCTAAACCCACTCCTAAGAAGAGAGGTGTTCTATTTCTCAGTCCTGAAGATATGCAAGAGGCAAAGAAATCAATGAAAGAAAAAGGTATAAAAGCTGAAGATGTTAAGAATTTACCACCTATTGAAGAAATACATGGTCTTAATATATCGCCTGTTGAAGAAACACATTGTCTTGATAACCCTACACATGTAGTAAAGGTAAATTATCTCTATAGATATGATAAAGTTGAAATTCCCTCTACTAAATTCCATAGCCCATGCTTAGATAAATTTGATGACTTTATGGTTAGACAAGAAAGTTTTAATGCTTATATTGGTAGAGAATTAAAGAATAATGCTTTCGAAATAGGACGCTCGAGTGATTATATTGCTAGAGTTAAAGGTGAACTTAAACTCATTAGCAAATATGCTTCTATGGTTACCACTCAAGATGAGCAAGTACTTAAAGCTCAAAGTGATTTGCTTGATGAATTAAATAATAAATATGACTTTGCTGTTAGAGTGGCTACTAGAACTGCTAGAATGACTCAGGAACCTTTGTATCCTGAAGGCCACCCTAAGAGAATCGAACAAGATTCTTAGAGAAATAATTTAGAGGCACCTAGTTCTTCTAAAAAGAAGAAAAAGAAAAACGATAGGACTTTGCATGCTTCTAGTGAACATGTCATAGACACACGTGAGAATCCTAATGATATTTCTATTTTTGATGCTGAAACACAATCAGGTGATGAACATGAACCTAGTGATAATGTTCATGTTGATGCTCAACCTAGCAATAATAACGAAGTAGAGGTTGAACTTGTTGTTGATCTTGATAACCCACAATCAAAGAATCAATGTTATGATAAGAGAGACTTTGTTGCTAGGAAGCACGGTAAAGAAAGAGAACCATGGGTTCGGAAACCCATGCCCTTTCCTCCTAAACCATCCAAGACAAAGTATGATGAGGATTTTGAGCGCTTTGCTGAAATGATTAGACCTATCTTCTTACGTATGCGCTTGATGATATGCTTAAAGTAAATCCTTATGCTAAGTACATGGAGGATATCATTACAAATAAAAGAAAGATACCGGAAGCTGAAATTTCCACCATGCTTGCCAATTATACGTTTAAGGGTGGAATACCAAAGAAACTTGGAGATCCAGGGGTACCAATAATACCATGCTCCATTAAAAGAAACTATGTTAAAACTGCTTTATGTGATCTTGGAGCCAGTGTTAGTGTTATGCCTCTCTCTTTATATCGTAGACTTGAATTGAATAAGTTGACACCTACTGAAATATCTTTGCAAATGGCTGATAAATCAACTGCTATATCTGTCGGTATTTGTGAGGATGTGCCTGTTGTGGTTGCAAATGTCACTATCTTAATGGACTTTGTTATTCTTGATATTCCCGAGGACGATAGTATGTCGATTATCCTTGGTAGACCCTTTTTGAATACTGCAGGGGCTGTTATTGATTGCAACAAAGGCAATGTCACTTTTCATGTTAATGGTAATGAGCATACGGTACACTTTCCGAGGAAACAACCTCAAGTTCATAGCATCAATTCTATTGGAAAAATTCCAACTATCATTATTGGAGGTTTTGAATTTCCTCTTCCTACTGTCAAGAAAAAGTACGATATTCTTATTGTTGGGGATGTTCATATCCCCGTTGAGGTAACCTAGTGTTATTCGAAATTTCTCCGGTTCCGTGTTATTCGGAATGAGTTTATTAACAAGACTTGATCAACCTTATTAGTGGATTTATTTTGATGATCATGAGATGGATGAAACTAGAAGGCACAACCTTATGTACCCTCTTTTTACTTTCTATTATATAAATTAAATAAAGCAAAATTAGTATTATCTGTCTGTTTTCCGAATTATCCGTGCAATAAAAAATATCCCAAAAATAAAAGTGCTCCAAATGCCCTACAAATTTAGTATGATTTTTTATGGAATATTTGAGTATTTTAGGCACTGAAACACTGCAGGAGGGGCAAGCACCTGGCCACGAGGGTGGAGGGCGCGACCCCTATCTCGTGGGCCCATAGTGGCCCCCTCCACTTATTCCTGCACCCACACACTCCATCTTCTTCCCAAAAAATCCCCATCCAGCTCAAGCACGAGTTCTAGCTCATTTTTCTGCGATTTTCGATCTCCTTGCTCAAAGCTCCATTCACAAAACTGCTTTGGGAGATTGTTGCTTGGTATGTGACTCCTCCATTGGTCCAATTAGTTTTTGTTCTAGTGCTTTATTCATTGCAATTTTTTGCTGCATAGGTGACCATGTTCTTGAGCTTGCATGTTAAATTTATGAGGTCCCAAGTAAATCTAATGCATGATATAGGCTCTAGGCACTTGTAGGAGTAGTTGCTACCAATCTTGTTTAGTTTTATTCACTTTTATTTTGAAGTTACTAAAATTTCAGAAATTTTCAGAAAATGTTAAGGAGATTTTTGAGGGGCTCTTCTAGCCAAGGCTCCCAGGAAAAACAAGCTAAAGAGAAGGAAAATGCCAAGTATAATCGTCCTCGCATAGCGGAAGTTCGGCCGTGTGAATGGCCATGCGATAATTTCTTGAGAGAAGCTGGGATTTATGAAGACTTTTATTCTTTGATCAAGAATGCAGGCCTCACCGATTTCCTCCACGATCGGATCGATCAGTATCTCTTACTCACCAATACTTTCATGCAAAACTTTTATTATTACCCTAAGAAGTCACCGCCTTCAGTATCATTTCATTTATATGATGAATTCAGGGAAATGTCTTTACGTAATTTTTGCACGGTATGTAGAATACCCTTTAAGGGAAAATTAGATGAACCACATCATAAAGATGTGGATGGCTTTGTTAACACAATTACTGTAGGGGATCCGAAGAAGGGTTCCGATGTGAGAATCTCTAGCATACACTTTCCTGTTTTACGCTACTTTGCCATATTTGCTAGTAGATGGTTAATTGGTCGTGGAAATAGTGGAAACTTCAGTGTTCCTGATATTATTATTCTTCACCATGCCTTGTTTGGTGACAATAGTTTTAGTATGGGTGTCATCATTGCTAAAGGACTAAGCCTGAATCGTACAAAAGGCCCCATCTTTGGAGGTATCTATGCTGCACGTCTTGCTAAACATTTTGAGATACCTATTAGGCACCATGAAAAAGAGGAGACAATATTGCCTCCTTACGTTCTAGATTACAGGAGCATGGTAGCGCATGAGTTTATTGTTGACAACGAAGATAAGATGCTTCTGTATAACCTGAGATTTAATAAAAAAACACAATGAAACTATTATTCTGCCTGCGCCTCTGTTGTTTGATTTGACTGCAGATAATTTTCTTGTCACGCAGGGAGCGGTGTACACTCATCGAGGCCAAGCGTCCACTCCAGAACCTGAGCCTGAGTCGGAACCTTCACTGGACCCTTATCGTGCATCATCTTACCAGTGGGATCCGGACGAGATGGCTAGCCAGTGGTATCCTAATTACACCCCTCAGTACACCGGGGAGAGTAGCCGCGGTCCGTGGCAATAGACCAACTTAGGCCAAAAGACTAAGCTTGGGGGAGTACGTATTTCTCACCAACTTTACATTCATGTTCACACACTATTCTAGCTGTCGGTGCTCACACTCTTTCATTGTATTATCCATGCTAGTTTAATTTTCATTTTCTCACTTTATTCTTGTGTGTTTGATAAACCTTAAGAAAAACCAAAAAAATAGTTAGTTTAATTTCCATGCTTGTAGTAGAAACTAAAATGAAAATCCAAAAAGATTTCTTGTTCTTCTTCTTACTTGTTGGGAGATTTCCCGTGTAAATAGTTTTCTTTTCTTTTCTTTCCTTTGGGGGTCGAGAGTAGAAGACCATATTGAAAATGTTTAGTGGCTCTCATATGCATGATTGTTGATTTTAACTTAGAGCCCATATTACCTGTCTTTTCTCTTGAGTTGAATGCTTGCAAATTCCAGCTTAGTCCAATGCACGTACACTATTATTATTATATTCATCGTTCGGTCATGCAAGTGAAAGGCAATAATGACGATATATGATGGACTGATTGAGATGAGAAAAGCTGGTATGAACTCGACCTCTCTTGTTTTTGTAAATATGATGAGTTCATCGTTCTTGATTCAGCTTATTATGAAGTAAACATATTTGCAATGACATTTAGAGATTATAGTTGCTTGTGCCATGCTTGATTAGCTATGAGTTATAATGGTTTACCTTGCGTGCCAACATTCTATTAAAATGATTATGATGTGGTATGATGGGATGGTATCCTCCTTTGAATGAATTGAGTGACTCGACTTGGCACATGTTCACGCATGTAGTTGAAACAAATCAACATAGCCTTCACGATATTATGTTCATGGTAGATTATATCCTACTCATGCTTGTACTCGGTGTGAATTAATTTTAATGCATGTTTATGACTGTTATCGCTCTCTCAGTTGGTCGCTTCCCAGTCTTTTGCTAGCCTACACCTGTACTAAGCGGGAATACTGCTTGTGCATCCAAACTCCTTAAACCCCAAAGTTGTTCCATATGAGTCCATCATACCTTCCTATATGCGGTATCTACCTGCCGTTCCAAGTAAATTTGTATGTGCCAAACTCCAAACCTTCAAATGAAATTCTGTTTTGTATGCTCGAGCAGCTCATGTTTCAACTAGGGTTGTCTATATCTTCCATGCTAGGTGGGTTATTCTCAAGGGGAGTGGACTCCGCTCCTCATTCACGAGAGAATGGCTGGTAACGGGGATGCCCAGTCCCATGATCCAAAAAGATCAAAGCAAATCAAATTATTTAAACAAAACTCCCCCAGGGCTGTTGTTAGTTGGAGGCACTCGTTGTTTTGAGCAAGCGATGGATTGATGCTTGTTGGTGGTAGGGGAGTATAAACTTTTACCATTCTATTTGGGAACTGCCTATAATGCATGTAGTATGGAAGATATCGCCATATCATAGTTGTTGCGTTGACAGTGAAAGTATGCCACTCAAAATGTTATTCATCTCTATTTTAAAATCGAGCTCTGGCACCTCTACAAATCCCTGCTTCCCTCTGCGAAGGGCCTATCTATTTACTTTTATGTTGAGTCATCACCTTCTTATTAAAAAGCACCCGCTGGAGAGCACACTGTCATTTGCATTCATTACTATTGGTTTATATTGGGTATGACTTGACTGGATCTCTTTTACCATGAATTACAATGTTTAGTCAGTCCTTGATCTTTAAAGGTGCTTTGCATTTATGTTTTGCGGTCTCAGAACGGGCTAGTGAGATACCATTTTGTTATACCATATTGTGATTGTTTTGAGAAAGTGTTGTCATCCGAGTTTTATTATTATTGCTCGCTAGCTGATTATGCCATTGATATGAGTAATTGTGAGACCTAAGTGTTATTGTGAGTATGGTTAGTTCATAATCTTTGCTGAAAACTTGAATGTTGGCTTTACATATTTACAACAACAAGAGCAAATAGAGTTTGTAAAAGTTTTTCTTTATCACTTTCAGTTTATCAACTGAATTGCTTGAGGACAAGCAAAGGTTTAAGCTTGGGGGAGTTGATACGTCTCCAACGTATCTACTTTTCCAAACACTTTTGCCCTTGTTTTGGACTCTAACTTGCATGATTTGAGTGAAACTAACCCGGACTGACGCTGTTTTCAACAGAACTGCCATGATGTTGTTTTATGTGTAGAAAAGAAAATTTCTCGGAATGTCCTGGAAATCCACGGAGGCACTTTTCAGAATTAATAAGAATTTTTGGCGAAAGAATGAAGGCCAGGGGGCCCACGGGCTGTCCACGAGACAAGGGGGCGCCCCCCCTAGGGCGCGCCCTCCTATCTCGTGGGCCCCCCTGACGCTCCACCGACCTCAACTCCAACTCCATATATTTCGTTTCCCAGAGAGAAAAATTAGAGAGAAAGTTACATCGCGTTTTACGATACGGAGCCGCCGCCAAGCCCTAATCTCTCTCGGGAGGGCTAATCTGGAGTCCGTTCGGGGCTCCGGAGAGGGGGATTCGTCGTCGTCGTCATCATCAACCATCCTCCATCACCAATTTCATGATTCTCACCGCTGTGCGTGAGTAATTCCATCGTAGGCTTGCTGGACGGTGATGGGTTGGATGAGATTTACCATGTAATCAAGTTAGTTTTGTTAGGGTTTGATCCCTAGTATGCACTATGTTCTGAGATTGATGTTGCTATGACTTTGCTATGCTTAATGCTTGTCACTAGGGCCCGAGTGCCATGATTACAGATCTGAACCTATTATGTTTTCATGAATATATGTGTGTTCTTGATCCTATCTTGCAAGTCTATAGTCACCTATTATGTGTTAGTGACAATAATCGGGATACTTCTCGGTGATGACCATAGTTTGAGGAGTTCATGTATTCACTATGTGCTAATGCTTTGTTCCGGTTCTCTATTAAAAGGAGGCCTTAATATCCCTTAGTTTCCACTAGGACCCCGCTGCCACGGGAGGGTAGGACAAAAGATGTCATGCAAGTTCTTTTCCATAAGCACATATGATTATATTCGGAATACATGCCTACATTACATTGATGAACTGGAGCTAGTTCTCATGTCACCCTATGTTATAGCTATTACATGAGGAATCGATCCCACATAATTATCCATCACTGATCCAATGCCTACAAGCTTTTCACATCTTGTGCTTCGCTTATTTACTTTTCCATTGCTACTGTTACAATTACTACAAAACTATTATCTTTACTTTTGCCACTGTTACCATTACTGTCATACTACTTTGCTACTAAATACTTTGCTATAGATACTAAGTTATCCAGGTGTGGTAGAATTGACAACTCAACTGCTAATACTTAAGAATATTCTTTGGCTCCCCTTGTGTCGAATCAATAAATTTGGGTTGAATACTCTACCCTCGAAAGCTGTTGTGATCCCCTACACTTGTAGTATAGTGGTAAGTATTCCCGCCTGTCACGTGGGTGACCCAGCAACGGCGCCAGAAATCCTTCTTGCTATGTCTTGAGCTTGTGTTGGTTTTCCTTGAAGAGGAAAGGGTGATGCAGCAATAGTAGCGTAAGTATTTCCCTCAGTTTTTTAGAACCAAGGTATCAATCCAGTAGGAGGCTCCTCAAAAGTCCCACGCACCTACACAAACAAACAAAGAACTCGCAACCAACACAATAAAGGGGTTGTGAAAGTGCAACTATCCCTAGGTGGTTTTGGTAATTCCTAACAACATATAGCTCATTGAGCTAATGCTATTTCAAGATAAATATTTCAGGAAAGCTCAAT
The DNA here is from genome assembly GCA_021437245.1 of Aegilops speltoides. Taxonomy (NCBI): domain Eukaryota; kingdom Viridiplantae; phylum Streptophyta; class Magnoliopsida; order Poales; family Poaceae; genus Aegilops; species Aegilops speltoides. The sequence continues at coordinate 109,693,799 of CM038142.1, forward strand.
GATTGGCATGGCATGGATGAGATAAGTGGGCCCCTCAAAATGCTAAGGACAAAAGGATTGGCTCAAGCTCAAAGCTCAACACTCTACATTTTCTATTTTAGTGATCCAAGATCACATTGAGTCTATAGGAAAAGCCAATACTATCAAGGAGGGATGAGGTGTTGCTTAATAAGGCTCTTGCTCAAAATGCTTAGTGATATGCTCCAAAGCCCTCAACTACTTTCTCACATCCACATATGACCTAAACCAAAAGTCAAACTCGGCCCTACCGATTCTTTCCATCCGGCGCCACCGAGTTCAGATGTCATAGCCACTGCCACAAACCCTAGGCAAATCGGTCTCACCGATAGGGATCTCGGTCTCACCGAGATGGGATTGTAATCTCTCTGTTTCCCTTCGTAATGTTTCGGTCTCACCGAGATGAGCGATCGTCGGTTGAAATGTAAACTCTCTGTTTCCCTTTTGTAACATTTCGGTCTCACCGAAATGAGGGAATTGGTCCCATCGAGTTTACCTGACCAACTCTCTGGTTAGCTTATTACCAAAATCGGTCTCACCAAGTTTGTGTAATCGGTCTCACCAAGATTACGTTATGCCCTAACCCTAACCATATCGGTCCTACCGAGTTGCATGTCAGTCCCACCAAAAATCCTAACGGTCACTAGTTTTGCTGAATCGGTCCGACCGAGTTTATTCGGTCCCATCGAGATTGGCAAGTTGTGTCTAGCAGTTAGATTCTGTGTGGAGTCTATAAATACCCTCCACCTCCTCTTCATTCGTGGGAGAGCCATCAGAACGTGCCTACACTTCCAGCATACATTTTCTGAGAGAGAACCACTTACACTTGTGTTGAGACCAAGATATTCCATTCCTACCTTATGAATCTTGATCTATAGCCTTCCCCAAGTTGCTTTCCACTCAAATCTTCTTTCCACCAAATCCAAATCCTGTGAGAGAGAGTTGAGTGTTGGGGAGACTATCATTTGAAGCACAAGAGCAAGGCGTTCATCATCAACACACCATTTGTTACTTCTTGGAGAGTGGTGTATCCTAGATTGGCTAGGTGTCACTTGGGAGCCTCCGACAAGATTGTGGAGTTGAACCAAGGAGTTTGTAAGGGCAAGGAGATCGCCTACTTCATGAAGATCTACCGCTAGTGAGGCAAGTCCTTCATGGGCGATGGCCATGGTGGGATAGACAAGGTTGCTTCTTCGTGGACCCTTCGTGGGTGGAGCCCTCCGTGGACTCGCGCATCCATTACCCTTCGTGGGTTGAAGTCTCCATCAACGTGGATGTACGATAGCACCACCTATCGGAACCACGACAAAAACATCTGTGTCTCCTATTGCGTTTGCACTCTCCAAACCCTTCCCTTTACATTCTTGCAAGTTGCATGCTTTACTTTCCGCTGCTCATATACTCTTTGCATGATTGCTTCAATTGTGTAAAGATTGCTTGAACCGTGCTAAGTTGCTAAAATCTGCCAAGAACTAAAATTGGGAAAAGGATAGATTTTTATTTGGTCAAGTAGTCTAATCACCCCCCCTCTAGACATACTTTCGATCCAACAAGTGGTATTAGAGCTTTGGTCTCCATTTGCTTTGATTTCCATAGCTTTTGGTAGTCATAGCCTTGGTTTCACAACCTAGGAGAGTATGGCGTCTAGTGAGGGAAATTACCACCATAGAGATCCTTACTTTGATGGTACTGATTTTGCTAGTTGGAAGCATAAGATGAAAATGCATGTTCTTGGACATAACCCCGCCGTTTGGGCTATTGTGTCTATTGGCTCGCAAGGTGAATTCTTTGATAGGAGAGAACCGAACCGTGAAGCTACCGTGGAAGAGTTGAAGATGCTGCAATACAACGCTCAAGCTTGTGATATCCTCTTCAATGGATTGTGCCCCGAAGAATTCAACAAAATCAGCCGTCTTGAGAATGCAAAGGAAATTTGGGATACTTTGATTGATATGCATGAAGGTACCGACTCCGCCAAGGAATCCAAGTTGGATGTGCTTCAAAGTCAGCTTGACAAGTTCAAAATGAAGGATGGTGAAGGTGTCACTGAAATGTACTCTAGGCTTGCTTTTATCACAAATGAGATTGCCGGCTTAGGAAGTGAAGAGATGACCGACAAATTCATCATCAAGAAGATCCTAATAGCTTTGGATGGAAAATATGATACCGTGTGCACATTGATCCAAATGATGCCCAATTACAAAGATCTCAAGCCAACGAAAGTCATTGAAAGAATTTTTGCTCATGAGATGTTACTCAAGGATAAGGAGGAGCTCCACAACAAGTCAAGTGGTGCTTACAAAGCCTCATGTGAAGCTCCCACATCATCAAGTGAGAAACAAACCTTCAATGAAGAATTGAGCCTAATGGTGAAGAACTTCAACAAGTTCTACAAGAGTAGAAGCAAAGAGAGAAGTTCCAAGTCAAGGTCCTACAATGACAAAAGATCTTCTAGTCGAGAGCGTAATTGCTACAATTGTGGAAGACCCGGACACTATTCCAATGAGTGTACGACACCCTACAAAAGAAGAGAAGACTCTCCAAAAAGAAGAAGTAGAAGAGAAGAATCACCACCAAGAGAGAGAAGGAGTAGAGATGATCGTTATGAATGAAGAACATCCCGGAGAAGCAAGGATTCGGAAAGGAAGGACAAGTCATCAAGGAGCTACACAAAACGAAGACATCAAGCTCATGTTGGTGAATGGGTATCCGGCTCCGACTCCGACAATCACTCGGAGAGAAGCTATCACTACGACTCCGAATATACTCAAGATGAAGGTGTTGCCGGTCTAGCACTTGTGTCAACCAACTCCTACGACATATTTGATTCACCAAATGAAGGACTTGGAAGATGCTTCATGGCTAAAGGCCCAAAGGTATCACACCCCGAGTATGTTGATTTCAATAGTGATAGGTGATGATGATTTACTTGTTGACAGCTCTAGTGATGAATACTATGATGAAACGTCAATTAATCATGCTAATCAAGATAAAACGAATGACAATGATAAGGAGAAGAATGAGCTTCTATATAAAGAACTAAACACTCTTAAGTTAGCTCATGAAACTATCTTAGAAGATCATCGAGAACTTTTAAGGACTCATGAGAAGTTACGCTTTGAAAAGCTCAACCTTGAGCTAGAGCATGAGTTCTTAAAGGCAATCAATGATGATCTTCGCAAGAAAAGTTCTTCTTACATTGCCAAGCGTTTACTCTTATCTACTTACATGCCTCAAGTCAAGTCTAGTAACAAGAACAAGAAAGATTCTTCCTCAAGTAGTAACAATAATCATGCTAAATCCAATGTTGTTGCTTCTAGTAGTTCTCTTGATTCCACTAATGATTCTCTTAGCCAAGTTACACTTGAGCAAGAAAATAGCTTATTGAAGGGAATTATAGAGAAAGGTGTGTACAAGGGCCTTGCCGGGAGTAAGCAATTCGAGGAAATTGTACACAAGCAAGGAAGGCACCGGAAGAACCAAGGTGTTAATTTTGAACTAAAGTTCAATGCTAATGGAGTTGAGTGGGAAGAAGATCAATACCCTAAGGCGAAGTTTGTTCCTCAACAAGAGAAGTATGATCCTACTTCTTTCAAAGGGACACAAGCTCAAGATGATCTTCCACCACAAGACCACAAGCAAAAAGGCAAGGACAAGCTTCAAGAGGAGATTGATGCATTTGAAGAAGCTCCTAAGGCCTTGGTCAAGTGGGTTCCCAAGACTACGTCAAGTTCTACTTCATCAAGTACGACTACAACTCCGAGGATTCCCATCAAGATGATGTGAATCCCGAAGAAGAAGAACTAGAGAGTTCTTGAGGGTGACTCCGCCAACATACTTCACTCTTATCATTTTGGCAAGAACAAGTGCAATCAACTTCCACATCTTGCACTCGTTCATGGAGTCACAAACCCTCTTGTTGGTAAGGCAAGGGACAAGGTAACCAAATGCTTTCATAGACATCATCTTGTGTGTGCATCACTCTATGTCTATGGATATCCTTGTTTGTTCCTTGTGGGACTAACCCGTGTAGGTATTGAAAGTGCAACTCACTCCAAAGGATTGCTCCAAATTATCAACATCAGCATTGAGCATCCACATCTTAAACACCTACATGAAGTCATCATCGACAAAACCCAAGGTTAGTTCATCCCTCTTAGGGGGGATCTCACATCTAGGGGGAGCTTTACTCCAAGAATTGAGTTAAAGCAACTCTAATGGTGTGAACACAACAATGCTTTATGTAAAAGTGGTAACCCCACTTGTGCTTAAACGATGAGTATGACCTATGATCAAATGTTCTCATTTGACTCCTAAGTCAATATACTCATATATAGATGACCTAGTGAAAGTACATGTAGTCCCCATGTGTGGTTTTGATAATTAAATGACAATCCTAATGGACTAATGTTTGCACTGAGATATACATTTGATGGAAAGTTCCATTTGCAATGCATGAAGAATATTGGATGAATTGGTGGATGAAATCCATCAACATCTATATATACATTGAGACTTGATAATGAATGACAATTCCTATGAAGAAGCAATGACATCAAGTTATATAGGAAGGTTTGTTCCATGGGTGATGCAAGAAGGATATTGAATGGATTCGGAATGAATGCCATATACATGTAGTTGTGCATCAAGATTAATCATGGAGCAAAGATAAAGGTTAACCAAGATGAAGATCGAAGATTGAATTCAAAGATGGTCAACACACAAGCGCAAATCATGTGCCAAATGAGATCTTGTGGTATGGTAAGAATTTGTCAATTGCGCTTTGTGTACTAACCCATACTATGTGTTGCCTATGTTTTTGAGGGTTAGGAGATTCTCATGGGCTCACATCGAGAGAGAGATTCAAGTGTCTATGAGAGGATGACATCAAGTGTTGATGATCATGGTTGACAAGGGCAAGTTCAAGATAACTATCCCGAAGGATTACATGCTTGAAGCTTGTGGATGATCACATGATGGGCACATGAAGATAAATACAAAGCAGAGCTCCCCACATTGTGTATGGGGGAGCTACTTAAAGACTTCACCAATGTCTTGCCATTCAACTTGAGCCAAGAAGAAACTTCAACTTCAAGCTCAAGTGAAAGGCTCGAGTCAAAGGTATTAGTTCCTTCGACGTTAGTGTTGTGGAGTGATGAACACCGAAGGAACACATACACTCAAGAATGGATTCTTGATAGCTATGTAGTGTAGCTCTTTTATGATTCTTGAGTTATAGGGATCTCGCACTATTAAGAGGGGATCAAAGCGGTTCGTCATAGATTTTCTCAAGTCAACATCTTCTCTGCACAATTCCACTCCTATCCTATATACCAAAGAAAATTCAGAGCCAAATAGGTTACCCAAATATATGATAAAACCTTTGCATATTTTGCATCCTCTATTTTGGTTCTTCTTGGGTGTTTCTCTATGTGAGGACCTGGATATTTTCCATAGCTTCAAAACGAGCCCAAGATCATCAAAATCGGAGTCCGGATGTAGAAGTTATGTGTGTTTCAGTTTCAGGGCTGCAGCAGTTTAGTTTGGCCGGATCATCCGGGTCCTCTCCCATATCATCCGGGCTTTGCCCGGATCATCTGGGTTCTAGCCTGGATAATCCGGGTTTCTCAACAAAATCATCACAGAAACTTATTCTACTAGCCGGATCATCCGGCTACCCACCCGGATCATCCGGGTGTGCGTCCAGATCATCTGGGCAGGTCAACAGCTGTGGGAAACGGCGCTATTTTCGTGGGGGTATAAATATCCCTCTCCCCCTCCGGGAGAGGATTGACCACTTCATCCCAAATCCCCAAGAACACAAGTGGCTCCCTCTCACTTCTCCTACACCAAATCTTAGATCCCGGAGAGATTAGTGAGTGTTCTTGAGAGTTGTTCCAATCAAAAGATAGATCCTCTCCCTCTCCCTCTTGTGACCAAAGCAATTCGTGATTTGAGCAAGTATTGAACATTTCCCCTTTGTTCTTGTTACTCTTGGAGGTTGGAGACTCCTAGGCAGTAGGAGTACTCCGGTGAGGAATCAACCTGTGATTTGTCCCCCGGAAAGTTTGTGAAGGTTTGGAGGCTGCCTCAAGGTCTATGTCAGTGTTAAAACCGGCGGATCTCGGGTAGGGGGTCCCGAACTGTGCGTCTAGGCGGATGGTAACAGGAGACGAGGGACATGATGTTTTACCCAGGTTCGGGCCCTCTCGATGGAGGTAAAACCCTACGTCCTGCTTGATTAATATTGATGATATGGGTAGTACAAGAGTGGATCTACCACGAGATCAAGGAGGCTAAACCCTAAAGCTAGCCTATGGTATGATTGTTGTAATGTATGTTGTCCCCACGGACTAAAGCCCTCCGGTTTATATAGACACCGAGGAGGCTAGGGTTACACAGAGTCGGTTACAATGGTAGGAGATCTACATATCCAGATCGCCAAGCTTGCCTTCCACGCCAAGGAAAGTCCCATCCGGACACGGACGGAGTCTTCAATCTTGTATCTTCGTAGTCTTGGAGTCCGTGAACGATGATTGTCCGGCTGTCCGGACACCCCTAGTCCAGACTCCTCAAGAGTCTCTCGAACCAGGCTTCAATGACGATAAGTCCGGCGTGCATAATGTTCGGCATTGCAAGGTGGGTTCCTCCCTTGAATAATCCAGAGAAGATGATGAACACCAGGATAGTGTCCGGCTCTGCAAAATAAATTCCACATTCCACCGTAGAGAGAATAAAATGCACACAAGTCCAATCTGCTGACATATTATGCGGCATGACATCACACCGCTACCAAGCCTTTGTTTGAATCGTTTTTTACTATACCACCTTAGCACGTTTAGCGAAGCGGTTTCCTTGGCACGTCTTGTCGAAGCAGAGATCGTGTTCCCCTTATTCCGGGATTCTCATCAATACGGACGTGGGTAACCCAACCGCGCCATTGATGGTGGCGCTTGGGAGATAAGCGAGTTTTACCAGGCCGGTGGGGGACGCATAGTTTTCGTCCGCCTATATATAAGGGATGAGGATTTACCTTCTCACCTACGCCTTCTTCCTCCTTTGCTTATCCATCTCCTGCGCACTCAAGCTCCAATGCCCAAGCTCGCGCATCTCGCCTCGACCTTCTCCGAATATGTCCGGAGCGGGAGGCAAATGGTTGGCCTCCTCCGTTAAGGAGGAGCACATCACCAAGCTGCGCAGCGCCGGATACCTCTCCGGCGATATCGCGCATCGGCTGCCCGACGAGGGGCAGCTCATCCCTACCCCTGGGCCCCATGAGAGGGTCGTCTTCCTTCCCCACTTCCTCCGCGGACTGGGCTTTCCGCTCCATCCATTCGTCCGGGGGCTCATGTTTTACTACGGCCTGGATTTCCACGATCCGGCGCCAACTTCACCTCAACATCTCGGCGTTTATCGTCAGGTGCGAGGCCTTCCTCTGCATCCGCCCCACTTCGCCTGTGGCTCAAGACCTTTAACGCTGTCAAGGTTGTGAAGGGCACGCATAGCGGAGTGCGGAGGCGCCATGTTGGGCAAGTTGCCCAACGCCCTTTGGCTCGAAGGGGCCTTCATGGACTCCGTCAAGGGTGGCAATCGGGTGGTTCTACATCACCGAGCCGTGCAAGCCCACATGGGCGGCGGCCCCGAAGTTTAGATCTGGCGTCCCACGCAGCTCACCTCTGAAAGAGAAGGGCTTGCTGTGGGGCAATCCCAAGGAGTCGACGGACTCGAGCCCGCATCCGTAAGCCGGTGAGCGAAGCTCGAGCTCGCCGACGTGGTCCAAGTCATGCTCATCCGCGAGATCCTCCCATGCCAAGAACGGGCATTCAATCTGGGAGTTCAATCCGAACAGCATCAGCGCTAAGCGGGCTCTTCGACACGACATAAAGGCGCTGGAGGGTGCTATTTAAGGCGCCAAGCCCCGCATCCGGGACAGAAGATCGCGGATTTTGCTCGCAGCATCCGGCTGACGAGGTAAGTGATTCAACCCCTTTACGGGACACTTGTGGTAATCAAATTGATTCTAGAAGGGTTTCATTCTTTCTTTTCCTTTGACAGGAATGGATGGAGAAGGCCAAGCAACTCATCAGCCCGGCTCCCATGCCAGAAGACCCAGTGAACGCCCGTTTAGCAGGGCTGCTGGTTCTGGCACCGCACGTGGTGCCAGAGAAGAAGGCCAAGAAGGTGGCCGCGGGGACTCGAAAGAGTTCCCAGAATCAAAGTCCGACGACGAGGCGACTCCTCCCGAAGACGAGGAGGAGGAAGAGGAATCTCTCCGAGGAGGGAGAGAAGAAGAGGAAGGCTTCCCGGCGAGGGAGGCCAAGGGTCCAAGAGGGGAGAACTATTCCCGGACGGTTCGCCAACAAAGATCGTTGGCGAGGAGGAATGGCCTTCAAGGGCCAGGCGTCCGGCAAGATCGTAAGTATCCGGATCCTTGATATGCAATTTCTTTTATGTCGCGTAGTGTCCTTCTAATACTGCATTCTGTCCGTAGTCTGGCCGATGGTGATGTGCCCGCTTCATCAAGTGGGTCATTGGCCCCGTCGGATGTGGATTCACTTCCGACTGCCACTACCCCCCGCGCCGACGAGGACGCCGAGGTGGGATCCCAGAGAGGGACCCATCAGGAGGAGGCTCCGGAGGCGCCGTCAGGCAGCCTCCCGGACTTTGCGCCGACTCTACATCGAACACGCAGTGGTTCCAGAGTCCGCAAGCGCCCTTCGAAAGAAGGGCAAGATCCGTGACACCGGCGGCCTCCGCCCAACCGGGGCGCCGGATAACTTGTTGGAGGCGCTTAAAGGCGCTTCCATCGAGGAAGAACACCGCACTATCATGAGTGCGGTGATTCGAAGGTTCAGCTTGCCAAGAGCGGCGGGCTGGCGAAGCTCGCAGCAGCCTTCTAACGTGCTTTGAGGTAAGAAGTTAAAGTTATGTAATGTAATACCGCATAGACAGTAGCCCCTGATGCTCAGTTCAGTGTTCGGAAAGAAAAGCCAGACTGAGGATCTAATGAGATATACGCAGGGTTGCTTAAAATATGTCAATATGGGTTTGCAGGCTGCACTGCTGACCTCTGCCGCACTAACGGCGGAGGTCGATGTGCTGAAGCAGGATCTCGAGCGATCCGAGCGAGAGCTCGGCCATGTGAAGAAGCAGCTCGAGGACAAAGAAGGTGAGTAACACCACTTTGAATAGTTACCTTACAGAAAAGGATTTTGGTTGCAATAAAGTTAACAAGGATAATATGGGTATTGCAGGGGCCACGAACGAGGTGGCAGCCCTGAAGGAGGCTGTGGCCGCGGCCGAACACAGTGCGGCCGCGGAACGGGCAGAGCGAGAAAAGCAGGAGGCACGGGTGGCGGAAGTTCGGCAAGAGCTCCAGGCTCTCATGGAGAAGCATGAGAGTTTGGAGCGTGACTCAAGACTCGAGAGTCCGAGCTTGCCTCGCCTCGAAAGTGCCAAGTCCGCCAAGGCCGAGGCCCATAAGGCCCTTCAGAGGTTGAAGATGTAAAAAGATAGCGGCGGTAAGGCATTTTTCATGCAAAGCAGGCATGTTAATGTAAACTACCCGACACTTACCCACATTCAGAGCTCTCGAGGCGCTTGCGGATCTGCCAGTAGTGCGTCCGATGCCGCCAGATTCTATCATGGCGAGGAGGGAGCTCGACGGAGAAGGTCTTATGGTCTCAATACGCTGAGGCCGGCCATCCGGTGCCCCCAAGCGACTAGCTGAAGCAGCTGGTCGAACTCCACAAGGTAGCTGAGGAGGCCATGAAGGGCCTTATAGTCCGGCTGTGGACTGAACAGGCCATGCATGGGAGCTACTTCGGCCTCGTGCGGCGGCTGGTGGATGCGTGCCCCTGGGTGGAGGTCATCAAGCGCTCCGCCTGTATTGAAGGTGCTCGCCGGGCCCTCACCCGCACAAAGGTGCATTGGGGCAGGTTGGATGCGGAGAAGCTTCTCACGGACCCACCGCCACCGGGCAAGGAATATCGCACGCCCGAGATGTATTATAAAACTGTCGTGAAGGGAGCCCGCGATATTGCGGATGAGTGCCCTAGAAATGTAATCTTTGAGTAAACTCGTTATGTATTATCCTGTGCGCTGAAACTTTGTTCATGTGCGCATTAAGCAACGCTTGTTTAATTTAAAATATTACCTTCTGTGCGGCCGTTTATAAAATCTGAGAGATGGCAAGTCGTTGGCTTCAGCCCCCAAGCCACGAGTCTTTGGGTGTTCGATAAACTTGAGCACTCTTGTTCCCATTTTGGGTCCGTCTAGGAGGCGCCAACACAACGAACAAGGCAACCGGACTTATAATGCTTGAACACTCTCACTTAGCCATAGAATTCTATAATTTTAAATTTCGTGAAGCCCCGGTATTCGAAAGGTCAATCCGGGCGCTATCCACGCCTTCATCGGACATTGTCCGAACTTCGCTCAAGCGGCGTGAGTCTTTAGGACCCAAAAACCTCTCAAACAACGACCAGTCTCTCGCCTTATCATGCCGGTCAGTTTTAGCTTTCCATCGAGGCGCCGCCTGCTCAACCGGGCGCAATCGCAGTGGTTCTCCAGTGCCACCTTAGCTGCTGAACGGAACGTAAGGCACCAAAACGTGGGAGCCGCAAACCCAACTATTGACCCAAGACATGATTCGGAGCCGATTCATATAATGCTATAAGTTCGGGGTGCCGCACTTATGAAAGTGTTCGGACTTATCACACTATAGTGTGGGAACACAAGCCCCTGGTGTATTAGGCCGTACCAAAATATACGGATGCAAGATGTCATGTAATGGGCATATATATATAAAGAGTAATGCAATTGCAGTAAAAAAGGTGCTGCATTATTTATTAAAGAAAGTCTGCTATGAGTGCGGACTGATACAAATAGTGCGGTAAGCAAGGGTTTGGACTAATTAAACATGTCCCCCTCCAGGGGTGAGCTGCGGACTTGGTGTATATAATCGAATTTAATGCTCGTAATTGAGACCACCTGGGTGTTCGTCGCAGCCTTCTTCCTTCCCTGGCTGTTGCATCATGAGTTCGGCAGGTTCACCGCCGGACAGGGCCTCTGGTTAACAAAGTCCTGCGTACATAAAGGAGGAAAATAATAAAAAAAAGGAAGGAGGGGCACACTTGCGAGCCCCTGGTGTGGTCGAGCCGCACTCTGGGTCCATTGTGATCGTGCCCCTTCCCCTGCGCCCATGGTATCTCCGAAGCGTAATGATGTACGCGGAGGGTTGTTCTTGTAATCATGCGCGGGCGGGGGTTGGGGCCGCATTGCTACGCGTGCCCTAATCGCGCCAGGTGGTCTTGATTGGTATTGCTTCGGGCGCGTTTTGCTATATCCGGCCGTTTAACGGCCGGACTCGAGAATTGCCTTAAAAGGCTGCTCAGTTTCCGCCATGAGAGCCAGTGTATGTTCCTCCGTTCGGAGGAGCGCCCGTATTCCGCTGACCGTGATGACTCCACGAGGGCCCGCATCTTGAGCTTGAGGTATGCATAATGCGGCACCGCTGAATTTTGCAAACGCGTTCGTCCGAAGCAGAGCGTGATAGCCGCCGCTAAACGGGACTATGTCAAGATTAACTCCTCGCCCGAAATTGTCCGGGATCCGAATACCACTTCGGTGTGGTGAGCTCGTAGTTGGCTTCCACACCTGGTATGACACCTTTAAAGGTTGTCTTTGTAGGTTTAATTCTTGAGGGGTCTATGCCCATTTTGCGCACTGTATCCTGATAAAGCAGGTTCAGGCTACTACCACCGTCCATCAGGACTCTCGTGAGGTGAAATCCATCGACGATTGGGTTTAAAACCAATGCAGCAAATCCGCCATGGCGTATGTTGGTTGGATGGTCTCTTCGATCGAAAGTGATCGGACAAGAGGACCATGGATTGAACTTCGGGGCGACTGGTCCATCGCATAGACGTCCCTTAGTGCGCGCTTCCTCTCCCTCTTGGGTATATGGGTTGCGTAAATCATGTTCACCGTCCGCACTTGTGGGGGGAAACCTTTCTGTCCTCTATTGTTCGGCGGTCGGGTCTCTTCCTCGTCGTCGCTGTTTAGCCCCTTGTCATTGTTTTCGCAATTAACTTACTGCTGTTGAACACCCAGCAATCTCTGTTAGTGTGATTAGCTGGCTTTTCAGGTGCCATGTATCCGCATAGGAGGTCGAGTATTCGGTCCAAATTGGGCGGGCCCGAGTGGTTCTTTTGAATGGCTTCTTCCGTTGACCGGTTTAGAGCCTCGAATCCGGCGCTGACCGCCGTATCCTCCTTATCGCCGCCGTTAACGCGGCGTTTGTTTTGTTTCGACGTGACTGCCGCTGCTATCCTTAGTATCCGGACTGCCAGAATTTTTACGGAGATTGTTGCTGCAAGCTAGCCAGCTATCCTCTCCCGCGCAAAAGCGGGTCATTAATGATGTGAGGGCTGCCATGGATTTCGGCTTTTCCTGCCCCAGGTGCCGGGCTAGCCATTCGTCCCGGATGTTATGTTTGAAGGCTGCAAGGGCCTCTGATCCGGACGGTCGGCGATTTGGTTTTTCTTTGTCAAGAACCGTGTCCGTAATTGTCCGCCGATTCGTCAGTCTGCTGAATAATGTGGCTTAGGTCATCGGCGTCTCGTGGTCGCACGTCGCGCCTCGGAAGTTATCGAGAATGCGGCTTCCGTGTCTTCCCAACACCCAATTGACTCTGCGGGCAAGCTGTTGAGCCAATGCCGAGCTGGTCCTTTAAGCTTGAGTGGGAGATATGTGATGGCGTGGAGATGCCGCCAAGGGCCATATGGATGTGGAGAAGATAATCTTGATCCAAACCGCTGGGTCTGCAGTGCCATCGTAGGATTCGATGTTTACGGGTTTAAACCCTTCAGGGATTTGATGATCCATTACTTTGTCAGTGAAGCATAGCGGGTGTGCGGCGCCTCTGTATTGAGCAATATCACGACGCAGCTCGAGAGAGCGTTGTCTGCTGTGTTCGGCCCGGCCGGAGTTATTGTATCCGGCGCGACGGTATTCGTCATGGGTCGTGGGGCGCCCACGTGATCCATAGATGGATCTGGATTGCCTTGCTTTGTCCTCTAATAAATCTCGCAAGTCCGGCGCGTTCCCTCTTGGCTTCGTACTTTTGGAGCGATGCCGGGGTATGGTCTTGGCTGGGGGCCTAGATGCCTCTCTGTCACGACCACGGGGTGGTCGGTCAGCCGTATCGTGCACTGGTGATGGAGGTATGTATGCTTCCTCCTCTAATCGGGGGAGCAACTTGCGTCTTGGGTAGCTTTTGGAGGGGCGTTCGAGTTTATACTCATCGGCCGCGAGGACCTCGGTCCATCGATCGGCCAGCAGGTCCTGATCAGCTTGAAGCTATTGCTGCTTTTTCTTTAGGCTGTTTGCTGTGGCGATAAGCCTGCGCTTGAAACGCTCTTGTTCAACGGGATCCTCAGGTACGACAAATTCGTCATCGTTGAGGCTTACTTCGTCTTCGGAGGGAGGCATATAGTTATGGTCCTCAACCTCTTAAATCGCCGCCTCTCGTGAGGGCTTGCTTCATCCTCTCGCTACCGAGTCTTGCTTGAGAGGGATTGTCTTGGCACTCTCGGGGTATTATTATCTCCTGTGCCGGAATCTCCATTCTTGTTGTGGCGGGATTTAGAGCGGTGCCGCTGACGCCGGCGTTTGGGCTGCTTCTTTAAAGAATCTGCCTCCGCTGCTTCTTCGCCGTCCCCGTCTTTTGGGGTGTCCACCATGTATATGTCGTATGACGAGGTGGTCTTCGGTGCCTCAGTAGGCGCTGGTTCTGTTAAATCTTTGGCATCGCCGTCCATAGCGTCGATGTCATCGAGTCGTAGTCTAGCATGTCGGTTAGATCGTCGATGGTGGCTACAAAGTGGGTGGTGGGTGGGCTCAATTTCTTCATCGTCTGCATACCCAACCATCCTCGCCATAGTCCGCCAGACTCTCCGATAACGAGAGATGCTTTAGCGAATTTAGGATGTCGCCAAAGGGCGAGTGTTGGAAGATGTCCGCGGCGGTGAATTCCATAACCGCGCCCAATCCAAATTGATTGGTAGGGGCGTGGGAGGTTCGGAGTCCGGCAAGGAGTCCGGCACCTCGGAATCACGAGTTTCGCGAGGGACAAGATTAGCGTTCGGCTCCATCGCCGTGGAGATTGAAGCCCCCGAGGTGGTGTCCATCCACCGATCCTCGGTCTGGGCAATCGGCTCCAGACTAAAGGCCGAAGCGGATTCATGTGCGGCCATCAAGGCACTGTTTGGCGGCAGAGCTAGATCATGCCCATCGTTATAGTGCGGCGCGCTTGGCTGTGGCTCGGGCCGTCGAAGATCAAGTCTCCGCGGACATCGGCCGTGAAGTTTAGTCTTCCGAATCTGACCTGACGGCCAGGGGCGTAGCTTTCGATCTGCTCCAAATGGCCAAGCGAATTAGCCCGTGGTGCGAAGCCGCCGAACATGAAGATCTGTCCGAGGAGAAAAGTCTCATCCTGGACAGCGTTGTTGGTTGAAGATGCCATCGAGCCTATCGGTGACGACACAGAGGAACTCTCAATGAAAGCACCAATGTCGGTGTCAAAACCGGCGGATCTCGGTAGGGGGTCCCGAATCGTCTAGGCGGATGGTAACAGGAGACGAGGGACACGATGTTTTACCCAGGTTCGGCCCTCTCGATGGAGGTAAAACCCTACGTCCTGCTTGATTAATATTGATGATATGGGTAGTACAAGAGTGGATCTACCACGAGATCAAGGAGGCTAAACCCTAAAGCTAGCCTATGGTATGATTGTTGTAATGTATGTTGTCCTACGGACTAAAGCCCTCCGGTTTATATAGACACCGGAGGAGGCTAGGGTTACACAGAGTCGGTTACAATGGTAGGAGATCTACATATCCGTATCGCCAAGCTTTCCTTCCACGCCAAGGAAAGTCCCATCCGGACACGGGACGGAGTCTTCAATCTTGTATCTTCGTAGTCTTGGAGTCCGGCGAACGATGATAGTCCGGCTGTCCGGACACCCCTAGTCCAGGACTCCCTCAGTCTACCACTAGTGGTTGGGAATTGCCTTCGTGGTGATATCTCAAGGAGAATAGGGTGAGCCTTCGTGGTGTTGGTGTGCCTTCGTGGTAACACCCATCCCTCCAACGGTGACTAGCTTCCCTCCAAGGAAGTGAACATCGGGATACATCCTTGTCTATGTGACTTCGGTTATCCCTACCCCGTTCTCCTTACTTGTGGTTTACTTTGGTCACTCGACCATGCATTCACTATATATTGTTGTCCTCATTATATTGTGGTGGCCATTTCCTTGTAGTGATTATTTAGGCCTACACTTTATATTTGCAATTCATACTTGCTACCATTGATATATCTTGTGATTAGTGTGGATTGCTAACTTGTGTCATTCACTCTCATATATTGTGAGATTTCTCAAGTAAGTTTGTGTAACTTACTTGTGCTTGGTAGTATCCTCGTTTTCCTCATCATATTGTGTTGGTTACCATATCATAGAGATTATTTAGGCCAACACTTTATAGTCCGCAATTCATACTTCCTACTGTTGTTCTACCTTGTGCTCAGTGTGAATTGCTAGCTTGTAACATTCATTTCCATATCCTGTGACATAACTTGTGTAAGCTTGTAGTGCTTACTTGAGTTTGGTTGTATCATTCAATTCCATATATTGTGATACAATTTGTGTAAGCTTGTATTGCTCACTTGTGGTTGTGTATATTATTCATTTCCCTATCTCGTGATAAACATTGAGTAAGTTTGTGTAACTTACTTGTGCTTACACATATCCTCGTTATTCTCATCTTGTTTATCCTAAGTTGTTGGTGCACTTAGTGAGCCTAGTATATATAGGATTTGTGCTTGAAAAGTATCCGCTTAGTTTATTTCTGCATTAGGATATAGCCAAATCCGTAAAAGACTTTAAAACGCCTATTCACCCCCCTCTAGGCGACATCGTGGTCCTTTCACCTAGTCATCTCCAATTGCTTGATAGATGCTAGATTGGTTGTGCATGCTTTGCCACATATTTCATTTGCCATTTTATCGTGTGAGCATGTTGGTTGCATATTTTACTCATTCGAGGACATCCACTTGTAGTTTTTGACTGTTTGGTTTCTTTTCTTTTGCCAAGTGGATGGACAAGAATGCCTAAGAACCCTCTCTAGCTATATATGCTTTTCTTGTCTCAAACTCTATTCATGCTACATCACAAAGTTTGATCAAGTCAGATTCGAACCACTCTGTGTGAGGAGCACTCGGAGTCCCCGATTCGTCATAGACTTAAACTTCCAAAACTTCTTTGTGCGTTTCGGTCTGACCGATTCTTCCATTTCGGTCATACCGAGATCACTAAGTCGATCTAGGTTTTCAATCTCGGTGCAACCGATTTGAACTTTTCAATCACACCGAGTTGCGATCGCCTTGCGATTATGCATCTCGGTGCCAGCGAGTTGTTCCACTCGATCACACCGACAGGGTCAGGCTATATATATCCCCGGGCCAAAATTTGGAAATTTCTCTGAACCCTTTCGCCCGCGCTCAGCCTGCTCTGCCTCCTTGGGTCTCCGGGTTGTCCTCCTCGTCGCCAGCTACCTCCCGCTGCTGGTCTCCACCGCCGTCAACGGGAATCGTCTCTGCCGTTGCTGTCGTAGCAGGTCCATCGCCGCACTTGGGTATGGACTTGATCCTTGTGCTAATCTCACTCCGATTCCTAGCACATTGTTTTGCCATGTATCTTGCCACGATTGATATCACCCTATCCAGCGAAATCACTCTGTAGTTTAGTTGTGGATTGAAAATTTAGTGTTAGGTTTCCGCCGAAATCATCTCGGACCAACCGAGTTGTAGAACTCGGTTCCACCGATTTGGCTAAGACCATTGCACATGTGATTCTCGGTCTGACCGAGAATTGCCAATCGGTGTGACCGAGTTTAGGACTTTGTGAAACCCTAGCAGTCTCGGTGCCACCAAACAGTGACTCGGTCCAACTGAGTTCACTAGTTTAGGTTCCAAAAGCTGCTTCGGTATCACCGAGTTTTCAAATCGGTAGATCCGAAATGCTTTCTGTGGAAAACTAAAACTAAGTTTTTGACTCATTCTTTTGCAAAAACCTCTGTACTTTGTGATGCTCATCCTATCTATCTCATCTATATCTATTTACAGGGTCTGCTGTCAGTGTTTGCATCATGTCAGATCAGAGTGACAGTCAGAATAAGTCTGAGAAACAGGTTCACATGAGTGAGGGCACTAGTCCCTCTAGCAGCTATGATGATGGTAGCAAGAGAACACCTAGCAACTTGCCAAAGGTAGCCACCAGAACCAACAAGAAGAGAACCTCAGATTCTGAGGATGAAGACTATGTGGCTGTTGAGGATGAGGGTTAGCCTTCGTGGTGTTGGTGTGCCTTCGTGGTGATATCTCAAGGAGAATCGGGTGAGCCTTCGTGGTGTTGGTGTGCCTTCGTGGTAACACCCATCCCTCCAACGGTGACTAGCTTCCCTCCAAGGAAGTGAACATCGGGATACATCCATGTCTCTGTGACTTCGGTTATTGAAAGTGCAACTAATCCCCAGGTGGTTTTGGTAATTAATAACAACATATATATCATTGAACTAATCATTTCTTGAGAATATTTCAGAAAGTTCAGTGATATGGGTATGGCAATGACTGATGATGTGGACCCCTCAAAATGCTAAGGAAAACATTGGCAAATGCTCAAGACTCCATTTTTTGGTTTAGTGATCCAAGATCACATTGAGTCCATAGGAAAGCCAATACTATTAAAAGGGGGTGAGGTTATGATGATGATCTGGTTGCTCTAAGTGCTTAGTGATTTATCTCTCAAAACAATTAGCAATCTTTCATTCCAACATAAACTCATAAGTAATCTCGGTCCCACCGATTCCAAACTCAGTCACACCGAGATGAACCACCTCAGCCATATACCCAAACCCTAAGAATCTCGGATTTTCCGATTCCAAACTCGGTCATTCGAAATTGGTGTTGCCAACCTTCAGAACCTTCAGACTCAAATCGGTGTCACCGAGATGAGAAAGTCGGTCCCACCGAAATTGGCAAACCCTAGACTTTGGAAGAATCGGACTAACCGAGATTGTATTTTCGTCCCACTGAAAATCCCAACGCTCACAAGATTTGAACTTTCGGTCCGACGAGTTGTCAACTTCGGTCCGACCGAGATTGGTCAAATGTGTGTAACGGTTGGATTTTGTGTGGAGGCTATAAATACCCTCCACCTCCTCTTCATTCGTGGAGAGAGCCATCGAAAGAACTACCACTCCTACCTTACATTTCTGAGAAGAAAACTACCTACCCTTGTGTTGAGATCAAGTTGCTCCACTCCCACCATATGAAACTTGATTTCTAGTCTTTCCAAGTTGCTTTCCACTCAATCCCTTCTTCCACCACAGCCAAATCAGTGAGGAGAGTTGAGTGTTGGGGAGATTATCATTTGAAGCACAAGAGCAAGGAGTTCATCATCACCAACCTCATCTATTACCTTTTGGAGGGTGGTGCCTCCTAGATTGGTTAGGTGTCACTTGGGAGCCTCCGTCATGATGTGGAGTTGAACCAAGGAGTTTGTAAGGGCAAGGAGATCGCCTACTTCGTGAAGATCTACCCCGAGTAAGGCTAGTCCTCCGTGGACGTAAGCCATGATGGAATAGACAAGGTTGCTTCTTCGTGGACCCTTCGTGGGTGGAGCCCTCCGTGGACTCATGCAGCCGCTTACCCTCCGTGGGTTGAAGTCTCCATCAACGTGGATTGACGATAGCACCACCTATCGGAACCACGAGAAAAATCTCCGTGTCTCCATTATGCTTGCTCTTCTCCTCCTCTCATTTACTATACGTGCAATTTACTTTCCGCTGCTATAACTCTAGAATTGCATGTGTAGGGTGATACTTGACTTGGTTATCATTGTGAACTTGCTAAGAAACTACTCCAATCAAAAGGCAAAATTTTAAGTTGTCAAGTAGTCTAATCACCCCCTCTAGACATACTTCCGATCCTACAAGTGGTATCGAGCTTTGGTCTCCATTGGATTGGTTTCCATTGCGTTGGACTCCATAAGCTTGGTTTCACAACCTAGGAGAGTATGGCGTCTAGTGAGGGTAATTTTCAGAGAGGTCCTTACTTTGATGGTTCAAACTTTGCTAGTTGGAAGCATAAAATGAAAATGCATATTCTTGGACATAACCCCGCCGATGGGGCATTATTTGTGTTGGCTTGCAAGGTGAGTTCTTCGAGGAAGGAAAAGTTCCGGATCGCGAAGCTATCATGCGGATGAGTTGCGGATGTTACGAACAATGCTCAAGCTTGTGACATTCTCTTCAATGCTTTGTGTCCCGAGGAGTTCAACAAGATCAGCCGCCTTGAGAATGCAAAAGAGATTTGGGATACTTTGGTCGAAATGCACGAAGGTACCGAGTCCGTGAAGGAATCAAAGCTAGATGTTCTTCAAGGTCACTTGACAAGTTCAAGATGAAGGAAGGTGAAGGGTCGCTGAAATGTACTCTAGGCTTGCTCTCATCACCAATGAGATGGCAGGCTTAGGAAGCGAAGAAATGACCGACCGATTCATCATCAAGAAGATTCTCAGAGCTTTGGATGGAAAGTATGACACCGTGTGCACTTTGATCCAAATGATGCCAAACTACAAAGATCTCAAGCCTACCGAAGTCATTGGAAGGATTGTTGCTCATGAGATGACACTTAAAGATAAGGAAGAGCTTCACAACAAGTCAAGTGGTGCTTACAAAGCTGCAGTTGAAGCTCCCACATCCTCAAGTGACAAGCTAGTTTCCAATGAAGAGATAAGCCTAATGGTGAAGAATTTCAACAAATTCTACAAGAGTAGAAGCAAGGAAAGAAGCTCAAAGTCTAGATCATATGATGAAAAGAGATCTTCTAGTCGTGATCGAAACTGCTACAATTGTGGAAGACCCGGACACTACTCAAATGAGTGTTCGACTCCCCACAAGAGAAGAGAAGAATCTCCAAGAAGAAGAAGCTCAAGAGAAGAGTCGCCTCGAAAAGAGAGAAGGAGTAGAGATGATCGTTATGAACGAAGATCCTCTCGGAGAAGCAAGGATTCGGAAAGGAAAGACAAGTCATCAAGGAGCTACACAAGAAGAAAACATCAAGCTCATGTTGGTGAATGGGTTTCCGCCCGACTCGACAATCACTCCGAAAGAAGCTATCACTCCAACTCCGAATACATCAAGATGAAGGTGTTGCGGTCTTGCTCTCGTGTCCTCCAACTCCAACTCCTATGACATATTTGATTCACCAAATGAGGGAATTGGAAGATGCTTCATGGCAAAAGGCCCCAAGGTATCACATCCTGAGTTTATTGACTTTGATAGTGATGAGGATGACTTGCTTGGTGAAGATGAGCTTTTACATGATAAATCTAGTGAGCTTAGTATTGATGAACATGCTAGTAGTCTTTATAGTCGAGAAGAGTCGAATGACAATGCTATGAAGGAGATTGAGCGTCTAACTAAAGAACTAAACACTCTTAAGTTAGCTCATGAAACAACTCAAGAAGATCATAGAGAGCTCCTAAGATCTCATGAGAAGCTACGCTCGAGAAGCTCAATCTAGAGCAAGAACATGAGTTTCTAAAAGCTATCAATGACGATCTTCAAAGAAGAGTTCTTCATATCTTGCCAAACGACTTCTCTTGTCTAATTTCTTGCCACCTATCAAAACTAAGCATGACAAGCATAAGAAAAATTCTTCATCTAGTAGTAACAATAATCATGCTAAATCAAATGTTGTTACTTCTAGTAATTCTCTTGATTCCACTAACAATGTTTCAAGCCAAGTTTCACTTGAGCAAGAAAATAGTCTATTGAAAGGGATTATAGAGAAAGGTGTCTACAAGAGTCTTGCCGGAAGCAAAAGCTTTGAGGAAATTGTTCGCAAACAAGGAAGACACCGGAAGAATCAAGGAATTGGTTTTGAGCGAAAGTTCAACGCCGAGGGTGTTGAATGGGAAGAAGGTCAATATCCCACTCCAAAGTTTGTCTCTCAAGAGAAGAAGTATGATCCTACTTCTTCAAACGAGGAACAAGCTCAAGATGACCTTCCACCACAAGACCACAAGCTAAAAGGCAAGGACAAGCTTCAAGAGGAGATTGATGCATTCATTGAAGCACCCAAGGCCATGGTCAAGTGGGTTCCCAAGGCAACTTCAAGTTCTACTTCGACAAGCTCAACTACTACCCCAAGGATTCCCATCAAGATGATGTGGATCCCGAAGAAGAAGAACTAGAGAGTTCTTGAGGGTGACTCCGCCAATACACTTTACTCACATTCATTTTGGCAAGGACTTGTGCAATCAACTTCCACATCTTGCACTAGTTCATGGAGTCACAAACCCTCATGTTGGTAAGTCAAGGGACAAGGTAATCTTTGCTTTCATGGACATCATCTATTGTGCACTTCAATCTATGTCCATGGATATTCTTGTTTGTTCCTTGTGGGACTAACCCATGTAGGTATTGAAAGTGCCCGAATCCAAAGGATTGCTCCCAACTCTTGATGATCTTCATCAACATTGAGCATCCACATCTTCAACATCTACATGAAGTCTTCAACGACAACCCAAGGTTAGTTTGACCCTTTAAAGGGGTTCTCACATCAAGGGGGAGCTTTGCTCTAAAGAAATGAGCTAAAGCATCTTCTAAAGATGTGAACACATCAATGCTTTATGGAAAAGTGGTAACCCCACTTGTGCTTAAACGATGAGTATGACCTATGATCAAATGTTCTCATTTGACTCCTAAGTCAATATACTCATATATAGATGACCTAGTCATCGCCAAATTGTGTGCTAGCTGTTAGTGTTTTGTTTGTGCATGTTTGACACATATTTCATTTGCTATCTTATTGTGTGAGCATGTTGGATGCATGAGTTTATCCATTCAAGGACATCCATTTGTTGCTTTGGTCTTTTGGCTTTCTTTATTTTTGACCAAATGGATGGACAAGAATGCCTAAGTTCCTCCCCTAGCTATCTATGCTTTCTTGTCTCAAACTCTATTCATGCTTATATCACAAACTTTGAACAAGACTTTTTCGACGAGACCGAGTGAGGAGCACTCGAGCCACCGATCCGTCAAAAGCCTAACTTCCAAAACCTTCTAAGTACTTTCGGTCAAACCGATATACTCAAATCGACGCACCAAATCACTTGATTGATCTAGGTTTTCACCTCGGTGAAACCGAAGTTTCAAATTTCGTGTGACCGGTGTGTAATCGCATGCGCTTAACCATCTCGGTCCCACCGAAGTTTTCAAACTTCGGTCCCACCGACAACCGAAGGGTATATATACTCGAGGACGAGCGCGTTGATTACTTCTTCAAACGCTTCGCCTCAAACCCTTCGCCGCCGCCGCCTTGGTCTCCGGATCGCCTCCGCCGTCGCTCAGGCGCCGCTGGTCTCCATCACCGTCAACGGTCCTTCTCATCGCGCCGTTGCCGCCAGAGTGAAGCTCCACCGCATTCGGTGAGTTTCATCCTCTCGTGCTCAACCGCTGATTCAATGCACGTTAGGCGTTGCCATGTTTCTTGCCAAGATTGAGATCTCCTATCCAGCCGCTTAGGTCATAGAACAAATTTCGAGTAAAAATTTTAGGGTTAGGTTTCCGCGAACGCATCTCGGTGTGACCGATTTAACATTTTCGATCGACCGATTTGGCCTCTCGCCATTGACCGCACTTTTCGGTGAAACCGAAGTTGTGCAAATCGGTAAGACCAAGTGAAGATTCAGTGAAACCCTAGTAGTCTCGGCTAGATCGAAACCCATTTCGTCCAACCGAAAGTGGTGTATGTGGTCTGTTTAGACTTTTCGGTTTCACCGAATTGAAAGACTCGGTCAGACCGACATGTATTCTGTGAAAACCTAAAACTAAAGTTTGAACTCATTCTTTTTGCAAAATCCTCTGCAGTTTGTGATAACTCTTCTATTCGCCCATACCTATTCTATTCACAGGTTGTCACCATGTCGAAGGAAGTGACAATGTAACAGGTCCGAGATGCCGCTTGAGGTTCCAGAGGCAGCTACAAGTCCGTAGCAAGCAGTTTTTCAGATGATGGAGAGAAGCACTCCAAGTGGACTGCCTGCAATGCTACTGAGGCCAGGAGGAAGAAAAATTCAGATGAGGAAGATTCAGATTTTGTTGCAGATGAGGAAATAACTTCTAAGCCAAAAGGCAAGTGGTTGCCAAGAGCTATCAAGGGCAACAACAAAGAAAGGCACAAGCAAAGTGGCAAAATCCTCTGTTGCACAAAAGCTCAGATGGAAGAAACCTCCAAAGAAGATCAAGAAGACTTCCAAGAGGAAGAGGAAAGTTCATGAAGAAACTGCTGCGATGATGATGATTCGATGAGGAAGCACCTCAGCCTCCTCGTAGCAAAAGTTGATGGGTGATGCCATCGAGCGGGAGCACCCACAAAGGCTAAGCAATCAGCTCCAAAGCAAAGGCAGCCCAAGCCAAACCAGCCGCCAAGCCAAGAAGACTGTGAGGAACATACCGCTTCAGAGAAGAAGAAGGACAATGTGCCACCGCAGAATCGATGATGAGGCTCATGTTTTGCTCAAGCTCACAGTAAACCTGCTGTTCATAATGAAGCTCATCCTCGAGCTGAAAATATGAAGGAAAGAAAGGACAAAGGACTCAGGCAATGGAGGCAAATTGATCCATATGCCACCAGGAGAAGAACAGCAGTTGACCCAAGATTCCACACAAGAGAGCAACAAGACTTCTATGAAACAGTGCTGATGGACAAGAAGCCAATTGTTGCTGACACCAGATATGTAGACTGGAAATACATCGACAGTGAAGAGCACAGAGACTTCTTCCCACACGTGCATGAAAGCTTCACTGCTTGTGGGATTGCAGAGTTCGTTGGTCAGAAATTGACTGCCTGGAACGATGAGATGATCATGCAGTTCTATGCCACCGCACACTTCTATCCAGATGGCAGGATTGTATGGATGACAGAAGGGCAGAGATTCCATTCTACTGTTGAAGAATGGAGAGCATTGCTGAATGCACCTGTTTCAAGGGAAGATGATATTGATGTCTATGGCATTCCCAAGAAAAATCACGAGTCAATGAAGAACATGTACAATGAAGTCAAGGACAAGGATGTAGAGATATGGAAGCTTGGTTCAGTCTACTACCTTCAGGCAGGTCTCCCAACCACCAACACCATACTGAGGCATACTTTGATGCCTAAGTCAGGGGACCACCGCATGATAAGAGGGTACTCTATCAACATGCTGCACATTCTAGATCAGAAGACACCTTTTAAGGTGATGGACCTGATAGTTGAGACTATCAAGAGGACAGCAGCTGACCAGAAGAGGTCGTGTGGGTTTGCTCCGCATATACAGATGCTCATTAATGCCAAGTTTGGCACGGACACCTACCTGTTGGATAGACCCCACTTGCCACTGCAGCCTGAACATGAGGATAACGAGGTTGTGATGACCGAGGATGCTCCCACATCCGTAGAAGGACATGCTAAGTCCGAAGCTGCCAAACAAGCTAAAGCCGAGAAGGAAGCAAAGAAAAGCCCAAGAGCGCTGCAGAACAACTTCTTGAAGCCACTCGAGAATTGAGCTACGCCTGCCAAGATAGTGCGCCTCGGGAGAGCCTTGAGAGGATAGTTGAGGATAAGTTCCATGCTCGGGCGCAAGTCGATCAAGTGCAGTCACCGTCAACAAGCTTGAGGCGGACATCGAGGAAGCTAAGAGGAGAAGGCGAACTCATGAGGGAGATGGAAGGTGATATGGTCCAGATGACTATGAGCAGCCTGCTCCAAAGGCCCACAAAGCCCAGATCACCGCTATTCCAAAGGTCGACCCTGGGCTACTACATCAAGACCTCCTACAGCTCCGTCGGTTCAAAGACCACTTCAGCTTCCACTCCTCCAGCTCCACAGACTTCAGCAGAAGCTTTGCAGATGCAGCTATCTCCACTCCATCGACGCAGCAGAGAGCCGCCAGAGAGTCCCGAGTGACGATTAGCTCTATACCTTCGAACTTTTGGTAACTTGTTGCCAAAGGGGAGAAATTGTATAGATCATAGGGCTTCGAGAGAGAGTGCTCGTTTTTGCTCTTTCGCTTGCGGTTTTCCTTGAGATACTTTTGAGTTCTTTGAGATACTTCGTGTTCGATACTACGCTTGTTCTATCTTGATGAGTGCTTGATCATACTGTGCTTAATGTGTGCTTGATGTCTATCATATTCCATTCATATCTTGTATGATCATTTACTCATGTCTTGGTGATTGGGTGCATGTTATTCATTCTTATCATTTTTGTGCGCTCCACCAAGATGTATGTGACATGGAAGAGTAACCCATGATCCTAATCGATTGTGCATTTGCATTCAAACGCAAATCTTAAATAATGCACAAATTTAGGGGGAGCTCTTGCTTATCACATACTTCTCAAAGCGACGATGTTATTCATTGATTATATCATTTGTCGAAGTTTTGATCTATATGTTGTCATCAATTACCAAAAGGGGAGATTGAAAGTGCAACTAATCCCGGTGGTTTTGGTAATTAATAACAACATATATATCATTGAACTAATCATTTCTTGAGAATATTTCGAAAGTTCAAGGATATGGGTATGGCAATGACTGATGATGTGGACCCTCAAAATGCTAAGGAAAACATTGGCAAATGCTCAAGACTCCATTTTTGGTTTAGTGATCCAAGATCACATTGAGTCCATAGGAAAGCCAATACTATTAAAAGGGGTGAGGTTATGATGATGATCTGGTTGCTCTAAGTGCTTAGTGATTTATCTCTCAAAACAATCAGCAATCTTTCATTCCAACATAAACTCATAAGTAATCTCGGTCCCACCGATTCCAAACTCACCACACCGAGATGAACCACCTCACCATATACCCAAACCCTAAGAATCTCGGATTTTCCGATTCCAAACTCGGTCATTCGAATTGGTGTTGCCAACCTTCAGAACCTTCAGACTCAAATCGGTGTCACCGAGATGAGAAAGTCGGTCCCACCGAAATTGGCAAACCCTAGACTTTGGAAGAATCGGACTAACCGAGATTGTATTTTCGGTCCCACCGAAAATCCCAACGCTCACAAGATTTGAACTTTCGGTCCCGACCGAGTTGTCAACTTCGGTCCGACCGAGATTGGTCAAATGTGTGTAATGGTTAGATTTTGTGTGGAGGCTATAAATACCCTCCACCTCCTCTTCATTCGTGGAGAGAGCCATCGAAAGAACTACCACTCCTACCTTACATTTCGAGAAGAAAACTACCTACCCTTGTGTTGAGATCAAGTTGCTCCACTCCCACCATATGAAACTTGATTTCTAGTCTTTCCAAGTTGCTTTCCACTCAATCCCTTCTTCCACCACAGCCAAATCAGTGAGGAGAGTTGAGTGTTGGGGAGATTATCATTTGAAGCACAAGAGCAAGGAGTTCATCATCACCAACCCCATCTATTACCTTTTGGAGGGTGGTGCCTCCTAGATTGGTTAGGTGTCACTTGGGAGCCTCCGTCATGATGTGGAGTTGAACCAAGGAGTTTGTAAGGGCAAGGAGATCGCCTACTTCGTGAAGATCTACCCCGAGTAAGGCTAGTCCTCCGTGGACGAAGCCATGATGGAATAGACAAGGTTGCTTCTTCGTGGACCCTTCGTGGGTGGAGCCTCCGTGGACTCATGGCAGCGTTACCCTCCGTGGGTTGAAGTCTCCATCAACGTGGATTGACGATAGCACCACCTATCGGAACCACGAGAAAAAATCTCCGTGTCTCCATTGCGTTTGCTCTTCTCCTCCTCTCATTTACTATACGTGCAATTTACTTTCCGCTGCTATAACTCTAGAATTGCATGTGTAGGGTGATACTTGACTTGGTTATCATTGTGAACTTGCTAAGAAACTACTCCAATCAAAAGGCAAAATTTTTAAGTTGTCAAGTAGTCTAATCACCCCCCCTCTAGACATACTTCCGATCCTACAGTTATCCCTACCCCGTTCTCCTTACTTGTGGTTTACTTTGGTCACTCGACCGTGCATTCACTATATATTGTTGTCCTCATTATATTATGGTGGCCATTTCCTTGTAGAGATTATTTAGGCCTACACTTTATATTCAGAATTCATACTTGCTACCATTGATATATCTTGTGATTAGTGTGAATTGCTAACTTGTGTCATTCACTCTCATATATTGTGAGATTGCTCAAGTAAGTTTGTGTAACTTACTTGTGCTTGGCAGTATCCTCATTTTCCTCATCATATTGTGTTGGTTACCATATCATAGAGATTATTTAGGCCAACACTTTATAGTCTGCAATTCATACTTCCTACTATTGCTCTACCTTGTGCTCAGTGTGAATTGCTAGCTTGTAACATTCATTTCCATATCCTGTGACATAACTTGTGTGAGCTTGTAGTGCTTACTTGAGTTTGGTTGTATCATTCAATTCCATATATTGTGATACAATTTGTGTAAGCTTGTATTGCTCACTTGTGGTTGTGTATATTATTCATTTCCCTATCTCGTGATAAACATCGAGTAAGTTTGTGTAACTTGTGCTTACACATATCCTCGTTATTATCATCTTGTTTATCCTAAGTTGTTGGTGCACTTAGTGAGCCTAGTATATTTAGGATTTGTGCTTGAAAAGTATCCGCTTAGTTTATTTCTGCATTAGGATATAGCCAAATCCGTAAAAAGATTTTAAAACACCTATTCACCCCCCTCTAGGCGACATCGTGGTCCTTTCAATTGGTATCAGAGCCCCGTCTCTCCTTATTAGGCTTCACCACCTAGAGAGTAATGATGTCGAATAGTGAACTAGTGCACAACAACACTTTTGATTTGGATGGCACAAATTATCACCTATGGAGAATTCGCATGCTTTGTCGCTTTCGGTCCATGGGTCCAAATGCTTTGCGAATTGTTCTTATAGGAATTTCTATTGCTAAGGATGGACATTCTCCATCTATTGAGGATATGTGTCTTGATTGTGATACTTCTCTTGTCATTCATCAAGCTTTAACCTTTGAAGTGTTTAAGGCTGTCACGACTTGCAAGTCGGCTCATGAGACTTGGACCAAACTTGAATATATATATATATGGTGGGTCCAATCTTGATGAAAATAATATTCTATTTGGGGAGTTGATGGAGGATTTCTCCAGATTTTTAAATCATGAAGAGCTATCTATTACTTCCACCTCCGATTACTTGCACACTTCAATATCTTGCACTTCACCAACATGTGGCGTGCCACAAGGTAATGACATGGTGAGTGAAGAAATATCTTGTGATGATGGTGTTAAGCTCATTTGTGATGATATGCTTGATCTCCCATGTTGCCATGTTAGAAATGCCTTGGTTTCCTCTAATTGTTCTATGACTAACCATGTAGAGGAAATCAAGAAAGATGAGGCATGCTTGATTGATGAAGAACCCTCTTCTTCAAAAGAATCATCATCAACCCCCTTTGTTCACATGTGCCTCATGGCAAGAGGTAACGACGAGGTATCATCTTCTCTTAGTGATAATGCTGATAGTTGTAATGAGGATGAGGATGATGACTTGACTCAAAATCTCTATGACGTTGGGAAAACTCTTCATAGAGCTAAAAATAAAAGGTTCCAAGATGTTCTTGCTTGCTTTCAAAAACGTAATGACTTATTTCTTACCGAGCAAGCGAAAAGTGAATAACTTGAACATGAACTTGCTAAGGCTCATCAATGTCTTAGTGACTTGAGGTCTTTAAAAGAAGAGATTGAAGTTACTCATTGTAAACTTAAAGAGGATTTTGAGCACCTTGACCTTGGCTACAAGAATGTCAAAGGAGAGCTCACCAAACTCTCTAAGTCTCATGAGGAACTTCAAGCTACTCATGCGGAGTCTCTAGTTTCTACATGCTCCTCTCATATTGATAATGATGCTTGTGCTACTAACTCTATCTTGTGTGAAGCACTGATGTTGAAAAAAAATGTTGAGCTAAGGACTCAACTTGATTTGCTAACTAGCAATTATGGGAAATTGGAAGAAAGTTATGAAAAGCTCTCGGGCACTCATGAGGATCTTTGAATCTCTCATGATGGGTTAAAGTTAGCTCATGAGGCTATGTTCACCAAGGTAAAATCGTGTGAGTCTCATGTGTATATTAGCACATCTTCTACTCAAAATGCCTTATTGCCATGTGCTAGTCCTTGCAATTCCTCTCTACATGATATTGATACACCTCATGATGAATTGCTCACCTTGTCTTGTTGCTCTAACCATGAAGTTTCTACTTCCACTACTCCTCTTGTTTCTAGTCTTGAAACTAACCATGTAGAGGAAATTAATGAGCTCATGGCCCAAGTCACTAGTTTGAAGAAAAGACTTGGAAAAGTGCGATGATGGACAAAGTTTTCACTCCAACAAGAAGAAATCCATGAACAAGAAAAGGGGGCAAGAACGAGCCAAGAACGAGCCCAACATTTCTTGCTTTAAGTGCAAAAAGGTTGGACATCATGTGATATATTGTCCACTAAAGAGAAGGGCTTATAAAGGGAAGCTACATGGGAAGCGGCCTCAAGCTCAATCTCAAGTTCAACCTCAAGTTGAAGAACGGCCACTATCCATGATGAACCATGTTATTACTTCCCAAGTTGAGAAACTAAAGAAGAAAAGAAGGGGGAGTACATGTTGCTATATTTGCCGTAAGAAGGGACACATAGCTTCATCATGTCCAAACGGTAACATCTCTAAGCCTCCAATTATCAATGATCATTATTCACTTAGGAAGGATATTGATGGTAATATGTTTGCCAAGTATGTTGGCGCCCAAAGTGGTTTGAAAGTGGATAAGACCATTTGGGTTGCCAAGCCTATTGTTACTAACTTCTTAGGACCCAACGCGGTTGGGGACCATCGAATTCAAAATTGATCAATAGGTGTGTGGAGGGCATTGGAGACTTGGCTAGTTCATGAAGAAAAATGATTCTCACCATTCAATATGGTTCAAACCAAGTCAAGTGAATTATCATCATATTTGTCATTCCAATGCTCCTCGTGGCGGTAACTTGTATTT
The DNA here is from genome assembly GCA_021437245.1 of Aegilops speltoides. Classification (NCBI taxonomy): domain Eukaryota; kingdom Viridiplantae; phylum Streptophyta; class Magnoliopsida; order Poales; family Poaceae; genus Aegilops; species Aegilops speltoides. The sequence continues at coordinate 109,723,962 of CM038142.1, forward strand.
ATATTGTCTACATTGAAAGTTACTAGCCCCATGCATGTTTAGGATTTGTTCCTAGCATGTGTTTGTATATGTTGTGCCTCCTAATATGCTTGATTCGTGTTATCTAGCATGTGTAGGTTGCTATGCACATCATATAGTTGTATGTGTGGTTTCGAGCATTTATTGCTTCATTAGTTGAATCTTCCTTGGCTCTTTTGAGATATTAATGGATCATCACATTATGGGGGAGTACTATGTTTTACGCATATCACAAACCTTAAATGTGTATATATGTAGGATACCACCTAGTATTGTTAGTGCAATATTATCTAGTTACTATGTGGTATGTAAAGTTCATTTGAAACTCAAATCCTCATCCATTAATTATCCTTAGTTGGGTTTCATTTGCCTCGTGTGGATAATACATGGATTATCACATTATGGGGGAGTGATATACTTTGTGCATATCACTTCTCGTGTGAACATTAACAATAGAGGTTTGCTAGTTTGCCACTTAGATTTATATTTGAGATTATCTTATATCTCTGTGGCATGCAATGTTTTTTTAGTATGGAATTCTTGTGCGGTTTTGCCCATGGTTATCTTAAAAATTGTATTTGGAAAATCATCTGAATAAAGCCATTCCAATTGTTGCTTTGCATGATGATCTATCTAATTGGAATGTTAATAATATGCTATCCAAGCATTGTGTTTATTTCTAAACTCTCATGTTATGCTTGTGTTAGTATAGATGATCATGTACTTATTTGGTTTCTACACCGAATGACAACTTGAAACACCATTTTGTTCGAGTTCATCTTATTGGTTTGTATGGAGTTCTGGTAGTTTGTTATCTCATTGTTTATAGTGTCCTATATCTTCTTGAGTGAGATATTCCCATGAGTATGTGTGCAATGCATATCTTATATGCTCATTGGTTTTCCTTGGTTCATATGTTAAACTTTGTGTGCTATCATATGTTGATGTGTCACTTTGAGTCATTTTGGACAACATGAATGACTAGTGATGTTATTGGAAGTATTAACGGTTATGTGTTCATTTGTCAAATTTGTATCTCCCTGGATTTTGGTAGGCTTGTGCATGCGTATTTACTATGTGTACATTCACATACCTTGTTTTTTTATTTGATCCAATATATATATGGTAAATCCATCAAATTCTTAATAGCTAAGATGTGCATGAAATTCAAATTCATATCGATATGCACATATTTAAGTGTTTTTACCCTATGTTTTGTAGGTATGCTAACTACTTCGGACCCAATAAGTTTGGGGACCATATTGTACTTAAATCGTTTTAGGTACATTTGAGAAGCATTGGGTGCTTGGCTTATTCATGAAGGTGGTGGCACAATGAGGAAATTAGAGCCAAGCTCGAACCATTACCTACTACATCATTCCAATGTTATCTCGGTAACAAGTATCTACTTCATGCATACATTTCTTGCATTCAACCTTGTGTAGGTTGCATCATGGCATGAATTTCTTGACTCATTCCTATCATACTTGTTTCCTTTCTCAAAGCATCCCAACAATGATCTCTTGTTCCTAGTTGTGATGTCTTTGATGGTTGTGTATTTGGAGTTCATTAATTTACGATAAGATTATATTAAGCCATGTGCTATACTTTCAAGCAAAGGTCTCATTGGTATATTTTATGTCTCCTATTTGGATATCTTATTCTTTCCTTTTGTAACTATTTCATGTGTACATCCTTCTTTTTGGATATATATCATCATGATTGTCATCTACCTAGAATCTTATACACGTGAGAGAAGTTACATCTCTAGTTGATATCCCTATTCTTTCATGTCCACCGTTTCATTCTCTTTTTATATCTTTGGTCTCTCCATGGAAGCATTTGTTGTATGAGTGTGTCTTACCTCTTTGCATCTTAGTGCACTCATGTTAGGTGAAGATTGATGTCCTCGTGCTTGTCTTGATAAGCCTATTATTTCCTATCTTTATCATGGGTTGTCACAAGCTTTGATTTTTAATTTGCTACTAGTGAGCTTGTGAACCATTTGCTTGATGTGTGTGTGACCTTCTTAACTTCATGTGTGTGGGAAGGACATGCCTTGCACCTTGTATCTCATTTACTCAAGACTATGTTGATGCTTAATTCTCATCCTTATACTAGTCTTCTCAAGTGCTTTGACGCGACTCACACATATCATTTTGGTTGTGCCTATTCTTAGGTTGCCTCATTTATATGTTGCTCAACCATATGTTTGTTGCAAATGCTAGGCTTCTTTTCTTATCTATGCTTGCTTGCAATTGTTTTGTGTTCCTATTGATTTTGGGGGAGTGATGATCCTATTTTGTGCACTTGTATCCAAATACCAAAATTCTAAATAGTGCACAAATCATAGGGAGCTTCTCTATTTTCCTTAGAACACTCCTTTTCCCAAATCGTAGTATCTTTTATCCTTTTGGCTCATCGGATCTTTTGATTGCTTGCTTCACTTTGTGTTATGCAAATGAGATCAATTTGTGCCATGTGCTTTGTGCCATGTGCCTTGCTGTTATGACTAGGCTCAAGTTGTATAATAGTGGATTCACTTGTGGATATCATGTTCTTATCAATTGCAACCTTTCTTTTTGTGTATACGAGTTTCTTTGTGGACACATATCATGATTATTATAGGCCACTTAGAAATTTTTATACATGAAAAAGTTCATATCTTCGTATCAGATTGCATTCTATAGATTTTGAGCTCCTTAATTGTACATCATTGAATATGTGCATTTGTTTTCACTCACATTTTGTGATATGCACACATCAAGGAGGAACTCATACTATATTGGTCTGCTAGATGTTTTGTCTTCCATTTTGGCATTTGTTGCCAATGGGGGAGAAGTTTAGAGGGTTTAAGATAAATATCTTTTGTAGTTCTTGTTGTCACTCATGCATATCTACCCTTGTTATATATTATTATTGCATGGATGAGTCTTCTATATAGAGAAATCTTCTCCTAGTTTATGTCAACCAATATATGCAATGACATTCAAAGTTCATTCACACATGCATATATTGTGGGGGTGTTTGATCTATATACTATGGGTGTACTATCATCAAATGCTTGTGTAGTGTCTTGATGATAGTACAACCATCCCAAGTATACAATTTATCCTCGGATAAATTGCATGCGTGCTTAAAAATTCATCATATAAACCCTCTTGTTGAGATTGTCATCAATTACCAAAATGGGGGAGATTGAAAGTACATGTAGCCCCATGTGTGGTTTTGGTAATTAAATGACAATCCTAATGGACTAATGTTTGCACTGAGATATACATTTGAAGGAAAGTTCCATTTGCAATGCATGAAGAATATTGGATGAATTGGTGGATGAAATCCATCAACATCTATATATGCATTGAGACTTGATAATGAATGACAATTCCTATGAAGAAACAATGGCATCAAGTTATATAGGAAGGTTTGTTCCATGGGTGATGCAAGATGGATATTGAATGGATTCGGAATGAATGCCATATACATGTAGTTGTGCATCAAGATTAATCGTGGAGAAAAGATAGGTTGACCAAGATGAAGATCAAAGATTGAATTCAAAGATGGTCAACACACAAGTGCAAATCATGTGCCACATGAGATCTTGTGGTATGGTAAGAATTTGTCAATTGCGCTTTGTGTACTAACCCATACTATGTGTTGCCTATGTTTTTGAGGGTTAGGAGATTCTCATGGGCTCGCATCAAGAGAGAGATTTCAAGTGTCTATGAGAGGATGACACAAGTGTTGATGATCATGGTTGACAAGGGCAAGTTCAATAAAACTATCCCGAAGGATTACACGCTTGAAGCTTGTGGATGATCACATGATGGACACATGAAGATAAATACAAAGCAAAGCTCCCCACATTGTGTATGGGGGAGCTACTTGAAGACTTCACCAATGTCTTGCCATTCAACTTGAGCCAAGAAGAAACTTCAACTTCAAGCTCAAGTGAAAGGCTCAAGTCAAAGGTATTAGTTCCTTCGACGTTAGTGTTGTGGAGTGATGAACACGGAAGGAATACATACACTCAAGAATGGATTCTCGATAGCTATGTAGTGTAGCTCTTTTATGATTCTTGAGTTATAGGGATCCCGCACTATTAAGAGGGGATCAAAGGGGTTCGTGATAGATTTGCTCAAGTCAACATCTTCTCTGCACAATTCCACTCCTATCCTATATACCAAAGAAAATCCAAAGCCAAATAGGTTACCCAAATATATGATAAAACCTTTGCATATTTTGCATCCTACATTTTGGTTGTTCTTTGGTGTTTCTCTATGTGAGGACCTTGATATTTTCCATAGCTTCAAAACAAGCACAAGATCATCAAAATCGGAGTCCGGATGTAAAAGTTATGTCAGTTTCAGTTTCAGGGTTGCAGCAGTTTGGTTTCGCCGGATCATCCGGGTCCTCTCCCATATCATCCGGGCTTTGCCCGGATCATCTGGGTTCCAGCCTGGATGATCCGGGTTTCTCGAAAAAATCATCACCGAAACTTATTCTATTAGCCGGATCATCCGGCTACCCACCCGGATCATCTGGGTGTGCGTCCAGGTCATCCGGGCAGGTCAACAGCTGTGGGAAACGGCTCTATTTTCGTGGGGGTTATAAATATCCCTCTCCCCCTCCAGGAGAGGATTGACCACTTCATCCCAAATCGCCCCAAGAACACAAGTGGCTCCCTCTCACTTCTCCTACACCAAATCTTAGATCCCGGAGAGATTAGTGAGTGTTCTTGAGAGTTGTTCCAATCAAAAGATAGATCCTCTCCCTCTCCCTCTTGTGACCAAATCAATTCGTGATTTGAGCAAGTCTTGAACATTTCCCATTTGTTCTTGTTACACTTGGAGGTTGGAGACTCCTAGGCGGTAGGAGTACTTCGGTGAGGAATCAACCTTTGATTTGTCCCCCGGAAAGTTTGTGAAGGTTTGGAGGCCGCCTCAAGGATTACCACTAGTGGTTGGGAATCGCCTTCGTGGTGATATCTCAAGGAGAATAGGGTGAGCCTTCGTGGTGTTGGTGTGCCTTCGTGGTAACACCCATCCCTCCAATGGTGACTAGCTTCCCTCCAAGGAAGTGAACATCGGGATACATCCTTGTCTATGTGACTTCGGTTATCCCTACCTCGTTCTCCTTACTTGTGGTTTACTTTGGTCACTCGACCGTGCATTCACTATATATTGTTGTCCTCATTATATTGTGGTGGCCATTTCCTTGTAGAGATTATTTAGGCCTACACTTTATATTCTCAATTCATACTTGCTACCATTGATATATCTTGTGATTAGTGTGAATTGCTAACTTGTGTCATTCACTCTCATATATTGTGAGATTGCTCAAGTAAGTTTGTGTAACTTACTTGTGCTTGGTAGTATCCTCGTGTTCCTCATCATATTGTGTTGGTTACCATATCGTAGAGATTATTTGGGCCAACACTTTATAGTCTGCAGCCCTTCCTCCTCAGAGATGCATCTTTGGAGCACTCCGGTGGCACTTTTCTTGTAGAGTTCCCCTTCGTGGACTTTGTAAGCTTTAGAACGCCGGACAATGCAGCATGCTTCGTTTTGGTCTTCTGGGAGCTCCTTCCTATTTAGGAAGGCCAAGAAAGGCTCAGTCCATGGGGCGACTACGGCCTTTTATTGGGCCGAAGATGTTTCGGTGGCAGAGCCACCGATTATGTATGATGGTTCGGAATCTGGGGGTGTGTTCGGATCCGTGCTAGTATTGCCGGACTCCCCTTCCCATACCACGGATGGCTTGAATAAACTTTCCAGGAATATGTTAGGTGGGACAGGGTCGCGTTTAGCGCCGATGCGGGCGAGAACGTCAGCCGCGTGATTGTTTTCTCGGGCCACATGGTGGAATTCGAGCCCCTCGAACCAAGCTGACCTTTTGAGGACGGCATTACGGTAGGCCGCCATTTTCGGATCCTTGGCGTCAAATTCTCCGTTTATTTGTGATATTGCAAGGTTCGAATCCCCGCGCACTTCCAGGCGTTGGATGTCCATAGAGACCGCCATCCGAAGACCATGCAACAGAGCCTCATATTCGGCTGCATTGTTGGAGTCTGTGTATAATATTTGGAGGACGTACTGGACCGTGTCTCCGGTGGGAGACGTCGGGACTACACCTGCTCCCAATCCGGCTAGCATTTTAGAGTCGTCGAAGTGCATGATCGAGTTGGAATACGCGCCGTACTCTTTAGGGAGTTCGGCTTTTGTCCATTCGGCGACAAAGTTAGCCAGTACTTGTGACTTGATGGCCCGCCATGGTCTGTATATTATGTCAAACGGAAGGAGCTCGATAGCCCATTTAGCAATCCGGCCCGTAGCGTCGCGGTTGTTTATTATGTCATTGAGTGGTACTTCGGAGGCCACCGTAATCGAACACTCTTGAAAGTAGTGTTGCAGCTTCCGGGATGCCATGAAGACCGCGTATGCTATTTTTTGATAGGGTGGGTATCGGGATTTGCATGGGGTGAGGACTGTGGATACGTAGTAAACCGGCTTTTGGAGCGGGAATTTGTATCCGTCAACCTCTCGTTCGACGACGAGCACTGCGCTTACAACTTGATGTGTTGAAGGCTTGAAGCTATGTACAGTAGCATGGGCTCACCGATATTAGGCGCTATTAGGACTGGATTAGTGGCCAGTAAGGTCTTTATTTCATCTAGTCCGACCGCGGCTGCATTCGTCCACACGAAGTGTTCGGTGCGCCGGAGGAGGCGGTAAAGAGGTAATGCCTTTTCTCCTAACCTGGAGATAAAGCGGCTCAAAGCGGCCACGCGTCCAGCTAGTTTCTGGATGTGCTTGAGGTCTGTTGGTATATCCAACTGCGATAGAGCTCGGATTTTTGCCGGATTCGCTTCAATTCCTCTATTGGAAACAATGAAGCCCAGCAGTTTCCCCGAGGGGACGCCGAAAATGCATTTTTCCGGATTCAACTTGATGTCGTATGTCCGGAGGTTATCGAATGTAAGCCTCAAGTCATCTATTAGGGTTTCGACGTGTCTTGTTTTTATGACCATGTCGTCTACGTATGCCTCCACTATTTTGCCGATTTGTTTTTCCAGGCATGTTTGAATCATGCGTTGATAGGTTGCATCGGCATTCTTAAGCCCGAAAGGCATAGTGTTGAAGCAAAATGGGCCATATGGCGTTATGAAAGCTGTTGCAGCTTGGTCAGACTTTGCCATCTTTATTTGATGGTATCCAGAGTATGCGTCGAGAAAACACAGCGAGTCGTGTCCAGCTGTGGCATCGATTATTTGATCATTGCGAGGGAGGGGAAAGGGATCCTTGGGGCAAGCCTTGTTGAGGTCTTTGAAGTCGACACATAGGCGCCAGGATTTGTCCTTCTTTGGTACCATTACCAAGTTTGCCAGCCAATCCGGATGTTTAATATCTCTAATGAATCCGGCCTCCAGTAGCTTGGCTAGCTCTTCCCCCATTGCTTGTCGTTTGGGCTCTGAAAATCGCCTTAGGGTTTGTTTGACAGGTTTGTATCCCTTTAGTATGTTAAGGCTGTGTTCGGCCAATCCACACGGGATGGCCGACATGTCCGATGGGTGCCAGGAGAAAATGTCCCAATTCTCGCGTAAAAAGTATCGTAGTGCGGCATCCATTGCGGGGCTCAACTATGTCCCGATGGAAGCTGTCTTCGTGGGGTCCGTTGGATGGACTTGGAATTTGACTATCTCGTCTGCGGGTTTAAATGAGGTGGACTTGGATCGCTTGTCGAGTATCACGTCGTCCCTGTCCACGGTGGCCTGTAGCATCGTTAATTCTTCGGCTGCTAGGGCTTCAGATAATGCTTCCAGGGCTAGTGTTGCGGTTTTGTTTTCGGTAGCGGCGCGACGCCCGATCATCGCTAGAGTGATGATTCCATTAGGCCTGGGCATTTTAAGCTTCATGTACCCGTAATGGGGTATGGCTTGAAAGCTCGTAAACGCGTCCCGCCCTAGCAGGGCGTGGTATCCGCTGCTGAAAGGAGCCACTTGGAATTTGATTTCTTCGGACCTGTAGTTCTTCGGGGTGCCGAATACCACATCGAGTGTGATTTTTCCCACACGCCGCGCTTCCCGACTAGGGATAATTCCCCTGAAGGTTGTGCCGCTTTGTTCAATGCGGCTTTTATCAATTTCCATCTTGTCGAGTATTTCTTCGTAGATCAAGTTTAATCCGCTCCCGCCGTCCATGAGTACTTTAGTGAGCCGGAAGCCGTCCACGATTGGGCTAAGGACCAGAGCGGCTGGTGCCCGGACGGTCTGGAATCGAGGTTCATCACTGGCATTGAAAGTTATAGCAGTGTCGTTCCAGGGGTTTATTTTTGCCACATGGCAAATTTCAGCGGAGCTTCGATGAGCACGCTTGCGCCTACTGTTTGAGGCAAAAGTCTCGAAGACTGTTAGTACCGCATTGTGCTCGTTGATGGGATGTTGTTCTGCTTTACGGCTTGCAAGAAGATCCTCGCCACTTTTTGCAACCTGCCGAAGTATCCAACACGCCCTAAGGCTATGGGTTGGTGCTGTGTCTGGAGCACTATGGAGTTTACATGGACCATCGAGCCATTCTCCCAATACGGTTCCCCGCCTTGGGGTGTGCTTTGGTTTCTTGGGAATTGGATCGGCTGACTTACGAGAGTTCGCCCGTTTATTTCGGGCAAAGGTCTTGGTGAGAGCCGTACTGTCCCAAAATTCTGTTTAGGTTTTCCAGGCGCTTTCCATCGCACAGTACTTCTGTACTATGATTGCCAAGTCCGCGAAGTGTACTATGTCTTGGCGGCTTATAGCATTAAGGAGCCCCTTGTCCATGCAGTTTTTGCAGAAGAGTGAGACTACGCCCTCCTCGCGGTAGTCCTTGACCTTGTTAAGCGCAAGGAGGAATCTGGCCCAGTAGCGATGTACAGTCTCCTGGGGCTCTTGCCTGATGTGGGAGAGACGGTTTAAGTCCAGGTGGGTGTTGTTAGCTGAATTCGGATTCTGATCCGATCTAACACCCAGGGGCATGGGAGGTTCCGAGCCTGACAGTTCGAGATCCAGAGTGCTGCCCAATTTCTTCAGCCCAATGCCCGATTCTAAGTCCGGACCCGGGTCATGTCTTCCTTTGAGCAGGTGTTCGGCTCAAGGAGTTCGGTGATCCGGACATAATTCGTCCTCAAAGTTGAGGGGCAATCCGTGTGTGGTTCCTCCACTACCGCTATCTCATGGGTGGTCGGTGGGGATCTAATGTCCCTTTGGTCGGGTTTAAGCCCGATCCGGTCATAGTCTGTAGCGACTCCTAGAGCGGCGATGCGATCCAAGAGCTCATTAAGGGAGGAGAGCTCCATCGGATCCATCTGTTCGGCGAGTTCCGAACTGACGCGAAGGTTATGCTTGATAACCCAAGAGGCCATCGTCGGCGCAACCACCGATTGGGCAGCCATGATAAAGCCACCAAGTTGGAGAGTTTGGCCTACAGCCAGAGCTCCCCCCAAGGTAATGTTGTCCTTGACGACGAGACGAGCCATCGAGCCTTGCGGCGACGACACAGAGGAACTCTCAATGAAAGCACCAATGCCGGTGTCAAAACCGGTGGATCTCGGGTAGGGGGTCCCGATCTGTGCGTCTTAGGCTAATGGTAACAGGAAGCAAGGGACACAATGTTTACCTGTGTTCGGCCCTCTCGATGGAGGTAAAACCCTACTTCTGCTTGATTAATATTGAAGATATGAGTAGTACAAGAGTAGATCTACCACGAGATCGTAGAGGCTAAACCCTAAGAGCTAGCCTATGATGGTATGATTGTAATTGTGATCGGCCTTCTAAGGACCAACCTCTCCGGTTTATATAGACACCGGAGAGGGCTAGGGTTTACATGGAGTCGGTTACAAGGAAGTAAACACAATATCCGGATCGCCAAGCTTGTCTTCCACGCAAAGGAGAGTCCCATCCGGACACGGGCCGAAGTCTTGAGTCTTGTATCTTCACGCTTCAATAGTCCGGACGATGTATATAGTCCGGCTGTCCGGATACCCCCTAATCCAGGACTCCCTCAAGGGGCGTGCCCCCCTATATCCTGGCCTCCTCGATGATCTTCTGACGTGAAATCCAAGTCTCCAGGATCATATTCTTCCAAAAAATCACGTTGCCGAATGTTTCATTCCGTTTGGACTCGCTTGATATCCTGTTCTTCAAATATCAAACAGCAATAAAAGCGACAATATGGGCTGGGCCTTCGGTTAATAGGTTAGTCCCAAAAGTAATATAAAAGAGTATAATAAAGCCCATAATCATTCAAAACAGATTATAAAATAGCATGAATGCTTCATAAATTATAGATACTTTGGAGACGTATCAGAGCCTAATTGTGGAAACTATCAAGAGGACAGCTGCAAATCAGAAGAGAAGTTGTGGATATGCCCCCACAGATCCAGGAGCTAATCAACTCCAAGATGGGCACTGGCACATCTCTCTTGGACAAGGAACACATGCCCATCTACCCAGACTTTGAGGACAACACTGTGGTGATGGATGAGAATGAACCATCCTCTATGCAAGCTCAAGAAAAGAAGGAGAAGGCAAGGACTGAAAAGGCTGCAAAGATGCCAACCATTGATGAGGCATCTTAGTATTTCCTAAAGAGCAAGCAAGATCAGCTTGGCTACTTGATTAATATTGCCTCCACTCTGAGGATTGAGAAGGGATTGGCCACGCTGACTCAAAACCAGGAGAGCCTGGAGAGGATCATGGAGCAGAAGTTCTATGATTTAGATGTGAAGGTCACTGAGATACAGTCAGTTGTTGAGCAACTTCAGGATGAAGTGCAGGAGAAGAAGGGAAAGTCTACCACTGATGCTTTTGTTAGAGTGCCCAGGAGTCAGAGATCAGCTGCAGTGCCTGTTCCAAACACCAGAGCCACATCATCTGCACCAGCTACAGCTTCAGTGCATCCAGCTCCAGCACCCACACTCCACCAGCTCCATCTACATCTATTGATGCCTTCGTCCTTGGAGTTCTATCTACACCACCACCTGAAGACCAAGCCTGAGAGTCGATCTAGCACTATGCATTTTTATGAACTTTTTGGTAACTTGTTGCCAAAGGGGGGGGAATGTATAGATCATAGGCTTTGAGAGAGAGTGTTGCTTTTGTTCTCTCTTGTTTTGCTTTTTGGTGGTTGAACTTTGTTATTTGCTTGTTTGAGATACATTATGCTTGTGTGAGATACTTGGATGATCATATGTTTGATCATATGCTACCTTAATGCTTGTTGGTTGACATTATCCTTTTATATCTCTATATGATCATTCACTTTGCTTGGTGATGAGTGCATGTATTTAATTACTATCATTTTGAGCGCTCCGCCAAGATGTATGTGACATGGAAGAGTAACCCATGATCCTAACTCTTTCTGCATTTGTAGTCCAAAGCAAATCTTAAACTATGCACAAATTTAGGGTGAGCTCTTGCTTTTCACATACTTCTCAAAGCGACTATGTTTTTCACTCTTATTATCATTTGTCGAAGCTTTGATCTGTCAGGACCCCGACTCAATGCCACATCAATCTAGCATGTAACACCTCATATCACTTTGCGGCCTCACGAACGGTATTCCCACGGGTGTCGCCTTACCTTTGCCCTGGACTGTTTGCGCCTTTTGGCACAGGTATATGATAGTGTCGCTAGCATCCATATGATAAGGAGCCCGGGCTGACATAGCTAGTCGTAAACCCAAAGTGGCACAGACTTACAGGGACATGCATCCATGACCCAGCATCGAATGTGTCGGTCATCAGCGAGTGAATCCGGGCTGTAGCACTAGGCTAGCAGGAGTCCGGTATTCATCGCGTGACATTTCCCCGAAGGGACAGACACAGGAACGAAGAAGGACACATGCCGGCCAGCCTAAGTGAAAGTGCAACTAATCCCCAGGTGGTTTTGGTAATTAATAGCAACATATATATCATTGAACTAATCATTTCTTGAGAATATTTCAGAAAGTTCAGTGATATGGGAATGGCAATGACTGATGATGTGGACCCCTCAAAATGCTAAGGAAAACATTGGCAAAAGCTCAAGACTCCATTTTTGGTTTAGTGATCCAAGATCACATTGAGTCCATAGGAAAGCCAATACTATTAAAAGGGGTGAGGTTATGATGATGATCCGTTGCTCTAAGTGCTTAGTGATTTATCTCTCAAACTATCGCAATCTTTCATTCCAACATAAACTCATAAGTAATCTCGGTCCCACCGATTCCAAACTCACCACACCGAGATGAACCACCTCACCATATAGCCAAACCCTAAGAATCTCGGATTTTCCAATTCCAAACTCGGTCATTCGAAATTGGTGTTGCCAAGCTTCAGAACCTTCAGACTCAAATCGGTGTCACCGAGATGAGAAAGTCGGTCCCACCGAAATTGGCAAACCCTAGACTTTGGAAGAATCGGACCAACCGAGATTGTATTTTCGGTCCCACTGAAAATCCCAACGCTCACAAGATTTGAACTTTCGGTCCGACCGAGTTGTCAACTTCGGTCCGACCGAGATTGGTCAAATGTGTGTAACGGTTGGATTTTGTGTGGAGGCTATAAATACCCTCCACCTCCTCTTCATTCGTGGAGAGAGCCATCGAAAGAACTACCACTCCTACCTTACATTTCTGAGAAGAGAACTACCTACCCTTGTGTTGAGATCAAGTTGCTCCACTCCCACCATATGAAACTTGATTTCTAGCCTTCCCAAGTTGCTTTCCACTCAATCCCTTCCTCCACCACAGCCAAATCAGTGAGGAGAGTTGAGTGTTGGGGAGATTATCATTTGAAGCACAAGAGCAAGGAGTTCATCATCACCAACCCCATCTATTACCTTTTGGAGGGTGGTGCCTCCTAGATTGGTTAGGTGTCACTTGGGAGCCTCCGTCATGATGTGGAGTTGAACCAAGGAGTTTGTAAGGGCAAGGAGATCGCCTACTTCGTGAAGATCTACCCCGAGTAAGGCTAGTCCTCCGTGGGCGTAAGCCATGATGGCATAGACAAGGTTGCTTCTTCGTGGACCCTTCGTGGGTGGAGCCTCCGTGGACTCAAGGCAGCCGCTACCCTCCGTGGGTTGAAGTCTCCATCAACGTGGATTGACGATAGCACCACCTATCGGAACCACGAGAAAAATCTCCGTGTCTCCATTGCGTTTGCTCTTCTCCTCCTCTCATTTACTATACGTGCAATTTACTTTCCGCTGCCATAACTCTATAATTGCATGTGTAGGGTGATACTTGACTTGGTTGTCATTGTGAACTTGCTAAGAAACTACTCCAATCAAAAGGCAAAATTTTTAAGTTGTCAAGTAGTCTAATCACCCCCCCTCTAGACATACTTCCGATCCTACAAGTGGTATCGAGCTTTGGTCTCCATTGGATTGGTTTCATTGCATTGACTCCATAAGCTTGGTTTCACAACCTAGGAGAGTATGGCGCCTAGTGAGGGTAATTTTCGAGAGGTCCTTACTTTGATGGTTCAAACTTTGCTAGTTGGAAGCATAAAATGAAAATGCATATTCTTGGACATAACCCCGCCGCATGGGGCATTATTTGTGTTGGCTTGCAAGGTGTGTTCTTCGAGGAAGGAAAAGTTCCGGATCGCGAAGCTCTGCGGATGAGTTGCGGATGTTACGTAACAATGCTCAAGCTTGTGACATTCTCTTCAATGCTTTGTGTCCCGAGGAGTTCAACAAGATCAGCCGCCTTGAGAATGCAAAAGAGATTTGGGATACTTTGGTCGAAATGCACGAAGGTACCGAGTCCGTGAAGGAATCAAAGCTAGATGTTCTTCAAGGTCACTTGACAAGTTCAAGATGAAGGAAGGTGAAGGAGTCGCTGAAATGTACTCTAGGCTTGCTCTCATCACCAATGAGATGGCAGGCTTAGGAAGCGAAGAAATGACCGACCGATTCATCATCAAGAAGATTCTCAGAGCTTTGGATGGAAAGTATGACACCGTGTGCACTTTGATCCAAATGATGCCAAACTACAAAGATCTCAAGCCTACCAAGTCATTGGAAGGATTGTTGCTCATGAGATGACACTTAAAGATAAGGAAGAGCTTCACAACAAGTCAAGTGGTGCTTACAAAGCTACAGTTGAAGCTCCCACATCCTCAAGTGACAAGCTAGTTTCCAATGAAGAGATAAGCCTAATGGTGAAGAACTTCAACAAATTCTACAAGAGTAGAAGCAAGGAAAGAAGCTCAAAGTCTAGATCATATGATGAAAAGAGATCTTCTAGTCGTGATCGAAACTGCTACAATTGTGGAAGACCCGACACTACTCAAATGAGTGTTCGACTCCCACAAGAGAAGAGAAGAATCTCCAAGAAGAAGAAGCTCAAGAGAAGAGTCGCCTCGAAAAGAGAGAAGGAGTAGAGATGATCGTTATGAACGAAGATCCTCTCGGAGAAGCAAGGATTCGGAAAGGAAAGACAAGTCATCAAGGAGCTACACAAGAAGAAAACATCAAGCTCATGTTGGTGAATGGGTTTCCGCCCGACTCCGACAATCACTCCGAAAGAAGCTATCACTCCAACTCCGAATACAGTCAAGATGAAGGTGTTGCCGGTCTTGCTCTCGTGTCCTCCAACTCCAACTCCTATGACATATTTGATTCACCAAATGAGGGAATTGGAAGATGCTTCATGGCAAAAGGCCCCAAGGTATCACATCCTGAGTTTATTGACTTTGATAGTGATGAGGATGACTTGCTTGGTGAAGATGAGCTTTTACATGATAAATCTAGTGAGCTTAGTATCGATGAACATGCTAGTAGTCTTTATAGTCGAGAAGAGTCGAATGACAATGCTATGAAGGAGATTGAGCGCCTAACTAAAGAACTAAACACTCTTAAGTTAGCTCATGAAACAACTCAAGAAGATCATAGAGAGCTCCTAAGATCTCATGAGAAGCTACGCTCGAGAAGCTCAATCTAGAGCAAGAACATGAGTTTCTAAAAGCTATCAATGACGATCTTCAAAGAAGAGTTCTTCATATCTTGCCAAACGACTTCTCTTGTCTAATTTCTTGCCACCTATCAAAACTAAGCATGACAAGCATAAGAAAATTCTTCATCTAGTAGTAACAATAATCATGCTAAATCAAATGTTGTTACTTCTAGTAATTCTCTTGATTCCACTAACAATGTTTCAAGCCAAGTTTCACTTGAGCAAGAAAATAGTCTATTGAAAGGGATTATAGAGAAAGGTGTCTACAAGAGTCTTGCCGAAGCAAAAGCTTTGAGGAAATTGTTCGCAAACAAGGAAGACACCGAAGAATCAAGGAATTGGTTTTGAGCGAAAGTTCAACGCCGAGGGTGTTGAATGGGAAGAAGGTCAATATCCCACTCCAAAGTTTGTCTCTCAAGAGAAGAAGTATGATCCTACTTCTTCAAATGAGGAACAAGCTCAAGATGACCTTCCACCACAAGACCACAAGCTAAAAGGCAAGGACAAGCTTCAAGAGGAGATTGATGCATTCATTGAAGCACCCAAGGCAATGGTCAAGTGGGTTCCCAAGGCAACTTCAAGTTCTACTTCGACAAGCTCAACTACTACCCCAAGGATTCCCATCAAGATGATGTGGATCCCGAAGAAGAAGAACTAGAGAGTTCTTGAGGGTGACTCCGCCAATATACTTCTCTCACATTCATTTTGGCAAGAGCTTGTGCAATCAACTTCCACATCTTGCACTAGTTCATGGAGTCACAAACCCTCATGTTGGTAAGTCAAGGGACAAGGTAATCATTGCTTTCATGGACATCATCTATTGTGAACTTCAATCTATGTCCATGGATATTCTTGTTTGTTCCTTGTGGGACTAACCCATGTAGGTATTGAAAGTGCCCAATCCAAAGGATTGCTCCCAACTCTTGATGATCTTCATCAACATTGAGCATCCACATCTTCAACATCTACATGAAGTCTTCAACGACAACCCAAGGTTAGTTTGACCCTTTAAAAGGGGTTCTCACATCAAGGGGGAGCTTTGCTCTAAAGAAATGAGCCAAAGCATCTTCTAATGATGTGAACACATCAATGCTTTATGGAAAAGTGGTAACCCCACTTGTGCTTAAACGATGAGTATGACCTATGATCAAATGTTCTCATTTGACTCCTAAGTCAATATACTCATATATAGATGACCTAGTCATCGCCAAATTGTGTGTCAGTTGCTAAGTGTTTTTGTTTGTGCATGTTTGACACATATTTCATTTGCTATCTTATTGTGTGAGCATGTTGGATGCATGATTTTATCCATTCAAGGACATCCATTTGTTGTTTTGGTCTTTTTGGATTTTTCTTTTGACCAAATGGATGGACAAGAATGCCTAAGTTCCTCCCCTAGCTATCTATGCTTTCTTGTCTCAAACTCTATTCATGCTTATATCACAAACTTTGAACAAGACTTTTTCGGACAGACCGAGTGAGGAGCACTCGAGCCACCGATCCGTCAAAAGCCTAACTTCCAAAACCTTCTAAGTACTTTCGGTCAAACCGATATACTCAAATCGGACGACCAAATCACTTGATTGATCTAGGTTTTCACCTCGGTGAAACCGAGTTTCAAATTTCGGCGTGACCGAAGTGTGTAACTGCACGCAGTTAACCATCTCGGTCCCACCTAGTTTTCAAACTCGGTCCCACCGACAGCCGAAGGGTATATATACTCGAGGATAGAGCGCGTTGATTACTTCTTCAAACACTTCGCCCTCAAACCCTTCGCTGCCGTCGCCTTGGTCTCCGGATCGTCTCCGCCTTCGCCTGTGCGCCCTCGCCGCGGGTCTCCATCGCCGTCAACGGTCTTCTCATCGCGCCGCTGCCGCCAGTGTGAAGCTCCACCGCATTGGGTGAGTTTCATCCTCTCGTGCTCCAACCGCTGATTCAATGCACGTTAGGCGCTGCCATGTTTCTTGCCAAGATTGAGATCTCCCTATCCAGCCGCTTAGATCATAGAACAAATTTCGAGTGAAAATTTTAGGGTTAGGTTTCCGCGAACACATCTCGTGTGACCGATTCGACATTTTCGGATCGACCGATTTGGCCTCGCCATTGCAGACCGCACTTTTCGTGAAACCGAAGTTGTGCAAATCGGTAAGACCGAAGTGAAAATTCAGTGAAACCCTAGTAGTCTCGGCTAGACTCAAACCCATTTCGTCCAACCGAAAGTGGAGTATGTGGTCTGTTTAGACATTTCGGTTTCACCGAATTGATAGACTCGGTCAGACCGACATGTATTCTGTGAAAACCTAAAACTAAAGTTTGAACTCATTCTTTTTGCAAAATCCTCTGCAGTTTGTGATAACTCTTCTATTCTACCCATACCTATTCTATTCACAAAGTTGTCACCATGTCCGAAGGAAGTGACAATGTAACAGGTCCGAGATGCCGCTTGAGATTCCAGAGGCAGCTACAAGTCCGTAAGCAAGCAGTTTTTCCGATGATGGAGAGAGAAGCACTCCAAGTGGATCGCCTGCACTGCTACTGTATGTGGAGGAAGAGAAATTCAGATGAGGAAGATTCAGACTTTGTTGCAGATGAGGAAATAACTTCTAAGCCAAAAGGCAAGTGGTTGCCAAGAGCTATCAAGGGCAACAACAAAGAAAGGCACAAGCAAAGTGGCAAAATCCTCTCATTGCACGAAGCTCAAGATGGAAGAAACCTCCAAGAAGATCAAGAAGACTTCCAAGAGGAAGAGGAAAGTTCATGAAGAAGCTGATAATGATGATTCTGATGAGGAAGCACCTCACCTCCTCGTAAGCGAAGGTTGATGGGTGATGCCATCGTAAGCAGAGCACCCACAAAGGCTAAGCAATCAGCTCCAAAGAAAGGCAGCCCAAGCCAAACCAGCTGCCAAGCCAAGAAGACTGTGAGGAACATACCGCTTCAGAGAAGAAGAAGGACAATGTGCCACCGCAGAATCGATGATGAGGCTCATGTTTTGCTTAAGCTCGATGAAAACGCCTGCTCATAATGAAGCTCATCCTCGAGCTGAAAATATGAAGGAAAGGAAGGATAAAGGACTCGTGCTATGGAGGCAAGTTGATCCATATGCCACCGTGAGAAGAACAGCAGCTTGACCCAAGATTCCACACAAGAGAGCAACAAGACTTTTATGAGACAATGCTCATGGACAAGAAGCCAATTGTTGCCGACACCGATATGTAGACCGGAAATACATCGACAAAGAAGAGCACAGAAACTACTTCCCACATGTGCATGAAAGCTTCACCGCTTGTGGGATTGCAGAGTTCGTTGGTCGAAATTGACCGCTGGAACGATGAGATGATCATGCGCTTCTATGCCACCGCACACTTCTATCCAGATGGCGGATTGTATGGATGATGATAGGCGTAGATTCCATTCTACTGTTGAAGAATGGAGAGCATTGCTGAATGCACCTGTATCAAGGGATGATGATATTGATGTCTATGGCATTCCGAAGAAAAATCACGAGTCAATGAAGAACATGTATAATGAGGTAAAGGACAAGGATGTAGAGATATGGAAGCTTGGTTCAGTCTATTATCTTCAGGCAGGTCTCCCAACCACCAACACCATTCTGAGGCATACTTTGATGCCTAAGTCAGGAGACCACCGCATGATAAGAGGGTACTCTATCAACATGCTGCACATTCTAGATCGAAGACACCTTTAAGGTGATGGACCGATAGTTGAGACTATCAAGAGGACAGCAGCAGACTGTAAGAGGTCGTGTGGGTTTGCTCGCATATTCAGATGCTCATTAATGCCAAGTTTGGCACGGACACCTACCGTTGGATAGACCCCACTTGCCACCGCAGCCCTAACATGAGGATAACGAGGTTGTGATGACCGAGGATGCTCCCACATCCGTAGAAGGACATGCTAAGTCCGAAGCTGCCAAACAAGCTAAAGCCGAGAAGGAAGCAGAAGAAGCCCAAGAGCGCTTGCAGAACAACTTCGAAGCCACTCGAGAGAATTGAGCTACGCCTGCCAGATAGTGCAGCCTCGGAGAGCCTTGAGAGGATAGTTGAAGATAAGTTCCATGCTCGACGCTGTCGATCAAGTGCATGTGTCACCACAACAAGCTTGAGGCGGACATCGAGGAAGCTAAGAGGAGAAGGCAGAACTCATGAGAGAGATGGAAGGTGATATGGTCCAGATGACTATGAGCAGCCTGCCCAAAGGCTCCACAAAGCCCAGATCACCGCTATTCCAAAGGTCGGACCCTGTGGCTACTACATCAAGACCTCCTACAGCTCCGCTGGCCCAAAGACCACCAAGATTCACTCCTCCAGCTCCACAGACTTCAGCAGAAGCTTTGCAGATGCAGCTATCTCCACTCCATCGACGCAGACAGAGCCGCCAGCAGAGTCCCGAGTGACGATTAGCTCTATACCTTTCGAACTTTTGGTAACTTGTTGCCAAAGGGGAGAAATTGTATAGATCATAGGGCTTCGAGAGAGAGTGCTCGCTTTTGCTCTTTCGCTTATGCGGTTTTTCCTTGAGATACTTTTGAGTTCTTTGAGATACTTCGTGTGTTTGATACTACGCTTGTTCTATCTTGATGAGTGCTTGATCATACTGTGCTTAATGTGTGCTTGATGCCTATCGTATTCCATTCATATCTTGTATGATCATTTACTCATGTCTTGGTGTTTGGGTGCATGTTATTCATTCTTATCATTTTGTGCGCTCCACCAAGATGTATGTGACATGGAAGAGTGACCCATGATCCTAATCGATTGTGCATTTGCATTCAAACGCAAATCTTAAATAATGCACAAATTTAGGGGGAGCTCTTGCTTATCACATACTTCTAAAAGCGACGATGTCATTCATTGATTATATCATTTGTCGAAGCTTTGATCTATATGTTGTCATCAATTACCAAAAAGGGGGAGATTGAAAGTGCAACTAATCCCCAGGTGGTTTTGGTAATTAATAGCAACATATATATCATTGAACTAATCATTTCTTGAGAATATTTCGAAAGTTCAAGGATATGGGAATGGCAATGACCGATGATGTGGACCCTCAAAATGCTAAGGAAAACATTGGCAAAAGCTCAAGACTCCATTTTTGGTTTAGTGATCCAAGATCACATTGAGTCCATAGGAAAGCCAATACTATTAAAAGGGGTGAGGTTATGATGATGATCCGTTGCTCTAAGTGCTTAGTGATTTATCTCTCAAACTATCGCAATCTTTCATTCCAACATAAACTCATAAGTAATCTCGGTCCCACCGATTCCAAACTCACCACACCGAGATGAACCACCTCACCATATAGCCAAACCCTAAGAATCTCGGATTTTCCGATTCCAAACTCGGTCATTCCGAAATTGGTGTTGCCAAGCTTCAGAACATTCAGACTCAAATCGGTGTCACCGAGATGAGAAAGTCGGTCCCACCGAAATTGGCAAACCCTAGACTTTGGAAGAATCGGACCAACCGAGATTGTATTTTCGGTCCCACTGAAAATCCCAACGCTCACAAGATTTGAACTTTCGGTCCGACCGAGTTGTCAACTTCGGTCCGACCGAGATTGGTCAAATGTGTAACGGTTGGATTTTGTGTGGAGGCTATAAATACCCTCCACCTCCTCTTCATTCGTGGAGAGAGCCATCGAAAGAACTACCACTCCTACCTTACATTTCGAGAAGAGAACTACCTACCCTTGTGTTGAGATCAAGTTGCTCCACTCCCACCATATGAAACTTGATTTCTAGCCTTCCCAAGTTGCTTTCCACTCAATCCCTTCCTCCACCATAGCCAAATCAGTGAGGAGAGTTGAGTGTTGGGGAGATTATCATTTGAAGCACAAGAGCAAGGAGTTCATCATCACCAACCCCATCTATTACCTTTTGGAGGGTGGTGCCTCCTAGATTGGTTAGGTGTCACTTGGGAGCCTCCGTCATGATGTGGAGTTGAACCATGGAGTTTGTAAGGGCAAGGAGATCGCCTACTTCGTGAAGATCTACCCCGAGTAAGGCTAGTCCTCCGTGGGCGTAAGCCATGATGGCATAGACAAGGTTGCTTCTTCGTGGACCCTTCGTGGGTGGAGCCTCCGTGGACTCAAGGCAGCTGCTACCCTCCGTGGGTTGAAGTCTCCATCAACGTGGATTGACGATAGCACCACCTATCGGAACCACGAGAAAAATCTCCGTGTTCCATTATGCTTTGCTCTTCTCCTCCTCTCATTTACTATAATGTGCAATTTACTTTCCGCTGCCATAACTCTAGAATTGCATGTGTAGGGTGATACTTGACTTGGTTGTCATTGTGAACTTGCTAAGAAACTACTCCAATCAAAATGCAAAATTTTTAAGTTGTCAAGTAGTCTAATCACCCCCCCTCTAGACATATTTCCGATCCTACACTAAGTGTTCCGGAGCAGTAGCAAGCTACCAGGGCTCAGTGGAAGCACTAGGAGACATTTCCCGGTAAGAGAGGCTACCAAGGATAAACAACTAGATAGTCAGATCCCACACATACCAAGCATTTCAATAACATACACACAATATGCTCGATATGTGCAATACAACATGGCATCACAACATGACTCTACAACTCAAGTATTCATTCATTAGGCTCCAAGGAGCGAGATATTACAAACATGAGTCTCTTGACCCAGCATTCAGAGCATACAAGTCAAAGCACAAGCGAAAGCTTAACTTGTCTGAGTGCAGACATCTACAAATGAAAAAGGCTAAGAAGCCTAACTATCTACTAGATCCTGCCGAGGGCACAAGATCGTAGCTGAGGTAACAAGCTAAACGTCGAAGTCCACGTGGAACTACTAGTGAGACTGAAGTCTCTCTGCAAAAACATAAAATAGGCAAACATGAGTACAAATGTACCCAGCAAGACTTACATCAGAACTATCTACATATGCATCATTATCAGCAAAGGGATGGTGGGGTTTAACTGCATTAAGCCAGCTTTGACTCGGTGGTTATCCTGAACTACGGCTGCAAGTAACTCTTTTGAGGTGGCGCACCGAGTCCACATATTCACCATATCAATACACCACTATGGATCCGCTCCGTCACCCTACGAGAACGCCATCCATAGCACTCCCGCTTATCTTGCGCATTTTAGAGTATCCACTTTCACTTGTCTATGAACTGTTATAGGCAACCCAGAAGTCCTTTATCATGACGCTGCTATTCAATAGATGATGTTAACCTGCGCAGGGTGTACTTCTTCATACATGTTTCCACCACTTAGCGTCTGCACACGACATGTACTCGGCATACTTCAAGCGAAAGTCGACATGGGTGTAGACCACGACCTACCTAAACACTCAAGTCTCTAGTCCAGGTTTATTGCCTATTCAGGTTCCATCCGCAGGGAGTCCAGCCGAGGTTTCCACATACGGCCCCGAACGATGTGTACAGGGTTCCGTGAAACCAAACGGGCGCCCGGTATACCCGGCCACGTGCCTACCGCATCACAGCCCACCCTCCTCGGCCACACAAGCACGGCCTCCAAAGATACTACAAACACCAGAAACTACTTGCAACTCCTGGACAGAGGACAAGGGTGATTAAGAAGTCGAGCGGGGTCATATTTAAGGGCCCAATGCATGGTAGTAGCTGTTTCATGCATCACAAACACAGAACTCTGTTCCTGAGGATGGCTTCGATGACACAACCCACCATGTACTCCTACATGGCCTCTCACCGCTACCTTTACCAAATCGTGTTCACACACTTAGCTCACACTCAGTAGAACATGTTCACACACCTCTGATTCATCCCCGATGAATCAGACCTGACTCAACTCTAAGCAATAGCAGGCATGACAAACAAACATGAATGAGTAGGCACAACAGGGCTCAAACAACTCCTACTCATGCTAGATTATTTAGGGCATGGGGCCCAGGTGTGAGTGAGCTAGGTGGGTTAGTTAGGGCATCATTAGTGGCTAATGACAGCACCATGTCGGCTTCGCCGGAGTTCTGCCGGCGGCGACCAAAACCGTGGCGGAAGATCGCCGGAGTGGCGCTACGGGCGGTTTCGGGCCAAGCCAAGGGCACCAGAGGGTTGCCCTTGCTCGCGCGCATCCAGGGGAGGCACGCGGGAGGCGCGGGGTGGAACGAGCTCGCCGGAGTCGAGCTCGTAGCAGCGGCCGGCGTTCGGACACCTGCGGGTTTGGCGCCAGGGTGCACGGAGGGGAGCTGGTGGGTGAAACATGCTCCTGGGGGTGTACTGAGTGCGGTGACGTGCTTGGTTTGGACGGAGGTCGGCCAAAACGACAACGGCGACATGGCCTGTGCCGGCGAGGTCTCGGTCTCGACGAAAATGAGTGCTAGAGCTCGAATTAGTGCACGGGAGTAGGGGAGATGGTTCAGAGGCTCACAGCGCATCGCATGGATGGGTCGGCAGCTCGAGGAAGGCTCTGGAGACGATGGAGTGGAGACGGCGATCGCCGGAGTCCGAGGAAGAAGACGGAGCCGATGGCGGCGTTGTAGGCGCTCCCGCGGGTCGTGGCTCGGTGAGGAGGAAGAGGGGGTCGAGGCGGAGCCTCTGAGCGCATCGGCGAGGTGAGGCAGTGGCTGTGGCCACGGCGGTGCTCGTCGGCGGCGATGGTTGCGCTCGGCGATCGCGCGAAAGAGAAACAGAGGAGAGGGGAGGAGCGAGGGAGAGTGCGAGGCATCGAGGGGGCCGCGTGGCGTCTGCGAGGGACGTCCAGGGGGAGGATGAGGCAGCCAGGCAGGGAGGAGGTGGCCGGTGTGTGGTCGCGCGCGCCGGGCACGCGTCCTTGCCTACTGGCGCGAGGAGGAAGGCGACAGGGAGGAGGCGGTGGTGGGCTGGGCCGGCCAGCTGCAGTGCTGGGCTGGTTGGTGGCACCAGGTAATATTCCTCTCTCTCTCTCTCTTATTTTCCTTTTCCATTTCTGTTATTTTGTTTTGATTTGATTTAGAACATCAAATCATTTTTAAACTTTCTGCAAATTGTTATGTGAGCTCAGGGCTATCCCAAGGTCACATGCAACTTACAAAAATGTTTGAGCTTTATTTCTTATATAATAGAAATAAATCCAACTCAAATATGTCATTGATTTAATTCAAAAGGCCCAAAATAAATATTTCAGTCACTCCAAAAATATTGGTTTGCATTTTACCTCATGCCAATATTTTTATAGAATAACATGAACATTTTCTTGGACTCATTTGATGAGATTTAAATGTTGGTTATTTTTATAGGTTTTCTGAGGCTTTTGAAAATTCCTCAATTCAAGTTTCATTTGAATTTAAACATGATGCTCACATGGAAGCTAGCATAGGTCAGGCCAGAACTAGGGATGTGACAACTCACCCCCACTAAACAAGAATCTCGTCCCGAGATTCAAGACGTGAGGTAAGAAGACAAAGGGGACACTAAGCTAGCTCAAACTTCATGATCCAAATGTCCTTCTCGAGGATGATGATTCAGTGCTCCAATTGATCTTGACGTCTTTGCTTTTGAGATCTGCATCCAACACGAGGACAGAGACACTCTACAAGGATGGATCATCTTAATGATCACAAGATCAACTCATGGAATGAGATGTAGAACATCTCTTGAGCTGAGAGGCAAAACACACATCATGAAGGACGGAAGAAACAATTTGATGAGGTTTCAAAGTAGCGAGGAAAATAGTTGCCATGATACCACAACGAGACACCTTAGGGATGGTGACTCGTAGATATATCCCTCAAGTGGCAAAAAGGAATTACTTTTGATACATAGATCATTGGAACTCTTCTCACCAGCCTGAGGCAATTTTCTGAACGTTCGTTTGATGGAGTTCGAAGGAGTAGCATACTCGGACTAGTATGGATGATGTGGATTACCTTGTTGAAGACAAGGCAATGGATGATTTTTCTTATCATCAGAAATGGATGGGACCCAAGATAGGATGGCACAATGATGGTGCAAGCTAGGAACAAAACACAAACGCTGGGAATGATTCCAGTAACTGGGGAGAAACTCAATAGCAGAGAGTGATTCCACTATTGGAATGGTTATAGCATAACCGGGGAAACTGAGAACAATCCCGATTAGTAACTATGATAGCACCTAATGCTTGTGCGTGCTTTCAAGAACTTGAGCATTTCCATAATCATCAAGGTTTTACCAACATCCGTGTCAAGGGTGCTGACAACACAACATACTACCATGATGAATAGCGATGGATGATGCAGGTGCAAAGGAAGATAACACTTTCTCAGATTTCACCTTAGCGAGACCAAGGGGACAAAATCTGGATGATCGACCGAGAGACATTTAGCACTCCGCTTCTAATGTTCTCCTTGATGTGCTAGTGCAACCCATTAATTAAAATGGTTTGGTACCCAGAACATCAAGTAAAAGGTCAGACTTCGGAAGCTCAAGGATCCATAAGGAATAACTACGAAGTAAATCCTGCGAAATCCCTATGGGGAGGTGGCCAACTTTCTCAATCAAGATACTACAATAACAGGTCTTCCGGTTGGGTGTGTTGGCCACGACATCCACTTTACCGGTTACAGAGAGACCAATATTATAATTCTTGGGAAACATTCCAACCATCATATCTGCCTGAGATTCAGATCTGGTTGGTGTCAAAATAATCTAGACTCATCGAGTCTAGAGAGAAAAATAAAAGTTTGCAACACAAACCGACGAGATGACGTTGCGAGATTCTTGGGAAATGAACTACGATAGCAAGCTCCAAAACATGAGCTGGTTCTGCTACAAACATGTGAACACGTTGTCCCAGATAAACATGATCCCATGGTAGTCTTACAATAAAATACTACCGAGTTCTGGTGGGAAACCATCATCGAGGACATCGAAGTCCTTGCATAAGGTATACTCTTAAGAAGGAGCTTCTTCTCCTTGAACAAATCAATCAGTGGCTTGGTGTGCTACGGAATACATATGGAGTGGAGGTAATTAATCTACCAAACCATAGTATACTTTGCACATGTGTGACTAACTTGGGATGATTCCAAGGAAGCAACATTGACTTTATCGAATTCACACTGTCAACTTGCATCAAATGCACATGAATTAGAGGAAGTCACTTCTTCCATCCATGCATATGCTTCATGAGCTAGCATGAAGACATGCTTTCAAAAATTTCCAACACTAGCTTAATGTTCAACAAGATTATGGAGGAGATAAGGATGTTGTCGATGGGCTTGTCGGTGTACTAAAGTAGGGGGTTCCTTAGTACCCCGAACTTGTGCACGGGCAGCCGCAGCACCCCGCGGCAAGGCTTGCCGGGCGCCCGCCAAGACCCTCCATTTCCTATTTCTGCCATTCAAGAACAAAGTATTAACTGAGAAGACAAAGGCCCCGGCAAGAGGAGCTTGTCGGGAAGGCCAACCAAGGCATTTCGGAAGACTTGCCAAGGCGCCCAGCGTCCGGAAGGCCCGACGGTCGGGCAAGCTTGCCGGACGGCAAGAGAAGGGTCATGGCAAGGCACTTGTCATGCAAGGTTGCCACCCAAAGTCCAGCGCACCCAGCGACGTGTCACCCTGTGGCCGCCCCAGGGGCGCGTGGCGGCGCGCTAGCAGCCATGCGAGCGAGGTGGCAAGCGGAGCCGACAGAGACGCCATCGTGGCAACCGTGGCTCACCTAACGGTCGCTTTTTGCAATCGTTATGCACCGGACGGGCATTAAATGCCCTTGTCCCCCGCCGTCGAGTTAGGTAGGGGACACTATTGGTCATCATTGTACCAACTCGCTTACCTTTCTACCCCCTCTTCCTACGCCACCACCTGTTGGCGCCCTTCAGACTATAAAGGGAGGCCCATGCGCACGTAGGGAGGGGTTCGTCCATTCGACACCCACAACACCACCATACGCCGCGCCTCGAGCAAGACCAAATACAAGCACAAAAGCAGCAGAGGGGTTTTATCTCCCGGAGAGCTCCGGCCGGGTAAAATCACCCGCCTCCCCCGCTACCGACCTTGATCTGCTCACGACGCCTCCGCCTCCCTTGCCGGACTAGAAGGGCCCCTGCGTTCTATAGGTGCCCGTGGCCGCACAGAGTTCGCCACCGACATCTTTGGCGCGCCAGGTAGGAGCGCGTCGAGTTCGTGAGCATCTGATCCGGTCTCCGCGCGCGCTACATCAACGTCTTCGTCAACATGCCACCGAAGAAGAAGCCTTCGGAGGTGGCCGCTCCATCTACATCAATTTTGCCACCACCGCCGGAGCAAGCGGGCGGTGGAGTGGACGCCGGCGAAGGAGCGGGCGCCGACGATGGGACTCACGTCGTCACCAGGTCCAAAAACAAGGCCCCGCAAGCGTCAGCGACCGTGCAGACACCACACCCTTCCCAGGAGGTGCAAGGTCGACAACGCCCCGGTGCACCTAGCACCGTGCTCGCATTGGAGCAAGGCTAAGCTGGTGGGTCGCGGACGCCCGAGGTCAAGATGCACGCCAAAGATGTCGGGCGCGAGTGAGGTACGGTCGCCTGGACGGGGTGGCACCTCCCAATCCAGCTTGGGAGTCCGAGCACATCCCGCCTCGCGCCGTTTCGCCGCCACCGCCACCTAAGACGGCAGAGGAAGCGCTGGCCCGAGCCCACCGCTTAGATTACCCTCCGCGCCACACAAGATTGACGATCGGAGGATGACCATATATGCCTCATCGGCTTCGCTAACGGCGATAAGCCCCGCAGCCGAAGCGCATCGGGCTTTCGCAGGCGCCCAGCGCAAGCGACATCGACAAGACCGCTGGGGTGCCACCTCCGTGCACTCCCAGCCCTCAAGGCTAAGATCGCCACCGCCGGACCAACCCCGACGCCGACTCCACCGCTGCCCGGACTCCGCGAACTCGCCGCGACTAACGCCACGCTTCTCCAAGAACGGCAACACGAAGACGCCGCACTTGCATCGAAGCGCCAAGAGAAGTGCGACGCTAATCGACCAGCCGCGCCGGGCCCACCGCCGATGTGCACGCACTGGGGAACCAGCGATTTGTCAGACGCGGCAGGTTGCCGTATGCTCACCCGCGAGCTGCGGCAAGTCCAAAGGGACAAAACCAAGAATTTCAAGCCGACGTGCCCGAGAAGTACGATGGGAGGATACATCCGCCGGAGTTCTCAACATCTACACCATCGCGGTGCAAAGGCCGGAGGGCGCGACGAGAAGTTCTCGCCAACTACTTCCCGCTGGTGCTCAAACCCAACGCCGATCTTGGCTCATGCACTTGCCGGACGGCTCCATCTCTTCGTATGCGGACTCAGGTCATCGGTTTGTCGGCGCCTTCACAGCAGCCACAAACCCCATGGCCAGAGAGCGATCTGACCGCTTGTCCGTAGGAGGGGAGCCTCGCGCAAGTACATACAGAGGTTCAGCTAGGTGCAGCGAACATCCCGCACGCCCACCCTGCCACAGCTTATCGCCGCCTTTCATCGAACATGCGAATCGCAGGATGAGGGAGGAGATGGCGATGTGCAAGATTAGAGATGTCAGCGAGCTCTATGCTCTGGCCGACAAGTGTGCACGGGCTGAGGAAGGGAGGAAAATCCCCGGAGAGATTGCGGGAGCCGAAGGATCTGACAATGAGGATGCCGCCCCGGCAAGGAAGAACCGGAGGCGGAACAACAGGAAGAGAAAGGCTAAGGATGTGCTAGCTGTTGAGCATTCCGGCAACGGAGGCGGCTCCGACAAGGCCAAAGCTGATGACTCCGGCGAGGCTGTGGTAGCCGCCGACAAGTAGGATAGCTCCGGCAAGAGGTACTGCAAGATTCACCGCACCAAGGGCCATGACCTCCAAACCTGCAAGAAAGTGGAGCAGATGGCAGAGCTACAGAAGGCTGAGTACGAGCGCCGCGACAAGGAGAGAGCCCAGGGAGGTGGTGGTGGATCCGGCAAGAAGCTTCCCGCCCGGGAGGGCACTGCACAGAAGCCAAGCCGCTGCAAGGAGACAGCCTCTCGTGGCCGCGACAAGGACGAAGATGAAGACGAGGATGATGAGATGGAGGAAGATGAGATCGATGACCAAGAGTTTCAGAAGGCAATAGAGGTGTTGTGCATCGACGACGGCGCTTCTTCGCACACCTCGCACCGCCAACTCAAACAAAGGTGCGAAGTGAACGCAGCGGAGCCGTCCGGCCGAGTCGCGAAGCCTCCGGCGGTCCAAGACGCCCATCATCTTCGACGTTGAGGACCACCCTGATCGTGATCACCGCGGTCGGGTGCTTCCGATGTTGGTTTCACTAACAATCCGCAACCTCAAGGTCACGAAGATGTTGGTTGACGGCGAGGCCGCCTGAACCTGATTTCCTCCGCAAGGCTCAAGAAGCTCCAGATCCCCGACAACGAGCTCAAGAAACCGGTACCTTCCAAGGATAAACCGAGAAGGAGCAAGCCAAGGAAAGATCACACCGCCAAAGGACGCTTTGGCAGCGAGCTAAATTTCAGGACAGAGAGGGTCACATTCGATGTTGCTGATATCCCATTACCCTACAACGGGATACTCGGCCGACCAGCGCTTGCCAAGTTCATGGCAGCCTCTCACTACGCATACAATGTGCTCAAGATGCCTGGTCCGATAAGTGTCATTTCAGTACAAGGTGACAAAAAGGATGCACTTATCTGCACCGACAAGATCTACCGAGAAGCAGCGGCCGCGGCAGAGTGCAAGCCGCTTGCCACTGAGACTCCCCAGGGGAAGAAGAAAGCCAAGTCTGGCAAGAGTAGCTCTGATGCTCACTCCGACAAGCGCACCTCTCCGGAGTGCTGAGCTGCCGTCGAGGACGCACCATCAAGCTCCACCGGCAAGTGCAAGAAGGCAAAGACAGCTTCACCAGAGACCAAAAAAGTGGCCGCCAAGGAGGACGGCACCGGTGGTACCTTCACCATCAGTGCCACGCTTGATCCTAAATAGGAAAGCGCCGTTGCTTTCTCATGGGCGAATGTCGATGTGTTTGCATGGCAACCATCTGACATCCCCGGTGTTCCCAGGGAAGTAATTGAGCACCACCTTGCCATCTGCCCTCACGCGCGGCCCATCAAGCAAAACGTCAGAAAGCAAGCAGTAGAGCATCAAGAGTTCATAGCAGAGGAGATCAGGAAGTTGGAAGCAGCAGGCCTGGTCCGAGGAGTACTCCATCCGACGTGGCTAGCCAATCCAGTAGTCATGCGCAAGGCAAACGGGAAGTGGAGGCTTTGCATCGACTTCACTGATGTCAATAAGGCCTGTCCCAAGGATCCATTCCCCTTGCCGCGCATTGACCAGATTGTAGACTCCACAGCAGGATGTGATCTGCTTTCTTTCCTTGATGCTTACTCAGGATATCATCAGATCTTCATGGCGGAAGAGGATGAGGAGAAAACCGCATTCATTACCCCATGTGGCACGTACTGCTTCGTACGAATGCCTTTCGGGTTAAAGAATGCTGGTTCAACATTTGCAAGGGAAGTCAGCCATGCTTTTGAGCCACAGTTGCATAGAAATGTAGAAGCTTACATGGATGACATAGTGGTCAAGAGCAAGGACAAAGAGACCCTGATCCAAGATTTGGATGAGACCTTTGCAAATCTGCGCAAGGTCAACCTCAAATTGAACCCCGAGAAGTGTGTATTCGGAGTTCCTTCCGGCAAGCTTCTCAGGTTCTTTGTGTCTCAGAGGGGAATTGAAGCCAATCCCGACAAGATCAAGGCCATTGAGCAAATTGAAGCGCCTAAGCGCATCAAGGATGTGCGAAAGCTTGCCGGCTGCGTTGCTGCTCTCAGTAGATTCATTTCCAAATCGGCCGAACGTGCCTTGCCATTTTTCAAAATCTTGAAAAGGGCAGGTCCCATGAAATGGACTCCGGAAGCGGAGGCTGCGCTGCAAGACTTGAAGAAATATTTGTCCTCCACTCCGACACTCGCCGCACCTAAGCCACAAGAGAAGTTATCGCTATACCTAGCGCAACCAATCAAGTGGTTAGTGCTGCGTTAGTGGCGGAGAGGAGGCGGACGATGAGCCAAGAGCCACGGCAAGCAAGTCCAGCAACAAGCGAGGGTTTCTCCGACAAGCTCGGCCCGCAAGCCCCGATCCGACGAGTTCGCCCGCCAAGGATGGATCTGCAAATGCGGAAGAAAACAGAAGAAGAAGGTGCAACGCCCAGTTTACTTCGTCAGCTCCCTTTTGCAGGGGGCTAGATAAAGGTACTCTGGCGTGTAGAAGCTGCTATTCGGCCTACTCATGGCCTCAAGGAAGCTGCGCCATTATTTTCAAGCACATGAGATCACGGTTGTCACTCGTTTTCCACTGAAGAGGATACTACAGAATCCAGAAGCAACAGGCAGGATTGTCGAGTGGGCACTGGAATTGTCAAGCTTTGGCCTCAAGTTTGAAAGCACTTCAACTATTCAGAGCCGGGCTTTGGCAGAATTTATAGCGGAATGGACGCCAACACCGGACGAAGAAACTCCGGAGAAGAGTATCCCCGTCAAAGAAACTAGCAAAGAATGGGTCATGTACTTTGATGGTGCCTTTTCGCTGCAAGGCGCCGGAGCAGGCGTGCTACTTGTCGCTCCTGCCGGAGAACACCTCAAGTATGTGGTCCAGATGCACTTTCCCAAAGAGCAAGCAACAAACAATACTGCAGAGTACGAGGGTTTGCTTGCCGGACTCAGGATCGCAGCTGAACTTGGGATCAAAAAGCTTATTGTCAGGGGTGACTCACAACTTGTCGTCCGCCAAGTTAACAAAGATTATCAGAGTCCGCTGATGGAAGCATACATTGATGAAGTGAGAAAGCTAGAGGAGCATTTTGACGGCCTACAAATGGAACATGTTCCAAGAGCGCAGAATGACATCGCAGATGGCCTATCGAAATGTGCCACACTTAAGTTGCCTGTGGAACCAGGGATTTTTGTGCTCAAGCTAACTCAGCCATCCGTCACACCATCAACTGGACAGAACAAGAAGAGGAAGTTGCCTGCCGGTGACCACTTTCCGGCCGAGCTCCCCGGAGCCGCCGCCAAGAAGGTTCCCAGGATCAACACAGAGGACACTGAGGAGCAGTCCGCTCCGGCAAGCCCCAGAGCTTGTTTCATCGAAGCACACGCTCCCGACAAGCTGTGTCCCGACACGCTTGCCAGGGAACATCTCGCTCCGGCAGGATCCCCGACCCTTGCCGTAGAAGCGGATGTCCCCGCAGCCGCGTTTGCGCCTTTAGTCCTTGCTGTCAAGCCACAGGCTCCAGCCTGGGCACAGCCGATAGTCCATTTCCTTCAGACAGGAGAACTTCCCGAAGAGCAGGAAGAAGCGGAAAGAGTAGCCCGGCAATCAAGTATGTACCAGTTTGTCGATGACATACTGTACAGAAGAAGATTCAACGGAGTGAAGTTGAAGTGCATTTCCCGGGAAGATGGACAAGAGCTGCTGGCGGAAATACATGGAGGCATATGTGGTCACCACATTGGCGCAAGAGCACTTGCCGGCAAGGCTTTCCGGCAAGGATTCTTCTGGCCGACAGCCCTCCGTGATGCAATCGCACAAGTAACGGCGTGAAGCGTGCAGGCCCATTCCAAACAGATTCATCAACCAGCTCAAGCTCTCCAAACAACCTTTGTCCTCGCCATTTTTGGTCTGGGGCTCGACATCCTCGCCCTTTCCCGAAGCTGTCGGGGCTTTGAGTACTTGTACGCTGTAATTGACAAGTTCACAAAGTGGCCTGGCGGAACCAGTGAGGAAGGTGACAAGACAATCAGCAGCAAGTTCTTTAGGTCGATTGTTTGCCGCTTCGATCCCTAACAGATCATCACCGACAATGGCACATAGTTTACGAGCCACACCTTCATGCAAGACGCCCAAGATCTTGGTACTAAGATCTGCTTCGCTTCGCTGCTCACCCAAGAAGCAACGGTCAAGCGGAGAGGGCAACGCTAAGCGTCGCGAGCTCAAGACCGAACTTTCGACAGTCTGCATAAGTGCGGAAAGAATTGATCGAGCATTGCGGTGGTTCTTCGTCGATCAGATTTACACCAATCGAGCCACCGCCGCACACCTTTTGCTCTTGTCTATGGAGCAGAGGCAGTTCTCCCCACGGAACTCGTATACGGATCGCCACGAATGCTCGCTTATGATGAGCATGAGCAAGAGCAGCTGCGGCAAGATGACGCGCTGCTCCTCGAGGAGGATCGTCTTCAGTCAGCCAGGCGAGCTGCTCGCTACCAGCAAGCTTTGCGCCGCTATCATAGCCGCAAGGTTAACGCCAAGCTTCGAGGAAGGCGACCTTGTTCTTCGCGCGCTCAATCCGCCAGAATTCAAACAAGTTGACGCCAAGTGGAGGGCCTTTATCGGGTGAAACGAAGTCACT
Source organism: Aegilops speltoides (assembly GCA_021437245.1). Taxonomy (NCBI): domain Eukaryota; kingdom Viridiplantae; phylum Streptophyta; class Magnoliopsida; order Poales; family Poaceae; genus Aegilops; species Aegilops speltoides. The sequence goes on from CM038142.1 coordinate 109,757,290, forward strand.
AGGCCCGCGCCGTCCGCTTTGAGACCGAAGATGGCATTCCGTGAGCAATTCCTCGAACATAGAACATCTTCGCAAGTTTTACCCATAAGGCGCGGTTGCGGACCTGCTTCGCAACCACCTTTTGTACAAGCCTTGCCGCTGTCGCATGTAACACTTTGTACAAAGCCGGGCGCAGCTCCCGTGCATAAATAAAGTTTATGTGCACTGCACATCTTGTCAAATTTATTGAATCTTTATTTCCTTGCATATATATCTAACACTTTGTGCAGTACTTACCCCCGGTAAGCAATAAAGAACCTCAGGGTCCTATATCATTATTTTCTCTTCTTTCTTCCCAAAAAGAAGATTCCTCCGCCCACAAGTTCACCGGGGGGGTGGAGAGGAGACAATAAAAGTCGGGACCGGGCGCCGTTCAAAGGAATCTAACCTTGCCGGGACGAAGAAGACAGAAAAGCTAAGTAGCCAAAGTTTGAGCTTAGTCAATTTTGAATTTTTCAAGTTATATTCCTTGAACGTTCGTACCTTGTATGGAAAACCTGTGCGCGGAGGAATCGACTCGCGGCTAAGTTGCGCCCTTGCGTTGTTTTCGAGCCTGCTCAACAATACAAGTGAGCCGCAACTAGCCCCGACAAGATTTCTTGCGGAGGCAAGACCACCAAAGAAGTTGCCGACGTTCAAGACTCAAAGAAGTGTGCTTGTGCCGCAAGGTTCCTCAAAGCGAGGGTAAAAGCATACAAGGGATGCAACAGAGTAAAGGAATAACATAGCAAGCAGTACCCAGAATAAAGTTATATTACAAGAATGACTTATTGTGGCACTGACCAAATTGTTCTCATAACCAAAACGGCAGCAGCAAGAAAAAGGGAGAAGAAGGGCGGCCTAGTCCGCGCGCCCGCCGTCGACCCTCCTGACCTCGTTCACCTTATCCACGATGGGTGCGACGATGGCCTTGAGCTCCTCAAGATCGGCGCCCTCCGGCAGCTTCTTGGTGACGCGGGAGAGGTCGATGCCCGGGTTGCGGAAGAGGACCTTCACCAACACCTTCTCCTGGACCCCGGTGCAGATCGCGCGCGACTCGTCGGCCAGTTGCTTCGGGATCCTCTCCCGGAGCTGCCGGAGAGCCGTCACCACATCCTTGTAGAAGAGCGTGAGCTTGGCGCTGGCCGAGATTCTTCTTGAGAGTACCAAGCCCGCTGTTCAGCTCCGCCAACTCCTCGCCAATAAGCGCGGCGATGTCAACGAGGCCCTCCGCCCGTAGCTCCACCGTGGTCTTGAAGGTGTTCGGGTCTCGGCGCCCTCGCCAAGCCAGCTCCTCATTACCCCGAGGTCTTTCCTCGTGGTATCTTCCCGCTTCTTGGCGGCGCCCAGCGTCTCCATTAAGGTGGACAATTTCAGTTCCAGATCAGCGCTCGAATTCTTGGCGGCGTTCAGCTCCTTGGTCTTCTCGGAGAGCTGAGCTTGCAGGTCGCTGTGGGCGCGTGCATCCTTCGCGATCGCTACTGGAGCGCTGCAAGCTCTTCATCCTTCCTTGTCGCGTCCGCCTTAGCTGCGCCACCTTCTCCTCTAGCTCCTCCTGGCGGCTTCAAAGAGCAGCAGCGCATCCTTCGCCTCCTGAGCGCCCGCCAAGTGATTGTTCCTGACGGCGAGCTCCTCGTCATGGCTATCCAAGCACGCCTTCCTTCAGATCAGCTCACCGTCCCGCTTGACAGCTCCTCGGCGGCGAGCCTCTGTTGCTTCTCGGCTTCAGCCTTCTCCAGATGAACGCCTTCTTCGCCATCGAGCTGCGCCTCTCCTCGCAATGGACCGGAGGGCGCCCTGGTTGCGCTCTTGAGCTCTTGCGCGTGTTTCTCTATATCAACTCCCGCCATGCGACAAGCGCTTCCCGACTCAAGCTTCGCTTGCGGGCGCGATAGAGTGACACCAGCTTTGCAGCATTGCTCCTCCTCGGACTCGCCACCGCTGCTTTGCTCGCCTGTCAACCACCGCCAGCCCAGCAGAGGCATACTTCTCCGTCGAACTCCTCCTTCAACCGGGCGCCTGGAGGTCGGCGCCAGGAGCTTGATATACACGCCGCCCGGCTTTCAAGTAGCGCTGGCTGGGGCTCTCGAACCCAGCACTGCGTGGCACAAGGAGGGATCGGCAATCGGTGCAGCACTCGCGCCTCTGCGTCCTCCGGGTCGCCGGTCGGTCGCCAGACTCGCCAGCCTCATGCAGGCCTTGGCGGCCTCTTCGCCGGCGGGCTCCTCCACGCCGGCCTCTTCCTCATCAACGACGGCGTCCCCAGTGTTGCCGCGCCCGCCCTCCTCACCGGTGGCCTCAGCTTCCATCGGGTCCCCAAGGGGAGAATCTGAGGGCAGGGAGAGGAAGGGGGAAGTCAAGCAAATACCCAAAAGAAAGAAAAGGGAGATCGGCAGAACCTAAGGGAGAATCCCCGACGAGGAGGGTCACCTGTGCTGGGCTCTGTGATCGTGGGCTCCACCACCGGGGGCTCACTGGTTCCACCCCTTGTCGGAGATCCCTTCCTTGCCAGGGAGGGCTCCCATATCGGGGAATCGGCCCTTGGTGGAGCCAACGACACCTCCGGGTCGGCCTCCGACTACTCCTGGTGGGCCTGTTCTCCTCCTGTATACAAAAGAGTCAACAATCAAGATGTTGGCAGAAGAAGAAGCAACCATGCGCGCCCCACGATGGGAAGTGAATCAAGGCACTCACGCTGGGGTCAGGCTGAGCTGCTGCGAGGGAAGGGACTGGTCCATCAAAGTGGTCTCGGACGCATCTTCGCCGCAGCAGCAGATCGCCCTCGATGTTAACCACGAGGACCCTGGCCCTCTTCGCCGCCCTCTCCGCCAAAGTCCTGAGACGGAGCAGGGGTTTGGAGAGAAACAGATTAGATACAAGACAAACAACAACCAGAATCAAGAGAAAGACGAGTACAGTATGGAGAGGGCCTTACTCATCCTCCTCCTCCTCTTCTTCATCATCATCAGAGCTCAGCACGGAGAGGTCAAACTCCGGTACCCTCTCAGCACGACGCGGCGGAGGAGTGGCCTCCCTCTGGCGCTTGCCGAGGGCTGCGGCAGATCAGCGAGCGCCCGGGAAGACCCGCCTCGGTTGCGGCGCGCTGCTCGACCTCCTGGGCAACGGTATTTGCCGCAGCGGGAACGTGTCCCACGGCGCCGCTGCTGCCGGAAGGCCTGCTCCTCCGCCAGCTCTCCAACTCGATGGAGGCACCTCCTCGGTCGGAATTGGGCTGCGCCAGGCTCCGCCATGCGGCAAGCTGCTCAAGACGGCTGGCCGCCGCGCCCGACGGGTTCGCCTGCCCGCCTCGACCTCCCCTTCGCCATCGCCTTCTCCGCAAGTTCTTCCCGGCGGCAAGGCTTGCCGCCATAGCTGCATCCGCCCGCCAACGTGAAGCCAACCGCCACTGCGGCGCCGCCGCCTCTTCGCCTCGCTAGCGATATACGCCACCATCGCTTGTGGTGGCGCGAGTGAGAAGTTTTTGCTCGCCGAATTGACCGCCACCTCCGACAAGTCATCGAAGAATTGCTGCACGACCTCGCAATGTGTTCTATCTAGTTTGCACTTATCCCATGCGAAGTCGCACTGGCATCATTGCGCAGATACGATCGCTACCGGGAATTATTGCACAAGGGACGACGCCTCGCCCAACCGGAACCACTCGATGATTGGGGTCATGCTTGAACATCTCCTCAGCATCGCGCCAAGCTCCATGACCGTGAAGTTGAAGTTGAGGCCTGGGCGCAGCCTCATGAAATCTGCCGCCGTCATTGAACCGCCAGCGGCCTCCTCGCGCAGAGGGGCGATACGGCGACGGCGAAATCCGCGCCAACCGCCTCAAGTAAGTCCGACATGCCCGAGCCGGAGGATTCGGGTGGTAGCGATCGTCGCTTGGCGTCAACCGACGACAGAGCACTCCAGTCGTTGCCATGCACCACCCGGGTCTTGTGCAGCTTAGTGAACGACGGCGGATTGGCATCACAGATCCAGACCACTCCGCCTCCACTCGCCCCACTTGTCATGGAGTTCGCCCGACAAGTACACCTCCTTCATGCCCATCCGGAAGTCCAAAGCGATTCCACCAGCCGTGGCTCCCTTTCTCGGCCCGAGGAGAGAAATAATGACGAAAAAGAGCCACATTGGGGAGGATACCAACGGTTCTCGCAGAGGTGTATAAAACCGCCATTGTCGTAATGGCGCTGGGGTGAAATCAAGCAGATGGAACCCGTAGGTGTTCATGATATCGCAAAAGAAATCGGAAAAGGTAGGCAGAGCCCGCAATAGAAGAACACAGGAAGAAGTAGTACCTTTGGGGCACTTTTTCGATTTGGAGGCCTCCACGAAAGCACCGGTGCAGGGGGTGCGCCTGCTTCCGCCGACGAAGAGGTAGAACTCCGCCCGCAATGCCTCCGGAGTGAGCTCGGGGGGGAAAAGCACTTGCTTCTTGCGCAGCGCCTCGAGCTCCAGCGCCTCGGCCGACTTCGCGGCCTTCGCGGCCTTCGTAGCCTTCCTAGCCTTCGGAGCCATAGCGGAGGCAGTGGGAGGAGGCGAAAACGACGGCGGCGACGGCGACGGCGGGCGGCAGAGCGCTCCTTTCTTCTCGATTCAGGAGACGGAGGAGAGCGGCGGAGCTTTCGGAGGAAGGAACTGCAAGTGGCAAAAGTGGGGGAACGGCCCCGTTTCCTCTGCTTCTAAACGGGGGATGTGAACGTTACGCATTTCCTGGAGTTTAGTATTGGCCACGTTCTCTCCCACGACGCCGAAATCGACGCGTGCCATTGCGAGAGGACGCGGTGGACACGGAGTCCGATTTTGAGTGGGTTTGGCTGCGCGCGTTCACAAGATTGCTTTTGGGCCTGGCCCAACAACGCCGCACCGTGTATGTCCCAGTTCGGGGCTCTGCCGGTGTATTAAAGTAGGGGGTACCTTAGTACCCGAACTTGTCACGGGCAGCCGCAGACTACGGCAAGGCTTGCCGGGCGCCCGCCAAGACCCTCCATCATTTCCTATTTCTGCCATTCAAGAACAAAGTATTAACTGAGAAGACAAAGGCCCCGGCAAGAGGAGCTTGCCGGGAAGGCCAACCAAGGCATTTCGGAAGACTTGTCATGGCGCCCAGCGTCCGGCAAGGCCCGACGGCTGGCAAGCTTGCCGGCACGGCAAGAGAAGGGCCGCGGCAAGGCACTTGCCGCGGCAAGGTTGCCACCCAAAGTCCAGCGCACCCAGCGACATGTCACCCTAGGGCCGTCCCAGGGGCACGTGGCGAGGCGTTGCGCAGCCATGCGGAGCGAGGTGGCAAGCGGAGCTGACAGAGACGCCATCGTGGCAACCGGTGGCTCACCTAACGGTCATTTCTTTGCACTATAAGGGCGACCGGATGGGCATTAAATGCCCTTGTCCCCTGCCGTCAGAGTTAGGTAGGGGACACTGTTGGTCATCAAGTACCAACCTGCGCTTTACCTTTCTACCCCTCTTCCTACGCTGCCACCTGCACGCCTTCAGACTATAAAGGGAGGCCCATGCGCACGTAGGAGGGGTTCGTCCATTCGACACCCACAACACCACCATACGCCGCCCTCGAGCAAGATCAAATACAAGCACAAAAGCAGCAGAGGGGTTTTATCTCTCCGGAGAGCTCCGGCCGGGTAAAATCGCCTGCCTCCCCAGCCTCGACCTCGATCGCTCTCAAGACGCCCGCCTCCTTGCCGGACTAGAAGGGACCCCCGTGCCCCATAGGTGCCCGTGGCCGCACAGAGTTCGCCACCGACAGGGCTCAACAACAACTCATCCAGTTTCCATGAAGATGGAGTTCCATAATTATGTGAACAAGTGGTAGCATTGGTCAGACCCAAAAGATATAATGGTGTATGCTTAAGGGACCAACCACGAGTAAGACAACATTACGAATATCGTTGGTTCTGATTTGATTTGACGATCCCACACTCAAATCAAAGTTTTGGCATGACAAAAGGTACAACAACTGATCACAAGGACCAATTGATGGAGATATCATCTTTCTTCAACACACACACACACAGAAAGATATCCCTTAACATGAACTAAGTCAGACAAGCTTTTATCTTCCAACTCTCCAAGTTGTTGTTTAGCTTGACCAACTAGCTCAGGGGTATCCCACACAAATTCTTGGAGAAGGGGTGGTTTACAAGAAACCATCTTGATCACGAACTCAACATAGCGGTCAGGTGACAACCTGGTAATACTTCCGAGAAGATATTCGGAAAATCACGAACCACCGATATGTTACTAAGCTCGAGAACAACCTTGCTTTTTAGGGCAAGACGATATGATCACAAGAGCGAGGGATCGGCACAATCCTAACTCATCGACCGAAGAGTGCACCGGAAATAAGGACTAGGTAGCACGTTCAATCTTAGAATGATGATTCCATAACCAACACACTAAGAATGAGATTTCCGTCCATTAACCACTAAGCAACAGGGTTGCTAGCAGTATTGATTTCACACACCATGATTCACTTGTCGGCATTCCGGTCACAATAACACGGAAACCGAGGAATGAACAATCATGGCAAGAAGTATTACTGCGTCAAGAATTCATAAGAGATAGTGCAATTCTCATGACGATCCTGACGTAAAGAGGGTAATACTTCAGGGTAGAAGGGATCAAAAGCTTGATTGCATTTTGATCTACTGAATACAACCGCTTGACCCAACTCGGATATGGATGAGGTAATCGGAGTTTGTTTCTCCCGGTCATTCTCGAATAGTATGGCTTGACGGACCACAAGAATAATAAGCATCGATAACACGAATGCACAATTACTCCTGACTATCAATTGATAGACGAAGGTCGGAATATGACTGAAGAGGGACAACTCAAAGGAACATATATCTTTCTGAGTTGTGGATGCATAGATTAGTATGTCGAGCAAAGCTCAACATCTCTTCCGGATAACCCATGCGTAGGTAGAACCGGCAGATTCACAATATAGAATGGAGAACCCATCGAGAGCACTCTGTTGTGATCTTTGATCCAACAAACATCCGCCGTAAGTGGTTCATAGTATTTGGAAGAAGGAAATACCACGGACCTCGAGGACTAATGCAAAGGTTACTAATTTCCTAAATAAACTAGCAAACACTATCAACAACAGTAAGTGGGTGAATCTCGGTTCAAAACCCGTAAGTAGAATACCTACTACTAAGTGGCATCACGGGATGCTTTCGAGAATAAAGGCCAAAATCATCACACTGGGACACAAATCATGGCTAGATTACTAGATGATCCCCTAAGACACCTAGGGTCATAATAATAACTCCAACATATAGGTCGAGGTAATAAAATACCTCAACTCAGCAATTAGTGTGATTAACTTGGCCTAAAGGAACATCGAAACAAGAGGGGAAGGATTTGCAAGTGCATCAGATTGTTTAGAAACCTAGGATGACTCGGACAGCATAATGGCTGTAATATGCTCAAAAAGATTTGATACATGCTACAGAATGGTGGCATAACCACTCGATCATCATAATATCAAGGTTCTGAGATCAACAATGAATACACAGAGATAGTAGGAACTGAACTGAGGCTTAAATCCAACAATCTTATAAGTCTATGGATTAGTAACACGTGATCCTGATAGAAAGAAGAGAAAGCCTAGTTCCTTAACCCCGTAGGAAAGATAGGATGACTCAGATCAGAAGTCATAAGGTATAAGGAGTAAAAAAGAGCCTTTCGTTCCATCCCACAATCAATTCCCTTATATAACTAAAGAATTTCTAGACTCAACTTCGACCAGTTTGACTTGGTAAACCTACAGGCAGCCAAGCTCTGATACCAAAGCTGTCAGGACCCTGACTCAATGCCACATCTATCTAGCATGTAACACCTCATATCACTTTGCGGCCTCACACACGGTATTCCCATGGGTGTCGCCTTACCTTTGCCCGAGACCGTTTGCGCCTTTTAGCACACGTATATGATAGTGTCGCTAGCATCCATATGATAAGGAGCCTGAGCTGACATGGCTAGTCGTAAACCCAAAGTGGCACAGACTTACAGGACAGCATCCATGACCCAAAGATCGAACGTGTCGGTCATCACGAGTGAATCCGGGCTGTAGCACGGGCTAGCAGACTCGGTATTCATCGCATGACATTTCCCGAAGGAATGTACACATGAATGAAGAAGGACACATGCCGGCCAGCCTAAGTGTTCGGAGCAAGAGCAAGCTACCAGGCTCAAGGAAGCACTAGGAGACATTTCCCGGTAAGAGAGGCTACCAAGGATAAACAACTAGATAGTCAGATCCCACACATACTAAGCATTTCAATAACATACACACAATATGCTCGATATCTGCAATACAACATGGCATCACAACATGACTCTACAACTCAAGTATTCATTCATTAGGCTCCAAGGAGCGAGATATTACAAACATGAGTCTCTCGACCCAGCATTCAGAGCATACAAGTCAAAGCACAAGCGGAAGCTTAACATGTCTGAGTACAGACATCTACAAATGAAAAAGGCTAAGAAGCCCGACTATCTACTAGATCTCGCCGAGGGCACAAGATCGTAGCCGAGGTAACAAGCTAAACGTCAAGTCCACGTGGAACTACTAGTGAGACCGAAGTCTCTCTGCAAAAACATAAAATAGGCAAACGTGAGTACAAATGTACCCAGCATGACTTACATCAGAACTATCTACAAATGCATCATTATCAGCAAAGGGATGGTTGGGTTTAACTGCAGCAAGCCAGCTTTGACTCGGTGGCTATCCTGAACTACGACTGCAAGTAACTCTTTTGAGGTGGCGCACCGAGTCCACATATTCACCATATCAATACACCACTATGGATCCGCTCCGTCACCCTACGAGAACACCATCCATAGCACTCCCGCTTATCTTGCGCATTTTAGAGTATCCACTTTCACTTGTCTATGAACTGTTATAGGCAACCCAGAAGTCCTTTACCGCGGACGCGGCTATTCGAATAGATGATGTTAACCCTGCAGGGGTGTACTTCTTCATACATGTTTCCACCACTTAGCGTCTGCACACGACATGTACTTGGCATACTTCAAGCGAAAGCCGATGTGGGTGTAGACCACGACCTACCTAAACACTCAAGTCTCTAGTCCAGGTTTATCGCCTATTCAGGTTCCATCCGCAGGGAGTCCGGCTGAGGTTTCCACATACGGCCCCGAACGATGTGTACAGGTTCCGTGACACCAAACGGGCGCCCAGTATACCTGCCACGTGCCTACCGTGATCACAGCCCACCCTCCGGCCAACAAGCAAGACGGCCTCCAAAGATACTACAAACACCGAAACTACTTGCAACTCCTGGACAGAGGACAAGGGTGATTAAGAAGTCGAGCGGGGTCATATTTCAGGGCCCAATGCATGGTAGTAGCTGTTTCATGGATCACAAACACAGAACTCAGTTCCTGAGGACGGCTTCAATGAGACAAGCCACCATGCACTCCTGCATGGCCTCTCACCGCTACCTTTACCAAATCATGTTCACAAACTTAGCTCACACTCAGTAGAACATGTTCACACACCTCTGATTCATCCCCGATGAATCAGACCTGACTCAACTCTAAGCAATAGCAGGCATGACAAACAAACATGAATGAGTAGGCACAACAGGGCTCAAACAACTCCTACTCATGCTAGTGGGTTTCATCTATTTACTGTGGCAATGACAGGTCATGCAAAGGATAAAGGGGTTCAGCTACCGCAGCAAGTAACAGATGAATCGTTGTTGTCCTAATGCAGTAAAAGAGAGCAGGAGCGAGGGAGTAGGATTGTATCGGAATGAACAAGGGGGTTTTGCTTGCCTGGCACTTCTGAAGATAGTATAGTTCTTCATCGGTGTCATCGATCACATCGTCGGTACACGTCTACTAAGAGGGGACAAGCACCGACAAACAAAAAAGAAACACAATCAATGTAATGCACAATATGATGCATGATCATGACATGGCAGAATGGGTGTGTTGGCCTAATGCAACTACAACAGATTAAATGGAGTTGGTTTGAATCCAAGATTCAAATTCAAACCCCACATGTGGATATTCAAATGCCATTTATATGATTATCCTAAACAGTAGTCATAAGTTGTTCTAACATGCATGAAACCAGTACAGATGGATAGATTGGATTTTTCTGATCATTTTTCATATATAAATTATTTCATTCTGAGTTACGGTTAAATTTCTATGAATTTTAGAAGTTTAGAGCATTTTCTGCAATTTTTGGATTATTTAAAATTAAGCTAAATCCAGAAATAGATTTACTGCATCAGCATGACACCATCATGACGTCAGCAGGTCAATAGAGTTGACCAGGGTCAAACCTGACCAATTAAATTGATGACCTAGTGCTATTCAAAGGTCAATGGCGGTGGGTCCGTCAACAGACATCGCCAAGACACCAACTCGATCGGTGGGTCCCGCGTGATTATAAACTAATCTAAACAGAAATAAAACCTAGATTATTTAGGGCGTGGGGCCCAGGTGTCAGTGAGCTAGGTGGGTTAGTTAGGGCGTCATTAGTGGCTAATGACAGCACCATGTCGGCTTTGCCGGAGTTCTGCCGGCGGCAACCAAAACCGTGGTGGAAGATCGCCGGAGTGGCGCTAAGGACGGTTTCGGGCCAAGCCAAGGGCACCAGAGGGTTGCCCTTGCTCGTGCGCATCCAGGAGAGGCACGCGGGAGGCGCGGGGTGGAACGAGCTCGCCGGAGTCGAGCTTGTGGCGGCGGCCGGCGTTCGGGCACCTGCGGGTTTGGCGTTGTGGTGCACGGGAGGGGGAGCTGGTGGGTGAAACATGCTCCTGGGGGTGTACTAAGTGCAGTGACGTGCTTGGTTTGGACGGAGGCCGGCCAAAACGACGACGGCGACATGGCCGGCGCCGGCAAGGTCTCGGTCTCGACGGAAATGAGTGCTAGAGCTCGGATTAGTGCACGGGAGTAGGGGGAAACGGTTCAGAGGCTCACAGCGCATCGCATGGATGGGCCGGCAGCTCGAGGAAGGCTCTGGAGATGGCGGAGTGGCGATGGTGATCGCCGGAGTCCGAGGAAGAAGACAGAGCCGATGGCGACATTGTAGGGGCTCCCGCGGGGCGGGGCTCGGTGAGGAGGAAGAGGGGGTCAAGGCGGAGCCTCTGAGCGCATCGGCGAGGCGAGGCAGTGGCTGTGGCCACGGCGGTGCTCGTCGGCGGCGACAGCTGCGCTCGGCGGCCGCACGAAAGAGAAACAGAGGAGAGGGAAGGAGCGAGGGAGAGTGCGAGGCGTTGAGGGGACCACGTGGCGTCTGCGAGGGACGTCCAGGGGGAGGGTGAGGCACCCAGGCAGGGAGGAGGTGGCCGGCGTGTGGCCGCGCGCGCCGGGCACGTGTCCCTGCCTACTGGTGCGAGGAGGAAGGCGATAGGGAGGAGGCGGTGGTGGGCTGGGCCGGCCAGCTGTAGTGCTGGGCTTGTTGGTGGCGCCAGGTAATATTCCTCTCTCTCTCTCTCTCTCTCTCTCTCTCTTATTTTCCTTTTCTATTTTTGTTATTTTGTTTTGATTTGATTTAGAACATCAAATCATTTGTATAAACTTTCTGGAAATTGTTATGTGAGCTCAGGGCTAGCCCAAGGTCACATGCAACTTACAAAAATGTTTGAGCTTTATTTCTTATATAATAGAAATAAATCCAACTCAAATATGTCATTGATTTAATTCAAAAGGCCCAAAATAAATATTTCAGTCACTCCAAAAATATTGGTTTGCATTTTACCTCATGCCAATATTTTTACACAATAACATGAACATTTTCTTGGACTCATTTGATGAGATTTAAATGTTGGTTATTTTTAGAGGTTTTCTGAGGCTTTTGAAAATTCCTCAAGTCAAGTTTCCTTTGAATTCAAACATGATGCTCACATGGAAGCTAGCATAGGTCAGGCCAGAATTAGGGATGTGACATGATCTATATGTTGTCATCAATTACCAAAAAGGGGGAGATTGAAAGTGCAACTATCCCTAGGTGGTTTTGGTAATTTCCTAACAACATATAGCTCATCGAGCTAATGCTATTTCAAGATAAATATTTCAGGAAAGCTCAATGATTGGCATGGCATGGATGAGATAAGTGGGCCCCTCAAAATGCTAAGGACAAAAGGATTGGCTCAAGCTCAAAGCTCAAGACTCTAAATTTTCTATTTTAGTGATCCAAGATCACATTGAGTTTATAGGAAAAGCCAATATTATCAAGGAGGGATGAGGTGTTGCTTAATGAGGCTCTTGCTCAAAATTCTTAGTGATATGCTCCAAAGCCCTCAACTACTTTCTCACATCCACATATGACCTAAACCAAAAGTCAAACTCGGCCCCACCAATTCTTTCTATCCGGCGCCACCGAGTTCAGATGTCATAGCCACTGCCACAAACCCTAGGCAAATCGGTCTCACCGATAGGGATCTCGGTCTCACCGAGATGGGATTGTAATCTCTCTCTTTCCCTTCATAACGTTTTGGTCCCACCGATATGAGCGATCGGTCCGACCAAGATTGCAATGTAAACTCTCTATTTCCCTTTTGTAGCATTTCGGTCTCACCGAAATGAGCGAATCGGTCCCACCTAGTTTACCTGACAAACTCTCTAGTTAGCTTATTACCAAAATCGGTCTCACCAAGTTTGTGTAATCGGTCTCACCGAGATTACGTTATGCCCTAACCCTAACCATATCGGTCCTACCGAGTTACGTGTCAGTCCCACCAAAAATCCTAACGGTCACTAGATTTGCTGAATCGGTCCGACCGAGTTTATTCGGTCCCACCGAGATTGGCAAGTTGTGTGTAACGGTTAGATTTTGTGTGGAGGCTACAAATACCCCTCCACCTCCTCTTCATTCATGGAGAGAGCCATCAGAACGTGCCTACACTTCCAGCATACAATTTCTGAGAGAGAACCACCTACACTTGTGTTGAGACCAAGATATTACATTCCTACCATATGAATCTTGATCTCTAGCCTTCCCCAAGTTGCTTTCCACTCAAATATTCTTTCCACCAAATCCAAATCCTATGAGAGAGAGTTGAGTGTTGGGGAGACTATCATTTGAAGCACAAGAGCAAGGAGTTCATCATCAACACACCATTTGTTACTTCTTGGAGAGTGGTGTCTCCAAGATTGGCTAGGTGTCACTTGGGAGCCTCCGACAAGATTGTGGAGTTGAACCAAGGAGTTTGTAAGGGCAAGGAGATCACCTACTTCGTGAAAATCTACTGCTATTGAGGCAAGTCCTTCGTGGGCGATGGCCATGGTGGGATAGACAAGGTTGCTTCTTCGTGGACCCTTCGTGGGTGGAGCCCTCCGTGGACTCGCGCAGCCATTACCCTTCGTGGTTTGAAGTCTCCATCAACGTGGATGTACGATAGCACCACCTATCGGAACCACGACAAAAACATCCGTGTCTCCTATTGCGTTTGCACTCTCCAAACCCTTCCCTTTACATTCTTGCAAGTTGCATGCTTTACTTTCCGCTTCTCATATACTCTTTGCATGCTTGCTTGAATTGTGTTAAGATTGCTTGAACCGTGCTAAGTTGCTAAAATCTACCAAGAACTAAAATTGGGAAAAGGATAGATTTTTATTTGGTCAAGTAGTCTAATCACCCCCCCTCTAGACATACTTTCGATCCTATAGGTTGTCAATCCCTTCACGGCCACTTGCGAAAGTGAGAACTGATAGAGATAGTATGATAAGATAAATATATTTTTGGTATTTTATAATATAGATTGGAAAAGTAAAGATGCAAAAAAAAGTAGATTGAAAGCTTATATGATAAAAGATAGACCCGGGGGCCATAGGTTTCACTAGTGGCTTCTCTCAAGATAGCATAAGTATTACGGTGGGTGAACAAATTACTGTCGAGCAATTGATAGAAAAGTGAATAATTATGAGATTATCTAGGCATGATCATGTATATAGGCATCACGTCCGTGACAAGTAGACCGACTCCTGCCTGCATCTACTACTATTACTCCACACATCGACCGATATCCAGCATGCATCTAGAGTATTAAGTTCATAAGAACATAGTAACACATTAAGAAAGATGACATGATGTAGAGGGATAAAGTCAAGCAATATGATATAAACCCCATCTTTTTATCCTTGATGGCAACAATACAATACGTGCCTTGCAATCCCTGCTGTCACTAGGTAAGGACACCGCAAGATTGAATCCAAAGCTAAGCACTTCTCCCATGGCAAGAAAGATCAATCTAGTAGGCCAAACCAAACTGATAATTTGAAGAGACTTGCAAAGATAACCCAATCATACATAAAAGAATTCAGAGGAGATTCAAATATTTCTCATAGATAAACTTGATCATAAACCCATAATTCATCGGATCTCGACAAACACACTGCAAAAAGAGTTACATCAAATAGATCGCCACAAGAGAGGGGGAGAACATTGTATTGAGATCCAAAAAGAGAGAAGAAGCCATCTAGCTAATAACTATGGACCCGAAGGTGTGTGGTAAACTACTCACAACTCATCGGAAGGGCTATGGTGTTGATGTAGAAGCCCTCCGTGGTCGATTCCCCCTCCGACGGAGCGCCGACGAAGGCTCCAAGATGGGATCTCGCGGATACAGAAGGTTACGACGGTGGAAATAGTTTTCCGTTGGCTCCCTGGATGTTTTCGGGGTACATGGGTATATATAGGAGGAAGAAGTACGTCGATGGCCGCCTGAGGGGCCCACGAGACAGGGGGCGCGCCCTCCTATTGAAAGTGCAACTAATCCCCGGGTGGTTTTGGTAATTAATAACAACATATATATCATTGAACTAATAGTTACTTGAGAATCATTTCAGAGAGTTCAAGGATATGGGTATGGCAAGGACTCAAGAAGTGGACCCCCAAAATGCTAAGGCAAGCATTGGCAAAAGCTCAAGACTCCATTTTTGGTTTAGTGATCCAAGATCACATTGAGTCCATAGGAAAAGCCAATACTATTAAAAGGGATGAGGTTATGATGATGATCCGTTGCTCAAGTGCTTAGTGATACATCTCCTAAACTATCAAGAACTTTCACCGCCATATACACTCATAAGTAGTCTCGGTCCCACCGATATTCCAAACTCAGTCCACACCGAGATGAACCACCTCAGCCATAAGCCAAACCCTAGTAAACTCGGATTTTCCGATTCAACTCGGTCTCACCGAAACATGAGTTGCCAAGCTTCAGAACCTTCATCATCAAATCGGTGTCACCGAGATGATGAAGTCGGTCCCACCAAATTGGCATGCTCTTGTCATTGCACAAATCGGACTAACCGAGATTGTATATTCGGTCCCACGAAAATCCCAACATTCACATTATTTGAACTATCGGTCTCACCGAGTTGTCCACTTCGGTCCCACCGAGATTGCTCAAATGTGTGTAACGGTTGGATTTTGTGTGGAGGCTATTTATACCCTCCACCCCTCTTCATTCGTGGAGAGAGCCATCGAAAGAACTACCACTCCTACCTTACATTTCGAGAAGAGAACTACCTACCCTTGTGTTGAGATCAAGTTGCTCCACTCCCACCATATGAAGCTTGATCTCTAGCCTTCCCAAGTTGCTTTCCACTCAATCCTTGCTTCCACCACAGCCAAATCAGTGAGGAGAGTTGAGTGTTGGGGAGATTATCATTTGAAGCACAAGAGCAAGGAGTTCATCATCATCTACAACATCTATTACCTTTTGGAGGGTGGTGCCTCCTAGATTGGTTAGGTGTCGCTTGGGAGCCTCCGTCGTCGAGATGTGGAGTTGAACCAAGAAGTTTGTAAGGGCAAGGAGATCGCCTACTTCGTGAAGATCTACCCCGAGTAAGTCTAGCCCTCCGTGGGCGTAGGCCATGATGGAATAGACAAGGTTGCTTCTTCGTGGACCCTTCGTGGGTGGAGCCCTCTGTGGACTCAAGGCAGTTACCCTCCGTGGGTTGAAGTCTCCATCAATGTGGAAGTACGATAGCACCACCTATCGGAACCACGAGAAAAATCACCGCGTCTCCAAAATTGCGTTTGCTCTTCTCCACCTCTCTTTACTACATGTGCAATTTACTTTCCGCTGCCTATACTCTAGAATTGCATGTGTAGGGTGATGCTTGACTTGATCATAATTGTGAATCGCCAAAAACTGTTCTTTGTCAAAAGGCAGAATTTTTATCTTGTCAAGTAGTCTAATCACCCCCTCTAGACATACTTTCGATCCTACAAGTGGTATCGAGCTTTGGTCTCCATTGTATTGGTTTCCATTGCATTGACTCCATAAGCTTGGTTTCACAACCTAGGAGAGTATGGCGTCTAGTGAGGGTAATTTTCAGAGGTCCTTACTTTGATGGTACAAATTTTGCTAGTTGGAAGCATAAAATGAAAATGCATATTCTTGGTCATAACCCAGCCGCATGGGGCATTATTTGTGTTGGTATGCAAGGTGAATTCTTCGAGGAAGGAAAAGTTCGGATCGCGGCTTACAACGGAAGAATTGCGGATGTTGCAAAACAATGCTCAAGCTTGTGACATTCTCTTCAATGCCTTGTGTCCCAAGGAGTTCAACAAAATCAGCCGTCTTGAGAATGCAAAAGAGATTTGGGATACTTTGGTTGAAATGCACGAAGGTACCGAGTCCGTGAAGGAATCAAAGCTAGATATTCTTCAAGGTCAACTTGACAAGTTCAAGATGAAGGATGGTGAAGGAGTCGCTGAAATGTACTCTAGGCTTGCTCTCATCACAGATGAGATTGCCGGCTTAGGAAGCGAAGAAATGACCGACCGATTCATCATCAAGAAGATTCTCAGAGCTTTGGATGGAAAGTATGACACCGTGTGCACTTTGATCCAAATGATGCCAAACTACAAGACTCTCAAGCCAACCGAAGTCATTGGAAGAATTGTTGCTCATGAGATGACACTTAAGGATAAGGAAGAGCTTCACAACAAGTCAAGTGGTGCTTACAAAGCTACAAGTGATGCTCCCACAACCTCAAGTGACAAGTTAGTTTCCAATGAAGAGATAAGCCTAATGGTCAAGAACTTCAACAAATTCTACAAGAATAGAGGCAAAGAGAGAAACTGCTACAATTGTGGAAGACCCGGACACTACTCAAATGAGTGTACGGCTCCCCACAAGAGAAGAGAAGAATCTCCAAGAAGAAGAAGCTCAAGAGATGAGTCACCGCGGAAAGAGAGAAGGAGCAGAGATGATCGTTATGAATGAAGACCCTCTCGGAGAAGCAAGGATTCGGAGAGGAAAGACAAGTCATCAAGGAGCTACACAAGAAGAAAACATCAAGCTCATGTAGGTGAATGGGTCTCCGGCCCGACTCGGCAATCAATCCGAAGGAAGCTATCACTCCAACTCCGACTACAGTCCAAGATGAAGGTGTTGCGGTCTTGCTCTCAGATCCTCCAACTCCAACTCCTACGACTTATTTGATTCACCAAATGAGGGAATTGGAAGATGCTTCATGGCTAAAGGCCCCAAGGTATCACACCCTGAATTCATTGACTTCAATAGTGATGAGGATGACTTGCTTGGTGAAGATGAGCTCTTGCTTGATAAATCCAAAGGAGCCTAGTAACGATGAACATGCTAGTAGTCTTTATAGTCGAGAAGAGTCGAATGACAATGCTATGAAGGAGATTGAGCGCCTAACTAAAGAACTAAACACTCTTAAGTTAGCTCATGAAACAACTCAAGAAGATCATAGAGAGCTCCTAAGATCTCATGAGAAGCTACGCTCAAGAAGCTCACTCTAGAGCAAGAACATGAGTTTCTAAAAGCAATCAATGACGATCTTGAAAGAAGAGTTCTTCATATCTTGCCAAACGACTTCTCTTGTCTAATTTCTTGCCACCCATTAAGACTAAGCATGACAAGCATAAGAAAAATTCTTCCTCTAGCAAGAATAATAACCATGCTAAATCCAATGTTGTTGCTTCTAGTAGTTCTCTTGATTCCACTAACAATGTTTCAAGCCAAGTTACACTTGAGCAAGAAAATAGTTTATTGAAAGGGATCATAGAGAAAGGTGTCTACAAGAGCCTTGCCGGAAGCAAGAACTTTGAGGAAATTGTTCGCAAGCAAGGAAGGCACCGGAAGAATCAAGGAATTGGTTTTGAGCGAAAGTTCAACGCCGAAGGCGTTGAGTGGGAAGAAGGTCAATATCCTACTCCACAGTTCGTTCCTCAAAAGGAGAAGTATGATCCTACTTCTTCTAATGTGGAACAAGCTCAAGATGACCTTCCACCACAAGACCGCAAGCTAAAAGGCAAGGACAAGGTTCAAGAGGAGATTGATGCATTTGTTGAAGCACCTCAAGCCATGGTCAAGTGGGTTCCCAAGGAAACGTCAAGTTCTACTTTGTCAAGCTCAACTACAACCCCAAGGATTCCCATCAAGACGATGTGGATCCCGAAGAAGAAGAACTAGAAAGTTCTTGAGGGTGACTCCGCCAACATACTTCACTCACATTCATTTTGGGAAAAACTTGTGCAATCAACTTCCACATCGTGCACTAGTTCATGGAGTCACAAACCCTCTTGTTGGTAAGTCAAGGGACAAGGTAATCATTGCTTTCATGGACATCATCTACTGTGAACTTCAATCTATGTCCATGGATATCCTTGTTTGTTCCTTGTGGGACTAACCCATGTAGGTATTGAAAGTGCCCGAATCCAAAGGATAGCTCCCAACTCTTGATGATCTCCATCAACATT
Source organism: Aegilops speltoides (assembly GCA_021437245.1). Taxonomy (NCBI): domain Eukaryota; kingdom Viridiplantae; phylum Streptophyta; class Magnoliopsida; order Poales; family Poaceae; genus Aegilops; species Aegilops speltoides. The sequence goes on from CM038142.1 coordinate 109,776,062, forward strand.
GAGCATCCACATCTTCAACATCTACATTAAGTCTTCTACGACAACCCAAGGTTAGTTTGACCCTTTAAAAGGGGTTCTCACATCTAGGGGGAGCTTTGCTCTAAAAAAAATTGAGCTAAAGCATCTTCAAATGATGTGAACACATTAATGCTTTATGTAAAAGTGGTAACCCCACTTGTGCTTAAACGATGAGTATGACCTATGATCAAATGTTCTCATTTGGCTCCTAAGTCAATATACTCATATAAAGATGACCTAGTCATCGACAAATTGTGTGTTAGTTGCTAGAGTTTTGGTTGTGCATGTTTGACACATATTTCATTTGCTATCTTGTTGTGTGAGCATGTTGGATGCATGATTTTATCCATTCGAGGACATCCATTTGTTGTTTTGGTCGTTTTGATTTTTCTGACCAAATGGATGGACAAGAATGCCTAAGTACCTCCCCTAGCTATCTATGCTTTCTTGTCTCAAATTCTATTCATGCTTACATCACAAATTTTGAACAAGTCATTTTGGACCCTCGGGTGAGGAGCACTCGGAGCCACCGATCCGTCAAGGGCTAATTTCCAAAACCTTCTAATTGATTTCGGTCAGACCAACTCACTCAAACTCGGTCGAACCGAAAGCATTTAGACTGATCTAGGTTTTCATCTCGGTGAAACCGAGTTGTGATTTTCGGCGTGATCAAGTGCATAATCGCCTAGCAGTTATCCATCTCGGTGCCACCGAAGTTTTACAACTCGGTCCCACCGACAAAAAGGGGTATATTCCGAGGGCCGCGCTGATTCCTCCTTCAAACATTTCGCCCCACACTTTTGCCGCCGCCGCCTTGGTCTCCGGATCGTCGCCGTAAATGCCAGGCGCCTCGCCGCAGGTCTCCGTCGCCGTCAACGGCCATCTCCTCCGAGCCATTGCCGCCAGAAAAAACTCCACCAAGTTAGGGTGAGTTTTGATCCCACTCGTGCTCCCATCTCCGATTCAATGCACGTTTGATTGCCTAGTATCTTGCCACGATTGAAATCCTCCTGCACACCGTTAGTTGGTTTGAACTAGATTCGAGTAAAAGTTTTAGGGTTAGGTTTCGCTGAACACATCTCGGTGAGACCGATTTTGCATTTTCGGTATGACCGATTTGGCCTATGGCCATTACCGCACCCTTCGGTCCAACCGAGTTGTGCAAAATCGGTGTGACGAAATGAAGATTCTGTGAAACCCTAGTGTTTTCGGCAGATCGAAACCCACTTCGTCAAACCGAAAGTGGTGTGCCAAGCTCTGCTTAACACTTCGGATTCACCGAACCTTAAACTCGGTCTCGACCAAATGTCTTCGTGAAAACTTAATACTAGAATTTGAACTCATATTTTTTGCAAAAACTTCTGCGCTTTGTGATGACTCTTCTTCTCTGCCTACACCTTATCTATTCACGGGTTGTCGCCCATGTCGATGCCGTGGCAAAGAGAACAGTCGAGACACCCATGGCGAACATTGAGGAAGCAAAGCAGAGAAGGCAGAGCTTATGCGTGAGTTGCAGGATGACTTAGTCCAGATTCTCATCGACAGATCGCTCCGGTTCCCAAAGGACCCCGATCAGCTGCTATTCCAAAGGATCGACACCAGACTACAGCTTCAAAGACTCCCAGTTCAAAGAGCTTGCTCCTACTCCAGCTCCAGCTCAAAGTGTCCACTCCTCCAAAGACACACATCACCAAGTCTTCGTCAATCTTGTCATATCCACTCCGACATCAACCTGCACGGAGCCGCCAAAGAGTCCACAAAGCACGCTTAGCTCTATGCTTTTTCGAACTTTTGGTAACTTGTTGCCAAAGGGGAGAAATTGTATAGATCATAGGACTTCGAGAGAGAGAGTGTTGTTGTCTTTGCGCTTTTGCTCTTTCGTTCTTTTGCGGTTTCTTTGAGATACTTTTGGTTTTCGAGACATTCAAAGTGTTTGATACTTCGCTTGATTCTACCTTAATGAGTGCTTGGTCGCACTATGCTTTAATGTGTGCTTAATGCTTATCATATGCCATTCCTATCTCGTATGACCATTTACTCATGTCTTGGTGATTGGGTGCATGCTGTTCATTCTTATCATTTTGTGCGCTCCACCAAGATGTATGTGACATGGAAGAGTGACCCATGATCCTAATCGATTGTGCATTTGCATTCAAACGCAAACCTTAAATAATGCACAAATTTAGGGGGAGCTCTTGCTTATCACATACTTCTCAAAGCGACGATATTATTCATTGATTATATCCTTTGTCGAAGCTTTGATCTATATGTTGTCATCAATTACCAAAAATGGGGAGATTGAAAGTGCAACTAATCCCCGGGTGGTTTTGGTAATTAATAACAACATATATATCATTGAACTAATAGTTACTTGAGAATCATTTCAGAGAGTTCAATGATATGGGTATGGCAAGGACTCAAGAAGTGGACCCCCAAAATGCTAAGGCAAGCATTGGCAAAAGCTCAAGACTCCATTTTTGGTTTAGTGATCCAAGATCACATTGAGTCCATAGGAAAAGCCAATACAATTAAAAGGGATGAGGTTATGATGATGATCCGTTGCTCAAGTGCTTAGTGATACATCTCCTAAACTATCGGCAACTTTCACCGCCATATACACTCATAAGTAGTCTCGGTCCCACCGATATTCCAAACTCACCACACCGAGATGAACCACCTCACCATAAGCCAAACCCTAGTAAACTCGGATTTTCCGATTCAACTCGGTCTCACCGAAACATGAGTTGCCAAGCTTCAGAACCTTCATCATCAAATCGGTGTCACCGAGATGATGAAGTCGGTCCCACCGAAATTGGCATGCTCTTGTCATTGCACTAATCGGACTAACCGAGATTGTATATTCGGTCCCACCGAAAATCCCAACGCTCACATTATTTGAACTATCGGTCTCACCGAGTTGTCCACTTCGGTCCCACCGAGATTGCTCAAATGTGTGTAACGGTTGGATTTTGTGTGGAGGCTATTTATACCCTCCACCCCTCTTCATTCGTGGAGAGAGCCATCGAAAAGAACTACCACTCCTACCTTACATTTCCGAGAAGAGAACTACCTACCCTTGTGTTGAGATCAAGTTGCTCCACTCCCACCATATGAAGCTTGATCTCTAGCCTTCCCAAGTTGCTTTCCACTCAATCCTTTCTTCCACCACAGCCAAATCAGTGAGGAGAGTTGAGTGTTGGGGAGATTATCATTTGAAGCACAAGAGCAAGGGGTTCATCATCATCTACAACATCTATTACCTTTTGGAGGGTGGTGCCTCCTAGATTGGTTAGGTGTCGCTTGGGAGCCTCCGTCATCGAGATGTGGAGTTGAACCAAGAAGTTTGTAAGGGCAAGGAGATCGCCTACTTCGTGAAGATCTACCCGAGTAAGGCTAGCCCTCCGTGGGCGTGAGCCATGATGGAATAGACAAGGTTGCTTCTTCGTGGACCCTTCGTGGGTGGAGCCCTCCGTGGACTCGCAAGAACTGCTACCCTCCGTGGGTTGAAGTCTCCATCAACGTGGAAGTACGATAGCACCACCTATCGGAACCATGAGAAAAATCACCGCGTCTCCAAAATTGCGTTTGCTCTTCTCCACCTCTCTTTACTACATGTGCAATTTACTTTCCGCTGCCTATACTCTAGAATTGCATGTGTAGGGTGATGCTTGACTTGATCATAATTGTGAATCTGCCAAAAACTGTTCTTTGTCAAAAGGCAGAATTTTTATCTTGTCAAGTAGTCTAATCACCCCCCCTCTAGACATACTTTCGATCCTACAAGTATCTCTTGGCTGCCTCGGCTGCTTCTTGGCTTGCACTCCAAGTCCTCTGGATCACGTTACTTCCAAAAATCACGCTACCGAAGGTTTCATTCAGTTTGGACTCCGTTTGATATTCCTTTTCTTCGAAATACTGAAATAGGCAAAAAAACAACAATACGGGCTGGGCCTCCGGTTAGTAGGTGAGTCCCAAAAATGATATAAACATGTAAAATAAAGCCCATAAACATCCAAAAGGGATAATATAATAGCATGGAACAATCAAAAATTATAGATACGTTAGAGACGTATCATGAACCCACTTGCGGACTTTCGGACCCCTCTGGAATCCTCCGGAACCTTTTGGAAGCTTCCCGGTACAATACCGAAAAAAGCTGCATCTTTTTCCAGAACCCAAAATATGACTTCCCATATATAAATCTTTACATCTCGACCATTCCGAGACTCCTCGTGACGTCCGAGATCTCATCCGGGCCTTCGAACAACATTTGGTTACCACTCATCAAATATCCCAATACCACTCTAGTGTCAACGAACGTTAAGCGTGCAACCCTACGGGTTCGAGAACTATGTAGACATAACCGAGACACTTCTCCGGTAAATAAACAACAACAGAACCTGGATGCTCATATTTGCTCCCACATATTCTACGAAGATCTTTATCGGTCAAATCGTTATGACAACATACGTTATTCCCTTTGTTCATCGGTATATTACTTGCTCGAGATTCGATCGTCGGTATCTTCATACCTAGTTCAATCTTGTTACTGGCAAGTCTCTTTACTCGTTCCGTAATGCATCGTCCAGCAACTAACTCATTATTCACTTTGCTTGCAAGGCTTCTTATGATGTGCATTATCGAGAGGGCCTAGAGATACCTCTCCGATACTTGGAGTGACAAATCCTAATCTCGATCTATGCCAACCTAACAAACACCTTCGGAGATACCTGTAGAGCATCTTTATAATCAACCAGTTACATTGTGACGTTTGATAGCACACAAGGCATTCCTTGGTATCCGGGAGTTGCATAATCTCATAGTCGAAGGAATATGTATTTGACATGAAGAAAGGAATAGCAATAAAACTTAACGATCAATATGCTATGCTAACAGATGGGTCTTGTCAATCACATCATTCTCCTAATGATGTGATCCCGTTCATCAAATGACAATACATGTCTATGGTTAGGAAACTTAACCATCTTTGATTAACGAGCTAGTCTAGTAGAGGCTTACTAGGGACACGGTGTTTTGTTTATGTATGCACACATGTATCAAGTTTTCGGTTAATTCAATTATAGCATGAATAATAAACATTTATCATGAAATAAGGAAATATAAAATAAAAACTTTATTATTGCATCTAGGGCATATTTCCTTCAGTCTCCCACTTGCACTAGAGTCAATAATATAGTTCACATCGCCATGTGATTTAACACCAATAGTTCACATCTTTATGTGATTAACACCCATAGTTCACATTGCCATGTGACCAACACCCAAAGGGTTTACTAGAGTCAATAATCTAGTTCACATCACTATGAGATTAACACCCAAAGAGTACTAAGGTGTGATCATGTTTTGCTTGTGAGAGAAATTTAGTCAACGGGTCTGCCACATTCAGATCCATATGTATTTTGCAAATTTCTATGTCTACAATGCCCTGCATGGAGCTACTCTAGCTAATTGCTCCCACGTTCAATACATATCTAGATTGAGACTTAGAGTCATCTAGATCAGTGTCAAAGCTTGCATCAACGTAACTCTTTACGACAAGCTCTTTATCACCTCCATAACCAAGAAACATTTCCTTAGTCCTCTTAAGGATAATTTTGACCGTTGTCCAGTGATCTACTCCTGGATCACTATTGTATCCCCTTGCCAAAACTCATGGGAAGGCACATAACAGGTCTGGTACACAACATGGCATACTTTTTAGAACCTATGGCTAAGGCATAGGGAATGACTTTCATTCTTTCTCTATCTTCTGCCGTGGTCGGGCTTTGAGTCTTACTCAACTTCACACTTTACAATACAGGCTAGAACTCCTTCTTTGACTGATCCATTTTGAACTCCTTCAAAATCTTATCAAGGTGTGTGCTTTGCGAAAGTCCTATTAAGCGTCTCAATCTATCTCTATAGATCTTGATGCCCAATACATAAGTAGCTTTATCGAGGTATTTTATTGAAAAATACTTATTCAAGTATCCTTTTATGCTATCCAGAGATTCTATATCATTTCCAATCAACAATATGTCATCCACATATAATATTAGAAATGCTATAGAGCTCCCACTCACTTTCTTGTAAATACAGGCTTCTCCAAAAGTCTGTATAAAACCATATGCTTTGATCACCTCATCAAAGCATATATTCCAACTCCGAGATGCTTGCACCAATCCATAGATGGATCGCTGGAGCTTGCACACTTTGTTAGCACCTTTAGGATCAACAAAACCTCCTGGTTGCATCATATACAACTCTTCTTTAAGAAATATCCATTTAAGGAATGCAGTTTTGACATCCATTTGCCAGATTTCATAAAATGTGGCAATTGATAACATGATTCAGACGGACTTAAGCATCACTACGGTTGAGAAAGTCTCATCGTAGTCAATCCCTTGAACTTGTCGCAAAACCTTTTGCGACAAGTCGAGCTTTGTAGACAGTAACATTACCATTAGCGTCCATCTTCTTCTTGAAGATCCATTTATTCTCTATGAGTCGCTGATCATCGGGCAAATCCACTAAAGTCCACACTTTATTCTCATACATGGATCCTATCTCAGATTTCATGGCCTCAAGCCATTTATTGGAATCTGGGCTCATCATAGTTTTTTCATAGTTCGTAGGTTCGCCATGGTCTAGTAACATGGCTTCCAGAATAGGATTACCATACCACTCTGGTGTCGATCGTGTTCTGGTTCACCTACGTGGTTTGGTTGTAACTTGATCTGAAGTTTCATGATCATCATCATTAGCTTCCTCTCTAGTTGGTGTAGGCATCACGAGAATGGATTTCTCGGATGAGCTACTTTCCAAATTGAGAGAAGGTACAATTACTTCATCAAGTTCTACTTTCCTACCACTCACTACTTTCGAGAGAAGACCCTTCTCTAGAAAGGTTCCATTCTTGGCAACAAAGATCTTGCCTTTGGATCTGTGGTAGAAGGTGTACCCAATTGTTTCCTTAGGGTATCCTATGAAGACGCACTTCTCCGATTTGGATTCGAGCTTATCAGGCTGAAGCCTTTTGACATAAGTGTAGCAACCCCCAAACTTTAAGAAACGACAACTTAGGTTTATTACCAAATCATAATTCATACGGTGTCGTCTCAACGGATTTGGACGATGCCCTATTTAACGTGAATGCAGCTGTCTCTAATGCATAACTCCAAAACGATAGTGGTAAATCAGTAAGAGACATCATAGATCGCACCATATCTAATAAAGTACGGTTACGATGTTCCGACACACCATTACGCTATGGTGTTCCTGGTGGCACGAGTTGTGAAACTATTCCACACTGTTTTAAATGAAGGCCAAACACGTAACTCAAATAGTTGCCTCTGCGATCAGATTGTAGAAACTTTATTTTCTTGTTATGATGATTCTCCACTTCACTCTGAAATCCTTTGAACTTTTCAAATGTTTCAGTCTTGTGTTTCATTAAGTAGATATACCCATATCTGCTCAAATCATTTGTGAAGGTCAGAAAATAACGATACTCGCCGCGAGCCTCAACACTCATTGGACCGCATACATCGGTATGTATTATTTCCAATAAATCATTGGCTCGCTCAATTATTCCAGAGAACGGAGTTTTAGTCATCTTGCCCATGAGGCATGGTTCGGGACTGTGTGATTCCAAAAGCCCATCAGCATGGAGTTTCTTCATGCTCTTTACACTAATATGACCTAAACGGAGGTGCCACAAGTAGGTTTGGAAGTCACCTGAAGACTTACCACGAGTGTTGGGTGAGGTCTGTGTGACTTTAGTTCAAGGAGAATACGGTGAGGACTGTGTGTCCGGGACTGTGTGTCCTCGAGTTTAAATACTAAGCCGCTCCAACCAGACGTACAACTGTCACAATAGTTGGAACTGGTCTACAAATCATTTTATTCACCAAGCCAACTGGTTCTATTTCCTCAACTCTTTCATTTCGTCTTTCTTGTGTTGATGAACCCGATCATTACTATTTGAAGACTGTTACTGAAGACTTTCTCTAATTCCTCATTCCTAATTGTTCAGTCACATAGTATTCAGCCTGGTTATCCTGTTTACATGCTATCTATACTCTGTGCTTGTTTTCATTTCATCATGATGACTATGATGTTGCGCTGTTATGCTTATACCTGAGTACTTATTCCGCTGCTAGTGTGTCGTTGCTTTGGTATTTCTTCACCTAGAAATTCCTCAGTGATGAATTTGTAAAAATCACCTATTCACCCCCCTCTAGTCGATATAACGCACTTTCACTAAGCGTGTGTACCTAGGTGGAAGCACGATTCCGAGTCTACAACTAATTAAATGCAGGAAGCTTAGCACATATGCATTAGGGATTTGAGTAGTTAAGGCATTTAATATGCTTAGCACCTCATCTAAGCACCTTTGCTTGGAAGAGGTCTAAGAGGTTGGGCGTACACTTTGATGCACGCGATAACTGCCCGCATAGGTTCGGACCGCGGAAGCCATCTGAAAGTACGTTATATTGACTAGAAGGGGGGTGAATAGGCGATTTTTACAAATTTGTCACTGAGGAAATTCTACTCGAGGAATTTTCTAAGCGACGAAATACATGCATCAGATAAAGTACTCAGGTGCATGCATAACAAGGCAGTAGCATAGTCATCATGATGAAATGAAACATACACAGAGCACAAGTAGCTTGAAAATAGGATAAGTAGGCAGAAGACAATGTGATTGAAGAAATAAGGTTGAGGAAATTGAGAAAGTCTTCAGTCAAAGTCTTCAAATAGTAACGATCAATTTCATCAACACATAAGCGAGGAAATGAAAGAGTTGACGAAATAGAAATAGTAGCTCGGTGAAGACAGTGATTTGGTAGACCAGTTCCAACTGCTGTGACAGTTGTACGGCTGGTTGGAGCGGCTTGGTATTTAAACCAAAGGACACACAGTCCTTACCGTATTCTCCTTGAGCTAAGGTCACACAGTCCTTGGCAAATCACTCGTGGTAAGTCTTAGGTGACTTCCAAACCTTCACAAACTCGGTCACTCGGCGATCCACAATTCCTCTTGGATGCTCTAGACCATGACAACTAATCGTCTGGAAGATGCACAGTCTTCAAAAGTAAAAATCATCGGCTCAACACAGGAACAATCTCTTCAGTGATGCTCAATCACTTCAGGTTTTAGGTGTTGGGTTTTGGGTTTTTCCTCACTGATGATTTTCTCTCAGTCCTCGGAGGATGGGATGCTCTAAATGACAAGTGTCAATCTCTCTCTCTGAGGAGCCAACCAGCTACTGGTTGAGGGGGGCGGTTATTTATAGCCAGAGAACAACCCGACATGATAAGACATAAATGCCCCTAATGATATGACCGTTGGATGGATAAGATATTTTGGACAACTGGCACAAAGCACATCAACGGTCGGAAATTTGAACCATGAAATTCCTCAGGGCTATCATGTTCCTCACTATAGGCAATTCGCACTGGCGAATTCCTAACTCCTCAGTCAGAACAAATTCCTCAGAGACTAGAAGAACTTTGTCTCTGTCACTGAAGAAATTGAATGAACTGCAAGAGATTTCCAAAGGCTTCACTTGAAGGATTGGGTATGTGTAGGCTTTGAGATGAGCATCACTTGGAAATTTTTCCTTAGTATTACCTCGAGCCCCTTTAACATTGCGGTGTTTCCTATGACTCAAAAGAAGGAAATGAAACTACGAAAACAAAGTCTTCACGCTTCATAGTCCTTGCATCAATGTCTTCAAGGTCACATCAATTTTCTCATTTTCAATGTCTTCAAGAAAACCAAGTCTTCACATGAAGACATTCATTTTTAGGGGTCGACATTCATCGGATATATCAAACTCCTAAGAGACTTATAAGACCTGTGTACACTCACAAACACATTAGTCCCTTAACCTATAAGTCTTCAATACACCAAAACCACTAAGGGGCACTAGATGCGCTTACACCATCCAACACGGTCCTGTATTGATCCACAGGGTGGTCCGGACCATGATTTTCCCGTAAACTAGAACCAAATGTGGTTTTTTTTTGCAGGAATCCAGACATTAGAAACAACGAAATATGATGCCGCTGGCCCATCCAAAAGGAAGGCGGAGCCCGTGCTTTTGTAGCAACCCGCACTGCTTCAGCGCCAAAATCCACCACTCTCTTCCTCAATCCCCCGCCACTCTCCACCCAATTCCTTCCCTTTTCTCCCACCCTCTCCTTCCTTTGGCCACCGATGCATGGAACTGTCGGAGAACTTGTCAAAGATGGAGGTGGCGGAGGTGTAGGAGGATCCGAGCATCACGCTCGCCCGAAAGATCAGCTCGGCTATGCGGCAAAATCATCGTGTCAAAATGAAGGCCGCAACAGAGGGGAAGCTCAAGAAGCGGATGTTCGCCAGTGGGCGTGGTGGTCGTGGTAGATGCAAAATACGTCTTGGTGAAGGCCGCGGTGCCCAGACGGGCACGCCCATAGTACAAATGACGCCATGGGCGGAGCATTGCAAGTCTCTGTACTTCTACGCCGCCAAGTAGCTAGGAACAGTCGCCGGGAAGGTGCCTTACATCGTCGACATTAACGCGGCATCGCTCTTCTCCGGGTGTTCTTTGCCGCACCTTGTCTGGACGCAAACGGCGGGCAGGGAACAAATAGGTGACCACACTTTGTTCGCTACAATGCCTAGAGCGGGGAACCTGGCGTACGACGACCCGTACAGGGAGATGCTCGACATCATCCACGATGGATGCTACGGAGCAGGATGTGGCTATGAGGATGGAGCGGTGGATGACTCGGATCCCACCCAGTCTAGCAACTACCCGCATCAGCAGTCCTACACCCAGACGGACATGCAGCTGTCCTACACCCAGACAGACACGCAACAGTCCTACACCCAGACCGGCATTGGCACACAGTAACAACATCATTGGGTCGTTGGACAACAGCAGCAGGAGGAGGAGGACGGCGAGGACAATGATACAGATGATACAGACGGCGATCCAAAGAAGAACACTAGTAGAAAAACGACCTTTAATACTGGTTCGTAAGGACCTTTAGTCCCGGTTCGTAAGGACCTTTAGTCCCGGCGACTAAAGGTATCCCCCTCTCTTTATCCCGGTTCAACACGAACCGGGGGCAAAGGCCCACCACGTGGCACGAGCCCGCGCCGGGGGCTGGGAGACCTTTAGTACCGGTTGGTAACACCAACCGGTACTAAAGTTTTTTTTAAAAAAATAATAATAAAAAATGATTTTTTTTCTTCTGATTTTCAAATTTCTGAATTATTTGACGATTTAATCTCTAATCACCCCTCACATTGCTCTAACCACCCCTCTGCATTCCAAATCGTCTAACTTCCTGGCTAGTCACCCATCCTCTCACTACTCCAGTCTGAGCACGCTTAACTTCCGAGTTCTATTCCCGCTAGTTCCAAGTTTGCACTTGTTGTTTACCTGGCAATAGTAAGCTGTCAGTCCTATTAACCCTCACGAGTTTAGCTTGAGCATGAAGTCACACGTTTCACAGTTTGAGTTTGAAACTATTATTCTAAAAAATAATAATTATTTAGTAACACTAATATTTCTTGAATAAGTAGTTTGACCATAGTTTGACCAGATTTGACAATAATTTGACCACAATTTGACCAAAATTCAAAAAACTAAAATAATAATTTAGTAACACTAATATTTCTTGATATGTAGTTTGACCATAGTTTGACCATATTTGACAATAATTTGACCACAATTTGACCAAAATTCAAAAAACTAAAAGAATAATTTAGTAACACCAATATTTCTTGAATAAGTAGTTTGACCATAGTTAGACCATAGTTTGACCAGATTTAACAAAAAATCATAAAAACTAAAATTTAAGGATATCTTTTTTTCCTTTCAGAATTTGAGGATTCAAAACATTTGCAAACAGGCCTACGGCGGTCAAAATCGGATGCGGATTTTTGTGCTGATTTTTTTGATATATTATGCGTTTTTTTCGACATCGTCTGCAAAAGATATGGTCATTTTACTTTTTCCTAACACTTTTTTGCAAAACATGTCGAAATTTATGTTTTTAAATTTCCCTAAATACTAGATGTAGTAACATAACTACATCTCAAAGGATTTTAATTTTTGAAGTTTTTATCATTTTCTTTTGTTTTTTAAAACAGAAAAGGCGTTACAGGGGGGGAGGTAGAGTTTGAAAATTGCCCTTTAGTCCTGGTTTGTGTCTCCAACCGGGACTAAAGGTTAGAACCCTTTTGTCCCGGTTTGTGACACAAACCGCATCAGAGGTTAGACCTATAGTCCCGGTTTGTGTCACAAACCGACTAAAAACTCGTGGGGCCCGACCGATGCCACTGTCACCACCCCTTTAGTACCGGTTCGTGGCACGAACCGATACTACAGGTTCAACACGAACCGGGACTAATGCATAGCCGTTCGAACCGGGACTAATGGTATCATTAGTGTCGGTTCATTTACAAACCGGGACTAAAGAGCTGAACATTAGGTAGTTTTTATACTAGTGGAAGGGTAGAGGAGAAAGCTTTACCGTGCGGGAGGACGAGCTATTTTGCTATGCATGGTTGGCCACTAGCCTCGATCTGCTCCATGGCACGGAGCAAAAGGCACAACATTTTGGAACAACATGCATATTTGGTTCCACGAACGCAAGCATTTTGCCCCTACTTCGACGGGGTCATTCGCAACCGTGAATCCAAGTCCCTCAACCATCAATGGTACACCATCCAAGAGGCCATGTCGAAGTATTGCGGGCACTTGAAGCATCTCATCGCACGGTGGCCTAGCGGTGCACAAATCACCGAGCAAGTAAGTTGATCACTAGTCGGACATGCTTAGTTTTGTTGCTCACTAGCCGGGCATACTTATTTTTGTTGCTCACTAGTCGAATATGCTTAGTTTTGTTGTTCACTAGCCGGATATGCATTGTTGACATTGTTTCACTTTGTAGCCTTCTCATGCCTGTTTGGTGTACAAGAAATCGGAGAAGAAAAACTTCACCGTCATGCATTGTTGGTTGAAATTGAATGGGCAACCAAAGTGGAACCTTTTCATAGCCAAGACAACCGCCCAAGCCACCGAGAAAGAAACCGGTGACCGTAACGACCCAACCCAAGAACCGCCGAATAAGGTTAGAAATTTTTTTAGGGGGGAGAAGTGGGAGGAGGAGAGGGCGAAGCGAGAAGGTGCGGCGGCCAAGCTAACAGAGAGGTTAGAGGACATCTCGTCGAAGAAGGAGGAGGCATGCGTGAAGCGCTCGGACCTCAAGGAGGAGAAAAAGGCGAAGAGATTCAAATTGTTGGTAGAGGCGACGGACAAGAAGCTCAAGCTCGAAGAGAGGAGGACCATGATCGAGGAGAGGAAGGTCGCGCTCGAGGACAAGAAATTGGAGATCACCGCCGAAGCGAGGATGCCAAGATATTGACCTTGAATCTGGACTCTTTGGACGCCGACACAAAAATGATCGTGCAATCCGCCCGCTACCAGATGTTGTAGCTGCGTAAAGATCAGTTGATAACGGCAGGCCATGAGGACGAGGCGGATGCGGACGCAGAAGCTGTCTACGCAGCGGCGACGACACCCTGATTGGGAGCAGACGGCTGGGACTGCCGATCCGGTAGGGCAAATAATTGCACGGACTGCGGGCTAATGTTCTTTTGTATTCGGGCATGTAAAAGCTAAGCATACTTCCCTTTTTTTGTTGTTATCGGGCATGCGATCCGGCGTGCTGTGTGGATTAGTCTAAATTTGAATTTCAAATTCCCTTTACTGACAGATATATACACGATAGCATTGTACGGTGGCATTTCGCATTCGTGTTCATGAACAGACCCGGAAGGAAATTTACGGGTCGCCGTTAGAAATGCCCCAACCAAGCGACGGAGAAAGCCCAATGCAAGGTGACTTCCACATGTGTTTGCTTGCTAGTACGTATAGTACTGTGCTTTGCTCATCCCTCCCAAAACAGAAGCATGCAACAACAGGTAACTCTCGCGTAAAGCCAAGAACAAGTACCACTACCACTACCACATACAGCAGAAGCCATGAGCATACACTACCACATGTCCTCTTCGCATTTATAGGAAGATTTGCATCCAAAGAAATTGTCCGTGTACGTACGGTGTACCCTCAGCTTTCAATAACGCCTGTTTTGCACCAAACCAACGGCGTCCTTTTCTTTGCCGTGGATCGTACTACGTGCATACTACTTACATTCGTACTGCCAGTACCAATACTTCCGTCCTTGCCCCGAGAACAATTGCGTGCTCACGCACACACCATTACACCAAGCACAAGACACGCCGTAAAAAGAAAGATAAGATCTGTTTAGCAGACAAGTGAACCAAACCAAACCATTTCCTGACAGCTCTCTGCCGCTGTCTACCAACGAGCCAGAAGCTCGAGTCGAGAAGCGCTGTGCCTGCATGGTACTGTGTCGCACAGCCGTAGGAGTATTTCTTCTTCTTCGTCGTCGTCGTCATGATGCATGAGACAGGGCGCGCGGCCATGGCAGGACACGTGAGCTTAACTAAATGGCCGCCGGCCCGCCCGCGCGCCCCCTTTATCTTTACTCCTCGCCTCTCCCCGCCTCCTTTGCCCGCTTCTACGCCTCCGCTTTTCGGCCCTCTCCCTTTTATTTTTTGTTTTCGCCGCTCCGTAATCTATGTTGCGCGTGGACCCCATATCAGTAGTACGGGAGGAGGGAGGTTTTAAAGCCGTTGCGTTGCGTTGCTTTGGAGGATGGATGATGAGGTTGACGTCGTGCTGGGTCGGGTCGCGCCTCGGGCCGCGTGTGACGCACACTGACACAATGGAGTATTCTTCTGTTGCTCTTTTAATGACCGGGATTAAGATACTACCACTACTGCACACAATTCTCTACAGTGGTAGAGTAGCTTCTTCGTACAGGCAGCCACGCAGTGGGATGATGCAGAAGAAGGGCAGGCTTCCCATGGATCTTGACCTTGACCGCATAGTTTCGCATGGATTTGATTTGTTCGTTTGTTATTATTGCTACGATTACTTTTTCTGCTAGGTGTATTTTACAGTCTTGATGAATGAAAGCCAATAATGCTCTTCTTACAGTACTCCCTCCGTTTCTTTTTACTCCGCATATAAGATTTGGTCAAAGTCAAACTACACAAAGTTTGACCAAATTTATATAAAAAAATATGAACATCTACAATACTAAAACCATATAGTTTGAAAATATGTTTCATGGTGCATCTGATAATATTGATTTCATATTGTGAATGTTTATATTTTTTAATATAAAATTAGTCAAACTCTACAAAGCTTGACTTTGACCAAACCTTATATGCGGACTAAAAAGAAACGGAGGGAGTACAAGATTGGGAGGGAGGAGTAAACATGATGCCAAAATCCAACGAGAAACGGGGCGAGACTTGGGACCCCATTCCACTCAATTCAATTCAATTTAAAGTGGACACAAAGCTAATCTCCGGGCACCACAGCACGTACCGCCCAAAATAAATAGGGCGTCCAGCAATTGGCATAAGTGCAGCACAAGCTAAGGCTGGTCGTAATGGTAGTATCATAGCTAGTATCATGCATGCCAACTAGGCAATTTTGATGAGGTGTCATAGCATTAAATGTAGAAAGAGAGGGTGTAGTATCATATCATGATACCGTATCATATTAAATGCTATGCCACTTTGTGTCATGCATGGCAATAAATAGAGTACAACATGATACTAATATATGATACTATGCATTAGGGAGGTAGTATCATACACTAGTATCATATGCATGATACTAGTATATGATACTCCCCATTACAACCAGCCTAAGGACGGGGGTTGCTTTCGGCCGCGGCGATTTACAGTTACAGACAACAACGTCTACAAACCTCATTCAGTTGTTTCCCACGGCCACGAGCACCCCCAATCTCTTAACTGTGCGCAGCTGTTTTCGAAAACAAGCCGGGGGATCTCGTGCTCCACCCGAAAAGCGCAAGCGAACAAGGGCGACAGCGACTAATCCGGCCAGTCTCACATCGGCTGGAAAGCAACCCCCTCCAGCTCCAGCTCCAGTCCCGGCCAAAATTTAAGCCCCGTCCCCAAAAGTAAGGATAGGGATCCATGGCTTAGAGGGTGCTTGGATACGTTTTAGTCCCATGACTAAAAGTAGTGGGACTAAAACTTGCTAGTCTCACCCATGCTTGGATCCAAGTACTAAAGAGACTAAAATGAAGTTATTGAGCATTTATTATCCTTCAAACCATCCAATCCAGAACTCGCGTGTCTTTAAGGAGAGAATTAAATGAGGAGAGAGAGGCTAATACATATTTTAGTAGGTTTCATGTGACTAAAAAGTTTTAGCCTCAAGACTAGTTCTAGCCTCTCTTTAGTCAGGGGTGCTTGGAACTTTAGTGTCTAAAAGAGACTATTTTTAGTCAGACTAAAAATAGTCCCTTGCATCCAAGCAGGCTCTTAATCGCCGCCATCGAAACCAAACCTACTACTACATCTAATCGAAGCAGAAAAAAAAGCCACTGTCACTGGGCTAGCCGCGCTCTCTCGCCTCGCCACCCTCGGCCTGGGCTCGGGGTCGGGCCACCATTACTCCCACTCCACCTTCCCCGTTTCAATTCACTCCAGTCCAGTCCAGTCCCCACACTCCCCCCAACTAAAAGCTCTCTCTTTCCTTCTCTCTCTCTCTCTCTCTCTCTCTCTCTCTCTCCGCCATGGCCGCCTACTCTTCCTCCTCCTAGCGCGCGCCCCACCGCCAGCACCGCGATCCAGATCCCACCCACCGCCCGCCCATGGGGGGCTGCCACGCCAAGCCGCGCACACGGGACGCCGACGGCGCCTCCCCGCCGCCGCCCGCGCCGGCCACGCCCCCGCCGGCCTCCTCCACGGCGCCCGCCACGCCGGCCTCCAAGAAGCACTGGACCTCCTCCCCCTTCTTCCCCTTCTCCACGCCCAGCCCCAGCCCGGCGCACCACCTCTTCTCCTCCTCCTCCGCGGCCTCCCCGAGGGCCTCCTCCAAGTCCCCCGCCCCGCCGGGCTCCAAGTCCCCGGCGCCCACCACCCCGGCCAGGCGCCTCCTCCGCCTGCCCTTCCCGCCGCCCTCGCCCGCCAAGCACATCCGCCAGGCGCTCGCGCGGAGGCACGGCCCGTCGCGCCCGGCCATCCCCGAGGAGGGCGGCGACAGCGACGGCGGGAGGGGCCTCGACAAGGGCTTCGGCTTCAACAAGGGCTTCGCCGCCAAGTACGACCTCGGGGACGAGGTCGGGCGGGGCCACTTCGGATACACCTGCGCCGCCAGGATCAGGAAGGGGGCGCGCAAGGGGGACGCCGTCGCCGTCAAGGTCATCCCCAAGGCCAAGGTCATGACCTACCCGCAACTTCTGCAAACGCATTTTTTTTTTCTGAAAGTTGATGCCGCGCTAGTTTAGATTTGTGAATTTCTGTTGGATAATGCGCTACTCTCATGACTTTTGTGCTTTTGAATGATGCCGTATAAATGTCCTAACAGAGAAAGGTAAAGCATGTTTTCCTGAAAGCAACTACTCACTAATCTAATCTAAGCAAAGTTTTTGAGAACTGGATGCATGCCTGTTCATTTCCTAAGAAACGTGGCCCCTTCTTGTCTACAGGAGTATAGTGAGTAGATGTGCCTTGTTACAGGTGTTCCCTGACATCATGGGCAGGGTTCATGTACTAACATGCTATTGATCCGCATCGTGCAATGTGAAAAGAATATCTGATTTTATCACATGCAGCATACCTGTATATATAAGAATAATATGGATTACGAGATCTTCTACGTTCAGCATTGTTGCATGGCACGTACTAGGTAACATATTAAATCATGTGCTGTAAAATAATAAATACACCCACTTGAATGTTGAGATCTGAGTAAGTCCTGTCATTTTTTGTTATGGAGTTTACACTTGATATTCTGTAACTACTTTGCCTATTGCTCTTTTATCGCTGTGCGGTCTGGTTTAAGCTCTCCATAGTTGCAATCTGCGTTATTTGGGTCACCACATTTCAGTGCCTTACTTGAGGATTAATACCATCATTTTGCCGTAGCTAGGCATGAACTTAGTTCCTCAGTCCTCGTATGTACATTTTTTTAGTATCATCTGAAGTTGCTCTAATCTCTTGTCAGATGACAACATCCATTGCTATAGAGGATGTCCGGAGGGAGGTGAAAATTTTGAAGGCTTTAGCAGGGCACAAGAACCTGGTTCAGTTTTATGATGCATATGAGGACAATGAAAATGTCTACATAGTCATGGAGTAAGTTCCAGTACCTTGATAGTCACAATGTGTTTTGACTTCAATTTTACATGCTATGAGGATACATCTCCTTAAGATGTCAAGTAGAGTAGAGTAACTTTTTGCCCTCTTTATCAATACTCTCAACTACAAGAAACAAACTCACTGAATAATCAGTTCCATTTTATTAACCCAACTTCAAAAGTTTTCCACAGTCCCTTTTTATTACGTAAGATTCTTTGATCTACTTATTGTTTGTGCGGCAATAATTACCTATCAGAAGCATATAATGTGTTATCTTGTGTGCTTAAAAACGTATTTAACAACCATATGTTATTTCATCCATATGTCTGGACGGTTAGTTACCTTTTCAGTTCTTAGGTTAGTTCTTGTTCTTAGGTTAACTACTGGCAGTTTAAATAATCTGGTAGCTATCACTTGATAATGCATGATGAAAATGAGCATACATTAATGTCATTTGGAGCAGCCACACTGTTTTTAATATGCTTGCAGTGCAACTGGATACTCTTTTATTTTCCCGCCCAATTGCCCAAAGTTGACAACAAATATTTCGCCAATAAAAAGGATTTCCAGATATGGCCAAATTCGGATGATGTCATTACTGCAGGTCGTTGAATGTTGCCTTATATTAGGCATCTTTTTTTTGGCATCTATATTTAGCTTCTATACCTTCTGCTGATGGGATCCCTGCACACTCTACTCTGGATTTCAAATGCCATGCACGCTATGTTTAATTTTTAAAAAATATTTAATTAAAAATCCCATTGTTTAGGTTGTGTGAGGGCGGGGAGCTTCTGGATAGAATACTTTCCAGGTAAGCTACAAGTAAACTTACATTATGTTATACAACATCATGGTTTATTACGAAATACTTTAATATGGCTTATGTTTTGCATTCATTTTAAGTAGAGGTGGAAAGTACTCCGAGGATGATGCAAAGTCTGTCCTGGTGCAAATATTGAATGTTGTCGCTTTTTGCCACATTCAAGGAGTGGTTCATAGGGATCTCAAACCAGAGGTGAAGTGCCTTTTCAGTTTTACCTGCATCTCACCAGTTGTCATCATTACCATGTTTGAGATATTAGAAAGTGATGATTGAAATAGTGCCGGTAAACGAACCATGTCTTTTAAGGCAAATGGCGATAGTTACCTGTTTCTACTTCCAATGTTCGAACCTCCTTTTCGAAAGAGAAAAATTACACTATCCCAAAAGACGTATAATTTGTTCATGGCATTCCTTAGATGGTGTATTTATTGTAATTGCCTTTCTCTTCTCCTATGAATAAGATCTATTTTTACTGTTTTTGTATTTGACATTGCAATGGATTTCTAAAATGCTGTGTTTTTTCTCTTCAGAATTTTCTTTTTACTTCGAAAGATGAGAACTCTCAACTTAAGACAATTGACTTTGGATTATCAGATTTTGTAAAACCAGGTCAGTTTCTTGCTCATCAATCTGTATATCTATTAATTTGTTGATTTGTACTTGCCATCAGTGAAGATAATACCATCCATTAGCACTTTTTTAATGCAGTGTTCTAATACCTTATGCAGATGAGAGACTAAATGATATCGTTGGAAGTGCTTATTATGTTGCTCCGGAAGTTCTGCATAGATGCTATAGCACAGAAGCGGATGTCTGGAGTATCGGTGTCATTGCATATATTCTCCTTTGTGGCAGCCGCCCTTTCTGGGCACGCACTGAATCTGGCATATTCCGTTCTGTTCTCAAAGCTGACCCCAGTTATAATGAGGCACCTTGGCCTTCTCTGACTCCAGAAGCAATGGACTTTGTTAAGCGCTTGCTGTGCAAGGATCCACGTAGAAGGATGACTGCAGCACAAGCTTTAGGTGAGTTTCAATCTCTCTGTATGGATCGAGTTTAAACTTACATTGCTAACTCTGCCTTATATTATGTTTTTCAGGTCATCCATGGATTAGAAATTACAATGACATTAAGATGCCATTGGACGTCCTTATATTCCGTCTTATCAAAGCTTATATTCGTTCTTCATCATTACGTAAAGCTGCTCTGAAGGTCTGCAGTGATAAAACCTGTTCTGATTTTTCTCCTGTTGTTCCACATAGATATATGCTGTTGCTTCTTCAAATTTGGACTTGCTTCTATATTACAGCATTTTTCTACCCAGGGCTTTGAATGGTTGTGCAGTAACCTAGTATTTATCATTATAACATGCATACAATTTCCGTAAATGTTTTTTCGGGAGCCTACTTTTTGTACCATACCTTTATAAGTTCCAGAACGAAATGTTGGACAGTTATATTTTCTTTCAATCCTCTCCTGTTAAAAATAACTTAGAAGGGGGATGCCACTTTATTTGAAATTCAAATTTGTGCTCTCAAGCTTTTCTTTTGACACCCATGCCTGATCTCTTTTACTTTTCTCTGCAAGCTGCAGCCATTGACGTATCTTTCTTGATCCACTACAGGCTTTATCGAAGACTTTGACTGTTGATGAGCTTTTTTATCTCAAAGGGCAGTTTTCCTTATTGGAACCTGATAGAAATGGATGCATCACCCTAGATAATATCAGAATGGTTGGTTCATCTTAGAGCTCTGAAATGTTCTCTCCCATTCATTTTGAAGCCACGCTGCTGACTCTTCCTGTTTCATCCTCTTTAGGCCTTAACAAGAGAAGCCACAGATGCGATGAAAGAAACACGAGTTCAGGAGATTCTTGTCTCGGTACCTTACTTATGTTGTTGATCTTAAGACATCATTTTCCTCCAGCACAAATTGTACTCACTGTATACCTGAATTGTCTTTTCAGTTGAGCGCTCTTCAGTACAGAAGAATGGACTTCCACGAGTTCTGTGCAGCTGCAGTAAGTGTTCACCAGCTTGAAGCATTAGACAGATGGGAGCAACATGCGAGATCCGCTTATGAAATTTTCGAGAAGGATGGCAATCGAGCTATCGTAATTGACGAACTAGCTTCAGTATGTGATGTCTTCCTCTCCACCCATGTTCATTTCCTAACTGACAAAAATTGGAGTCCCTTCACACATTTCCTGTGGTGTTTCAGGAGCTTGGTCTGAGCCCCTCCGTGCCGCTGCACGTGGTTCTGCAGGACTGGATCCGGCACACCGATGGGAAGCTCAGCTTCCTCGGGTTTGTCAAGTTGCTGCATGGCATGTCCAGCAGGTCCCTGTCAAAGATGAGATAGCTGTTGATAATCTCTAACGACAGTACAAATTCATGCTGCCCCAGCCCCAGCCCAACTTAGCAAGCAAGGCCAAGACTGCACACCGAGGTCGACACGACACGGCGCTGCCTGCGCTAGAATCCGCCTGGTTTTGCCACTAATTCGAGTATAGAGTTCTGTTTGCGGTCGCCCGTGTACTGATCATCACCATCTTCTTCAAAGTTCATCAGCATCATCTTTTAGTAGGTTAGGAAAAGGAAATTTCACCCGTGTCTCGGCAACATGTGATGCCTCTAACAGTCTCTTAGAATAGCCCGCCCAGTCGTGTCCTGTTGCTGTGGGCAGCGTTGTAAAATGCCCCCGTTCATGTAACTGGAGCAGAGTCGCCCTTTTGTCGTCAGTGTGCCGTTATATTGATTGAGTTCAAGATGCTTGAATTTTGTGCTGCTCATACGATTTTTGCTTCAACTTTCTTGCTAATTGTCTTTACTAATTGTGATCAAGTCGGTGGTACAAAGCTATCCCGGTTTATTCGATGTCCTATTTTAAACTCCTTTGGCCTTTGCGAGTATATTAATGCTAGAAGTGGCTTGGGTTAGGTTTCTGTGATTTCGAGTTGTTTAACCTTGCACTTCCAGCAAGGCAAGCATGGAGATTATTAGAAAAACCTAGCTCTTTGAGTGCAAGAATACCGAAGGCGGTTTACTATCCATATAGCTCAATCCTTGATATGAATCTTGGCTCTCTCATCCATCATAAATCTGGAGATCAATCATTAAAGTACGTGATATTCTAGCTCAAGGCTTATAAAAAGAATAGGTGACGGAGCCTCCACTGAAATATTGTGTCACAACTGGCTTCCTCGACAAGGGACGATGAGGCCAATTACTACACGTACAAAGGCAAACATTAGCATCGTATGTGAGCTCATAGATGAGATGTAGAAATGCAAACATTAAGGTGTTTTTACAAAGACTTGCCCAACAGTGATTCCATGTTATTATCTTCTTCACCGTCGAAATATGTCTAGCACTTGCTCGTTATGTGGTTGTCAAGACTCATGGCAACATTCCTTGATTGATTGCTCGGCGTCAGCTCTTCCTAATGAAGAAGTTCATGAGTATATGATCGACACAACGGAAGTTAATGCTAAGCACTAGCTATTTTATATGATGGGATCATTATCACATGCATATTTCATACATATGGTGATGACTCTTCGAGGGTTTGGACGGGTTGGCGCAAAGCTATACATGAGAACGAGTTTTAATCGCCAATGCCCACACACATGTTCATCAATTCCTTTCTGTCTGACCTTGATATTACTACAAATAAGTTGTAGAATACTGTTCATGTGAGCAGTGGAAGACCACAACGACTTCCTTGGATTCCTCCCCCGATTGGTCTTTATGAAGCTCAATGTTGATGGTGCACTATCTAGAAAATGGCGACAAAGGAGTTGTGGCTGGTGTATGCCAGGATCAATCAGGCCTATATCTCGGCTAATTGTTGGTAACTTACACGATTATCTCTGATATTTCAACATTTGAAGCCCTAGCCTGTCGAGAAGCTCAAACTCTAGCGGGTGATCTGCTGGCCAAACGCTTACTCAACGCCTCCGACTGTGCAACCGTTGTGAAGGACATATTGAAATGCAACAGGAAGGCATGGTGCCATCATAAGGAAATCATTGCTCATGCAAGGGATTTTGAGGACTGTCGTGTTGTCTATGGAGGTCGTAAGAGTAACCATAAGGCGGATGGTCTAGCTAAATTCTCATTATCTTTAGATGCTGGTTGCCATATTTGGCTAGTTGCGCTACTTGATATGGTAACAATCCCTTTGAATGTCGTTGCCAATAAAGTGCAACAATGTTCCCTAAAACAAATAACCAAAATTTTGAGTGTCTAATTTATTTGGTAGGACGAAACTGAGCTCAAACCAAACGCACGTTTGAGGAATGTGAGACTTTTTTTGGGAAGATGGCATGTGAGACTTGCGAGAAGCTCTCAACTATTTTTAGATACCATAATTATTCTAATGTATCACTACAACTGTTTTTGCCTACGCTCATACTTTCATGTTTTGTGATAATTTACTAATATTCAAAAATTCGCTTCCCGTGAACCAACCTTAGTCATGGGTTCGTCGTCCCAAAAGCTAGTCCCGGATATGTGAGGTTCTTCTGGCGACGTTGATCTCGCCACCACAACATGCAACACCGCCCTTGCCCCTTGAAGCATTCAGTGATGATTTTTCCACCACAACATTCAACACCGCCCATGCCCCTTGAAGGATTCAACTACTGTCGTCCCTTGATGGTCATCATCTTGATAACATGTCACTGTCATCCGCTTCTTCCATTGAAAGCACAAGTGCTCCCTGGGTGGTTTTGGTAATTAATGTCAACATATCTCTTGTTGGACTAATACCTTTACCTAGTATATTTCAGATCAGTTCAACAATGACATGGAAAGGACAAGAGGATGTGGAACCCCTTCAAAATGCGAAGGACAAAGATTGGCAAAAGCTCAAGACTCTTCATTTTATTTTAGTGATCCAAGATCATATTGAGTCCATAGGAAAGCCAATACTATTAAAAGGGGATGAGGTGTTGCTTAATAGTCTATTTGCTCAAAGTGCTTAGTGATATTGCTCCAAAACCCTCAACCACTTTCCCACTCGAAATATGTCCAAAACCCAAAGTCAAACTCGGCCCCACCGATTTGATCTATCCGGCGCCACTGAGTTCAGTTGACATAGCCACTGCCAGAAACCCTAGACAATTCGGTCTCATCGATACGGATCTCAGTCCCACCGAGATGGCATTGCAAACTCTCTATTTCCCTTCGTAACGTTTTGGTCTCACCGAAATGAGCATTGGTCTCCATTGCTTTGGTTTAATCACCATTGGAGGAAGATGGGTGAGTCTACGGTTGGGAGTATTAGACGTAGAGTGCCTATGCTTGACGGAGAGTTCTATAGTGCTTGGAAAAATGAGATGCTTGAGATTCTCAATGAATATAATTTTAACAAGTATATTACTAGCCCTTGTGCGCCTCCTATTGATCCCTTGCATCCTACCCCTAATGAGTATCTTGACATGACCCGCAACCTTAGAACTATTGATTTTATCATAAGAGGATTGCCTAGAAAATTTGCTTGTATGCTTGTTGTAAGGGCATATTTCTCCCTATGTGGTTTTGGTGATTGATGAGAGTGCATTTGCGGAGTAATCGTGTGCATTGAGCATTTCAGATATCTCATGTTGAAAGTGCAACTATCCTTAGGCGGTTTTGGTAATTCATAACAACATATAGCTCATTGAGCTAATGCTATTCCAAGACTATTATTTCAGGAAAGCTCAATGAATGGCATGGCATGGATGATGAAAGTGGATCCCTCAAAATACTAATGACAAAGGATTGGCTCAAGCTCAAAAGCTCAAGGCTCTTCATTTTACATTTTAGTGATCCAAGATCACATTGAGTCTATAGGAAAAACCAATACTATCAAGGAGGGATGAGGTGTTGCTTAATGAGCCTCTTGCTTCATGTGCTTGGTGATATGCTCCAAAACCCTCAGCTACTTTCTCACATCCACAAATGACCTAAACCTAAAGCCAAAATCGGTCACACCGATTCTTTCTATCCGGCGCTACCGAGTTCAAATGTCATAGCCACTGCCACAAACCCTAGGCAAATCGGTCCTACCGATAGGGATCTTGGTCTCACCGAGATGGGATTGTAATATCTCTGTTTCCCTTCGTAACGTTTCGGTCTAACCGAAGTGAGCGATCGGTCCCACCGAGATTGCAATGTAAACTCTCTGTTTCCCTTTTGTAACATTTCGGTCTCACCGAAAAGAGCAAATCGGTCCCACCGAGCTTACCTGACCAACTCTCTAGAAAGCTTGTTACCAAAATCGGTCTCACCGAGTTTGTGTAATCGGTCTTACCGAGATTACGTTATGCCCTAACCCTTACCGAATTGGTCCTACCGAGTTGCATATCAGTCCCACCGAAAATCCTAACGGTCACTAGGTTTACTAAATTGGTCCGACCAAGTCTGTTGAATCGGTCCCACCGAGTTTGATAAATTGTGTGTAACGGTTAGATTTTGTGTGGAGGCTATATATACCCCTCCACCTCCTCTTCATTCATGGAGAGAGCCATCAGAACAAACCTACACTTCCAACTTACCATTTCCTAGAGAGAACCACCTACTCATGTGTTGAGGCCAAGATATTCCATTCCTACCATATGAATCTTGATCTCTACCCTTCCCCAAGTTGCTTTCCACTCAAATCTTCTTTCCACCAGATCCAAATCCTATGAGAGAGAGTTGAGTGTTGGGGAGACTATCATTTGAAGCACAAGAGCAAGGAGTTCATCATCAACGCACCATTTGTTACTTCTTGGAGAGTGGTGTCTCCTAGATTGGCTAGGTGTCACTTGGGAGCCTCCGACAAGATTGTGGAGTTGAACCAAGGAGTTTGTAAGGGCAAGGAGATCGCCTACTTCGTGAAGATCTACCGCTAGTGAGGCAAGTCCTTCGTGGGCGACGGCCATGGTGGGATAGACAAGGTTGCTTCTTCGTGGACCCTTCGTGGGTGGAGCCCTCCGTGGACTCGCGCAACCGTTACCCTTCATGGGTTGAAGTCTCCATCAACGTGGATGTACGATAGCACCACCTATCGGAACCACGCCAAAAACATCCGTGTCTCCGGTTGCGTTTGAATCCTCCAAACCCTTCCCCTTACTTTCTTACAAGTTGCATGCTTTAATTTCCGCTGCCTATATACTCTTTGCATGCTTGCTTGAATTGTGTGATGATTGCTTGACTTGTCCTAAGATAGCTAAAGTCTGCCAAAACTCTAAAATTGGGAAAAGGTTAAGTTTTTAATTGGTCAAGTAGTCTAATCACCCCCCCTCTGGACATACTTCAAGGTCCTACAAGTGGTATCAGAGCTTTGGTCTCCATTTGCTTTGATTTCCATAGCTTTTGGTGGTCATAGCCTTGGTTTCACAACCTAGGAAAGTATGGCGTCTAGTGAGGGAAATTATCACCGTAGAGGTCCTTACTTTGATGGTACTAATTTTGCTAGTTGGAAGCATAAGATGAAAATGCATATTCTCGGACATAACCCCGCCATTTGGGCAATTATTTGTATTGGCTTGCAAGGTGAATTCTTTGATGGGAGAGAGCCGAATCGTGAAGCTAACACGGAAGAATTGAAGATGGTGCAATACAACACTCAAGCTTGTGATATCATCTTCAATGGATTGTGCCCCGAAGAATTCAACAAAATCAGCCGTCTTGAGAATGCAAAGGAAATTTGGGATACTTTGATTGATATGCATGAAGGTACCGACTCCGTCAAGGAATCCAAGTTGGATGTGCTCCAAAGTCAGCTTGACAAGTTTAAAATGAAGGATGGTGAAGGTGTCGCTGAAATGTACTCTAGGCTTGCTCTTATCACAAATGAGATTGCCGGCTTAGGGAGTGAAGAGATGACCGACAGATTCATCATCAATAAGATCCTAAGAGCATTGGATGGAAAGTATGATATCGTGTGCACATTGATCCAATGATGCCAAACTACAAAGATCTCAAGCCAACGGAAGTCATTGGAAGAATTATTGCTCATGAGATGTCACTTAAGGATAAGGAGGAACTTCACAACAAGTCAAGTGGTGCTTACAAAGCCTCAAGTGAAGTCCCCACATCATCAAGTGAGAAACAAACCTTCAATGAAGAATTGAGCTTAATGGTGAAGAACTTCAACAAATTCTACAAGAGTAGAAGCAAAGAAAGAAGCTCCAAGTCAAGGTCTTACAATGACAAAAGATCTTCTAGTCGAGAGCAAAATTGCTACAATTGTGGGAGACCCGGACACTATTCCAATGAGTGTACGGCACCCTACAAATGAAGAGAAGATTCTCCAAAAATAAGAAGCAAAAGAGAAGAATCACAACCGAGAGAGAGAGGAGTAGAGATGATCGTTATGAACGAAGACCCTCACGGAGAAGCAAGGATTCGGAAAGGAAGGACAAGTCATCAAGGAGCTACACAAAACGAAGACATCAAGCTCATGTTGGTGAATGGGTATCCAGCTCTGACTCCGACAATCACTCCGAGAGAAGCTATCACTCTGACTCCGAATATACTCAAGATGAAGGTGTTTCCGGTCTAGCACCTGTGTCAACCAACTCCTAAGACATATTTGATTCACCAAATGAAGGAATTGGAAGATGCTTCATGGCCAAAGGTCCAAAGGTAACACATCCTGAGTATGTTGATTTCGATAGTGATGAAGATGACTTGCTTGTGGATGATGATTTACTTGTTGACAACTCTAGTGATGAATACTATGATGAAACGTCAATTAATCATGCTAATCAAGATAAAATGAATAACAATGATAAGGAGAAGATTGAGCTTCTAACTAAAGAACTAAACACTCTTAAGTTAGCTCATGAAACTATCTTCAAAGATCATCGAGAACTTTTAAGGGCTCATGAGAAGTTACGCTTTGAAAAGCTCAATCTTGAGCAAGAGCATGAGTTCTTAAAAGCAATCAATGATGATCTACATAAGAAAAGTTCTTCTTACATTGCCAAGCGTTTACTCTTATCTACTTACATGCCTCAAGTCAAGTCTAGTAACAAGTTCAAGAAAGATCCTTCCTCTAGTAGTAACAATAACAACGTCAAAACCAACATTGTGGCTTCTAGTAGTTCTCTTGATTCCACTAACGATTCTCTTAGCCAAGTTACACTTGAGCAAGAAAATAGCTTATTGAAGGGAATTATAGAGAAAGGTGTTTACAAGAGCCTTGCCGGGAGTAAGCAATTCGAGGAAATTGTACGCAAGCAAGGAAGGCAACGGAAGAATCAAGGTGTTGGTTTTGAACGAAAGTTCAATGCCAATGGAGTTGAGTGGGAAGAAGGTCAATACCCCAAGACGAAGTTTGTTCCTCAACAAGAGAAGTATGGTCCTACTTCCTTCAAAGGAACACAAGCACAAGATGATCTTCCACCACAAGACCACAAGAACAAAGGCAAGGACAAGCTTCAAGAAGAGATTGATGCATTTGAAGAAGCACCTAAGGCCTCGGTCAAGTGGGTTCCCAAGACTACGTCAAGTTCTACTTCATCAAGTACAACTACAACTCCAAGGATTCCCATCAAGATGATGTGGATCCCGAAGAAGAAGAACTAGAGAGTTCTTGAGTGTGACTCCGCCAACATTCTTCACTAATATCATTATGGCAAGAACAAGTGCAATCAACTTCCACATCTTGCACTAGTTCAAGGAGTCACAAACCCTCATGTTGGTAAGGCAAGGGACAAGGTAACCTAATGATTTCATGGACATCATCTTGTGTGTGCATCACTCTATGTCTATGGATATTCTTGTTTGTTCCTTGTGGGACTAACCCATGTAGGTAAGTTGAAAGTGCAACTCACTCCAAAGGATTGCTCCAAATGATCTACATCAACATTGAGCATCCACATCTTCAACACCTACATGAAGTCATCATCGACAAACCCCAAGGTTAGTTCATCCCTCTAAAAGGGGATCTCACATCTAGGGGGAGCTTAACTCTAAGAATTGAGTCAAAGCAACTCTAATGGTGTGAACACATCAATGCATTATGTAAAAGTGGTAACCCCACTTGAGCTTAAACAATGAGTATGACCTATGATCAAATGTTTTCATTTGACTCCTAAGTCAATATACTCATATATAGATGACCTAGTCATCGCCAATTGTTTGATAGATGCTAGAATTGGTTGTGCGTGTTTTGCCACATATTTCATTTGCCATCTTATTGTGTGAGCATGTTGGTGCATTTTTACTCATTCAAGGACATCCACTTGTTGTTTTGATTGATTGGCTCCTTTTTTTGCCAAGTGGATGGACAAGAATGCCTAAGAACCTTCTCTAGCTATCTATGCTTTTCTCATCTCAAACTCTATTCATGCTACATCACAAAATTTGATCAAGTCAGATTCGAACCACTCTGTGTGAGGAGCACTCGGAGTCCCCGATTCTTCATAGACTTAAACTTCCAAAACTTCTTTGTGATTCTCGGTCTGACCGATTCCTCCATTTCGGTCCTACCGAGATCACTAAGTCGATCTAGGTTTTCAATCTCGATGCAACCGATTTGAACTTTTCGGTCACACCAAGTTGCTGTAACTGTACACAGTTATGCATCTCGGTGCCACCGAGTTGTTCCACTCGGTCGCAACGACAGGGTCGGGCTATATATAGTCACGGGCAAAAATTTGGAAATTTCTCTGAACCTCTTCGCCCGCGCAATAGCTCGCTTTGCCATCAGGGTCTCCGGATCGTCTCCTCGTCGCCAGCCGCCTCCTGTCGCTGGTCTCCGCCGCCGTCAACGGATTTCACCCCCGCCGTTACTGCCGTAGCGAGTTCATCGCCAAGCTAGGGTATGGACTCGATCACTATGCTATCCTCGTCCGATTCCTAGCACATTGTGTTCTTAATGATTCTTGCCACGATTGAAATACTCCTATCCAGTCAATGCAATCCTTAGATTAGATGAGATTCGAAAATTTAGGGTTAGGTTTCCACCGAAACCATCTCGAACCCACCGAGTTGAAAAACGCAGTCCCACCGATTTGGCTAACGCCATTGCACTAGTAACTTTCGGTCTGACCGAGAATTGCTAATCGGTGAGACCGATTTTAGGACTTTGTGAAACCCTAGCAGTCTCGGTGCCACCGAACTGTGACTCGGTCCAACCGAGTTCATCAGTTTAGGTTCCAAAACTGCTTCGGTATCACCCATTTTGAAAATCGGTTGATCCGAAATACTTTCTGTGGAAAACTAAAACTGAACTTTTGAATCATTCTTTTGCAAAACTCTCTGCATTTTGTGATGCTCATCCACTCTATCTCATCTATAACTCTTCACAGGGTCAGTAGTCAGTGATTTGCAGCATGTCAGACCAAAGTGATAGCCAGAACAGGGAAGAAGAGCAGATTCACATGAGTGGGGGCACTAGTCCCTCCAGTTCCTCAGATGATGGCAGCAGGAGCACCCCAAGCAATCTTCCTAAAGCTGCCACCAGGACAAGGAAGAAGAGAACCTCAGATTCCGAGGATGAGGATTATAGAGCAGAAGAGGATGA
Organism: Aegilops speltoides; assembly: GCA_021437245.1. Lineage (NCBI taxonomy): Eukaryota > Viridiplantae > Streptophyta > Magnoliopsida > Poales > Poaceae > Aegilops > Aegilops speltoides. The sequence goes on from CM038142.1 coordinate 109,806,683, forward strand.
GGCTACCTCCAAGAAGGTAGTGCTCAAAAAGGAGTATGCCTTAGCACATAACACTAAACCTGGACTCAATAGGAAGGTTCCTGCCAAGAGGACACCTATGCTGAAGGTCAGAGGATCTACTCAAGCGCCTGAAAAGTCTGAACCCAAAGAGGCACCTGCAAAGAGAGTCACAACTTCCAAACCCAAGAAAGTTCCCACTGGAGAAACTATGAAGTTTTCCATTGAATCAGAAGATGAAGCTGCTCAGGATAAGAAGAAGAAGAGAGCCAGAACCACTACTGCCCAGGTTCTTGGAAATCCCTCAATGAGGAGAGACTCTGAAGAGGAAGAAGAGGTTGCTGCACCAGCACCCAAGGCAAAAAAGCTTATGGGTGATGCTATTAGATCAGGGGCTGCAACATCAAAGCCCAAGGAAGCACCCAAAGCTACCCCCAAGGCCAAGCTTGCACCAAAGAGGAATACCAGGAGTATTCCAGCTGCTGATAAGAACAAGGCCCCAGTGCCTGATGTTGCTGATGAGGAAGATGAAGAAGGACAAGTTCTAAGGAAGCTCAAACCCAAGATACCAGACCACAATGATGCCCATCCTGTGGCTGAGGACATGAACATCAGAAGAGACTCAGGGTTGAGGCTATGGAGGATGACAGATCCATATGCCACAAGGAGAAGGACTGCTGTTGATTACAGGTTCCATACAAAGGAACAACAGGACTTCTATGAGACAATCTTGTTGGACAAGAAGCCCATAGTGTGTGATATGAGGTGGGTCGACTGGACCTACATGAAAGATAATGAAGAACACTATCCTGGAGTGCAAGACAGTTTTGTTGCTTGTGGAGTTGCAGATTTTGTTGGGCAAAAGTTCGCCAACTGGAATGATGAACTCATTATGCAATTCTACTCCATAGCACACTTCTATCTAGATGGGAGGATAGTTTGGATGTCTGAAGGTACAAGGTACCAGTCAACTGTTGAGGAGTGGGCAAAACTGATCAATGCCCCAAAGGAGAGTGAAGATGACTTGGATGTCTATGCCAAGAAGAGGATGGACCACAATTCCATGGCACACATGTACAAGGAGATCCCAGACAAAGCCATTGAGACACATAAGTTTGGGTCAGTCCACTTCCTTCTGTCAGGGCTGCCAACTATCAACTGGATCCTAAGGCACACTCTGTTGCCTAAGTCTGGTGACCACAACATGATTAGAGGGCATGCAATCAATATGTTGCATTTGTTTGATGTGCCACAGAAATTCAAGGTCATGAGCCTTATGGTAGAGACCATTAAGAGGACTGCAGCAGACCAGAAGAGGAGTTGTGGATATGCCCTCAGATTCGTGGAGTTGATTAACTCAAAGATGGGCACAGGGAAATATCTATTGGATAAGGAACATTTTCCTCTCTATCCAGACTTTGAGGACAATCAGGTTGTCATGAATGAGAATGATTCATCATCAGTACAAGCTCAAGAGAAGAAGGAGAAGGCAAGGAAAGAGAAGGCTGCCAAGATGCCAACTCAAGAGGAGGCATCTGAGTACTTTTTGAAGAACAAGTAGAAGCAGCTTGGTTACTTGATAGCATCAACACTGAGGATTGAGAAGGGATTGGCCACCCTCACTCGAAAATAGGAGAGCTTGGAAAGAATCATGGAACTAAAATTCCATGATCTAGATGTCAAAGTAACTGAGATTCAGTCAGTTGTGGAGCAGCTATAGGATGACATGCAGGAGAGGCAGGGCAAAACTACCACTAATGTATTTGCCAGAGTGCCTAGAGCTCAGAGGTCAACTGCTGTGCCTGTGACAGACACTAGAGCCACATCATTTGCACCAGCTACAGCTCCTACAGCCCCAGTGCAACCAGCTCAAGCATCAACTCCTCCAGCTCCGTCCACTTTAACTGAAGCCTTCGTTCTTGGAGTTATCCGGACACCACCACCTGAAGATCAAGCCTGAGAGTTGATCTAGCACTATGCATTTTCTATGAACTTTTTGGCAACTTGTTGCCAAAGGGGGAGAAAAATGTATAGATCATAGGCTTCGAGAGAGAGAGAGTGTTGCTTTTGTTCTCTCTTGCTTTGGTGGTTAAACTTTGTTTGCTTTTGATCACTTGAGATACTATGCTGTTTTTGTGAGACATTGATGATCATGTGTTTGATCATAAGCTACACTTATGCATGTTTGATTATATTATCTTATCCTATCCATATGTGATCATTCCTTTGCTTGGTGATGAGTGCATGTATTCAATCTTTATCATTTTGAGTGCTCCACCAAGATGTATGTGACATGGAAGAGTAACCCATGAGCCTAATTCCTTGTGCATTTGCAGTCCAAAGCAAATCTTAAACTATGCACAAATTTAGGGGGAGCTCTTGCTTATCACATACTTCTCAAAGCGACGATGCTTTCAATCTTATTATCATTTGTCGAAGCTTTGATCTATATGTTGTCATCAATTACCAAAAAGGGGGAGATTGAAAGTGCAACTATACCTAGGTGGTTTTGGTAATTCATAACAACATATAGCTCATTGAGCTAATGCTATCCCAATACTATTATTTCAGGAAAGCTCAATGAATGGCATGGCATGGATGATGAAAGTGGATCCTTCAAAATACTAATGACAAAGGATTGGCTCAAGCTCAAAATCTCAAGACTCTTCATTTTACATTTTAGTGATCCAAGATCACATTGAGTCTATAGGAAAAGCCAATACTATCAAGGAGGGATGAGGTGTTGCTTAATTAGCCTCTTGCTTCATGTGCTTGGTGATATGCTCCAAAACCCTCAGCTACTTTCTCACATCCACAAATGACCTAAACCTAAAGCCAAAATCGATCACACCGATTCTTTCTATCCGGCGCTACCGAGTTCAAATGTCATAGCCACTGCCACAAACCCTAGGCAAATCGGTCCTACCGATAGGGATCTCGGTCTCACCGAGATGGGATTGTAATCTCTCTTTCCCTTCAGAACGCTTCGGTCTAACCGAAGTGAGCGATCGGTCCCACCGAGATTGCAATGTAAACTCTCTGTTTCCCTTTTGTAACATTTCGGTCTCACCGAAAAGAGCAAATCGGTCCCACCGAGCTTACCCGACCAACTCTCTAGAAAGCTTGTTACCAAAATCGGTCTCACCGAGTTTGTGTAATCGGTCTTACCGATATTACGTTATGCCCTAACCCTAACCAAATCGGTCCTACCGAGTTGCATGTCATTCCCACCGAAAATCCTAACGGTCACTAGGTTTACTAAATCGGTCTGACCGAGTCTGTTGAATCGGTCCCACCGAGTTTGGTAAATTGTGTGTAACGGTTAGATTTTGTGTGGAGGCTATATATACCCCTCCACCTCCTCTTCATTCGTGGAGAGAGCCATCAGAACAAACCTACACCTCCAACTTACCATTTCTGAGAGAGAACCACCTACTCATGTGTTGAGGCCAAGATATTCCATTCCTACCATATGAATCTTGATCTCTAGCCTTCCCCAAGTTGCTTTCCACTCAAATCTTCTTTCCACCAGATCCAAATCCTATGAGAGAGAGTTGTGTGTTGGGGAGACTATCATTTGAAGCACAAGAGCAAGGAGTTCATCATCAACGCACCATTTGTTACTTCTTGGAGAGTGGTGTCTCCTAGATTGGCTAGGTGTCACTTGGGAGCCTCCGACAAGATTGTGGAGTTGAACCAAGGAGTTGTTAAGGGCAAGGAGATCGCCTACTTCATGAAGATCTACCGCTAGTGAGGCAAGTCCTTCGTGGGCGACGGCCATGGTGGGATAGACAAGGTTGCTTCTTCGTGGACCCTTCGTGGGTGGAGCACTCCGTAGACTCGCGCAACCATTACCCTTCGTGGTTTGAAGTCTCCATCAACGTGGATGTACGATAGCACCACCTATCGGAACCATGCCAAAAACATCCGTGTCTCCAATTGCGTTTGAATCCTCCAAACCCTTCCCCTTACTTTCTTGCAAGTTGCATGCTTTAATTTCCGCTGCCTATATACTCTTTGCATGCTTGCTTGAATTGTGTGATGATTGCTTGACTTGTCCTAAGATAGCTAAAATCTGCCAAAACTCTAAAATTGGGAAAAGGTTAAGTTTTTAATTGGTCAAGTAGTCTAATCACCCCCCCTCTAGACATACTTCAAGGTCCTACACATGTCTAGGCACAAGACGATTCATTGCCCCTCGGAGCCTATCGAAGACGGCGGTTCTCTACGTTTATTTTCGATGGATTTAAGTCATAGGAAAGCTGTACTATTAAAAGGGGGTCCGCTTCGGAAAGGTTAGGGTGGAATCAACACGTACACACTGTTACTTTGCACCACCTTTCCTTCGCTTCATTGGAGCACATCCATTTATCCTTGGCTCTGCGAGATGAAGGCTTCCAAGTGATATAGTTTTCTGTGGCTTGTGGTAGTACTGCTCAAGGGAGCAGTAGTACCGTAGGGGTCCGCGGTAGTATCGCTCAGGGAAGCGGTAGTACCGCGCCGTGCGGTAGTACCGTTCCTCGCGAGCGGTAGTACCTCTGCCTCTTGCTTAGGGCACGAAAGTAATTTTTTACTTCTGCCCCTACGCGGTAGTACTGGTCCCTTCGCACGTCCCAAACTCAGCAGAAGTAGACATGGACGTAATTTATTTAGTCTGTGCCTTTTCCAGCCCAGTTGAGCCCTGCCCTGTGGTATTACCGCAGGGGCGCGCAGTAGTACCGCTCCGGCGGTTCTACCGCTCGTTGCCTAATGCAGCAGGACCTCACCTGGCTTCTACCGCACGAGCGATAGTACCACAACAAGATGCAGTAGTACCGTAGCGCCTTGCGGTTGTACCGCGTCTCGTGAGCTGAGTATGTGGGTAACGGTTGGATCTTTTCCCCCACTATATAAAGGGGGTCTTCTTCCTGAAGAAGACCACCTCTTCCCTCCCCAAGCTCCATTGTTTCTCAAAGCTCCATTTTCGCCCGATCTCTCTCCCTAGCCAATCAAACTTGTTGATTTTCTAGGGATTGGTTGAGAGGGCCCTGATCTACACTTTCACCAAGAGAAATTTGATTTCCCCCACTAATCCCTTGCGGATCTTGTTACTCTTGGGTGTTTGAGCACCCTAGACGGTTGAGGTCACCGCGGAGCCATATTCCATTGTGGTGAAGCTTCGTGGTGTTGTTGGGAGCCTCCAATTAAGTTGTGGAGATAGCCCCAACCTTGTTTGTAAAGGTTCGGCCGCCGCCTTCAAGGGCACCAATAGTGGAATCATGGCATCTCGCATTGTGTGTGTGCGTGAGGAGAATACGGTGGCCCTAGTGGCTTCTTGGGGACGATTGTGCCTCCACACCACCCCAACGGAGACGTACTTCCTCTCAAAGGGAAGGAACTTCGGTAACACTTCCTCGTCTCCACCGACTCCACTCTTGGTTATCTCTTACCTTTACTTGTGCAAGCTTATATTGTGTTGTATCCCTTGCTTGCTTGTGTGCTTGTTGCTGTTGCATCATATAGGTTGCTCACCAAGTTGCACATCTAGACAACCTACTTTGATGCTAAGTTTAATTTGGTCAAGAAAAGCTAAAAATTGTTAGTTGCCTATTCACCCCCCTCTAGTCAACCATATCAATCCATTCAATTGGTATTAGAGTCTCGTCTCTTTATTAAGGTTTTTGACGTCCGAAGAGTATGGTTGACACCACAGACGAGGTGGAGGAGCACCCCGGTGCGAATCCTACTTTATCTGCGGCTGATGGGGGATCCTCGGTCTCTCGTGAGGAGTTCAATGTGGCTTTGGCCACATTGAAAACCTCCAGACGGCCGAGGTTAAAGGCATGTTTAAGGAGTTTCTTGATGGGCTCAAATTATCCACCAAACTGTTGGAAGTGGTTGATCCCGCTAACAAGGTGGCGGATGCTAACTCCAAAAAGGGTGAAGCTAGTAGTGAGCAAGTTACCTTGCCTAGTGGTAGGAGTGGGAGTGGCATATTTGCCCATGTTGAACCTCCACTTACATATGGAGGACCAATTCCCTCCACGAATATGAATCATGTTGGTCCTCCTCCTAAGCTTGTGAAAAATGAGGATTTTGCTTCTTGGGTGTATCGCTTTAACACTGGTACGCGTCGGTGCTATACAAATGGTTTAAAACCCCTTTCCGCGATGGTATTTGGAACCGTCGCCTAGTGAGTGTGGGCAATTAGGGGGTCCTTCCCACACGACCCAGAAACTGTCGGGGATATGCCCTCCTGGCACACACGCTCGGCAAAATGAGGTCGCGTGCGACCAGCGAGCAACCAAATATGGTTATACGTACAATAGTGCTAAAAAATACAATTATACAGGCGAAATCATTTCTGGTCGTAAGTACATCCCACACAGTCAGTCCCCGCGAAACATTTCCATTCGTATATACATCCCACACAGTCGCTGCAAGGAAAACGTTTCCGTTCGTAGGTACATCACACGCAATTTTCCCCGTTAAATCATTTGTAATGGCATTCCAATCGCACACAATATTTAAAAACTTATCATTTGCGTTATTGAATGCATCACACACGGTGCGTAGAAGAAATTGTGTGGAAAAGGCTATCCATCATACACACTTTTTATGCAGTAAACGTTTGCGCAAGGTGGCCTAACGCAAACAGTTTTGAAGAGAATGTCATGTGTGATTGTTCATCGATCCAACACGGTTTATTCCTAGAAACTATGTGTGTTGCCTTAGGTCATCGCCCACGGTATTTTCTCAATAACCGTTTGCAATAGCAAAAACCAATTAGCAGGCTAATTCGCCATTAGCAAGCTAATTGCCCTATTATTAATAATCCATTTATTAATCTAATTGACATTCATATTAAACACATAATATATTTCATTTCCATATTAAGGAAGCATGATTTAATAATTGAAATACATCAGAGTACAACATAATATAGCTTCAGCACTCAGCTACCCCATTACACAACTGCACCAGCACCAAGTTTCACATGCAACTTTTGAAATTAGCATCATAGACGGTATATAGACAGATGCATCTCATCAGGAAAACTGCTGAAGCGGAAGGCGAATATTGAGCCTTCATTGATGTTGAAGGTCTTTGCAACTTTAGGCCAGTGCTTGTGGATGATTGACCGTCCATCCTTCACCCTCTTCAGGAACACTTCAATATTGAACTGTGGGTGTTGTATGAATACCTTCCTCACCTTCTGTACATATAGGTGGTTTGAGAGGTAATCATCATTGAACTATTTTGAAAAGGCCTGAAAACAAGGATGTGCATAAATATCTTCTCTATATTGGAAATGGGGCAAAGGAATAAAAAAGACAAGGTATGATAGTTAGTACCATCCTATAGTGAACTGATGTCTTCTTCATTGTGCAGACAAAGATCTTGTTTTTTCGTCGCTAATTTCTTTATCCTAACAATCTTTCTGAGTTTCTTGACTTGATTGATATTCATGGACAACTCATTTCCCCATATGCAAAAAGGGCCGAACAGTGGGTCAAAACCTCTGACAGCAGGACCTACATGTGCAAGACCAAATTGTTAAAAACCTAAGTATTAAATGGTTCCTGCAATTGCACAATAATGTGCTATTATACAACGGACCATGCACGTGCTAACCTTGATTGTAAACCTTAGTGCTTCCCATTATATTGTTTCCCTGCAACACATATAAGGTAGTTAGTCATCATGTTAAGTAAGGGTTCGCATGCTATCAGTAAAATATGTTGATGAAAAATAAGCACATTGCAGATTCATCAAATTAATTCAAGCCACATGGAAAACCCATTTATCGAAACCAAGCTTCATTAAGAACTAGGAAATATAGCAATTGTATATGTTTCCCATGTATTAAGTGCGGCCAAATTTGATTATTCCTCACATGCACAACAATACAAAATTGTACCCACGACAACTGGACATTGCATTGCAGAATTGAACCAAGCAGTTAACTAAACACCACAACAAATGGAACAAACATTAACTGAGCACCACATTGCACAATATAACATACTCCTAATCAAGATTAGACAGTTAACTAAACCAAGCATGCTTAACAACTTGGAAATATATCAATTGTATTTGTTTCTCATGTATTTAGTATAGCCAAATTCAATTTATTTCTCACATGGTATACAATAACAAAATGCACCCACAACAATTGAACATCGCATTGCAAAATGGAACCAAACAGTTAACTAAACAGCACAACAAATGAACCAAACATTAACTGAGCACCACATTGCACAATGTATAACACACTAGAAGATCAAACAGTTAACCAAACCAAGCATGCTTGACAACTTGGAAATATAGCAATTGGATTTGTTTCTCATGTATTTTGTAAAGAAAAAATCGATTTATTTCTCACATGGAAGACAATACATAATTGCAGCTTGAAGAATTGAACATCACATTTGCAGAATTGAACCAAACAGTTAACTGAACATGACAAATTAACCAAATAGTTAATAAGTGAGCACCACATTGCATGACATATAGAACATATACACTAGAGCAACTGATTGCATGGTAAAAGTAGATAGAAGAATTCACTAGAATTTGTTAAGGAAAGGTACACGCAACGGGTAAACCGAGCATGCTTAACCGGCGTAGCTAGCTAGCAAATGGCAAGGTGCTCCTCCAAGATCTGGGGGTCGGCACGAATGGCAGCCATTGCGACCTTATCCGGGCGTGCGACCGCGATTTGCTTCTCTGCTGCCAAATGCTCCTTAAGATCCTGGCTATATTGCGTGCACCATGGCTTAGGGCGGCGCTTATTTGGTGGAGGGATCGATGATTTGGGTGGAAGGTGTCGCGCTCGCGCCGGCGGTCGGGGCATGTGGGATGTGGAAGGAGGAGGATGGGGGTCGGGTGTGGATTACCTGCCTGGATAGGTGAGGCCGAGCAGCGTGAAGGAGGTCGCCGGCGAGGGGGGTGGCGCTGCAAGCAAGGAGTGAAGGTTTCAACTTGGAAAGGAAGGCAGAAATAGGTGAAATGTGGCTTTTGGTAAGGGGAGGGGGGGGGGTTAGATATTTCATGAAGCCAAAATTGGAATCGCTTCAATGAGAAAATCTGGCGCAAAAGTGTCATCGACACGGTCCCTTATTCGAATCGTATGCGATGTGAACATGGCAAACGATTCAGATAGCTTAGCCTGTGTGCGATGAGTTTGAACGTCAAACTTTTTGGAATTATTCAAGGTTCCCTTGGGACGCCGAAGTTGCCCTCGAAACGCGGGTCCATGTCCCCATCTTTCACCGGCGACGATTGAACAGTGAAATGATATTTGGGGAGCGAGCTAGTGTGCCTGACACGCCAGCTATGGACTATAGCCGACGAACCTTCTCGCATAAGCCATAGGCGTACTATACACCGATGGTGCTCCAGGATATTTTGTACTGCATCTCACACGGTTGGTGATAATAAACTGTGTGGGATCTACTTGATTTTTCATCTCATTTTGAATTACATAATGGAGTCACAGCTGCAAAGGATGGTGTTTGAATTGTTAGAACTTCTATTTGTAGTGAACATGCAACTATACATGTGTCGTCAAAAAATTTGGAATTATTCAGGGTTCGTTTGGACATTTTTATACGGTAACTTGGTTTTCTAGGCATTTTAGGTGCACAATTCAAAATTAAACCACATGCACATGCTCCGGTGCACCAAAATGGGTTGTAAAATGATATATGTGTCCATGGGTTGATGCTTACGTCCCATTCAAGAAATGGGCATGAATTTCAAACACCACGGCACCGTGGCTCTTCGGCAAACGTTGAGGTGCTTGCTTTTATAATTCTAGTAAATACAAAACTCGTCTGAAATTCATGAACCTTGGCATGCTATCATGGAACGGCATCAAGATGCTGGGGTAAAAAATATTGTCCCATTTGGGCTAGGTTATGGTATAAGCTTCTCACAAACCAGAGCTTCTCTCACAACAATCATGATGTTTTTGGTAGGGAGCATGCCACCTTGGGGGACGAAACGATATTTTTTGCATCTTCTTACTTTCAAAAAATTTCTCGTGTCAACATAGAACAACATGAGTGTTTGCAATTTTTTGGGATATTTCGGGTTCGCCTGGACATTTTTATACATTATTGAGTTTTCTATGCATTCATGTGCATAATTCAAATTTGAACTACATGCACATGCTCCAGTGCAAATAAATGGGTTGAAAAATCAAATGTGTGTCCTTGGTTGCAACCTTAGGTCCCATGCAAGAAATGGAAATGAATGTCAAGCACCTTTGCCACCGTCGCTCGGCCGCTAACATTGAGATACATGGTTTTAAAATTCTAGTAAATCGAAAACTCGTCTGAAATTCATGAAACTTGACATGCTATCATGGAACAGCAGCAACCTGCAGTGGTTAAAATACTGTCCCATTTGGGGCAGGTTGGGGTGTAAGCTTCTCACAAACCAGAGCTTCTCGCAACAAGCCTCATGGTTACAGTAGGGAACGTGTCACCTTTCTGGACGAAACGATATCCGTTGCCTCTTCTTGATTTCAATTTTTGCTCTAGTGTCAACATATAGAACAACATGAGTGTTATGTTAAATTTTGAAAATTTTTGGGGTTCGTTAGGACATTTTTATGCATTAATTGACCTTTCAATGCATTTATGTGCATAATTCAAATTTGAACTACATGCACATGCTCTAGTGCATATAACTTGATTGAAATTTCAAATCTGTCTCCTTGGTTGCATGCTTAGGTCCCATGCAAGAAATGGGAATGAATGTCAAACACCCTGCCACCATCACTCGGCCACAAACATTGAGATACCTGATTTTTAAATTCTAGGAAATCCAAAACTCGTCTGTAAATCATGAAACATGGCATGCTATCATGGAGCGGCATCAACATGCTGTCGTAATTTTTTTCCCATTTGGGGCAGGTTTGGGTATAAGCTTCTCACAAACCAGAGCTTCTCAACAAGCCTGATGGTTTCGGTAGGGAACGTTTCACCTTTCTGGACGAAACGATATCCATTGCCTCTTCTTGATTTAATTTTTTTCTCTAGTGTCAACATAGAATAACATGAGTGTTGTGTTAAAATTTGGAATTTTTGGGGTTCGTTACTGCTACCTCTTGAGCACTGCGTTGGTTTTCCCTTGAAGAGGAAAGGGTGATGCAGCAAAGTAGCGTAAGTATTTCCCTCAGTTTTTGAGAACCAAGGTATCAATCCAGTAGGAGGCTCCTCAAAAGTCCCACGCACCTACACAAACAAACAAGAACCTCGCAACCAACATGATAAAGGGGTTGTCAATCCCTTCACAGAAACTTGCAAAAGTGAGATCTAATAGAATAATATGATAAGATAAATATTTTTGGTATTTTTATGATATAGATTGGAAAGTAAAGATGCAAATAAAAGATAGATGAAAACTTGTATGATAAAAGATAGACCCGGGGGCCATAGCTTTCACTAGTGGCTTCTCTCAAGATAGCATAAGTATTACGGTGGGTGAACAAATTACTGTCGAGCAATTGATAGAAAAGTGCATCGTTCTGAGATTATCTAGGCATGATCATGTATATAGGCATCACGTCCGCAACAAGTAGATCGAAACGATTCTGCATCTACTACTATTACTCCACACATCGACCGACTCCTGCCTGCATCTAGAGTATTAAGTTCATAAGAACAGAGTAATGCATTAAGAAAGATGACATGATGTAGAGAGATAAACTCATGCAATATGATATAAACCCCATCTTTTTATCCTCGATGTCAACAATACAATACATGCCTTGTTGCCCCTGCTGTCACTAGGAAAGGACACCACAAGATTGAACCCAAAGCTAAGCACTTCTCCCATTGCAAGAAAGATCAATCTTGTAGGCCAAACCAAACTGATAATTCGAAGAGACTTGCAAAGATAACCAATCACACATAAAAGAATTCAGAGGAGATTCAATTATTTCTCATAGATAAACTCGATCGTAAACCCACAATTCATTGGATCTTGACAAACACACCGCAAAAAGAGTTACATCGAATAGATTTCCAAGAAGACCAAGGAGAACTTGGTATTGAGATTCAAAGAGAGAGAAGAAGCCATCTAGTTAATAACTATGGACCCGAAGGTATGTGGTAAACTACTCACAACTCATCGGAGAGGCCTTGGAGATGATGTAGAGGCCCTCCATGGTCGATTCCCCCTCCGGCGGAGCGCCGGCGAAGGCTCCAAGATGGGATCTCACGGATACAGAAGGTTGCGGAGGTGGAATTAGGTTTTCGTGGTGCTCCTCGATGTTTTCAGGGTGCGGGAGTATATGTAGGTGAAGGAGGTAGGTCAGTTGAGCCAGGAGGGGCCCACGAGGATGGGGGGCGCGCCCACCCCCCCGGGGAGCGCCGGGCACCCTTGTGGCCGCCTCTTTTGTTGCTTGACGTCCACTCCAAGTCTCCTGGTTTGCATTTGTTCCAAAAAGATCGCTCCCGAAGGTTTCATTCCATTTGGACTCCGTTTGATATTCCTTTTCTTCAAAACACTGAAATAGGCAAAAAAAACAGCAATTCGGGCTGGGCCTCCGGTTAGTAGGTTAGTCCCAAAAATGATATAAAAGTGTAAATAAAAGCCCATAAACATCCAAAATGGGTAATATAATAGCATGGAACAATAAAAAATTATAGATATGTTGGACACGTATCAAGCATCCCCAAGCTTAATTCATGCTCGTCCTCAAGTAGGTAAATGATAAAAACAGAATTTTTGATGTGGAATGCTACCTAGCATAATTCTCAATGTAATTTTCTTTATTGTGGCATGAATGTTCAGATCGAAATGATTCAAAATAAAAGTTCATATTGACATAAAAACAATAATACTTCAAGCATACTAACAAAGCAATCATGTCTTCTCAAAATAACATGGGTAAAGAAAGTTATCCCTACAAAATCATATAGTCTGGCTATGTTCTATCTTCATCACACAAAGTACTTAATCATGCACAACCACGATGACAAGCCAAGCAATTGTTTCATACTTTAGTATTCTCCAACTTTTTCAACTTTCACGCAATACATGAGCGTGAGCCATGGATATAGCACTATATGTGGAACAGAATGGTGGTTGCGGAGACGACAAAAAGGGAGAAGATAGTCTCATATCAACTATGCGTATCAACGGGCTATGGAGATGCCCATTAATATATATCAATGTGAGTGAGTAGGGATTGCCATGCAATGGATGCACTAGAGCTATAAATGTATGGAAGCTCAACAAAAGAAACTAAGTGGGTGTGCATCCAACTCGCTTGCTCATGAAGACCTAGGGCATTTTGAGGAAGCCCATCATTGGAATATACAAGCCAAGTTCTATAATGAAAAATTCCCACTACTATATGAAAGTGACAACAGAGGGGACTCTCTATCATGAAGATCATGGTGCTACTTTGAAGCACAAGTGTGGAAAAAAGATAGTAGCATTGTCCCTTCTCTCTTTTTCTCTCATTTTTTCTTCTTTTTTTGTCTCTCTTTTTTTCTTTTCTTTTCTTTCTTTGGCCTTTCTCTTTTTTTGGCCTTTCTCTTTTTTTACTAAGTCGGAAGTCTCATCCCGACTTGTGGGGGAATCATAGTCTCCATCATCCTTTCCTCACTTGGGACAATGCTCTAATAATGAAGGTCATCACACTTTTATTTACTTACAACTCAAGATTACAACTCGATACTTAGAACAAAATATGACTCTATATGAATGCCTCCGGCAGTGTACCGGGATATGCAATGAATCAAGAGTGACATGTATGAAAGAATTATGAAGGTGGCTTTGCCACAAATACGATGTCAACTACATGATCATACAAAGAGCAATATGACAATGATGATGCGTGTCATAATAAATGGAATGGTGGAAAGTTGCATGGCAATATATCTCGGAATGGCTATGGAAATGCCATAATAGGTAGGTATGGTGGCTGTTTTGAGGAAGGTATGAGAAGCGCGACCTTGTGGTAGCCCGTTCGGCGATTTACCAACAAGATCTGCGCCGTTACCACAGCCGCCGGGTTAAATCTCGAACCTTTCAAGAAGGTGATTTGGTGCTTCGGCTCATCCAGGATCAAACTAATATGCACAAGTTGTCCCCACCTTGGGAAGGACCCTTTGTGGTTAGCAAGAACTTTAACAACGGGTCATACTACCTTATCGATGTTCGAGAACACAAAGACTCACGTAAGTCGGAGGAGGAGACCCGCATGCCGTGGAATATTGCTCATCTTCGGCCTTACTACACTTGAGCCGTTGCCTCTTACGATGTACATATTTTTTGCGATGTAAATATTATGATGAATATAATAAAGCAGGGCCTCTGTCATTTTCATCTCATGATTCTTCTTCATCATAATTTAATGACCATTGGGGGCTGACCATATTCGAATCTCGCTTAACCCCTTTGGCATGGCTTCCTGATCATATCCGAATCATAGCCATTTAAAAAATCTAATCATTTGGGGGCTGGATCGTATTCGAATCATAGCTTAACCCCTTTTGGTCCGGCTTACTGATCATACTCGAATCAGAGTCGTTAAAACCTTCAAGGTCATTTGGGGGCTTCGTGTTCAAACATAGGTTTATTTACCAAAGAGAACATAGCTGTCAGTACCCTCTTGATCAGCGCAATGCCAACACTTCAAGGTCATTTGGGGGCTTCCTATTCAAACATAGGTGTATTCACCAAAGAGAACATAGCTGTCGGTACCCTCTTGATCGGCCCAATGCCAACACTTTAAGGTCACTGGGGGGCTTCCTGATTGTATTAGAATCATAGCTATTGGTACCCCTTTGATCGACGCAATGCCAAAAACCATTTGGGGGCTTCCCGGCCGTATTCGAATCATAGCTATTAACCCTCTTGGTCTGGCTTCCTGGTCATATTCGAACCATAGCCTCGTTTTTTGTCATTTGGCTTGATTTCCTGAAAATTTTCCGGTTCTTCTTGCCTTTTGGTTTAAAGTAATTCCGGCCATGCAACCTTTACTTTCACAGCTCATATTTGAACCTTACCATTGTTTCTACTACCCGGCTTAATAGGAGGCGACAATTCGCCCATACATGATGATATCCAGCACTTGGAAATATTGGCTTCTAAAGCTTTGGGTATTCACCCTTACTGCATAGGTATTGTAAACCAGCAGCACAATTTCACAGGTATGATATTATCATTGTTATATTCAAACTCTGCTTCAATCAGCCTTATCTGTAGCTATTTAAGCATCAACAGTTATATGCTAGGTATTATGACCCGCCATGCGGTAAACCGCCCAGGGATTTTGTGATCTCTTTATGTGCAGGGTAAATCAAAATTTTCATCTGCACCAGTCAAACCTCATGATAAGCATAAAAGAAGATCATAATGTGGCGGCTTAACAGTACTGAGCACCAAAACATGCACGATGGCACGGCAGAGCAAAGTTATTGCTACCCTATTACATGACTCCCAGAGTCCAAATGCTTAACTGTTTTTCAGAAGGCCACACATATGAACCGCCCATCAGATCAATCTTCTTGCTGGCCTGATGCCTCCGGGTCAACCCTCTCCGCTTCTTTGTCCCGTTCTATGTCCTGGAAGGTTGATGACGACCAGTCAATGCCACTTAAAGCTTGGAACTCAGCTTCATCATCAATTAGCTTGGATGGGTCAACTTCAGGGGCAAAGGTGTGCTTTCGGATTGGGGGGGTCAGGCCTGTCACTTTATAAGACGGTGTTGGCATCTTCTAATTTCCCACGTCATAAGTCGGATGATACTTGGTGAGATCTGTCTCATTGGCAATCAGGCTGGCCAGAGGACGTATCTCGTTCACGCAAGCAGCAAAGTCCTTCTGTTCGAACGGAGTGTCGTCCTCCTTAAGGCTTGGATACCCGATAGAGATGTCGGCCGGGTCTAATTCCGGTAACCATGCTTTGGCCCAGCTTAAGGCAGTCACTGCTCCGGCTCTTGTAGATGATCGCTTCATTTCATTAAACCGTTGGGGCAGCACAGAAAGCTTCCTTCGCACGTCAACCAAGAGTGCGGGGGCTTCATTGGACGGAGCAATTGTGGCCAATGCGCGCTGAGCACCAGTGTAAAGCTGCTCTACCAATGTGTAAACCGCCTTCAGCTTCACCGGCATGTCTTGGTTCAGATTGGTGCTTCAGGGCCTGCAAAGTAATCATTGGATGGGTTAAAAGCAGATAATATCGTCAAGGAGGACATTCAAAATTTGATAGTCATCAGTCGACTTACCAAAGATAGCAGACACCATCTGAGACACCTGGCGTTTTAAGCCGGTAAGTTCAATGGTGGCTTCCTCAAGAGCCGCCTCTGCCTTTTCTGCCCGTTGGGTCAAAGCAATCTTTTCTTCAGCCCAGGCGCTTTTTTCAGCTTCAAAGCCGGTTCTCAGTTTTTCTGCCTCACCCATGCTAAATTCAAACTTTGAGTTCGCCTTTTGGGTCTCAGCCTCTTGCAGCTCCAGACGGGTCTTCAAGTCAGAGAGCTCTGATTGAAGTTCAGCAGTAGTGGTCTGTACATACACAGGATTAAAGTCACAATTTAACGTTAGTTCAACATATCAAGTTCCAAGCCTTTTGCAAGCAACAACACTTGGCACTTGGGGGCTAATGTCTACCAAAAGCTCTATTCATGTGGCGGTTTATGTGAATAAGTCCCAAGCACTTTGCGAGCAAGAGTACTTGGCACTTGGGGGCTAATGCATATTGCATGTCTACAACCGGCTTTAGCCGGCTCATGAGAACTACAGAACTTTAAGCCAGATTTTGAAAGGATTGTTACAAAGGTTATTATTCATGTTCATAGTGATCAAGTCTACAGCATATTCAAAATAAGCAGTAAACTTGGGGGCTGGCAGGATATGCATAATCTAAGAGTTGAAGAGATCATACCTCGAATTTGTTGTGCATCTGCTTCACCATGTCAATTTCAAGATCACGGCTACTGTGCACTTGGCCGAGAAAGCCAGAGTATAGTTCACCAATGCCCAGTTGAGCATAGTTGGCGACATCAAATCGTACTTTGCGTGGCTCAACATGTTCTTCCTTGGCAGAATGCTTGGCCAGCACAGTAGGTCTCCCCGGTTCAGTAAAGCCGGTCTTGGTGATCTCTACTTCACCATCTTGTGTGTTGGCTGTCTTCACAGGGCCTGAAGTTTCAGGATCTAAAGAATCATCTTTGGCTTTATCAACAGGTGGGTCAACTGTCATGGTTGGAGTATCATGAACCGGCTCAGACAGTTCAAGAACGGAGGCCTCAGGCGCTGTGGTTTGGGAATCCGGCTCATGGACTTTTTTCTCTCCGGCCGGCTTGTTCTTCTTTGCCCTCTTGCTGGGCTTTGCTTTTCCACCGCATGAGTCATAAAGGTCAGTATAAGGGTAAAATGATTATAATGAGTAAATGATAAGTAATTTGCCATTACCCGGGAGCAGTCCTGAAAGCTGGCATATTGGATTGGATTGAATTGCCGGAAGAGGAATGAGATGTTTCCTGATAATTTGAGTCAGAAGAATTGAGTGGCTGGCGAGTGAGACCTGCCA
Source organism: Aegilops speltoides (assembly GCA_021437245.1). Classification (NCBI taxonomy): domain Eukaryota; kingdom Viridiplantae; phylum Streptophyta; class Magnoliopsida; order Poales; family Poaceae; genus Aegilops; species Aegilops speltoides. The sequence continues at coordinate 109,824,218 of CM038142.1, forward strand.
AAGGATAAAAAGAGTTTAAGTCGGGGGTGACCTCATTTTGGCGCTTCCTCGGCGTGTTTGGTAAGCCGGAGGAGAGTTCCACATCCTTGCTTGTCCGAGTCTGCCGCCGGCTCTCATGCTGCTGTTGCTTCAAAATAAAGTGAGGATCCAGATGAGCTAAGGGGTGTGAAAATCTTACTTTCCGGGTTACTCTTCGGATCTTTTTGTCTTGGCAAAGTCTCGGAGTCGGAGGAAATAATAGTTACATCTTCTTCCACTCCCTGACTCATTCCCGTGTCATCCTGATGATAGTCAGTGTCAATAAGATGGTTGAAAAAAGAGCCAAGAGAATCAAGGGATACCTCCGACTCAGAGGTGTCATCTAGTTGAAGTAAATCAGAAGCACTGGGCTTCTTTCCTCTCTTCTTGGTGGCTTTTCTGGCGGCTTTCTTGGCCTTCCTGGCTCTTTTTGCAGCCTCATGGTCATATTCTTTCTTCGAAAATTCGTCATCAGCCTGTGAAAATCACCAAAGGTTGAGTTAAGATAAAGCATTAAAGATAAAGGTAAACTAACTAAGTTTGGCGGCTTACCTCTGGAGCCGGGTTAGACTTGCAGAAAGGGCTTAGGCCCACCTTGCTGCAATCAGCTAGGCTCTCATTCAGAAGGGACTTTATCAGCTCATTGATAAGGTCATTAGTTAACTCCTCGGAGCTGTGGTGCAGTGGATCATTTGTGCTACCGGTGTAAGTGCACATCAAACAAGAGCGGTGGCTCAAGGGGATGATCCGCCATGCGACCCAGCATCGAACCAAGTCAATGCCATTTAAGCCATTCCCCAACAAAGCCTTGACTTTGGCAATGGTAGGTGCGAGCTTCTTGCGTTCAGCAACTATCAACTTGTCAGGGAGAGGATGATTGGATTCGAGACGCAGGGCGCGAAAGCCGGGCAGAGGGTTCTCATCAGCCGGAGAAGTATCCTTGCAGTAGAACCATGTCTGGTTCCAGTCCTTGGGATGACTTGGCGGCTGTGCATAAGAAAAAATGGCGTTTCTCCGTCGTTGGATTGAGACCCCGCCAAGTTCCAAACTAGGTCCGTTGGAGTATTCGTTCTGGCGGTTCACGTAAAAGTATTCTCTGAAAAGTTCTAAGCTGGGCTCTTCTTCAAGGTACACCTCACAGAACACTTGAAAGTTGCATATGTTAGACACGGAGTTGGGTCCGATGTCTTGAGGATGGAGGTCGAAAAAGTGCAGAACATCCCTGAAGAACTTAGAGCCAGGCAGGGAAAATCCCCGGTTCATATGATCAGTGAAGACAATGATTTCCCCTTCATTGGGCTGAGGTTTCTCTTCTGTCGGTTTACGGGCGCGGTAAGACATGACATCCTTTTTTGGCTGATAACCGATTTTCACAAAGTCTTCAAGTGTATTCTCCGTGACGATGGAGCGAACCCAATTACAGGAAGTGGTTGTTTTGGGAGGCATTGTGAAGAAGGAAGCCTAAAAGGAAAAGAACAAATTTGCCGGTTCAAAGTTAAGCCGGAGGAAAAGGTACCACATCACATATTCAAAATGGCGGCTTACAAACGGGCCTAATGGTATATGACTAATTACGTCGGGTTATCTAAGCCGCCATGAGCAGTTTGATGTTATCTATTGAGCATTGCAATCAAAGCCGGTGGTATGAGCCGCCATGGCTAGGTGGATCTATCAAGGTGCAATTTTTGCTAAGTATAGTATAAACAGGTTTCACAGATTGCAAGTATTATTTCAGATCAGCGGCGGTTCAGAAAAAGGAAATAATTCAAGACCTAAAACCAGTATAGGGGAGCTCATAAGTTCTAATGAGATCTCTTTCCAAGGAAAGGGGGTCTGCTGGTATTGACGGCGAAGGCAAAATACAACTATCGCGTAAGTTCTATACTGTTTCTAGATCAAAAGGTGCTACGGTGGAAGGACTATGAAGAAACTGCGAAGAACACGACGAACAGTAGAAACCCTAATGCGATCTAACGCGCTGGAGGAGAAGCACTTGCAGGTGCAGATTCAACTGCGGTGGAGCGCTGGTGTACTCTGATCTGACACAGGTTGATGCAGCTGCCAAGGTTGAGGAGGACGAGGTGCTTCACGGCGGTGGCGGAGCTCGAGCGGCAGAGGGTCACGAGAGGAAGAAGATGAAGGAAAAGGGGTAGAATGAGAAGAAGACTAGTCATGGCTATTTATAAGGAAAGGCTAATAAGTGGGCGCGAAAAACGAGGAGGCCAAAACATGGTTATCAAGCTGCCCGGGCGCCTCGATTCTTGCAACGGTTATTAAGATAAAGATCCATTGCGATATGTTGGATAAAGTGTGAATTAATGGCAGGTGATGTCATGGCGGGTTATCACAAATCCATAAGATGACGTCATGGCGGGGTATAAACTCTCGCACAAATGAAGAGGAGAAGATTTTTTCTAAGTATTGAAGATTGACATGAACCAGTTCAAATCAATCTGGGGCCTAATGTTGGGGATATAACTATTAGGTTTGACCCGACCAGGAGGGGCCGGGTTATACCTATGGCGATTCATCATATGAAGCCCACAAAGATATTTGAAGATGGCGGTTTAGTTAAGGGCCCAAGGCCCAAAGGTGACTTAAGGACTGTAAGGGTAAATCGCCATATATGTATGACTTGTGTTGTAAGGCATGAATAGATAGTCACCGAGCCGGACACTGTTTATGAGCCGGCCAGGACTCCGTGAGCTGCTGGGCATCGACCTGTGTATATAAAGGGACGACCCGAGAGCGATTCAGGACAAGAAACAATAGATCGAAAGCTAGGACAAGTGGATTCGCTCCCTGGTAATCTAGACATAAGCAATACCACCTCAAACTGGATTAGGTCTTTACCTTCACCGCAAGGGGCCGAACCAGTATAAACTCTCGTGTCCTTTGTCCCGTTTTAACCCCTTTAAGCTTCCTAGTTGCAATGTCTCCACGACTAAGTCCTTTTGCTAGGACATATGATGTGACCTTTCCACGACAATAGCGCCTTGCGGTAGTACCATGAGCGTGTGCGGTAGTACCGCGTCTCGCGGGCTGAGTAAGTGGGTAACAGTTGGATCTTTTCCCCCACTATATAAAGGGGGTCTTCTTCCTCAAGAAGACCACCTCTTCCTCCCAAGCTACATTTTTTCACAAAGCTCCATTTTCGCCCGATCTCTCTTCCTAGCCAATCAAACTTGTTGATTTTCTAGGTATTGGTTGAGAGGGCCCCGATCTACACTTCCACCAAGAGAAATTTGATTCACCCCACTAATCCCTTGCGGATCTTGTTACTCTTGGGTGTTTGAGCACCCTATACGGCTGAGTTCACCGCAGAGCCATATTCCATTGTGGTGAAGCTTCGTGGTGTCGTTGGGATCCTCCAATTAAGTTGTGGAGATGGCCCCAAACTTTTTTGTAAAGGTTCAGTCGCCACCTTCAAGGGCTCCAATAGTGGAATCACGGCATCTCGCATTGTGTGAGGGCGTGAGGAGAATATGGTGGCCCTAGTGGCTTCTTGGGGAGCATTGTACCTCCACACCGCTCCAACGGAGATGTAATACCTCTCAAAGGGAAGGAACATCGGTAACACATCCTCGTCTCCACCGACTCCACTCTTGGTTATCTCTTACCTTTACTTGTGCAAGCTTATATTGTGTTGTATCCCTTGATTGCTTGTGTGCTTGTTGTTGTTGTTGCATCATATAGGTTGCTCACCTAGTTGCACATCTAGACAACCTACTTTGATGCTAAGTTTAATTTGGTCAAGAAAAGCTAAAAATTGTTAATTCACCCCCCTCTAGTCAACAATATCGATCCTTTCACTTGCCTACATTTGAATGTGCTTATACTATATGGAGATATCTTGAGGAACACTTTCCAAACTATTCTTTGAAAAATCTAGATGAGATTCTTCAAAAGTCCACTGATTTTTACAAAATGAATCCTAGTAATGCTAACTTTGGTGATTGTCTATTTGAGCTTCGTGATCTCATGCGTGCCAAAGGAGATGTTGGAGTCATTAGTAGCATCATCTCACAAGTCATTAGAATCCATAAAGATGCACATTGCCATTATCATAAATCTTATGAATCACTCTCTCTAGGTGATGATCAATCACAAGACGATGTTGAACATGGATATTATGATGAGGATGATGATAGTGACTTTGACCTAGATGAGTCAATGAAACACTTTGTTCTTATGGTAACCTTCATGGTTACATGGCCGGAGGAAAGGAATGGGTTCTTGATAGTGGATGTACCGATCACATGTCCGGAGACAAGGATATGTTTCGAGAGCTTGCTGAAAATGATGGTCCCCGAAAGTATGTCGGTGATAACTCAAAGGGTAAGGTGGTTGGCCTTGGTAAGGTGGCCATCATACATGATGGCTCCATTCAAAATGTTATGCTCGTTGTATCTCTTGTCTACAATTTACTTTCCGTATCTAGACTAGCCGATTTTGGTTTCAATGTTCTATTCACTAAAGTAAATTGCCAAGTGTTTTAAAGAGATAATCATAATATGGTCTTTACCACTATACATAGAAATGATCTATAGATTGTTGATTTCACTAAAATAGCTCAACCTAGAACTTGATGAATTGCTAAATCCTCTAAAGGTTGGTTATGACACAGAAGGTTAGGTCACGTGGGCATGCGAAATCTTGATAAGCTTATTAAAGGTGATCATATCCTTGGTGTTAAAGATGTCATATTTGACAAGGATAGACTTTGCAGTGCTTGTCAAGTAGGAAAACAAGTTGGAGGAATTCATCCCGTGAAGAACATCATGACCACGAGAAGACCACTCAAGCTACTTCATATGGATATTTTTGGTCCCAACGCCTACAAGAGTCTCGGTGGTAACTCATTCGGATAGGTCATTGTTGATGATTTTTCAAGATTTACGTGAATGTTCTTTCTTGATGATAAATCACAGGTGCAAAAGATCTTCAAAAACTTCGCTAGGAAGGCCCAAAATCAATTTGAAGTGAAGATCAATAAGGTTCGGAGCAAAAATAGAACAGAGCTCAAGAACGCCGATGTGGATACCTTTCTTGATGAAGAAGGTATTTCACATGAGTTCTCGGCTACGTACACACCTCAACATAATGGAGTTGTTGAGAGGAAAACCAGACACTCATTGAGATGGAGAGAACGATGTTTGATGAATACAAGACGCCAAGACACTTTTGGGAGGAAGTGGTTGAGACAACTTGTCATGCAACAAATCAACTGTATCTTCACAAGCTTCTCGGCAAGACGACATACGAGCTTCTCACTGGTAACAAACCCCCAAGTTGGATACATTCGAGTATTTGGCTCAAAGTGTTACATTCTTGATAAGCATCTTCGTTTGAAATTTTCCCCTAAATCTCATGAAGGTTTCCTACTCGGTTATGGCTCAAACTCTCACACTTACCATGTCTACAACAATTTCACCCGAAAGGTTAAAGAGACGGTAGATGTGAAGTTTGATGAATCTAACGGCTTGCAAGTAGAGCAATTGCCAATTGATGTAGGAGATAAAGATCCTCTGAAGCAATTCAAGACTTGTTTATTGGCAAGATTCGCCCAACGGAGGTGAAGGAGAGTACCTCGTCTGTTCAAGTGGAAGCCTCAACTTCACACCAAGGTGAACCAGAAGTTGACTTGGAGGCATCCACGAGTGGAACACGTCAAGATGAAGGAAACGGGGAAGTACAACATTATGAACCCCATGGATCTCCTTCTCCACCACCACAAGAAAACAACAACGCCAACAACAATGAAGAAGGACAAGAGGAAGAACAAGACAATGAAGAGGATGTTCCACCCCGACCCAAACAAGAGCTCTCACGAGTTCGAGCAAGAGTCTCAAGAGATCATCCCGTCAAACAAATCTTTGATGATATTCAAACCGGGAGAATTACTCGCTCTAAAACTCGTTTGGCTAACTTACATTACTCATTCATTTCTAGCATTGAACCTATGAAAGTTGAAGAAGCTCTTGATGATACGGATTGGGTAAACGCTATGCATGAAGAGCTACACAATTTTGAGAGGAATGAAGTATGGACGTTGGTTGAAATGCCCGATGAGAAGCACAATTTCATTGGAACCAAATGGGTGTTTCGGAATAAGCAAGATGAGGATGGTCAAGTTGTATGCAACAAGGCCTGTCTCGTCACCCAAGGCTACACTCAAGTCGAAGATATGGACTATGGTGAGACATATGCCCCCGTTGCTAGACTTGAGTCCATACGCATCTTACTTGCTTATGCCAATCATCATGATATCACTTTGTACCAAATGGATATAAAAAGTGCTTTTATAAGTAGTGAAATTGAGGAGGAAGTTTATGTTAAACAACCTCCCTACTTTGTTAATCCCAAGAAACCTGATCATGTTTACAAACTTCAAAAGGCTCTTTATGGTCTTAAACTAGCTCCTAGAGCATGGTATAAATGCTTGACCAAGTTTCTTATTGAAAAAGGCTTTGAAATTGGGAAGATTGATTCTACACTTTTTACTAAAAGGGTTAATGGTGAATTATTTATGTGCCAAATTTATGTGGATGATATCATATTTGGTTCAACTAACCCTCATTTTAGTGAAAAGTTTGGAAGGCTAATGTCAGAGAACTTTGAGATGTCTATGATGAGTGAACTCAAATTCTCTCTTGGTTTGCAAATCAAGCAAACTAAGGAAGGTACATTTGTCACTCAAATAAAGTACATCAAGGACTTATTCAAGAAGTTCAACATGGAAGAAAGCAAAGGTATGAAAACGCCCATGCATACTAGTGGACATCTTGACTTGACTAAGGATGGCAAACCGGTTGACCAAAAGGTTTACCGCTCTATGATTGGTTCATTGTTATATCTATGTGCCTCCCATCCCAATATCATGCTAAGTGTGTGCATATGTGCACGATATCAAGAGGCCCCTAAAGAATGTCATCTTGAGGCTGTGAAAAGGATAGTGAGATACTTAATTCATATGCCAAATTTTGGCATTTGGTATCCTAAGAGGTCTTCTTTTGATCTTGTTGGCTACTCTGATTCGGACTACGCCGGTGACAAGGTTGATCGAAATTACACTTCGGGTACTTGTCAATTTCTTGGTAGATCTCTTGTGTCTTGGTCCTTCAAGAAACAAAACTCGGTATCCTTATCCACTGCCGAAGCGGAATACATTGCCGCCGGATCATGTTGTGCTCAATTACTTTGGATGACCCAAACCCTTAAGGATTATGGGATATATGTGAAACATGTTCCATTGCTCTGTGATAATGAAAGTGCTATTAAGATTGCTCACAATCCCGTGCAACATTCTCGGACTAAGCATATTGAAGTGCGTCATCATTTCATTTGAGATCATGTTGCTAAAGGAGACATTAATCTTAAGCATGTTCATATCTATAAGCAATTGGCGGATATATTCACCAAACCGCTTGATGAGAAAGTGTTTTGCTGTTTGAGAGGTGAATTGAACACCATTGATGCCTCAAACCTAGAGAAGAAACTCCATCTAGATGCATGCAAGGCATGAGCCTTTTTATGACTAATCCTTGATAATTCTCTTATGATGATCATATGTCTTGGATCTATACTTGTACCATTGCATGTTATCTAATCCTTGTAGGTACTTGGATGAGCCCAAATCTATGAGATTGCCTCACATCTTAATCTCTCTACATCATCGAGTTTCTACTATATGGTTGTGGAATACAAGTTACGATGAGCTCACTCAACATATCCTTTGACAATTTCTATATATCAAATTTCATTTGGTATCAAGTTTCATGATTCCCATTTTGGATACACAAGTGCTCTTGCTTGAAAAAACTAACCCATGTAGGAAGATGAACTCAAACTACAAGTGGTGCTCTCAACTCTTGATGGACTACATCAACCTTGAGCATCCAATGCAAGTTCAACTACATGACCAAAATCAACACAACCAAAGGTATGTTATTCCATCTTAGAGAAGCTTTGACCCAAGTCATGAGCCAAAGCAACTCAACGAGATGTGAATACATCGAAATGCTTAAACGAAAAATGGTAACCCTTTGAGCTTAAACGATGAGTATGACTGATAACCCACAAGTATAGGGGATCGCAATAGTTTTCGAGGGTAGAGTATTCAACCCAAATTTATAGATTCGACACAAGGGGAGCCAAAGAATATTTGAAGGTATTAGCAGCTGAGTTGTCAATTCAACCACACCTGGAGATTAATTATCTGCAGCAAAGTAATTAGTAGCATAGTAATATGATAGTTTTGATGATAGCAGCAGTAGCAATGGTAACGGTAACAGTGATAGCAGTGATTTTGTAGCAGTAACGATAGCAATAGCAACAATAGTAACTTAGCAAGAATAATATAAGATAAATTCGTAGGCATTTGATCGGTGACTCATTGGATGACATTCATCATGAGACAGTTATTACCTAGGGCGATACGGCACTAGCTCCAGTTCATAAATATAATGTAGGCATGTATTCCGTAAATAGTTATGCGTGCTTATGGAAAGAACTTGCATGACATCTTTTGTCCTACCCTCCCGTGGCAGTGGGGTCCTATTGGAAACTAAGGGATATTAAGGCCTCCTTTTAATAGAGAACCGGAACAAAGCATTAACACTTGATGAATACATGAACTCCTCAAACTACTGTCATCACCAGGAGTGGTCCCGACTGTTGTCACTCTGGGGTTGCCGGATCATAACACGTAGTAGGTGACTATAACTTGCAAGATCAGATCTAGAACATGGATATAATGATGATAACATAAACGGTTCAGATCTGAAATCATGGCACCTGGGCCCAAAGTGACAAGCATTAAGCACATCAAAGTCATAGCAACATCAATCTCAGAACATAGTGGATACTAGGGATCAGGCCCTAACAAAACTAACTCGATTACATGATGAATCTCATCCAACTCCTCACCAACCAGTGAGCCTACGAAGGAATTACTCACTCCCGGTGGGGAGCATCATGGAATTGGCGATGGAGATGTGTTGGTGATGACGAAGATCAAAGATCCCGCTCTCTGGAGCCCCAAACAGACTCCAGATCTAGCATCCCAATGAAGAACAGGAGACGGCGGCGGCTCCATCTTGTGAAACGCTATAATTCTTTCTCCCTGATTTTTTCTAGAATAATGTGATTTTATAGCATCGGTTTCAGGGTCAGCGGGGCCACCAGCAGGGGACAACCCACCGGGGCGCGCCTGGGGTGGCAGGCGCGCCCTGGTGGGTTGTGCCCACCCAGGTACCCCCTCATGTGTCTCTTGCCTCCAGAAATTCTCTTTATTGATATAAAAAATCCTCGCAAAGTTTCGTTCCATTCTGAGAACTTTTATTTCTGCACAAAAACAACACCATGGTAGTTCTGCTGAAAACGGCGTTAGTCCGGGGTTAGTTTCATTCAAATCATGCAAATTAGAGTCCAAAACAAGAGGAAAAGCGTTAGGAAAAGTAGATACGTTGGAGACATATCAACTCCCCAAAGCTTAAACCTTTGCTTGTCCTCAAGCAATTCAGTTGATAAACTGAAAGTGAAAAAGAAAAACTTTTACAAACTCTTTTTCTCTTGTTTCATAAATAAGCTTAAACAACACCCAGGTTTTTAGCAAAGATTATAACTAACCATGTCGACAATAACTCTTAAAAATTATATTAACTCATATCAATGACATAATCAACTAGAGAGCAATAATAAAACATCTCAAACAACATGTTGTAATAAAAACCATGATACAATATGACAATAGTGGTATCTCGTTAGCCCTTTCTGAGACCGCAAAACATAAATGCAAAGCACCCACAAAGTTCAAGGAGCGACTAAACATTGTAATTCATGGTAGAAAAGATCTAGTCATGATGCACCCAACATTTTGTACACACAATGCATCAGGATGACAGCAGTGCTCTCAGGTTCTGGCGCTTATTTGAGAAGGTGATGACACAACATAAAACTAAATAGATAGTCCCTTCACAGAGGGAAGCAGTGATTTGCAGAGGTGCCATAGCTCAAGTTTTTAAAACAGAGGTAAATTAAATTTTGGGACATGCACCCTTCTCATTTACTTCACGACCATCAGTTATCAATATCTTCCATGCTAAACACGCTAGTGGCGATTCTCAAGCGGAAATGTAAAGGTTATGACTCCATTGGGAGTTGTTGTTTGATTATTTGTAAACTCTTTTCTTTTTACAGTTTGGGACTGGGCAGCCCTAATACCGCCCTTTTCTCATGCGACGGTGAGTGAATAAACACTCGACCTGAGAATAACCCGCTTAGCATCGTAGATACCAACGACCTCCTATCATTCCATGAACAATCCAGGCACACAAAAAGGATATTTATTTGAAGTTTTTAGAGATGGCACATGCAAATTTACTTAGGACGGCAGGGTAATACCGCATATAGGTAGGTATGGTGGACTCGTCTAGAATAAATGGATTTTAGGTTTTTGATGTACAAGCAGAGTTCCCACTTAGTACAGGCGAAGTCTAGCAAATAGGTTGAGAAGCGGCCAGCTAGAGGGCAACAACGGTCATGAACATGCATTATGCATAAGTAACATTGGATACTAGCATGAGTAGGATATGAACACCATGAACATAAATATCATAGAGGCTATGTTGGTTTTGATTCAACCACATGCATGAACATGTGCCAAGTCAAGCCACTTGAACATTCAGAGGAGGATACCATATCATCATACTACATCACAATCATTTTAACGCAATGTTGATATCCAAGATAAGTCATTATTCACTCCTAGCTACTTATGCATGGCATGCGAAACTATAATCTCTAATTGTCAGTGCAAACATGTTTGATCATAATAGGCTGAATCATGGATACTAGGTTAAACATATTTACAAAAACAGAACAAGTAGAGTTCATACCAGTTTCTCTCTGCCACGGCCGGTTCATCTAATATCGTCATTATTGCCTTTCACTTGCACGACCGAACAAATTTGAAAATAATAATAGTGCAAGAGTGTCGTGGACTAAGCTGGAATCTGCAAACATTTTATTCAAGAGGAGAAGACAAGGTAATATGGAGTCTTTATTAGATCAATAATGCAAATGAGAGCCACTCAACATTTTCATCGTTGTCTTCTCCTCAGCATGACTCAACAAAAAGAAAAGAAATTCAGAGAAACACACTGAAATATTTTTGGTGTTTTTTTGTTTTTCCGTAAACAAGCAAATGAAAAGGGAAAAGCAAAAACGAGAAAAACTATTTACACGGGAAAGCTCCCAACAAGTAAAAGAAGAATAGGGAAATATTTTTGGGTTTTCTTTTTAGTGCTACAACAATTTAAACTAGGAAGAAAAATCAAAAGGAAGCAAGAACCATATTTTTGGATTTTCTCAAAGTTTTTCAAACACACAAGAAGAAAGCGGGAATATAAATTAAACATGGATGATACCATGAAAAAGTGTGGACACCAACAACTGGAATGAAATGTGTGAACATGAATGTAATGTCGGTGGGAATACGTACTCCCCCAAGCTTAGGCTTTTGGCCTAACTTGGTCTGGGGCCACTCGAAGTAGCCGTGAGGTCCAATGTTGAGTTGCTGGGGAGTAGGCACCATAGGGTCCCACTGCTGAGGCTCCTCCTGTGCCGCAGCCTGGTTGTTCTAGTAAGCGACAATGTCCTCAGGCATAATCCTGTATCCGCCCCTAGCAACATGATCAAACAAAGCAGGTGCAGGCAAGGGGATAATATCACGAGTATCCACACTGAAAACTGAACTATAAGGCATATCAATATCAGGGTAATTAGTAGCAATAAAATGGTGGTCCTTCATAGCTGCTCTATCTAAATAAGCTTTTGGCAGAGGATGATCATGCTGGCGTATCTGCACATTGAAGTGAGTCGCCAAGCGAGTAGCGTAAATGTCCCCATGTATTTTACCCTTGGATCTGTTAAGATGAAGGCGACGTGCCACAATAGCTCCCAAGCTATAAGTGTTGTCGCCATAAAGTGCGCGAGGCAAAACAATAAAGTCTGGGGCGCTAAGTGAACCCACCTTCTATCTCTCTAACAAGCACTTTGCAATAAATAAGGCAAAATAATGCACGGCATGAAACTGCAAGCTAATGACAGTGGTGCCCAATACTCCTCTCACATCCCCCACTGTCAGAGTAAGGTAAAAACCTTCAAACTCTGAGGGCTTAGGCTCTACCAAATCCACATCAGAAGGAAGCATGCATATGTCACAAAATTTAGTAAGTGGGATCTGGCGGGTTTCAGAATGTAAATTAAACTACACCTTAGGGGGATTATTCCTAGAATGAAAATGAAAGTTTTGCACAAAGGAATTGGGGAGGAGATGGTACTGTTCGCATTCAGCTGCGATGAAGTCGGTGAGGCCGGCATTAGCAGCATATTGTGTGAATTCTTGAAGGATTCCAGCCCCTTCCATGAACGCATTGCCACTCGCACGGCCGTAGCTCTGCCATCTCAGGGTATGGAGATCATTGTCAGATGACTCACCAATAACCCCCTTGGAGTTCTTCTTGGAAGCAAACATCCTGGAGAAACTCATCTTTTTCCTATGAACAAAATTCTGAAATTTTTAGTCCACACATTTTTTTCTCAACAAAACTTCACAAAAATGATAGCAACTACTCATAGGGATGTATAGAGGCCATAGCAAGCATTCAAACTACTTAGAACTCTAAGAATTCAACATGCAAGCTCATCTACAATAGCATCAAGAGTAGCTAATTATTCTAAATATAAACCACTAAAACAAAAACTAATTGGACACATGGAGGAGTCACATACCAAGCAATAAATCCCCAAAACAGTTTTGGAAACAGAGCTTCGAGCAAGGAGATATAAATCTGCAGTTTCGGGAGCAAGAACACGAGAGAGAGAGAGAGAGACAGAGGGAGAGAGAGAGAGAGATAGAGAGAGAGAGTGACAATGATTTTTTTGGACGAATGGAGTGATGTGGGAAGAAGATGTAAGTGAGGGGGCCCACGAGGGGACCACAACCCACCAAGGCACGCCTGGGGGTCCTGGCGCGCCCAGGTGGGTTGTGCCCACCTGGTGCACCTCCCTCTGATACTATTTACACCAGAAATTCAAAAATATTCATAAAAAACGTATTAAATTTTCAGAGCATTCTCAGAACTTTTATTTTTGGGTCATTTTTGATTGCACGGAAAACTCAGAAAACAGACAAAGCATGGTATTTTATTTTATTTAACTAGGAAAAACAGAAACAAAAGGTAGGGACAGAATGTAGTGCTCATTAAATTCATCAACTTCATACCTCTCAAAAATGGTCCATTAATAAGGTTGATCAAGTCTTATTAACAACCACTTTCGATTAGTATGAAACCGAAGAACTTTCATAAATCACGAAGTTACCTCAATGGGGATATGAATGTCCCCAAAGCATTTCATATTTCTTTTTAACAGTAGGTAGAGGTAGTTGAAAACTTCCAATAGTGATTGTCAGAGATTTTTCAATAACATTAATACCGTTCACTTGGAATTGTTTCTTCGGAAAGTGCACCAGATGCTCATTACCATTAATATGAAAAGTGATCTTGCTTTTATTGCAATCAATAACAGCCCCTGCAGTATTCAAGAAGGGTCTACCAAGGATAATCGACATGTTGTTGTCCTCAGGCGTCTCAAGTATAACAAAGTCACTCAAAATAGTAACATTAGCAACAACAACGGGCACATCCTCATAAATAGCAATAGGTATGGCAGTTGATTTATCAGCCATTTGCAAAGATATTTCAGTAGGTGTGAGTTTATTCAAATCAAGTCTTTTATATAAAGAGAAAGGCATAACACACACCAGCTCCCAAATCACACAAGGCAGTTTTCACATAATTTCTTTTAATGGAGCAAGGTATAGTTGGTATTCCTGGATCTCCAAGTTTTTTAGGTACTCCATCTTTGAAAGTGTAGTTAGCAAGCATAGTGGAGATTTTAGCTTTCGATATTTTTCTCTTATTAGTGATGATGTCTTTCATGTACTTTGCATAAGGAGGCATTTTTAAGATATCAGTTATGCGAGTACGCAAAAAGATTGGCCTAATCATTTCGACAAAGTGTTCAAATTCTTCATCATCTTTCTTTTTAGTTGACTTAGGTGGAAAGGGCATAGGATTTTGAACCCATGGTTCTCTTTCCTTTCCATGTTTTCTAGCAACAAAGTCTCTTTTATCATATCTTTTATTCTTGGGTTGTGGGTTATCAAGATCAACAACTGGTTCTATCTCAACATCATTATCTGGTTCTTTATCATTAGGTTGAGGGTCTTCATGAACCTCATCATTATCCTTTTCATTATCAGAAGGTGAGTGTTCATTACCAGATTGAGTTTCAGCATCAGAGATAGAAACTTCATTATCATTATCAGGAGGTTTTTCTATTTCAGGTTGACTAGAGGCAGGCAAAGTCTTATCATTTTTCTTCTTTGTTTTCTTTTTAGAAATACTAGGTGTAATGGTGTTGTTCCTTTGAGAATCTTGTTCAATTCTCTTTGGGTGTCCCTCGGGATAAAGTGGTTCTTGAGTCATTTTACCTCCTCTAGTTGCTACTCTAACATCAAAGTCACTTATATTATTGTTCATTTCATCAAGAAACTCTCTTTGAGATTTAGTAACTTGTTCTAATTGAGTTTGAACCATAGAGGCATGTTTTCCTACACCTCTAACATCATTTGAGATTCTAAATAACAAGTCACTTAAGCGATCAATCATATCAGAGTTGTATTTCAATTATTTCATAACATTTGCATTGAAGTGATCTTTCTTTCTAATGTAATTATCAAACTCATAAAGGCATTGACTAGGATGTTTATTACGAGGATCATCATCATTGAATTTCATTAAAGATTTTACCTCTACCACCTTAGGTGGTGGTGGTGCTTCAAGTCCATGTATTTCTTCAATAGGTGGTAAATTGCTAACTTCCTCGGCTTTAATACATTTTCCTTCATAGATTTCTTGGCCTCTTGCATATCTCCAGGACTGAGATATAAGATACCCCTCTTCTTCGGAGTGGGTTCAATAGGTGTTTCAGGAGGAGTCCAATCATCATGATTTTTCAATATGTTATTCAATAATTCTTCAGCTTGCCTAATAGTTTGTTCCCTGAAAACACAACCAGCACAACTATCTAGGAAATCCCTAGAAGCATCGGTTAGTCCATTATAGAAGATATCAAGTATTTCATTTTTGTAAGAGGATGATCAGGCAAAGCATTAAGCAATTGGAAAAGCCTCCCCCAAGCTTGTAGGAGACTCTCTTCTTCAATTTGCACAAAGTTAAATATTTACTGCAAGGCAGCTTGTTTCTTATGAGCAGGAAAATATTTTTCAGAGAAGTAATAAATCATATCTTGGGGACTATGCACACAACCAGGAGCAAGAGTATTGTACCAAGATTTAGCATCACCCTTTAATGAGAATGGAAATAACTTGAGAATATAGTAATAGCGAATCTTCTCATCTTGAGCAAAAAGGGTGGCGATATCATTCAACTTAGTAAGATGTGCCACAACAGTTTCAGTTTCATAACCATGGAAAGGATCAGATTCAACCAAAGTGATTAACTCTGGGTCGACAGAGAATTCATAATCCTTATCATCAATAAAAATAGGTGAAGTAGCAAACTCAGGATCACATTTCATTTTATCATTCTTGCATAATAATTTCTCTAGATCATCTTTATCCTTACAAGCAAGAATATCTCTAGTTTCCTCCTCACTCATAGTATAACCTTTCGGTACCTTTGGCAGTTCATATCTAGGAGGACAAGTTCTAGTAGGTGTTTCAAGATTTTCAGTTTCAAGTTCATCATCAGATTCAACAATATCATGTTATCTTACTCTAGCAATTTGTTCATCAAGAATTCACCTAGTGGCACATCATCATCAAGCAAGGTACTAGCATCATCATCAGTAGTATTCATAGCATAAGTAGCATCATCAATAACTTGTGACATATCAGAATTAATAGCATGTTGTGGTGTTGCAAGTTTACTTATAACATAAGGTGATTCTAAAGCGGAGCTGGATGGCAGTTCCTTACCTCCCATCGTCTTTGAGGGAAAATCTTAGTCTTAGCATCCTTCAGATTCTTCATAGTGATAATATGATAATAATCCCAAGTGACTCAACAAATATAGCTATGCTCCCCGGCAACGGCGCCAGAAAAAGGTCTTGATAACCCACAAGTACAGGGGATCACAACCGTTTTCGAGGGTAGAGTATTTAACCCAAATGTATAGATTCGACACAAGGGGAGCCAAAGAATATTTGAAGGTATTAGAAGCTGAGTTGTTAATTCAACCACACCTAGAGATTAATTATCTGTAGCAAAGTAATTAGTAGCACAATAATATGATAGTTTTGATGATAGCAGCAGTAGCAACGGTAACGGTAACAGTGATAGTAGTGATTTTGTAGCAGTAACGATAGCAGTAGCAACAGTAGTAACTTAGCAAGAACAATATAAGATAAATTCATAGGCATTGGATCGATGACTCGTTGGATGATATTTATCATAAGACGGTTATAACCTAGGGCGATACGGCACTAGCTCTAGTTCATAAATATAATGTAGGCATGTATTCTGTAAATAGTCATACGTGCTTATGGAAAGAACTTGAATGACATCTTTTGTCCTACCCTCTGAGGGAGTCCTGGATTAGGGTGTCCTCGGATATCCGGACGATGCACTTTGGCCGGACTGTTGGACTATGAAGATACAAGATTGAAGACTTCGTCACGTGTCCGGGTGGGACTCTCCTTTGCGTGGAAGGCAAGCTTTAAAATTCGGATATGTAGATCTCCTTCTCTGTAACCGACTCTGCGTAACCCTAGCACCCTCCAGTGTCTATATAAACAGGAGGGTTTAGTCCGTAGGACAAGAACAATCATAATCATAGGCTAGCTTCTAGGGTTTAGCCTTTATGATCTCGTGGTAGATCAACTCTTGTAATACTCATATCATCAAGATCAATCAAGTAGGAAGTAGGGTATTACCTCCATCGTGAGGGCCCGAACCTGGGTGAAACATCGTGTATGCCGCCTCCTGTAACCATTAGCCTTAGACGCACAGTTCGGGACCCCCTACCCAAAATCCGCCGGTTTTGACACCGACATTGGTGCTTTCATTGAGAGTTCCACTGTGCCGTACCGATAAGGCTTGATGGCTCGCCTTGTTGTCAAGGACAACATCACCTCTGGAGGAACCCTGGCTGTAGGCCAGACTCTCCGGCTGGGCAGCTTCGTCATGGCCGCCCGTTCGGCCGCCACGCTGACGTTGACTTCTCAGGTCATCAAGAACAGCCTCCGCGTCAGCTCGGAATTCACCGAGCAGATGGATCCAATGGAGCTCTCCTCCTTGAACGAGCTCTTGGATCGCATCGCCGCCCTGGGAGTCGCTACGGACTATGATCAGATCAGGCTTAAACCCGACCAAAGGGAGATTAACTCTCCGTGGGTCACCCATCAGATAGCGGTGGTGGAGGACCAAAACAAATATTCTTCCTCTATCTTTAGGATGAACTATGTCCGGATTCCCAAGCTCTCCGAGCCGGATACCCGTCTATTGGAGGACATGGCCCAGGCTCTGAACTTAGAATCGGGCAACGGGCCACAAATATTGGGCAACATCTCGGAGTCCAAGCTGCCAAGCTCGGGAGCTCCTTTACCCCTGGGTCTCACATCGGGTCAAGATTTGGACTTAAAGCTACCCACCCACCTAGACACAAGTGATCTTTCCCACATTAGACAAGAGCCCCAAGAGACAGTACATCACTTCTGGGCCAGATTCCTCCTTGTAATGAGCAATGTTAAGGACTGTCGCAAGGAAGACGCAATCTCATTCTTTTCCAAAAATTGCACGGACAAGGGAATTCTCAACGCCATAAGTCACCGTGACATAGCACACTTTGCCGACTTGGCGGCCATACTACAGAAGTACTGCGCGATGGAAAACGCCTGGAAAACCCAAACAAAATTCTGGGATCCTCCGGCTCTCACTAAACCCCTCATCCGAACTAAAAGGGTGCGCTCTCGCAAGTCACCCAATCCAATTACAAAGAAGCCAAAGCCCTCTATAGGGCGTGGAACCGTACTGGACGGATGGCTCAGTAGGCCATGCAAAATTCATAGCACACCGGGCATCATACCAACACACAACCTTAGAGCATGTTGGATACTCTGGCAGGTGGCAAAGAACGGCGAGGACCTCCTCATCAACAATACCGCAGAGCACCATCCCACAGAGAATAACAATACAGTACTAACAGTCTTCGAGACTTTCGCCTCCAACAATAGGCATAAGCAAGCACTCCGCAGCCTCGCCGAAGTCTGCCACGTTGCAGCAATAAATCCGTGGAACGACACGGCCATGACCTTCAATGCCAGTGATGAACCTCAATTCCGAACAGTCCGAGCACCAGCCGCTTTGGTCCTTAGTCCAATTGTGGACGGCTTCCGGCTTACTAAAGTGCTCATGGGCGGCGGCAGTGGATTAAACCTCATCTATGAGGAAACTCTTAACATAATGGAAATAGATTAGAGCCGCATTGAGCAGAGCAGCATGACCTTCAGAGGAATCATCCCTAGTAGGGAGGCACGATCTTGAGGAAAAATTACATCGATGTGGTATTCGCACATTTGGAGAATTATAGGTCCGAAGAAATCACATTCCAAGTGGCCCCGTTCAGTAGTGGATACCATGCCCTTTTAGGGCGGGATGCATTCATAAGCTTCCAAGCTACACCCCATTATGGGTACATGAAGCTCAAAATGCCTGGGCCTAATGGAATCATCACTCTAGCTAGTGATCTGGACATAGCACTCCGTGCCGAAAATAAAACCGCCGCACTAGCCCTAGAGGCATTATCCGAAGCCCTCGCGGCCGAAGAGTTAACTGCGCTGCGCTCCACAGTGGACAGGGACGATGTGATACTCGACAAACGACCCAAGTCCACCTCTTTTAAACCAGCAGACGAAATAGTCAAATTCCAGGTCCACCCAACAGACCCTACAAAAACAGCATCAATTGGGGCACAACTGAACCCTACAATAGATGTCGCACTACGAGAGTTCTTGCGCGAGAATTGGCACATCTTCGCCTGGCACCCTTCAGACATGCCAGGTATCCCATGCAGGCTGGCCGAGCATAGCCTAAATATACTAAAGGGATACAAGCCGGTCAAGCAGACTCTTCGGCGCTTTTCAGAACCCAAGCAGCAAGCCATGGGAGAAGAGCTAGCCAAGCTACTCGAGGCCGGATTCATCAGAGAAATAAAACATCCGGACTAGCTAGCAAACCTGGTGATGGTACCAAAGAAGGACAAATCCTGGCGCCTATGTGTCGATTTCAAGGACCTCAATAAGGCTTGCCCCAAGATCGCTTCCCCTCCCCCGCATCGATCAAATCATCGATGCTACCGCAGGACACGACTCATTGTGTTTCCTCGATGCATACTCTGGATACCATCAAATCAAGATGGCGGAGTCCGATCAAGCCGCAACGGCATTCATCACTACATACGGCCCCTTCTGTTTTAACACCATGCCTTTCAGACTCAAAAACGCCGGTGCAACCTATCAACGCATGATTCAGACATGCCTGGAAACGCAAATAGGCAAAACAGTGGAGGCATACATAGACGATGTGGTCATCAAAACCAGACACGTCGAATCTTTAATAGACGACTTGAGGCTTATGTTCGAGAATCTCCGAACATTTGACATCAAACTCAATCCGGAAAAATGCGTTTTCGGCGTACCTGCCGGAAAGCTCTTGGGCTTTATCATTTCCAATAGAGGAATTGAAGCAAAT
This sequence comes from Aegilops speltoides, assembly GCA_021437245.1. Classification (NCBI taxonomy): domain Eukaryota; kingdom Viridiplantae; phylum Streptophyta; class Magnoliopsida; order Poales; family Poaceae; genus Aegilops; species Aegilops speltoides. The sequence goes on from CM038142.1 coordinate 109,844,076, forward strand.
CCGGCTAAAATCCGAGCTTTGTCACAGTTGGCTACTGAGGGAGTCCTGGATTAGGGGGTATCCGGACAGCCGGACTATATACTTTGTCCGGACTGTGGGAGCGTGAAGATACAAGACTCAAGACTCCGTCCCGTGTCCGGATGGGACTCTCCTTTGTGTGGAAGACAAGCTTGGCGATCCGGATATTATATTTCCTTCCTTGTAACCGACTCCGTGTAAACCCTAGCCCTCTCCGGTGTCTATATAAACCGGAGGGCTTGGTTCTTAGAGGGACGATCACAATCATAATCATCATAGGCTAGCTTCTAGGATTTAGCATCTACGATCTCGTGGTAGATCTACTCTTGTACTACTCATATCATGAATATCAATCAAGCAGGAAGTAGGGTTTAACCTCCATCGTGAGGGCCCGAACCTGGGTAAACATTGTGTCCCTTCCCTCCTGTTACCATCGTCCTAAGACGCACAGATCGGGACCCCCTACCCGAGATCCGCCGGTTTTGACACCGACATTGGTGCTTTCATTGAGAGTTCCTCTGTGTCATCGCTGCAAGGCCTGATGGCCCCTTCAATCATCAACAATAGCGCGGTCCAGGGTGAGACTTTTCTCCCCGGACAGATCTTCATGTTCAGCGGCCAGATCGGGCAATTAAGCAGCCATCCGGAGCAGATCGGCACCGCCCCAGCCACCGTGTCGGGTCGAAACCTGAACTACACGGTCGATATCCACGGAGACTTGATCTTTGATGGGTTCGGGCCTATGCCAGGAATGCCGAACAATCACGACGAGCACAGCTTAGAACCGTTGCAGGATAATGCTCGGGATATCGCCCCTGCAGGAGCCCCGGACTTAAATCCGGAGCAGATTGCACCGCCCGAGGACGGGTGGATGGACCCCGCCCCGCAGGCCGCACACCCATCAGCAGCAGAGCCGAACACAGGCCTCGCCCCCAAAGAAACCTGTGACACTGGACCCCTGGACTCATATCCGGCTGTAGGTTCCAGTCCGCGCGCTCCTAAGCCTGCCGAACCTGGTTGGGCTCCTGTAATGGAGTTCGCCGCCACGGATATCTTCCAGCACTCGCCCTTTGGCGACATGCTGAACTCGTTGAAGTCTCTCCCTTTGTCAGGAGACTCTTGGCTGAACTATGTCCGGCTTGAGTGGGAAGCAGGCGCCGAAGGAATTCGTTGCCCACCCACCACCCACTTCATTGCCACGGTTGATGATTTAGCTGACGTGCTTGAATTCGACTCCGAAGACATCGATGGTATGGACGACGATGCAAGAGAATAACAGGAACCACCGCTCACGGGGCAGTGGACAGCCACCCCGTCATACGATATATACATGGTGGATACGCCTATGGAGGACGACAGCGATAATCCGGAAGATAAAACCCCCAGGCAAAAACCAAAACGACGGCGCAGACGCCGCTCCCAGTCCAACAACAGTAAAAATAGCGACAAGAGCGCTAGAAAGATCGACACCCCAGTCAACTCGAAAGGCAACAACGACCATATGGACCCAACGATGGAGCAGGATGAGCCAGGTCACGCCAAACACAGTTCGGAGCAGATGCCCGATCACAATGATCCCGAGGGACGAGTTCATCAAACCGCCCCAGGACAAGAACATAGTTCGGATGACGATGCATTCATCATCCCGAAAACATGCGTGGAACGAGATAACCTCCACAAAAGGCTTAAGGCCACCATGAGAAGTCTAAAGAAGCAAAAGCAACGGCTAAAGGCCGCACAGGAGACGCTCAATCGCAGATGGAATAAAGTGCTAGACACTGAAGAAAGGTACGGCGACGATCGCCATACAAAGAGCTATCCAAAACAAAGGCTGCTGCCAGAATTCGACGGCGAGGCCGTTCCACCAAAGAACAACATGACCAGGAGGCCGAACAAACCACTTCATAACTGCAACAGAGCAGCTACCGACGCCGCGCACGATTTACGCGAGCACTTGGATAAGAAAGCCGACACGGCTAGATCCATCTACGGGTCAAAAGGACACACCCCGGCACGGGACTATGGTCACCAAAACGATCATACCGATCGGATACCAGTTCGGAATCAACACTGGATACAACAACAGCCGACGGCATGCCATAGCACGTCCAGATACAGAGGGGATGCTCACCCCCTGTGCTTCACCAAAGAAGTACTGGACCACCAATATCCATAGGGTTTCAAACCTATGAACATAGAGGCATACGACGGAACGACAGACCCAGGGGTCTGGATCGAGGATTTTATCCTGCATATACACATGCTCGTGGGGACGACCTCCACGCCATCAAATACCTTCCCCTCAAGATGAAGGGGCCAGCTCGACACTGGTTGAAAGGCCTCCCCGAAAACTCAATTGGAAGTTGGGAGGAACTTGAGGACGCTTTCAGGGCCAATTTTCAAGGGACTTATGTCCGGCCTCCGAATGCGGACGATTTAAGTCACATAATCCAACAGCCCGGAGAGTCCGCCCACAAGCTTTGGAACAGATTCCTCACTAAGAAGAATCAAATTGTCGATTGTCCGGATGACGAGGCCTTAGCGGCGTTCAAACATAGCATTCGAGACGAGTGGCTCGCCAGACACCTCGGCCAAGAAAAGCCAAGGACAATGGCAGCCTTAACAAGCCTTATGACCCGCTTTTGCACGGGTGAAGATAGCTGGTTGGCCCGTAAAGGCACCAGCGACCCAAGCACATCCGAAATAAGGGATGGCAACGGGAAGCCACCACGGTGCAATAAAAACAAACGTCAAAACAAGGAAGAGAGCCCAGACAACACAACGGTCAACACCGAATTCAGGGGCTCTCGACCCGGTCATCAAAAGAAGCCAGTTAAAGGCAGCAAAGAAGGACCGTCCAGTTTGAACAGTGTCCTAGATAGACTGTGCCAAATTTATGGCAACCCCGACAAACCTGTGAACCACACTCATAGAGAATGCTGGGTTTTCAAGCAGGCCGGTGAATTAAATGCCGAACACAAGGGAAGGGAAACACCAAGTGAAGACGAGGATGAGCCTCGCCAGCCGAACACTGGGGGACAGAAAAAATTCCCACCAGAGGTAAAAATAGTAAACATGATCCACGTGACTCACACATCCACAAGAAGGCACGAATGCGCGCTCAGAGACGCATACGCTATAGAGCCCGTCATACCCACACCTAACCACTGGTCGACTTGTCCGATCACTTTCGATCACACGGACTGCCTGACTAGTATTCGGCGCGAAGGATCAGATGCCTTGGTGCTCAATCCAATAATCGACGGATACCATCTTACTCACATCCTCATAGACGGCGCCAGTAGTCTCAATTTAATATACCAGGACACTGTCCGCAGGATGGGGATAGACTCATCCAGAATCAGGCAAAGCAACACCACCTTTGAAGGGGTGATACCAGGCGTTGAAGCCTATGGCAAGGGCTCCATCTAGGGCTGGAAAAAAAGCTCGAAGCTCGCGAGCTAAGCAAGTAGCTCGTGACTCGGCTCGAATCGACTCGAACTCGAAGAATAACTAGTCGAGCCGAGCCTTAGTTTAAGATCGTTTATAGACCAAGTTAAACGAGCCAATCTCACGAGTACTCGTGTAACTTGTTAGGCTCGATACAATAGATCAGTCACTCCCAATACAAAGAAAGATGAGATACTAAACAGCCTACGTCCCAGGCGCACAACCCAAGGCCGAGCAGTTGAAGGCCTAGCCTCCTAGGAGACTCACGCGTTACAAGAAAATTACAATTGTTTAGTGATATATATGTTTAATATATACATAATCATTTTTATCATATTTGAGGGTGTTATGTTTATATCTTAAACGAGCTTAACAAGCTAAACGAGCCAACTCGCGAGTTATACGAGTCGAGCCAATCTTGGGTTTGAGCTCGTTATAGTAACGAGTCGAGTTGAGCTAGCTCGTTAACGAAACAAGCTCTAGCGAGTCGAGCTGAGCTTGCTCGACTCGGCTCGAATTCCAGCCCTAGCTCCGTCGTACTGGAGGTAACATTCGGCTCCCCAGGCAACTCCAGAAGCGAAGAACTACTCTTCACCATCGCACCCTTCCAAAGCGGCTATCACGCATTGCTTGGAAGAACGGCCTTCGCCCGCTTCAACGCAGTACCGCATTAGCCTACCTCATACTCAAGATGCCCGGTCCACGAGGCGTCATCACCGTTAACGGAAAAACAGAGCGCTTTTCACGCGCGGAGGAATACGCGACGGCTCCAACGGCCGGATTCTAAGCGGCCTCCAACACCAGAAAGCATGACTGGTCGTTAAGACCACAGACACGGTTAGACGAGTCCGGCAGCCCAGATAAAACTGATCCAGGGCGCCACCTACGTAATCCCATAGAGGACACCAAGGGCTATAGATATTTAATACAGCCCCACTCTTGGCTCAACCTTATTGGCAGGCCAATGTCTTACACTTTTACTATCCATCGCATGCTTACGTTGTACTCTTCTACATGAGTTTTCTGTTTACAGACAACATTCGTGCGATACCCTTCCAGGATACGGCACAACGGAGACAAAGGCGCAGACGTGCAGCAGGGCCCCGCTCAAAGGTTTCTCTTTAGATTAAGCCCCTGTGTAAACCTTTTCTATTGCCTCTTGTTGTTTACACATCCCATGGGTACTATACCCACAAAGGGTACTGCCGTTATTGGCATTTCGCCATGACAGACTAATGCACGTACCTGGAAATACAGGGTTTATAATGAAAGGGCATTCTTCAGCCCATTTTCTGTTATAAAGTCCGAATACCTTCGGGAGTGTTCGGCGTCACGAGTTTGGCCTTATATGCATCAACTCCTAATCATGTCTTTGGTCAAATGTTGGGTTTGCCAGGCTCCTGGGTTTGCCGCCTTATGTTCCGTTCTTATCGGCTAAGGCGGCCAAAGGAGAACTACCGCGATTGTGCCCTGGTTATTCCGGATGAGCACCTCAGTAGAGAAAGCCGAAAACTGACTGTCATGATACAACGAGAGACTGTTCAACCACTCGAAGACTTACCGGAATCTTTAGGATTCCTCCGCATTAACGAAGGGCCGTTTCCTGGTCATGTACAGACGCACCCATATTCGAATGCATGCAAAAGTACTAGGGGCTACATAGTAGCCCCACCGTCAAACTCATATGGCTAAGTGAAAGTGTTACAGCTATATAGTCCGGTTGCCTAGTTCGACGTGCGGTCACCTCCTTAATGGACCAAGACGTTGGATCAAGTGTGATTATGCATATTTTTCGCGAACACCCCTGCATTGTATGTGTGGGGGCTGAAGCCAACGACTGCTAACTTTCAGAATTACACATATACATAAAAACGGCCGCACAGGAGGCACAAGTAATACTTTCGGGCACAAAGTATAAATATAGCCTCATAATCAAAATAACATTGTTTTTACAATGACACGATTTGTCACTCGAACATTACATTCTTTGAGCACAGAGCCTCTATCAAACGAGCACCTTCTGTTACCTACTCCAAGTAGTGCTTGGCCGGATCCTGGCCTCCCGCCGGATTCTGGGTTGCAAAGATGGTGGCCTCCATATCCGTCCAATATGCTTTAACACGGGCGAGAGCCATTCGTGCACCCTCTATACACGTCGACCTTCTCATGGCATCGATCCGTGATACGGCACCAAGGAATTGTTGCACTAAACCAAAATAACTGTCTGGCTTCGGCTCCTTTGGCCAAAGATGGTCTACTACAAACCGCATGGCAAGCCCGGACAGCCTATGAAGTTCCGCCACGGCAGCCATCTTCTCACTCAATGGCAATGGGCACGCAGGAGCATTGAATTGCGACCAGAACGGCTTCTCCACTTCTTTATCACCTTGCTCCTTGGAAAACTTGGCCGCATCAGCCGTACTCTTCGCCAAGTCCGCATACGCATCTGCAGGACTCCAGCGTCGATCCAAGGGAGCATACGTCAGATCCAAAAACTTTATCCGCAATAAGTAGGGGCTACCAGCCGCGATTTTTCCGGCATGTCGAAGCTCCTCCTGCACATCCCTGATTTCGGTCCGCATCTCCTTTACCGCGTTAAGTGCCTTGCTCAGGTCAGCCGAATTAACCTGATTATCCTTTTCAAGGAGCTCATACCGGTCGGCGGCATTTTTCAACTCCACAGCCATTTCGGCTATCTTGTCTTCGCCTCGGCGATGAGCAGCCTGTTCGGCTCTCAATTCTTTGGCTGCCTTTAGGGCAGCCGCATTGCTAGCCCGAGCTTGTTACTTGGCCTGGGCAAGCTCCACCCTCAGGGCTTCCACGGCAGCAGCACCGTCTGCAGTCCAAGTATGTCGCATTAATATTATGCCCCTCTCAAATTTTCCTACACAACATAATAAGGAAAGCAGAGCACATACCTTGTGACTCGTTCAGCCACTCGTTCACCAGCGTGATATCAGCATCAATAGCTCCAATCTGCCTCCTTAGTTCGACAACATCAACGGACTAGTCGACCGCCGGATCCTTAAACACCTGTGCATATATACAGCGCAATCATTACTTACACATTACGATCCTCCATTTGCTGCCTAGGGCGGGCAACCAGAGTCTCAGGGGCTACTATCCATATGGAGCACACCTAGCGCGTGCCTCACAGCCAAAAATTATGTATTTTTCTCTACATACCTCAAAGCCTCTGAGCAGGCTCGTAAACGCTTCATTCAAACCGCTTATGGCGGATGAAATCTTCTTGAGCACCGTGCTCATTAATGAGAGGTGCTCCTCCGAGAGTGCGACCCGCTCTACAAGGCCCGTCAGTATGTCCGGTCGGACACCAAACTATGCCGGACCCTTCTCATCGCCTCCCATGGGAGCCGATTGCTCCGGGCTCAAGGCGGCTGAAGGATTAGCTTCTGGCTTCGGCAGGTCCGGACTCCTCCGTGACGACACCTCGGTGTCGCCCGCCTCATGAGGCGGAGAGGTTGGTGGGGTCTCACTCTCCATCATCTCCGGAGGGAGATCCCTCGAAGATGAACTCTGTTCAGAAGAGTTGCTAGCCGGACTGCAAAAAACGGATCCTGGTTATTGTCCTCGAAGAAATACAGTACCTCCGAATCTATGATTAACTCACAGCTCGGTTGAGGGCTGGCCCGTCGGCGGTCATGACGCGGTAAGGACGCCCTTCGGGGCAGGGCCCCCTGGTGACGCTTTCTTCCCCAGCTTGGGCACCTCCGTCTCCAAGTCTTCGGAGGCGGCCCTCTTCTTCCCGCGCGGGGAGGAGGCTTTAGACTCCCCTTCCCGACTATCCTCCTTAGGGGAGGTAGCAATTCCCCCGGTTAGGATGTGCAGTGTGTGAAGTTTGGCTTCTCTGTTCTTCCCTCCGTCTTTCCCTGAGGGCATTTTGCTGAGCAGCCAGCCAAGCATCTTGGCTATGGTTGGACTAGGCGAGCCTTTGGGAAGTGGCGCCGGACACCTGATTCTCTCCGCCTTGCTGAGCCATTCCTGGCCACGGAGGATTTTCAGAATAATGACTATGACAAATATAAATGAAGTGTCCGGTTTCAGGGTTGCTTACTTGGGTATCTAGGCGATTGAAGCTTAGGCCCGCATCCTCGGTGGTGTCCGGACACTTTACTTGTGGTCCGAAGAATAATTTACACATCCCTTCGAGCGTCAGGCCGAAGAAGTGCAGAATAGTCCGCGGACCCTCCGAATTGAACTCCCACATCCGGAGAGGCCGGAGTTTGCACGGCAACATCCGTTGAATTAGCATTACCTGAATTATGTTGACAAGGTTAATGTCCCTCTCAAGAAGCTCCCGGATACAGCTCTACAGTATTGGTACATCACTAGCGGGCCCCCAATTAAGTCGTACGTCGGTCCATGACGCCAGTTGTGACGGAGGGCCCGAGCGGAAATCGGGGGCGGCCACCCACTTTGTGCCTCTGGGAGCCGTGACGTAAAACCACCTCCGCTACCATACATCGGATACCTCTGGGAAAGAACCCTCTGGCCATGGGGCATCGGCGTTCCTGCTTATTATGGCACCTCCGCACTCCGCATGTCGCCCCTCGATCATCTTCGGCTTCACATTGAATGTCTTGAGCCATAAGATGAAGTGTGGAGTGACGTGGAGAAAAGCCTCACACACAATGATGAACGTCGATATATGGAGGATAGCGTCCGGGGCTAGATCGTGAAAATCTAACCCGTAATAGAACATGAGCCCCCTCACAAAGGGATCAAGGGTGAGGCCCAAGCCGCGGAGGAAGTGAGGAACAAATACGACGCTCTCATTAGGCTCGAGAGTTGGGATGACCTGCCCTGGAGCAGGGAGCCTGTGCTGGATATCGGCAGTCAAATATCGGACCTGCCTAAGCCTCACAATGTCCTCCTCTTTGATCGAGGAGGCCACCCACCGGCCTTGAAGGTTGGATCCGGACATATTGGAGGATCTGGGGTGTTTGAGCTTGGGTATCGGGTGTTAGAACTCGAGATGCGAAAAGGCGCAAGGGTGGTGGAGAAGAGGTATAGGCCTCGACCCCTTTATAAGGGGGGTGAATGTCAAGAGTCCTCAACGTGACCGCTTGAGACTTATCTAAAAACACACAGAGTCATACCATTAGTCGTCGTGGGGTTGCGCACGCCCGTATTGATGGAAGATCCCGTAGTAAGGGGAACACGATCTCTGCTTCGGCAGGGCGTGCCAATAAAACCACCTCGCAACGCAAGACGAGGTGGGCCAAGAAACACCGGTTCGTGTTGGGCCGGGCCACGATGCAAGGGCACAACGTACGAAGATTGCCAGCAGATAAGATTTAAGCTATGCTCCCTACAGTGGTATGTGAAGATCGTCTTGCAGATCCGGACACGGTTTAAGTGTTCGATAATCACTTTGGAGTATTCGGAGATGGAACCCGCCTTGCAATGCCGAAGACAAGACTGTGTGCTAGACTCATCGTCATTGAAGCCTAGTTCAGGGGCTACTGAGGGAGTCCTGGATTAGGGGGTATCCAGACAGCCGGACTATATACTTTGTCCGGACTGTGGGAGCGTGAAGATACAAGACTCAAGACTCCGTCCCGTGTCCGGATGGGACTCTCCTTTGCGTGGAAGACAAGCTTGGCGATCCGGGTATTATATTTCCTTCCTTGTAACCGACTCCGTGTAAACCCTAGCCCTCTCCGGTGTCAATATAAACCGGAGGGTTGGTGCTTAGAGGGACGATCACAATCATAATCATCATAGGCTAGCTTCTAGGGTTTAGCCTCTACGATCTCGTGGTAGATCTACTCTTGTACTACTCATATCATCAATATCAATCAAGCAGGAAGTAGGGTTTTACCTCCATCAAGAGGGCCCAAACCTGGGTAAACATTGTGTCCCTTGCATCCTATTACCATCGGCCTAAGACGCATAGATCAGGACCCCCTACCCGAGATCCGCCGGTTTTGACACCGACAGCTACCCCAACAGAACTCAAGTAAATCCAGAAATTAACTGGATGTGTGGCCGCCTTAAGCCGCTTTATCTCCCGATTAGGAGAAAAGGCATTACCTCTTTATCGCCTTCTTCGACGCACCAAACACTTCGAGTGGACGGATGCGGCTACGGCCGGACTAGAGGAAATAAAAGCCCTCTTGGCCACCAATCCAATCCTAGTTGCGCCAAATGTCGACGGACCTATGCTGTTATATATAGCTGCAACACACCAGGATGTAAGCGCAGTGCTCGTCGTCGAACGAGAGACAGACGGACATAAGTTCCAGCTTCAAAAGCCGGTATACTACGTATCCACTGTCCTCACTCCATGCAAGTCATGGTACCCACATTATCAAAATATAGCATACGCGGTCTTCATGGCATCCCGAAAACTACCTCACTACTTTCAATAGTGTTCAATCACGATGGCCTCCGAAGTACCACTCAATGGCATAATAAATAACCGCGATGCCACGGGCCAGATTGCTAAATGGGCTATCGAGCTCCTCCCATTCGACATAACAAACAAACCATGGTGAGCCATTAAGTCGCAAGTACTGGCTGACTTCGTCGCCGAATGGACAGAAGTCGAACTCCCTAAAGAGTACGGCGTGTACTCCAATTGGATCATGCACTTTGACGGCTCTAAGATGTTGGCTGGTCTAGGGAGGCATTGTCCTGACATCCCCCACCGGAGATACAGTCCAATATGTACTCCAAATACTATACATAGATTCCAACAATGCAGCCAAATATGAGGCCCTGGTGCATGGTCTTCGGATGGCAGTCTCCATGGGCATTCAACGCCTAGAAGTGCGTGGGGATTCAAACCTCGCAATATCTCAAATAAATGGAAACTTTGACACCAAGGACCCAAAAATGGAGGCCTACCACAATACCGTCCTCAAAATGTCAGCTCGGTTCAAGGGACTCGAATTCCACCATGTGGAGAAAACAACCAAGCGGCGGATATTCTCGCCCGCATCGGCGCTAAAGGCGACCCCGTCCCACCTAATATCTTTTTGGAAAGGCTGTTCAAGCCATCCGTGGTCTGGGAAGGGGCGACCGGCAATACCAGTCCGGATCCGCACACAACCCCACATCCCGAACACTCTAACATAATCGGAGGCTCCGCCACCAAAATAACACCTTCGGCCCACGCGATTATGGTTGTCATTGCCCCATGGACAGAACCCTTCTTAGCCTACTTAAATAGGCAAGAACTCCCTGAGGACAAAAATGAGGCACGTTGCATTGTGTGGCACTCTAAAGCCTACAAAGTCCACGAGGGAGAGCTTTATAAGAAAAGCGCGACTGGAGTGCTCCAAAGGTGTATCTCCGAAGAGGAAGGGCGGCATCTCTTGGCTGAAATTCATGCCGGACTCGGCGGCCACCATGCCGCAGCTCGGGCGCTCGTAAGCAAGGCCTTCTATACGGGTTTCTACTGGCCGACAGCCGTCCAACATTGCGTTGGTTGCCAGCTTTTTGCAAATCAAAGCCATATGCCACCTACCGCTCTCCAAACAATCCCCATAACTTGGCCATTTGCGGTCTGGTGGCTCGATATGGTTGGACCCCTTAAAGGAGGATGCCATAAGAAGAAATACTTGTTGGTCATGGTCAATAAATTCACCAAATGGATAGAAGCCAAACCAGTTAAAACGGCCGAGTCCGGACCAGTGATAGACTTCATATATGGGGTCGTACACTGTTACAATGTCCCCCACATAATCATCACCGATAACGGCTAATACTTCATAGCAGACGAGGTGAAAACTTGGTGCGCCAAAATGGGCACAAAACTCGATTATGCCTCCGTCTATCACCCCCAAACAAACAGTCAAGTAGAACGAGCAAATGGTCTTGTTATGAGCGGCATTAAACCCAGACTAGTGCGATCCTTGAAGGAATCAGATACGCACTGGGTCGAGGAGCTCGACTCCGTACTATGGGGGCTTTGGAGCACGCCAAATTGCGCAACCGGATACACACCATTTTTTATGGTGTACGGCGCAGAGGCAGTGCTACCCTGCGATATCATCCATGACTCACCTCGAGTGCGCATGTACGAAGAGAGAGAAGCCGAGCTAGATCGGCAGGACAGCTTAGATGCCCTGGAGGAGGAGCGTGACGTTGCACATGCTCGTTCCGCATTCTATCAACAACATGCTCGAAGGTATCAAAGCAGAGAAGTACGTGCCAAAACTAATAACATTGGCGAGCTCATTCTACGCCTACCAGAGAAGAAAAAGGACAAGATCAAGCCCAAGTGGGATGTAACACCCCGGATACAACTTTCCATATTCGTAACTCCAACTCTTGCCTTTTCCAGAGATGAGATATGATATTTCCTTCGTGGTTGGGTTTTTGTATTTTGTTTTGCATTTTGTTCTTGGCGTGCATCTCATCTCATAGCATCATGCGCATTGCATTTGCATGTTTTCATAAAAACTCGTAGACGTTCGCAGTTGCCCTTTCTCTCTTTGCCTCCGTTGTCATTTTGTCAGACCCTTGTCCTCGTTGACCTCTCTTGACCCCTCTCGCGTGTGTCCGAAACTCCCCCGAACCCGACTCGGACAGTCATCATCGTTGGGTTCGGATCATCCCCCAACATCTATAAAACATCTCTGTTTTCTTATTTGGACTTTCTAACCTAGTTATTCTCGATCGCTCGATTAAGATCGGACAGACCAGATTAACCCTACCCTAATCCCTACCTATATATATATATATATAGTCTAACCCTAGCCCCATCCCATCCATTCCCCCATATCCTATCGCCACCGCCGCCACTTCGTTTTCCTCGGGATCCCTCCTGATGCAGCCGACCCGACCATCTCCCTTGTTTTCAGCGCTGTCCAATCCATCGATCCACCCAACCAGCAGCTCCTTCTCTGCCCCGGCGAACCTCGACGCCGAGCACCAGCAGGAACTGCTCGCCGTGCGCCCTCCTTGTTCTTTTCTCTCCCTTCTCTGGTTCCTCCCTCCGCTAAGCACGCTCTCTCTCTCTCTCTCTTTTGCTGAATCAGGGAACGCCATGGCCGCCTCTGACCTGAACTCCTCCTGCGCCCGTAGCCTAGCTCCCAGCCGCGCCTCCTCGCAACCCGCCGGCGACCGGACCTCGCCGGAGATGAGTTCCCCGCCGTGCCATGCTCCCTTCCTTCCCCATCGGCTCTCTCTTTTTCTCTCTCTCTCTCTCTCTCACGCTGCTCTCTCTCTCTGTTGTCCTCGCAACACCGTCATGGAGGCCCCAGCTCCAACCCGTAGCAGCTGCACTGCCGGAGTCGCCATTACCTCGTCCCCTTGTCTAGTTCCCGGCGATCGGGTCGTCTCCCCGTCGTCACCATCTTGCTGTCATGGCGCGGTTGTGCCCGAAGAGATGCCTGTGTCGCTTTGGCCGTGCCTCCCAGCCGCGCCCCGTCGACCGCGCCAAGTCCCTCCCCGCACCGGCCAGGTCTCCTCACCTCATCCAGCTCTCCCTTCGGTTCTCTCTCTCTCTAATCTCTCAGCCTCTTGTCTGAATTTCTACCCTGCCATGGCCTTGCAGCTCCTGCCGCCGCCTGGATCCGTGTCTCCCCTGCGCCTCAAGGTCTTCCGGCCGGAGTCCCAAGTCCACCTCTGCCCCACGTCGTGGATCCCGCGCCAAGTCCCTGCCTCGCCGGACCCCGCTGCTACCTTCCCGTCCAGCGCTGTCGCCGCTCTGATACCAACTTGTCACGCCCAATATGCGACCCTATCCAAAAGGAACTCGAAGGTCCCACCAAGGATAGACCCGCATATTCAAACACTTTTGCAAGGTGAGCAGGGCACAGCGGGGAACTCATCTCCGGCGAGGTCCGGTCGCCGGCGGGTTGCGAGGAGGCACGGCTGGGAGCTAGGCTGCAGGCGTAGGAGGAGTTCAGGTCGGAGGCAGCCATGGCGTTCCCTGATTCAGCAAAAGAGAGACAGAGAGACCATGCTTAGCGGAGGGAGGAACCAGAGAAGGGAGAAAAGAACAAGGAGGGCGCACGGCGAGCAGTTCCTGCTGGTGCTCGGCGTCGAGGTTCGCCGGGGCAGAGAAGGAGCTGCTGGTTGGGTGGATCGATGGATTGGACAGCGCTGAAAATGAGGGAGATGGTCGGGTCGGCTGGATCGGGAGGGTTCGCCGCCACCGCCACTTCGTTTTCCTCGGGATCCCGCCATGTCGGTGTCAAAACCGGTGGATCTCGGGTAGGGGGTCCTGAACTGTGCATCTAAGGCTAATGGTAACAGGAAGCGGGGGACACGATGTTTTACCCAGGTTCGGGCCCTCTCGATGGAGGTAATACCCTACTTCCTGCTTGATTGATCTTGATGATATGAGTATTACAAGAGTTGATCTACCACGAGATAGTAAAGACTAAACCCTAGAAGCTAGCCTATGATTATGATTGTTGTTGTCCTACGGACTAAACCCTCCGGTTTATCAGACACCGGAGGGGGCTAGGGTTACATAGAGTCGGTTACAGAGAAGGAGATCTACATATCCGAATTGCCAAGCTTGCCTTCCATGCAAAGGAGAGTCCCATCCGGACACGGGACGAAGTCTTCAATCTTGTATCTTCATAGTCCAATAGTCCGACCAAAGTATATTGTCCGGCTGTCTGAGGACCCCTTAATGCCGAACACCCTCAGTAGCCCCTGAACCAGGCTTCAATGACGATGAGTCCGGCGCGCAGATTGTCTTCGGCATTGCAAGGCGGGTTCGTTCTTCGAATACTCCATAGAAGATGTTGAACACAAGAATCGTGTCCGGCTCTGCAAAACAAATTCCACATACCACCGTAGAGAGCGCAATATTCCACAAATCTAATCGGCTGACAACTTTTCATAGTGTGATATCACGCCACGGCCCAGTCATTATTCGAACCATTTTTCTCCACCAGCCACTACACGTGCTGCGAGGCGATTTTATTGGCACGGCTTGTCGAAGCAGAGATCGTGCTCCCCTTATCACGGGATCCTCATCAATACAGGTGTGGGTAACCCAACCGCGCTTGTTTAATATAACTCCTCGATTTTAGGCAAGTCCCAAACGGTCACGCGGGGGACGCTTGATATTCGTCCTCTTTATAAGGGGGCCAAGGCCTGTCCTTTTCTTCCCACGCTCGATCCTTCCCCTCCCGCACCTCGAGTTCCAACACCCAAGGCTCAAGCTAAGCGCTTCGGACCTTCAACCATGTCTGTATCCAACCTTCAAGGCCGGTGGATGGCCTCCTCTGTCACAGAGGAGGACATCAAGAAGCTTAGGGAGGCCAGGTATCTCACCGCTGAAATCCCGCATAGGCTTCCTACTCCAGGCCAGGTCATCCCCACTCCCAAACCCAACGAGAGTGTCGTATTTATCTCCCACTTCCTCCGAGGGCTAGGTTTTAGTCTTGATACCTTTGTGAGACGGCTCATGTTCTATTACAGGCTAGACTTCCACGATCTAGCTCCAGATTCCATCCTTCACATCTCGTCGTTTATCGTCGTGTGTGAATCCTTCCTCCACATCACCCCCCACTTCGGCCTATGGCTCAAGACCTTCAATGTGAGGCCGAAGGTGATTGGCGGGTGTCCTGCGGAGTGCGGAGGCGCTATAATCAGCAAGTGTGCCGACGCCCCATGGCCAAAGGGTTCCTTCACGGAAACTTCTGACTTATGGCAACGGGAGTGGTTTTACATCACAGCTCCCCGAGTACAAAGCGGGCGGCTGCTCCAGCATTCCGCCCGGGCCCTTCGCCGCAACTGGCGTCATGGGTCAACAAGGGGCTGGACTGGGGGCCAATCAACGATGTGCTAACACTGCAAAGCCGCATCCAAGACCTCCTTAAGAAGGATGTCAGTCTTGCTAAGGTAATGCAAGTAATGCTGGTTCGTCGGATCCTGCCATGCCAACGTCGACCTCTCCATATGTGGGAATTCAACTCGGAAGGACCACGAACCATTCAGCAATTCTTCGGCATGACGCTCAAAGAGATGTATGGATCGTTCTTCGGATCATGAATAAAGTGTCCGGACACCACCGAGGATGTGGGTCTCAACTGCAACCGTCCAGATACCCAAGTAAGTAATTCCGCTACCGAACACGCCATCCTTCATGTTTGTTATAACATCATTCTGAAAAATTGCTCCCTGCTAGGACTGGATAAGGAAGGCGGAGAGGATTAGGTGTTCGGCCCCCCTTCCCGAAGGCTCGCCGGAACCTTTATTGACAAGGATGCTTGAGCGCACACCATATCTGGTGCCATCAGGAGAAGATGAGGGGAGGAATAGAGAATCCACAGGTGGGCCTCGTACTTTACACATCCAAATCGGGGGAGGAAGTGCCTCCGCGAAGGAGGATAATCGGGGAGGTGAATCTAAAATCCCCTCTCCTCACGGTAAGAAAAGGGTCGCCTCTAAAGACTTGGAAATGGAGGTTTCAAAATGAGGGAAGAAACCCTCACTAGGGGGCCCTGCCCCAGATGGCGTCCTTACAACACAGCACCCGTGAGGGGGCCAGCCCTCAACTGAACCATAAGTAAAAAAAGGTACTTTGGTAAATATATCCTGTTTTGTCTCTGAGAATAATAACCGAGACATATTTGTTGCAGTCCGGCTTGTAGCCCTTCTCCATAGAGTTCGTCTTCGGGGGATCGTCTTTCTGAGATGATGGAGAGCGAAACGCCTTCCCCCGCCACATGGGGCAGACGATCCCGAGGTGTCGTCATAGAGGATTTCTCCTGATCCGCCGAGGCCAGAAGTTGACACTTCGGCTGCCCGAAGTCTGGAATATTCGGATCTCAGGGAGAGCAACAAAAAGAGTCTGGGATTGTCCGGCACACAGCTGGACACACTGATGGGTCTTCTGGAGCGAGCGACCATCTCAGAGACGCATCGTGCCTTAATGGGTACGGTGGTTGAGAGGATTTCATTCGCTAAAAGCGGTTTGAATGAAGCTTTTACGAGTCTGCTAAGAAGCTTTGAGGTACGCAAAAAATAATATATGTATTTTTGACAGTACCGCACATGCTAGGTGTGCTCTGTATAGATAGTAGCTCCTGAGACTCTGGTTGCCATCCAGAGGTGGCGAACAGCGGATCATAATCCTAGGTACTAATCGCCTTTGCTTTTATGTGCGGTGGTCGAGGTCCGACGGTGACCGGATGCTGATTTTGCTGAATCAAGCGGCAGCAGACGTGGCGAGATGCCGACATCGCGCTTGTTAACAACGGCTTGACGAGGCCCAGGGTATGTATGTTCGGCTTGTCAGCAAATGTTAAGAGGAGCATGATGCTAGTATCTATAATATGATGTGACTGCAGATGGAGATGCTGCCGTAGAGACCCTTCGGGCGGAGCTTGCCTGAGCCAAGGAACAAGCCCAAATAAGTGATGCGGCCGCCCTGAAGGCGGTCAAAGAGTTAAGAGCCAAACAGGCTGCTCATCGCCAGAGCGAAGAAAGGATAGCCAAGATAGTTGTTGAGCTGAAAGATGCCGCCGACCGCTATGAGCTCCTTGAAAAGGAAAGCCAAGCGAAAGCGGCTGACCTGAAGAAGGCCCTGGAGGCAGCCAAGAAAATCCGCTCTGAAATGAGAGGGATATGGGAGGAGCTTCGTGAAGCCGAAGATATCGTGGCTGGGAGGCCCTGTTTATTGTGGATGAAGTTCGGGGATCCGAAGTATGACCCTCTAGACCAGTTGTGGAGTGCTGCAGACCCGTATGCGGACTTGGCAAAGAGTGCTGTTGATGCGACAGAGTTTTACAAAGATCGGAAAGACCATGAGGTAGAAAGGTTGTTCTGGTCGCAGTTCAGTGCCCCGACGCGTCCGCTGCCGTTGAATGAGAGAATGGCCGCATGGGCCGAGCTCCATAGGTTGTACGGGCTTGCTATGAGGTCTATCATGGATCATCTTTGGCTGAGGGGACTGTTAAGTCTCGAGCTTGCGTTGGTTTTTCTTGAAGAGGAAAGGGTGATGCAGCAATAGTACCGTAAGTATTTCCCTCAGTTTTTGAGAACCAAGGTATCAATCCAGTAGGAGGCTCCTCAAAAGTCCCACGCACCTACCCAAACAAACAAAGAACTCGCAACCAACACAATAAAGGGGTTGTCAATCCCTTCACGGCCACTTGCGAAAGTGAGATCTAATAGAGATAGTATGATAAGATAAATATATTTTTGGTATTTTATAATATAGATGCAAAAGTAAAGATGCAAATAAAAGTAGATTGGAAGCAAATATGATAAAAGATAGACCCGGGGGCCATAGGTTTCACTAGAGGCTTCTCTCAAGATAGCATAAGTATTACGGTGGGTGAACAAATTACTGTCGAGCAATTGATAGAAAAGCGAATAGTTATGAGATTATCTAGGCATGATCATGTATATAGGCATCACGTCCGCAACAAGTTGACCGACTCCTACCTGCATCTACTACTATTACTCCACACATCGACTGACTCCTGCCTGCATCTAGAGTATTAAGTTCGTAAAGAACAGACTAACGCATTAAGCAAGTTGACATGATGTAGAGGGATAAACTCAAGCAATATGATATAAACCCCATCTTTTATCCTCGATGGCAACAATACAATACGTTCCTTGCAACCCTTTCTGTCACTGGGTAAGGACACCGCAAGATTGAACCCAAAGCTAAGCACTTCTCCCATGGCAAGAAAGATCAATCTAGTAGGCCAAACCAAACTGATAATTCAAAGAGACTTGCAAAGGTAACTCAATCATACATAAAAGAATTCAAAAGAGATTCAAATATTTCTCATAGATAAACTTGATCATAAACCCACAATTCATTGGATCACGACAAACACACCGCAAAAAGAGTCTACATCGAATAGATCTCCACAAGAGAGGGAGAGAACATTGTATTGAGATCCAAAAAGAGAGAAGAAGCCATCTAGATAATAACTATGGACCCGAAGGTCTGTGGTAAACTACTCACAACTCATCGGAGGGGCTATGGTGTTGACGTAGAAGCCCTCCGTAGTCGATTCCCCCTCCAGCGGAGCGCCGGCGAAGGCTCCAAGATGGGATCTCGCGGATACAGAATGTTACGGTGGTGGAAATTGTGTTTCATTGGCTCTCTAGATGTTTTCGGGGTAAGTAAGCTTATATAGGAGGAAGAAGTACATCGGTGGCCGCCCGAGGGGCCCACGCCCGCCCTGTAGGGGTGGGCGTGCCCTCCCCTCTCGTGGCCGCCTCGGCTGCTTCTTGACTTTCACTCCAAGTCCTCTGGATCACATTCGTTCCAAAAATCACGCTCCCGAAGGTTTCATTCCATTTGGACTCCGTTTGATATTCCTTCTCTTCGAAATACTGAAATAGGCAAAAAAACAGCAATATGGGCTGGGCCTCCGGTTAGTAGGTTAGTCCCAAAAATGATATAAATGTGTAAAATAAAGCCCATAAACATCCAAAATGGGTACTATAATAGCATGGAACAATCAAAAATTATAGATACATTGAGCATCCCCAATCTTAATTCCTGCTCGTCCTCGAGTAGGTAAATGATAAAAACAGAATTTTTGATGTGGAATGCTACCTAGCATAATTCTCAATGTAATTTTCTTTATTGTGGCATGAATGTTCAGATCCAAATGATTCAAAATAAAAGTTCATATTGACATAAGAAATAGTGATACTTCAAGCATACTAATCAAAGTAATCATGTCTTCTCAAAATAACATGGCCAAAGAAAGTTATCCCTACAAAATCATATAGTCTGGTGTTGCTCTATCTTCATCACACAAAGTATTTAATGATGCACAACCCCGATGACAAGCCAAGCAATTGTTTCATACCTTAATAATCTCAAACTTTTTCAACTTTCACACAATACATGAGCGTGAGCCATGGACATAGCACTATATGTGGAATAGAATGGTGGTTGTGGAGAAGACAAAAAGGAGAAGATAGTCTCACATCAACTAGGCTTACCAACGGGCTATGGAGATGCCCATTAATAGATATCAATGTGAGTGAGTAGGGATTGCCATCCAACTCTCTTGCTCACGAAGACCTAGGGCATTTTGAGGAATCCCATCATTGGAATATACAAGCCAAGTTCTATAATGAAAAATTTCCACTAGTATATGCAAATGACAACATAGGAGACTCTCTATCATGAAGATCATGGTGCTGCTTTGAAGCACGAGTGTGGAAAAAGAGATAGTAGCATTGTCCCTTCTCTCTTTTTCTCTCATTTTCTTTTTTCTTTTTTTTCTTTTTCCTTCTTTTTTTTCTTTATCTCTTTTTTTCTTTGGCCTTTCTCTTTTTTTGGCCTTTCTCTTTTTTTTTGTAAAGTCCGAAGTCTCATCCCGACTTGTGGGGGAATCATAGTCTCCATCATCCTTTCCTCACTGGAACAATGCTCTAATAATGAAGATCATCACACTTTTATGGATTTACAACTCAAAGCTAGAACAAAATATGACTCTATATGAATGCCTCCGGCGGTGTACCGGGATATGCAATGAATCAAGAGAGACATGTATGGAGATTATGAAGGTGGCCTTGCCACAAATACAATGTCAACTACATGATCATGCAAAGAGCAATATGACAAAAGTAATGCATGTCATATGAACGGAACGGTGAAAAGTTGCATGGCAATATATCTCGGATTGTCTATGGAAATGCCATAATAGGTAGGTATGGTGGCTGTTTTGAGGAAGGTATATGGTGGGTGTATGGTACCGGCGAAAGCTGCGCGGCACAAGAGAGGCTAGCAATGGTGGAAGGGTGAGGGTGCGTATAATCCATGGACTCAACATTAGTCAAAAGAACTCATATACGTTTTGCAAAAATCTACAAGCCATCAAAAACAAAGTATTGTGCGCATGCTCCTAGGGGGATAGATTGGTAGGAAAATACCATCACTCGTCCCCGACCGCCACTCATAAGGAACACAATCAATAAATAAAATTGTGCTCCAACTTCATCACAAAGCGGTTCACCATACGTGCATGCTACGGGAATCACAAACCTCAACACAAGCATTTTTCATAATCACCCAACTAGCATGACTTTAATATCACTACCTTCATATCTCAAAACAATTATCAAGTATCAAATTGATCATAGCATCCAATTCACTTCCTATGATAGTTTTTATTATACCCAACTTGGATGCTCACCATTCTAGGACCAAATTTGTAACCATAGCAAATACCATGCTGTTCTAAAAAGACTCTCAAAACAATATAAGTGAAGCATGAGACACTATCAATTTCTTCAAAATTAAGCCACTGTCGTGCTCTAAAAAATATAAGTGAAGCACTAGAGCAAAAACTATCAAGCTCAAAAGATATAAGTGAAGCACATAGAGTATTCTAGCAAATTCTAATCAAGTGGGCTTCTCCCAAAAAGGTGTGTACAGCAAGGATGATTGTGGTAAACTAAAAAGCAAAGACTAATATAATACACGACACTCCAAGCAAAACACATACCATGTGGTGAATAAAAATATAGCTCCAAGTAAAGTTACCAATGAACGAAGATGAAAGAGGGGATGCCTTCCCGGGGCATCCCCAAGCTTAGGCTTTTGGCTATTCTTGAATATCTTGGGGTGCCATGGTCATTCCCAAGCTTAGGCTCTTGCCACTGCTTATTCCATAGTCCATAAAAGCTTTACCCAAAACTTGAAAACTTCACAACACAAAACTCAACAGGAAATCTTATAAGCTCCGTTAGTGAAAGAAAACAAGACCACAACATAAGGTACTGTAATAAACTCATTCTTTATTTATTTTGGTGTTAAACCTACTGTATTCCAACTTCTCTATGGTTTATAAACTATTTTACTAGCCAAAGATGCATCAAAATGAGCAAACAACACACGACAAACAGAATCTGTCAAAAACAGAACAGTCTGTAGCAATCTGTAACTAACGTAAACTTCCGGAACATTAAAAATCCTACCAAAATAGAAAGTTCTGGAAAATTTGTCTATTGATCATCACCAAAAAGAATCAACGCAAATCATGTTTCTGTGATTTAACAAAACTAAATTCGTGCGCGCAAAGTTTCTGTTTTTCAGCAGAATCAAATTAACTATCATCATAGGTTATCCTGTAGGTCCTACTTGGCACAAACACTAATTAAAACATAAAAACACATCTAAATAGAAGGTAGATGCAAGATTTATTACTAAACAGGAACAAAAATAAAAAACACAAATAAAATTGGGTTGCCTCCCAACTAGCGCTATCGTTTAATGCCTCTAGCTAGGCATAAAAGCGAAGATAGATCTAAGTAGTGCCATCTTTGGCACTAATCTTTTTAATGGAGTAATGCTCAAGTCCGGAAGGCTCTTTGCATTTCCCTTCATGCTCAGAGATCCTTTGATCTAAGGCATCCAACCGCTTATTGTAAAGTGTGATCAAATTATTCATGCGGTTGATACTCCCAACAATATTCTTAAAAGGTTCAACAAGTTTTTGCAATTCAAGTAATTTCTCTAAAATTTGGGTTCCTTCAAGAGAGAAGGGTGATCCTTCTTGTCGGGGAAGTACTCCTACTATCCCCTCTATAATTACATAAGCGGAACTAGGATCAATTTCAATAAATTCCCCTTTGGTGGCAACATCAAGGAGTTGTTTGTGGGGCCAGGTTAACCCAATGTAAAAATTGCGAATTAAAATCTTGAAATCTCCTTCTAAAGAACAACTATGATAAGATTCTCACATCCTAAACCAAGCATATTTTAAATTTTCTCCCTGTATTTTCTTGAAGTGGAGAACTTCAAAGTCGGGAGACGAAGGGACAAAGACTGAGCAAGCCATAACGACAAGGTAAAAGACCTAACACACGAGCAAACGGAAAAGGCAAGCGAAAGAGGGGAGGAGCTTGGGAAAGAGAGGGAAAATAAAACGGCAAGGGTGAAGTGGGGGGAGAGGAAAACAGGAGGCAAATGGCAAATAATGTAAATTCAAGGGAGATGAGTTTGTGATGGGTACTTGGTATGTCTTGACTTGGGCGAAGACCTCCCCGACAACGGCGCCATAAATCCTTCTTGCTACGTCTTGAGCTTGCGTTGGTTTTCCTTGAAGAGGAAAGGGTGATGCAGCCATAGTAGCGTAAGTATTTCCCTCAGTTTTTTAGAACCAAGGTATCAATCCAGTAGGAGGCTCCTCAAAAGTCCCACGCACCTACACAAACAAACAAAGAACTCGCAACCAACGCAATAAAGGGGTTGTCAATCCCTTCACGACCACTTGCGAAAGTGAGATCTAATAGAGATAGTATGATAAGATAAATATATTTTTGGTATTTTATAATATAGATGCAAAAAGTAAAGATGCAAATAAAAGTAGATTGGAAGCAAATATGATAAAAGATAGACCCGGGGGCCATAGGTTTCTTCTCTCAAGATAAAGTATTACGGTGGCTGACCAAATTACTGTCGAGCAATTGATACAAAAGGGAATAATTATGAGATTATCTAGGCATGATCATGTATATAGGCATCACGTCCACAACAACTAGACCGACTCCTGCCCAAGCTTTTAAATCAAGGCCGATATGACCGATATATATGCCGATATATCACTTTTGGGCTTCTACCGATATAGACATAACATATCATTTTGTAGTGCCTCCTGTGCCTGAAAGTATTATAGTGCCTCCTGTGCAGCCGTTTATGTGTGTATGTATATAACCTGAAAGTTTGCAGTCGTCGGCTTCAGCCCCCACGCATATAATGCGGGGGTGTGATACGTCTCCAACGTATCTATAATTTATGAAGCACTCATGCTATTTTATCATCTGTTTGGGATGTTTACGGGCTTTATCCTATGCTACTTGATTATTGTTCCCATAAGTTGTTTGCTCACAAAATCCCTATGCATAGGAAGTGGGTTAGGCTTAAATGTGCTAGTCATATGCTTCATGATGCTCCCGTTATGTTTCAATTCTTAACTTTTGTGTGAGCATCATTGCCATCATCATGCCTAGCTAAAAGGCATTAAAGAGAAGTGCTTGTTGGGAGACAACCCAATATTTACCTTTACTGTTTTTGTATGTTAACATGATTATGCCACTGTAGTAATCATGTTTTATAGCTTTTGTTTCAATAAAGTGCCAAGTAAGACCTTTAGGATAGCTTACGGTGATAGTTGTGTTGATCCTGCTGAAAATCAGAAACTTTTGCACCCAGTAAATTAGTTTTTTTAATTCACAGAAACGTTATCTTGATCTGATTCTTTTTGATCTGGATTGGTACACGAATTTCTTAGGACTTCCTAATTTGGCAGGAGTTTTAGAATTCCAGAAGTATACGTTTGATACAGATTACTACAAACTGTTCTGTTTTTGACAGATTCTGTTTCCTATGTGTTGTTTGCTTATTTCAATGAATCTATGAGTAGTATCGGAGGGTATGAACCATAGAGAAGTTGGAATAAAGTAGATATTACATCAATATGAATTTAGAATGAGTTCATTATAGTACCTAAGTGGTGGTTTTATTTTCTTATACTAACGGAGCTTGCGAGTTTTTTGTTGTGAAGTTTTCAAGTTTTGGGTAAAGATTCGATGGACTATGGAATAAGGAGTGGCAAGAGCCTAAGCTTGGGGATGCCCAACGTAATAATCAAGGACAACCAAAAGCCTAATCTTGGGGATGCCCCGGAAGGCATCCCCTTTTTCGTCTTCGTTTATCGATAACTTTACTTGGAGCTATATTTTTATTCACCACATGATATGTGTTTTGCTTGGAGTGTCATTTTATTTTGTTAGTATTAGCTTGCTGTTATTTAGAATAATGTTTTGCATCTTTATTTTCAATAAAAATGTCAAGGATAGCCTTTGCCATGCTTATTTTGCTAGTATACATGTTGTTGTTTGAAAACAGAAAATTTACCGTTGTTGCAAAAGAATTCCCTAGAGAAGTCAGAGAATTGTATAATGTTGAAACTTTTTGCATATTGAGCTCTGATAAATCTTCTACAGTGTGGTATTTTTCTCAGAGTTAGGGAAGTATGATGAATCTTGCATTCTTTACAAACTGTGCTGTTTTGGCAGATTGCTATTATGTTTGCATTGTTTGCATATGTTTGCTTGTTTAATGATTCTATTTGAGGATAGGAATATTAAATATGCAGAGGCATTTAGTATGCAATGTTGAATAATAATTTTAGTAATTTGTTACAGTAGAAAATGATAAGGTTTTGCATTAGTTTATACTAACCAATCTCACGAGTTCTTGTTGAGTTTGGTGTGGATGAAGCTTTTGATAAAAAGACGAACCATGATATGAGAGGAATTAAGGAGACACAAAAGCTCAAGCTGGGGGATGCCCAAGGCACCCCAAGATAATATTCCAAGAAGTCTCAAGCATCTAAGCTTGGGGATGCCCCGGTAGGCATCCCACCTTTCTTCTTCAATAGCTATCGGTTAATATCGGTTGAACCTATGTTTTTGCTTCTTCACATGAGTTGTGCTATCCTTGCAATGTCATTTTATTTTGTTTTGCTTGTTGTTTGAATAAAGTACTTAAGATCTGAAATTCTCAAATGAGAGAGAGTCTTCACATAGTTACATAATTATTTAGCTACTCATTGATCTTCACTTATATCTTTTTGGAGTAGTTTGTCTTTTACTCGTGTGCTTCACTTATATCCTATGAGTAAATGGTTGAATGAGTTGAATGGCATAAATCTGAAATTATATATGTCTCATTTGCCTATCCCATATGGAGTAATGACTTCACATCTAAGAAGTAGAGGTTGTAAATTTATTGAAGGTTAGCAAGCATTGTATTGGTCATTTGAACAATTCATGAAAGAATATTGAAGGAAGAGAGATTTCACATATAAATATACTATCTTAGACATCTTTTATAATTGTGAGCACTCATTAAGTATGACATGCTAAAGAGTTGATGTTGGACAAGGAAGACAACGTAATGGGTTATGTTTTCTCACATCTCAGTTAAAGTATATTGTCATGGATCATTCAAACATGTTGAACTTGCCTATCCCCCTCATGCTAGCCAAATTCCTTGCACCAAGTAGAGATACTACTTGTGCTTCCAAATATCCTTAAACCCAGTTTTGCCATGAGAGTCCACCATACCTACCTATGGATTGAGTAAGATCCTTCAAGTAAGTTGTTATCGGTGCAAGCAATAAAAAACTGCTCTCTAAATATGTATGATCTATTAGTGTGAGGAAAATAAGCTTTATACAATCTTGTTATGGAAGCAATAAAAGCGACGGACTGCATAATAAAGGTCCATATACAAGTGACAATATAAAGTGACGTTCTTTTGCATTAAGATTTTGTGCATCCAACCATAAAAGCGCATGACAACCTCTGCTTCCCTCTGCGAAGGGCCTATCTTTTACTTTATGCATGAGTCAAGGTGATCTTCACCTTTCCCTTTTTATTTTATCCTTTGGCAAGCACCTCGTGTTGGGAAGATCCTGATATATATATATCCAATTGGATGTAAGTTAGCATGAACTATTATTGTTGACATCACCCAAAGGTGAATACGTTGGGAGGCAATACTATAAGCCCCTATCTTTCTCAGTGTCCGATTAAAACTCCATAACCATAAGTATTGTGTGAGTGTTAGCAATTGTAGAAGACTATATGATAGTTGAGTATGTGGAATTTGCTAAATCAAAGCTCTGACATAGACCCTTCCTGAAAATAAGATGAATTGCAATTGTTTGATGACTGAGAATGAAGTTTGCTAGTTTTCAAGAAAGTTTATGGTCTATGCTTTAACATGTGAATAGCTTGTTACTTGATCTTGAGAAGTTTCATGAGATGAACTACTATTATGACATATAATCATGCTAGGAAAGGTGACTGGAATTATCATTGATCAAACTTGTGCACCTGCTAGCATTCACACTTCATAAATTCTTTCTTTTATCATTTAGCTACTCGAGGACAAGCAGGAATTAAGCTTGGGGATGCTGATACGTCTCCAACGTATCTATAATTTATGAAGCATTCATGCTATTTTATCATCTGTTTTGGATGTTTACGGGCTTTATTAAACACTTTTATATTATTTTTGGGACTAACCTATTAACCGGAGGCCCAGCCCATATTGTTGTTTTCTTGCCTATTTCAGTGTTTCAAAGAAAAGGAATATCAAACGGAGTCCAAACGGAATGAAACCTTCGGAAAAGTTATTTTTGGAACAGAAGAAATCCTGGGAACTTGGAGTGCAAGCCAGGGAAGCGTCAAGGAGGCCACGAGATAGGGGGGGCGCACCCACCCCCCTGGGCGCGCCCTCCACCCTCGTGGGCCCCTCGAGGCTCCCCCGACCGACTTCTTTCGCCTATATATTCCCATATACCCTAAAAACATCGAAGCGAACAATAGATTGGGAGTTCCGCTGCCGCAAGCCTCTGTAGCCACCAAAAACCTCTTGGGAGCCCGTTCCGGCACCCTGCCATAGGGGGATCCCTCACTGGTGGCCATCTTCATCATCCTGGCGCTATCCATGATGAGGAGGGAGTAGTTCACCCTCGGGGCTGAGGGTATGTACCAGCAGCTATGTGTTTGATCTCTCTCTCTCTCTCTCTCGTGTTCTCTCTATCGCGAGCTTTGCTATTATAGTTGGATCTTATGATGTTTCTCCCCCTCTTGTAATGAATTGGGTTTTCCCCTTGAAGTTGTTTTGTCAGATTGAGTCTTTAAGGATTTGAGAACACTTGATATATGTCTTGCCATGCTTATCTGTGGTGACAATGGAGATATCACGTGATCCACTTGATGTATGTTTTGGTGATCAACTTGCGGGTTCCGCCCATGAACCTATGCATAGGGGTTGGCACATGTTTTGATCTTGACTGTCCGGTAGAAACTTTGGGGCACTCTTTGAAGTACTTTGTGTTGGTTGAATAGATGAATTTGAGATTGTGTGATGCATATCGTATAATCATGCCCACGGATACTTGAGGTGACAATGGAGTATCTGGGTGACATTAGGGTTTTGGTTGATTTGTGTCTTAAGGTGTTATTCTAGTACAAACTCTATTTTAGATTGAACGGAATGAATAGCTTCGTGTTATTTTACTACGGACTCTTGAATAGATCGAGCAGAAAGGATAACTTTGAGGTGGTTTCGTACCCTACCATAATCTCTTCGTTTGTTCTCCGCTATTAGTGGCGTTGGAGTGACTCTTTGTTGCATGTTGAGGGATAGTTATATGATCCAATTATGTTATTATTGTTGAGAGAACTTGCACTAGTGAAAGTATGAACCCTATGCCTTGTTTCCTACCATTGCAATACAGTTTACGCTCACTTTTATCATTAGTTACCTTGCTCTTTTATATTTTCAGATTACAAAAACCTATATCTATCATCTATATTGCACTTGTATCACCATCTCTTTGCCGAACTAGTGCACCTACACAATTTACCATTGTATTGGGTGTGTTGGGGACACAAGAGACTCTTTGTTATTTGGTTGCAGGGTTGCTTGAGAGAGGCCATCTTCATCCTACGCCTCCCATGGATTGATAAACCTTAGGTCATCCACTTGAGGGAAATTTGCTACTTTCCTGTCCTACAAACCTCTGCACTTGGAGGCCCAACAACACTTGATCCAACGTCTTGGTCCATTAAGGAGGTGATAGCGCGGCGAACCAGGCAATCAGACTATATAGCTTTAACACTTTCACTTAGCCATAGGAGTTTGACGGTGGGGCTACTATATAGCCCCTGGTACTTCCGCGTTCATCCGAATGTGGTGCGCGCACGTACATGACCAGGAAACCAGTCCTTCGTTAATGCAGAGGAATCGCGATGATTCCGCTGAGTCATCGAGTGGTTGACCAGTCTCGCGCTATATCATGACAGTCAGTTTTTGGCTTTCTCTACTGAGGTGCTCACCCAGATGAACTAGGCACAATTGCAGTAGTTCTCCCGGTGCCCCCTTAGCTGATAGAGCGGAACGTAAGGTAGCAAAACACAGGAGCCGGGCAAACCCAACATTTGACCTAAGACATGATTCAGAGTTGATGCATATAAGGCCAAACTCGCGACGCCAAACACTCCCTAAGGTATTCAGACTTCACGACATATACTGGGCTGAGTAACGCCCTCTATAATGAGCCCTGTGTTTCCAGGTACATGCATCAGTCTGGCGTGACAAAGTGTCAAGAACACCAGTATCCCTCCCAGTTGTGTTAAGTGACCGGAGGGTATGAAGCAACAAGAGACATTAAAAAAGGTTTACGCACGGTCTTAATCTAAAAAGAAACCTTTGAGCGAGGCCCTGCTGCATGTCTGCGCCTTTATCTCTGTTGTGCCGTATCCTGGAAGGTGTAGCACAATGATCAGCTGTAAAAAGGGAAAAACCAGGGTGAAAGACTTCGTGCGAAGAGTTGGTTAATCTGGACAAACCATGAAAATGCAATCTGTTATTGTATTAATGGGGTCAAGCCGAACTATGGGCTTTTTCTTTTTTTGCGAGCAGCCCCTAGCACCACCTATGGGGGTATATCTATCAACCCAAGCTCAGGTTTATCTGGGATGTTACATCTGGTGGAGCGCTGGACTCGTCTAACCATGTCCGTGGTCTTGACGACCGACCGTTTATTCTGGTTGGAGGGGTCGTTCAGTGTTCGGCTGCTAGAGCCGCCACATATTCTTCCGCACGTAAGGAACACTCTGTGTTTCCGCTAACTGTGATGACGCCACGTGGACCGGGTATCTTAAGTTTAAGATAGGCGTAGTGCGGTACTGCATTAAAACGAGCGAAGGCCGTTCTCCCGAGTAGTGCATGATAGCCACTTCAGAATGGAGCGATGTCGAAGATTAGTTCTTCGCTTCTGAAGTTGTCGGGAGAACCAAATACAACCTCTAGTACTAGAGAGCCCGTGCAGCGGGCCTCGATGCCTGGTATCACTCCTTTAAAGGTAGTATTGCTTTGGCTGATTCTTGATGGGTCTATCCCCATTTTGCGGACAGTGTCCTGATATATCAGGTTAAGACTACTTTCGTCATCCATAAGGACTCGGGTGAGATGGTATCCATCAATTATTGGGTCGATCACCACGGCAGCCGATCCTCCGTGTCGGATACTAGTCGGATGATCCCTGCGATCAAAAGTGATCGGGCAGGCCAACCAGGGATTGAATTTGTGGGCAACGGGCTCTACAGCGTACTTGCACCTTCTCTTTGGAATGTGAGTTGCGCAAATCATATTCACTGTTTTGACTTCTGGTGGGAATTTTTTCTGCCCCCCAGTGTTCGGCTAGCAGGGCTCATGCTCGTCTTCACTTGGCATCTCCCTCCCCTTGTGTTCGGCGTTTAGCTTGCCGGCCTGCTTGAAAACCCAGCACTCTCTGTGGGTGTGATTTACAGGTTTTTCGGGGGTGCCATGAATCTGACATAATTTTTCTAGAATCTTATTTAGGTTGGACGGTCCATCTCTACTGCCTTTAAATGGCTTCTTCCGTTGACCGGGTCGAGAGCCCCTGAATCTGGCATTGACCGTCGTGTTATCTGGGTTGTTTTCATTGTTTCAACACTTGTTTTTATTGTGTCACAACTTCCCGTTGCCATCCCTGACTTTGGATGTGCCTGGGTCGCTGGTACCGCTACGGGCCAGCCAACTGTCCTCGCCCGTGCAAAAGCGGGTCATAAGGCTTGTTAAGGCTGTCGTTGTCCTTGGCTTTTCCTGGCCAAGGTGTTTGGCAGGCCATTCGTCCCAAACACTGTGCTTGAAGGCCGCTAAGGTTGAGGCATCCAGGCAGTCGACGATTTGATTCTTCTTAGTAAGAACTCTGTTCCAAAGTTTTCGGGCTGACTCTCCGGGCTGTTGAATTATGTGACTTAAGTCGTCTGCATCCGGAGGTCGGACATAGGTCCCTTGAAAATTGGCCCTAAAAGCATCCTCAAGTTCTTCCCAACTTCCAAATGAGTTTTCGGGGAGGCTTTTCAACCGGTGCCGAGCTGGTCCTTTCAACTTGAGGGGAAGATATTTAATGGCGTGGAGATCATCTCCGTGGGCCATATGGATGTGAAGGATAAAGTCCTCAATCCAGACCCCAGGGTCTGTCGTTCCGTCGTATGCCTCTATATTCAGGGGTTTAAATCCTTCCGAAAATTCATGGTCCAGCACCTCATCGATGAAGCACAGGGGGTTTGCGGCACCCCTGTATTTGGACGTGTCATGGCATGCTGTCGACCGTTGTTGATTCCTAGCTGGCATTCGATCAATATGCTCGTTTTGGTAGCCCTGATCCTGTACCGAAGCGCGCTTCCTAGATCCATAGATGGACCTGGCCATACCGGATTTTTTGTCCAGGAGCTCACGTAAATCGTGTGCTGACTTGTGTGTGGCATCATTAGCCGTCCTATCGCGGCCACGGGGTGGTCGGTCCAGCTGATCGGCCGTTTTATTTTTCGGCTAAATGGGCTCTATGGCCTCGTCGTCGAATTCGGGCAGCTTCTTGCGCTTTGGATAGCTCTTTGTGTGGCGATCGCCACCGTATTTCTCTTCAGTGTCAAGCACCTTGTTCCATCTGCGGTTGAGCGTATCCTGTGCAGCCTTAAGCCTTTGCTTCTACTTCTTCAAGCTCCTCGCGGTGGAAATAAGCCTTTTGTGGAGGTTCTCTTGTTCCAAGTGTTTTTCTAGGATGATGAGTGCATCATCGTCCGGACTATTCTCCTCTCCAGAGACAGGTTGATGAATTTTACCCTCGGGATCAGCGTCATCTGACGTCGGCTCCGGACTATGTTCAGCGTCCCCTGGCTCATCCTGCTCCATCGTCCATGGGGTCGTTGTTTCCTTTGGAGTCGACCGGGGTATTATTCCTTCTTGCGCTGTTGTCGCTATTTTTACTGTGGCGGGATTTAGAGCGGCGCCTACGACGTCACTTTGGTGGCTTATCAAGGGGATTATCCTTCGTTGCATCATCTCCATCGCCTTCTTTTGGCGTGTCTAGCATATATATATATATATATATATATCATATGATGAGGTGGCTGTCCAGCGCCCTATAGGCGGTGGTTCCTGTTCTTCTCCTACATCGTCGTCCGTACCGTCGATATCTTTAGAGTTGAAGTCAAGCATGTCGGTTAAGTCATCGATAGTGGCTATGAAGTGGGTGGTGGGTGGGGAATGAATTTCTTCGTCGTCCGCTTCCCACTCGAGCCGGACATAATTCGGCCAAGAGTCTCTTGACAAGGAGAGAGACCTTAATGAATTTAGCACGTCACCCATGGGCGAGTGTTGAAAGATATCCGCGGAGGTGAACTGCATGACCGGTGCCCAATCAGACTCGTTAGGCACGCACATACGCGGTTCAGATCCTGTAACCGGAGACGAGTCCGAGGGTTCGATGATACCAGCCTCATAGGAGGTGGGATCAGTGTTCGGCTCCAAGGCCAATGAGTGTGCGGCCTCCGTGGCGGGGTCCATCCACCCATCCTCGGATGGCACGATCTGCTCCGGAATGATTCCCGGGGCGCTGCAGGCGCGATCTCCTGAACACTGTCTGATGGCAGATCTAAGTCATACTCGTCGTGATTGTTCGGCGCACCTGACGTGGGCTCAAATTCGTTGAAGATCAAGTCTCTGTGGATGTCGGTAGTATAGTTCAAGCTTCCAAACCTGACCTGATGGCCAGGGGCGTAGCTATCGGTCTGCTCCAGATGGCCAAGCGAATTGGCCCGCAATACGAAGCCGCCGAGTACGAAAATCTGTCCGGGAAGGAAAACCTCCCCCTGGACCGCGTCGTCGACGATGATTGAAGGAGCCATCAAGCCTTATCACAACAGCACAGTGGAACTCTCAATGAAAGCACCAATGTCGGTGTCAAAACCGGCGGATCTCAGGTAGGGGGTCCCGAACTGTGCGTCTAAGGCTAATGGTAATAGGAGGCGGGGGACACGATGTTTTACCCAGGTTCGGGCCCTCTCGATGGAGGTAATACCCTACTTACTACTTGATTGATCTTGATGATATGAGTATTACAAGAGTTGATGTACCACGAGACCGTAAAGGCTAAACCCTAGAAGCTAGCCTATGATTATGATTGTTGTTGTCCTACGGACTAAACCCTCTGGTTTATATAGACACCGGAGGGGGCTAGGGTTACACAGAGTCGGTTACAGAGAAGGAGACTACATATCTGAATTGCCAAGCTTGCCTTCCACGCAAAGGAGAGTCCCATCCGGACACGGGACGAAGTCTTCAATCTTGTATCTTCATAGTCCCACAGTCCGTCCAAAGTATATAGTCCGGCTGTCCGAGGACCCCTTAATCCCGGACTCCCTCAAGTGGTCCCGACTATTGTCACTCTGGGGTTGCCGGATCATAACACGTAGTAGGTGACTATAACTTGCAAGATCGGATCTAGAACATGGATATACACTACAAAAAAAAGACACATCCATGACATTTTGGGCCGAACGAAATTTTTTTCTATCATACATATGACACTTCTATGACGATAATTGTGACAAAACCCGGTATCATCATAGATGTAGTGGGCTCCTACTTCTATGACAAAAAATCATGACAGAAAATGGGCTTTTCGTCTGGCGGGCCGGAGACGAATCGCATGACATTATTTGGGCCGCCCATGATGAAAAAACCGTGGTAGAAGCGAGGGGAGGAAAATTTCGGGGAGTTGCCGGTTACGGTGGGAGAGCAATGCGCGTTTCTCTCGTACAGGTACGCGCGTGTGTGCGAGGCATTGGCTCTAACTGAAGCCGAGCGAGGCGTTGGGCTCTAACTAAACCCGAGCGATTGGACTGCAGGCTAGGCGTTCTGAACCCGAGCGATCGATCGATGGCTGTTAACTGAACCCGATGGAGCGATTCCTTCGCTACTGCTGCTAACTGAAGCCGATCGATGCTGCCTCTAGGATGAAAAGTGAGCATTGCGGGGGGTTGGATGAACAGTGAGCGGTGGCGTTGCCTCTGGATGAACAGGAACCCGTGGTGTGGAGGGCTGGATGAATAGTAGACGGTAGAGGGGTGGCCGTGGAGGGGTGGTTGAACAGGACCCCGTGGTGTGGAGGGCTGGATGAACAGTAGACGGTGGAGGGGTGCCCGTGGAGGGGTGGTTGAACAGGCCCCGTGGTGTGGAGGGCTGGATGAACAGTAGACGGTGGAGGGGTGCCCGTGGAGGGGTGGTTGAATAGTAGCCGATGGAGTAGCGCGTGGTGGAGGCTGGATGAACAGGAGCCCGTGGAGGCTGGAGGAGGTCGACGGTAGCCCGTGGAGGCTGGAGGAGGTCGACGGTGGAGATGAACAGTATCCCGTGGAGTCCCGTTTTGCGGTACGCCACACCCCTCCCGATCAACAGGACCCCCGTTTCGACCGTAGGAGGTCTGTTTCCTCTGTTTTGCGGTACACCACACCCCTCCCGATCAATAGGACCCCCGTTTTGACCGTAGGAGGTCTGTTTCCTCCGTTTTGCGGTACGCCAGGCCCCTCCCGATCAACAGGACCCCGTTTCGAACGTGGCCGGTCGAACACAAGGTCGTTTCCTCCATTGTGCGGTACGCCAGGCCTCGTTTCCATCGCCTGTTCCGTCCAAGCCCTCCCGATGAACACAACCATGCATTCCGTTCCGACCCAGCCGGTTGGCTCCCCATGAACACGACGACGACGTTGTTTCTCCGTTCCGACCCAGCCATGTACGTATGCGCGATAGGCGTTAGAGACCCTGCCCATATGTACGTACGTGGTCGTATTTTCTTTCTTGCACCCTCGCCGCTGTACGTACATGTACATGCTACGTGCACGCCTCTACTACGACACGTGCGTGCCTCTACATCTACGACACGTGCGCGCCTCTACATCGACCAGTATGTACGTACACGTTCACGACCAGAATGACAACGCTACGTACGCTTCGACCAGGTGGGTCCCGACTATTAGGCACTTCCTTGCGTGCGAAGATGTAGCTGGTGGGTCCCAGCAGTCAAGAGGGCGAATCGTTTTTTTTTTGCCCAGACGCACTTCCTTGCGTGTGAAGATGTAGCTGGTGGGTCCCAACGGTCAGGGGGCGAATTGTTTTTTTTGCCCGGACGCACATCCTTGCGTGTGAAGGTGTAGCTGGTGGGTCCCAGCAGTCAGGGGGAAACATTTTTTTCGTGAAATATGGTGGCCCGTCTGGTGGGTCCCCGCTGTCAGGTGGAGGAATAATTATTTTGCACGTAATAAGGAGGCACTTCCTTGCTGCGGCCGTGGACCCAAATTGTCGGCCTCTCCACGCATATCCACGTCCGATGGAAGCCGTTCCTTGACCACGTTGACCACGCCGCACCGAGAGCACCAGGGCGGTGGACGACGGCGAGGCCTAGGAAGGGGACGACGCGGAGCCGGGGAAGACGCGGCAGTGGATGCCCACGCGTAGAGGAGTACGAGGGTTCACTGGTTCGCTGCGGTGTGAGGCTGCCGTCGCTGCAGAATAACAGGGGTGTGGGTGAGTAGAGGGATGGCCTGGCCAGCGGTGGGAGTAGTAGGGGGCGGTGAGGCCTCCGCTGCATTGCAGCCGGCCACGGGAGGCAGGAGCACGAGGCACAACCGGCGCTAGTTTGGGCGGCTGGAGCAAGAAGACCAGAGGTTGATGAAGCACTACGGCCATTGGATGGACATCGTACGGTCACTGGATCTAGAATCATGCATAGTGACTAAGTTGACAAAGCCCTCCGTCCCCATCAACTTAGTAGGCCCACAAGTCAACATGCCTCTATACTGGGTCCCAGCTAACAGGGGGAGTATTCAATTTTTTTGTGCGTAATAAGGAGGCACTTCCTTGCGTGCAAAGATATAGCTGGTGGGTCCAAGCTGTCAGCGGCAGTAACGTTTTTTTTCGTGAAATACTGAGGCCCTTTCGGTAGGTCCCCGATGTCAGGTGGAGGAATCATTATTTTGCGCGTAATAAGGAGGCATTTCCTTGCGTGCGGCCGTGGACCCAGCTATCGGCCTCTCCACGTACAGTCCACTTCAGATGCATGTCGGTCGTTGACCACGTTGACCAGGCCGGGCCGAGAGCACCAGGGCAGTGGACGACGGCGAGGCCTAGGAAGGGAACGACACGGAGGCAGGGAAGACCCGCAGTTGTTTCCCACGCGGGGGGGAGTACGACTGAATGAGAGTTTATTGGTTCGCTGCCGTCGCCGGAGAATAACAGCAGGTGTGGGTGAGTAGAGGGATGGCTAGGCCAGCGATGGGAGTACGGTGGGGCGGTGAGGCTGCAAGGCAAAGACAAACGCCACGGGAGGATGGAGCAGGCAGTCCCGCCGGTGCTTGTTTGAGCGGCTGGAGCAGGAAGAGCAGAGATTGAAGAAGCACAACGGCCGTTGGATGGCCATCCAATAGTCACTGCTTGTGCGTCAACCTTTTTTAGGAAAGCCTCAAATCTGTGGAAAACAGCATACAACCCATCTGCCATTATTTCTAATAATTTACAGCCCATTTGCTAATTCTTAAGGTTTTGTTTGGAGCCCATATTCTTTTTATAAGCATTACAGCCCATATTGTGGCCACGGTTAAAAAATTATACGAAATTTTGCATATTTCAAAAGGTCCGAACTGTTTTTAATCCCAAATTTCGACTCAGATTCAAACTTATTTTAAAAATAAATGTATATCAATATAAAATCCAACAAATTCTCCACGCATAAAAATTAATGTAATTTAAAATCTCAAATAAAAAAGATATTTGAAACTAATTGCGGTTTGATGTGTTTTAAAATGTACAGCCCATTTCTCATTCTCGATAGGCTATTTTCTCGCCAGCCGAATGAAGCTCTCCTCGTCTTGAAAGATTTGCAGCCCAACAGCCCGACAAAGCGACTTACTTGGCAAATCACAAAAAAGCTGGTCTGTGGCCTTGGACCCACTATCGGCCTCTCCACGTCTGATACTCCGAAGGAAGTCGATCGTTGACCACATTGACCACACCACGCCGAGAGCACCAAGGCGATGGACGATGGCGAGGCCTAGGAAGGGGACGACGAGGAGCCGGGGAAGACGCGGCAGTGGATGCCCACGCAGAGAGGAGCACGAGGGTTCATAGGTTCGGCTGCGGCGTGAGGCTGCTGTCGCCGCAGAATAACAGGGGGTGTGGGTGAGTAGAGGGATGCCCTGGGCCAGCGGTGGGAGTAGTAGGGGGCGGTGAGGCCTCCACGGCATCACAGCCGGCCACGAGAGGTAGGAGCACGCGGCACGACCGGCCCTGCTTTGGCGGCTGGAGCAAGAAGACCAGAGGTTGAAGAAGCACTATGGCCGTTGGTTGGACATCGTACGGTCACTAGAGCTAGAATCGTTCATATTGACTAAGTTGACAAAGCCCTCCGTCCTTGTCAACTTAGTAGGCCCACAAGTCAGCCACCCACTATGGTGGGTCCCAGCTAGCAGGGGGTATTCATTTTTTGGTGCGTAATAAGGAGGCACTTTCTTGCGTGCGAAGATATAGCTGGTGGGTCCGACCTGTTAGCGGGGGGACGTTTTATTCGCGAAATACAGAAGCCCTTCCCACGTACAGTGCACGTACAGTGCGTAATAAGGAGGAACTTTCCTTGCGTGCGACCATGGACCTCGTGGGTCCCAGCCGTCAGGCTCTCCACGTATAGTCCTCTTCCGATGACTCTCGTATGTTGACCACGCCGCGCCGAGCGCACCAAGGCGGTGGACGACGGCAAGGCCCCAGACTGGAATGACCCTGAGATGGGGAAGACACGGCAGTGGAGTCGCAGACGGAGAGGAGTGGGAAACTTGACTGGTTCGGGTGCGGGGTGGGCCTACACTCGGCAGAGAATAACAGGAGGTGCGGAGTGGAGGAATGGCCTGGCCGTCGGCGGGTAGCGTTTTCTTGAGGAGGAGCAAAACAACGCCGCCGACGCCAAGGCTGGAGCAAAGGTTCCGTGGCGCTGGGGAAGAGAGAGATTGAAGAAGAATGCCGGCCGTTGGATGTAAATCCAACGCCTTCTTAGGCTTCGACCTACTCGCCCACATGTCAGCCAGTCCATTTGTTTTTTAGTCCATTTGGTGGGCTGGGTGAAACAATGATGTAGCATCTATGCAGCCCGTTTAAATCCCATTTGCATTTTTCCCGAAATCCGCGGACTTGCTGGGCTGGGTGAAAATATCATGTTGGGCTAGACGGAGAAATGTTATAAAAACATAAACACATGATTGCACGTTAGTAAAATCTTTGCAAGCTTATGTACGCAATCCCTAGGAGTTAACTTGCCAAGTTATATATAAACAATTATTATTATTATTTTGTAAGAACTTTCAACTTACGAAATAAAATATCATTTTAATTTGATGAGTTAATAGTACGTGGGGTATTATTATTTTTTAGGCTAGACGTGGGACAGTTGAGTTGGTTCTAGGGGAAAGTACTGGGAGAAAACTCAGTTTACATCGAAAAAGAAAGTGGGAGAAAGTTCAGAGACCTGCTGGGTCCACCTGAGGAGAGAAATATGTTGGGAGGAAGGAGATTCAAAGCACGGCACTCGAGTGAACTAGTTTTTTTGACGGACAAGTGAACTAGTTTACATACATTAGCAAATAGCCACTAAAAAAGCAATCAGGTTAATGGGTTCTTAAAAGAAATATTTCGGACAAAACAGATAATTACAACACATAGGCTAATGCATGAAACACTCAGATGATAAAGGTGCTTATAAACAGATAAAGTACAAGATCTAGAACTTCCTGGCACGCTTGATCATGACGCTGCGGCTGTCCGTGTACTCGTCGGTTACGGGAAGCAGACACCCCCTCATGTCCAAGATCTTCCTGTACATGTCGTAGCATGCGTATGCGTCCTTGGCCGCGTAGGTTATGTAGGATAGATTCAGAGGTACCTCCCACGTGTTCAGGTCGTCTTCTTTAATGTTGGCGTATCAGGGGTCGATGATGGTCTTAGCGAGGTCAACCACGGAGTCCTTCTCCTGCCTGTTGTTGATGATCTTGTATTGCTTCTGGATGTCGACAAGCTTGTTGCAAAAGATGGCCGAATCGTCGCGTTCTTCCTTCTCTCCACCGTAGCGAAGGTGCAGTCGGCGCTGCCGATGAAACGGGCAAATGCTCCAGAACCTGGTGCAGCCATAGGACTGAGGCGAGGCAGAGGTTCACCGAGTCCGTATCGTTGGTGTACATCACATTCAACTTGGTGCAGCCATAGGACTGAATGGCGAACTAACTCCTTGCTGAAGTCCATATCCAGAAGGCTCACCCCTCGGATCGCCATTGGAGTCTCTTCGAGTGAACGAGTGTGTAGGCGGCGGCAGCAGTTCGTTTTTCAGCTCTTGGGAACTAGATTCAACAGTAAGCTGACTGTGTACATGCGACAATAGTTACTACCCCTCCCTCATCTGCTGCACACCCGGCAGAAGATACACCCTCGGCGCA
Organism: Aegilops speltoides; assembly: GCA_021437245.1. NCBI lineage: Eukaryota > Viridiplantae > Streptophyta > Magnoliopsida > Poales > Poaceae > Aegilops > Aegilops speltoides. The sequence continues at coordinate 109,882,887 of CM038142.1, forward strand.
TTCAAACGCCTCCATTAAGAAACCTACTCCGGCCACACGTCGGTTCACGAGCGGGTCTATATTGGTACTATAATGACAGGAGTTAGTGGTCACTTTACTTCAATTTAATTAGCTTTAGTAGAAATTTATACTTAAAACAAGCAATGCATTGGCTCGTTCTATCAGTGCCACGGGATCAACATGCACAACAATTAGAATTATTATTCTCAGGACGCACACGATCAGCACATTTGTCGCACTTTCACAAAGATAATACTACCAAGTTTGAATTGTTTGTTATGGTTGTTGTCCTCTACATCATCATGCCATGTTTCCCAGCTTGCAAGATTCAGAACCAACAAATAAGATCCAAATAATAAGTACAACAAAGATGCCTACACATCTCACTGATTCCCAGCTTGCAAGATTCAGAACCAACAAATAAGATCCAAATAATAAGTACAACAAAGATGCCTACACGTCTCATTGATTCCCAGCTTGCAAGATTCAGAACAAACAAATAAGATTCAAATAATAAGTACAACAAAGATGCCTACACATCTCACTGATTCCTAGCTTGCAAGATTCAGAACCAACCCATTAGAGCCTTTTCATAAAGTGAATATCGGTATTAAATCCATCTTGGCTAGCCATGTCATACAATCGAAGAACTTGGCGAATGCTCTTGACCGTCACAACATCTCGTAGTAGAGTATTCTGTTTGCACAACATGTTTGCATAGCACAAACAAGGAGACAGAGAGCATGATTTCGCTTTAGTTGAACCATTTTGTGCAGTTCTACCAAAATTGAGAGATGTTGCTCTTGACCGTCACAACATCTCAGTAGTAGAGTATTCTGTTTGCAACAAAGATGTTTGCATAGCACAAACAAGGAGACAGAGAGCATGGTTTCACTTTAGTTTAACCATTTTGTGCAGTTCCACCAATATTGAGAGATGTTGCCCACATGACATTTTAGTTGAATTGCACAAGACACTCATTCCAAAAAAAAGTGTTTTGTGCAGTTCACCAAAAGGTCACAATAGCAACAAGGTGAAATGGATATCCCTATCTCGCACAAAATGATAGAAAGTAAACATTTGTTGGTCAATAAGAATATACTGAAACATATACAAAATGAAAAGAAGCATCTTAATTATGTTCATGGCAATCACGCAAGGACAAGAGAAATTTTAAAAGCGTCGGAATGCTTCATGTTACCGTAAGCATTACGATCAACAATGAGATTCCTCGATATGGGATTACTTTAATGGTGGCATTGCTTGTTTACGGACACGATAAATCAACAACAGCTAAAGAGTTGGTTTAAGGGCATGGGATCGTGGGGACACCAGGACACTCAAGAGCAGAAAGGAGCAACTTACTTATCATATTGGGGAAAACAGCAGAGTGCCATTTGTAACACGCTTTAATTGCATCTTATCACTAGAGGCATTAGATTAACAATAACACCGGTTAGACATGTCCCTAAGGTAACAGTGTGATCGCTTCATTTTACATGCGCCTTACAAAGAAAAGGTTGGTTTACCCAAAAAAAAATAACAAAAGGTTGGTATAAGGACATGCGACAAAGGACGATCAAGACAATGTACCTACAAGGAGGCATAAAGTGGTCATGCCGAGCTTGTTCACGCTATGTGAGGGCAGCAAACCTAATCCTGGAGACCTTTTACTATGTGAGGGCAGCAAATCTAATCCTGGAGGCCTTTTACTATGTGAGGGCGGCAAATCTAATCCTGAGAACTTTTACTATGTGAGGGCAGCAAATCAAATCCTGAGACCTTTTACTATGTGAGGGCAGGAAATCTAATCCTGAGACCTTTTACTATGTGAGGGCAGCAAATCTAATCCTGAGACCTTTTACTATGTGAGAGCAGCAAATCTAATCCTGGAAACCTTTTACTATGTGATGGCAGCAAATCTAATCCTGGACATACTCTGTTGACTTGTCCACCAGCCGCCACTTTCTATCCTTTGTCCAACCAATAATAGATCTGTTCCTTATCCAGTTTGTACTGCATTTTCCCATTATTTCCCTTTTCAACCAAGAGACGGTTGGGTATCCGGTCTCTACTACTTTCACCATATTATTTCCTCTTGAATCAAGTCCTAGATTCATGCTACAACTTTCCCCTCTTTCTTCGTTGTTTGAACAAAGCCCTAGATTTGAATGCATGAAGTAGCTTTACCTCTAATAATACTAAAAATTTAGGTGGCTTTGGAAGAGCTGGTGGGAGTAGAAAAAGATGCACATGCACACATTGGGGAGTCAGGCAGAGAGCAAGGCCGCTTCAAGAACTTATACCGAGAGTCGCGGGATGTCGGCGGCGGCAGGTCGGACTCATGGACAATACGGCAGGAGGAAGAAGAGTCGAGGACCTCCCGAGCCGGTCTTGTGTCGGAGAGAACGGCACGGCAGAGGATCGGGCCCCTCCGTAGCTGTGGGTTTCTCCCTCGGGCGATGACCGCATGAACGATGCACCTTTTAGTCCTCTACACACACCGGCCAAGGGATCCGCCGATCTGTGACCAGCGGTGAGCAGAGAGAAAATGTCGCTACTGCTGTCTTGTTTATATCTGGAGAGGATGAGAGAATGAAGAGAGCAACCCTAGTAAAGCAAGCGCCAGCCCCCTCAAGGCCCATATATAGTGGAGTGATTATCTTTTTTCTCTCCACAACAAGCATTTCAATTTGTGTATGTGGCATTAAAGGAAAGAAACTCTCTATTTAAGGTGACTACTCTACGACTCCTACTTACTACTACAGTACTACCTCCGTCCTGGTTTATAGGTCCCTTTTATAGTTTGTGCCAAATTTTGACTAAAGATTTAACTAACAAAATGTTAATGCATGTCAAGAAAAATTATCTCATTGGATTCATATTTGAACATAGTTTTGAAAAATATAATGTTTGGCGACATGCGTGAACATTTTCTTAGTTTAATCTATGGTCAAAATTTAGCACGAAATACAATGGGGACCAATAAACCCGGACAGAGGTAGTATTGTTCACTTGTGCTCCCCGCCCCTCCATTCTTTGAACAACCCCACGGGTGAATAAACATACAGTAAGTACTGTATTTATATAGAACGAACAAGCTTGAACTATTTTCGCATAGTTAAAAGTTAAGGGCGGGGCTTTTCCCGGGCAGTACGCGCGGCAGTTTTCGGGTAGGCGGTTTGATAGAGAGGCGAGGAGGGTGAGCAAGTGGGGCTGTGCGATTTGACGGCACGTTACTGCTAGAAAGACTTGTGATATGACCACTCACTATAGTCATGAATTAATGGCGCTCCGACCGGGGTGATGCCCCCCTTCCGTTCCGCGCTCTAATCTGGTGCATGACACGTCGACCCGGATGCTGGCTCTCCCACATGTCGGAGTAGTAAGAAGGAGCAAAGAATGATGCGGTATATACTAGTACTATACTGCTCCCTCCATTCCTAAATATAAGTCTTTGGAGAGATTTCACTATGGACCACATACGGAGAAAAATGAGAGAATCTACACATAAAATGCATCTATATACATCCGTATGTGCTCCATAGTGAAATATCTACGAAGACTTATATTTAGGAACGGAGGGAGTACTACTCAGGTCGGAGGAGTGCGAACCACGGCAGCCCAGTGAACCAGCCATGCGAACCACGGTAGCTCAGTGAACCAGCAGTAGAAAACAATAATGTGGTGATATGGCCATAAAAAACAATGTGCTACGGTCCACACTGTAGCATGTACAGTAACACTCCTCTTTGTTTGGATCCCTAAGTTAGAGCTAGTTTGGGTTGAAATAGCCTCAAATTATCGAAACAAGAGGGGTTAGTTTGAGCTAGTTTGCTCTAACCCAGCTAAAAAACTAGCCCGGTGGAGAGGTTCTAATTGGGTTAGTTATCCTGGGCCCACTAAAAGAGAACTAAAAAAATCTCACCTGCCCGCACCAGATCGCTCCCCTAAAAAAATCTCACCTGCCCGCACCAGATCGCTCCCCCCCCTCTCGCACGACTCCTCTTTGTTCCCCATACGGGCGCCCGCCCAAGCACCACTCGCCCTCTCTCTCCTCCGCCGCCCTCTCCTTCCGCCTCCACCGCCTCTCCGCCGCCCTCTCCTCCGACCTTTGAAGGTCGCCCGCTCCCCTTCACTCACTCGTTTTCTCCCTCTGGTCGTGCTGGGGGCGGGCAAGATCTACCGTGGAGGTCGCGAGAGGGTGAGTTTGTTCGTTCCTTCCCTGCCTCACGGCCATATCATTGATCTTGCTTGCTCTAGCGCTAATTCTGATTTGGAAAAGTAGATCCTGATCAAACTTGCTATAGATTTGTGGTGCACGCATGGAATTGTTTGATGTTGCTTGAGGAGGTAATAAATCTTTCTAGAGGCCCAAAGATTCAAGTCACCTTTCTAGGTATTTCAATTTTAGGCTTGCATTATTTGTAGAGGCCCAAAGATTCAGTTCACCTTTCTTGGTATTTCAATTTCAGGCTTGCATTGTTTCTAGAGGCCCAAAGATTCAGTTCACCTTTCTAGGTATTTGAGTCTCAGGCTTGCATTATTTCTAGAGGCCCAAAGATTCAGTTCACCTTTCTAGGTATTTCATTTTCAGGCTTGCATTATTTCTAGAGACCCAAAGATTCAGTTCACCTTTCTAGGTATTTCAGTTTCAGGCTTGCATTATTTCTAGAGGCCCAAAGATTCAGTTCACCTTGCTAGGTATTTAAGTTTCAGGCTTGCATTATTTCTAGAGGCCCAAAGATTCAGTTCACCTTTCTAGGTATTTCAGTTTCAGGCTTGCATTATTTCTAGAGGCCCAAAGATTCAGTTCACCTTTCTAGGTATTTTAGTTACAGGCTTGCATTATTTATAGAGGCCCAAAGATTAAGTTCCTAGTCGGCGGCAAGCGGCCCTGCTACCCATGCCGGTGTTGATCTCAACTCGCAAGGGCCGGTGTCGGAGGGGTTCTCGGGGCTTCGGCTCTACAGAGCCTTCCTCCAGAGCGACGATGGCGAGCTCCTCCCTCGGTGTGTGAGGGGCTCCAGGCTCCCTCCCAATGTGAACAACTTCCGTGATGAGTTAGCTCATTCTTTGTTTCATGAAGTGTTTTTTTATTTTGTGAAGCTTGATTGATGACTTGCATGTTTAAGTGGGATATCTCATTTGTATGGACAAAGTAAAAATTATCATGTTTTTCATGCTTGATTGTATAGATGGTTCGTTTATGTCAATTGTGAGCGGGAGGAGGCCATAGAAGAGCCGGCCACACCAAGAGCTTGCTTGGATCCAAGGGACTTATTTTAGTCTGACTAAAAATAGGGTCCAAAGTAGTCAAATGATTGAGATAGAGCATTTATTGTCAATCTAACCCTGCTATCCATACACCTCTTTGGTTTAGAGTTAGTTCAGGGTTAGAATCTAACTCTAACCTCTAACTGAGTTAGAGTTCTCCTTGTCTCGGTTCATCGCCATCATACTTTCCCCATTCCTGTGTTTTCAGATCCTGCGAATCAAAGAGGCCCTTTTTCGGAAAATCAAAGAGGCCCTTAGACTGGTTTAGGTCCGGTCATTTTTATAAACGTGTTATGTCCAAAATTTAATGAACGTGCTCCGGTTTCCACGAAAATAATCCGGTTTCATGTAGTAATTCATTGATTTATTTATTCTTTTGCGGGGGGTTTGCATGTAATTCGTGAGGTCTGAAATGTAAAGTACCCCGGCATATGCTCCGAGTCGTGCATGCACTACGACCCAGATGCTCTATGTCCCACATGTCGGCGAAGCCTAGGAGTACATATAGGAGGATAAATACATGAAAAATATGTACTGTGAAGCATAGCCGCTGTTCGAAAAGTAGACCTAAAGTGATGACAGCTATAGGTCGCACGCACCCAACTAGTGGTACGACTAATTTTTCCCTCAAAAAAAGAGGCACAAGTGCTTAGTACTCCTATTCTATAAACACGAGTCCCATCTCGACAACAAAGGTCTGTACTCTACAGCTAGCCCTCCTCCCTCGCTTTCTCTCTTCTACTCTCTAAAACTCGCCGACGCTTGGGTGGGTGGGGTGGGTTTGCTCAATCGCGCCCCACCTCACAAAGGAAAACGTTATGACTTGAATAAAAATGCCATATACTCCTCCGCTCATAAATATAAGCCTTTTTAGATACTACTTCAAATGGAATACAACATACGATGTATGAAGACATAGTTTAGAGTGTAGATTCACTCATTTTGCTCCATATGTAGTAGTCACTTGCTGGAATCTTTAGAAAGACTTATATTTGGGAACGGATGGAGTACTATACTAATAAAACATTAAGGCCACGAGGCGATGCAAAGGTTGGTTACAGGAGGCAAGAAGAAGAGATGCATCCATCAACGACGCCCACCTCCTCGACTCAGTATGCCGCCCACCGAACGGCGCCTAAGTAGCAATGGCTTTCGTGGCTGGTCGACGTGCTTCAACAATGGCGCCCAAAGATTCCAGCCACCGGAAGAAGGCCAACGCTTTCTCGTCTCGCTTGCCTTGTAGTGGCCTATGTAGACGATTTCCTCGTAGACGTGGATGTGCAGGTCAACGGTTTCTTGCATGGCGAGGCGCTGCGCCGCGAGCGCGGCCTCGAGGTGCACATTCTTCGTCGCGACCTTCGGCACCTGTAGGGCCACCAGGGCTTGAAAGAGTTCATCACCATGTAGGCCGATGAGGGTGGCAGGCAATGAGGAGCCTGGGCGCGCAGGCTGGAGCAGTACGGCAAGGTCGTCCGCGCGCTTCTTGACGGCGGTGAACTTACGGATGGAGTTGACCCTCATGTCATCCATGCGAGAGGCGAAGCCGGCGTCGGCGAGGGCTATGATGCCTGAGGTCGCCAGCACCGTCTGGAAATGCTGCACGGTGCGGGGCCGCAGGCCGGCGCCTTGGATGATTTGGCACAGCCGACTGCCGCTCGCGTCCATCGCCTCCATAGGTGCTTGTGGCTTCTGGTCACTTGGTCTTGGATTGGAGTGAGTAGTGTTGCGCAGAGACTTGGGAGTAGATGGATTGGAGTGGTGGGGCGCCTTTATTATATGAGAGTCCAAACTCTGTTGCATTCACATCGTGCTGGCTCTAGTCTGCTTCTCCAAGGCTGGTCACAATGGGCAAGAACATAAGCTAGTAACCTACACACTTCTCTAGACTATGTTACTACCTCCATAGTGGGTAGGAACATCTATGTAGTTGATGATGCATCATTGACCGTTCAACGTAATTGTGACCAGCCCAATTAATTCCCTCTGCATGTAACTGAGGATGCACCATTGACCGTTCAACGTCTCGGGAACCGCTACCCTCTTCCTCCTTGGCATTCAAGCACCTATGGACCCATCGACGACGAGGTGCCTATGGTGACTTCGTAAATTTCAAGATGATAGTGCCGTGCGTGTGTGCGTTCATAGGGGTGAGTGTATGCGTGTGTATATGAGCGCTTGCGTCTGTACTGTGTCAAAAAAAGTAAATACATATCAAAAAGGGACTAGTCAGTATACTCAATATTGTGCACCTCGGAGAGGAAAACGATAGAACTAGTACATATTTATTTACGGTGCGGATTCACTCATTTTGCTCCATATGTACTCCGTCTCGGTGTAGTCTAGTCACTTGTTGAAATCTCTAGAAGGGCAAGTACTCCTTTCTGGTTTACAGGGCTATACTAGCAAGTAGTTGTACATACTAGTACAATAGTGGGCTCACATAGCAATTTTGTCTCATGCAAGAGCCTGGCTATATGCGTGCTCCAATGTTCGCAAGTGCAACGTTCGGTTTGCGCTTGGCTCTTCACCTCTTTGAGAAGACGAACAATGATGTTACTACTACTGCTTCTACAGTGTCGAATCCACTGCTGCATGTCCGTCCACCACGAGTGGGACGGATAGCTTGTTGTGGAAGTACTACTACTAAGCAAAAGCATGTCCTCGTTTCCGAGCAACCGCGCACATGGGCGAGGGAGAAGGCGTGTGGTAAAATCAAGCTTCTCCTCGTTCTACGAGTTGACGCGACACATCATAGCACTGGCCCCACATGCTTGCCTCTAAACTTGGCTGAAAGACCCGTGGTGTACAATATATTTGCTGCAACCTCTAACATTTACCCACCACAAATTAAAATATATGTGTTTGTATGCATCGTTCTGATGCAGAGGTCGGGGAGTCCCCCCTTTTCGAAAAAAAAACAAATTAAAATATATACTCCTGTCTTGACCAGATGAGCATGCGAACTACAATCACCAGGGTGACAGGTAGGGCCAGAAGACTATTTTAATTTTAAAAAAAACTTCGAGACGGCCACATAGCATGGAGCCGACCCCAACGATTTTAAGCTTACAGGCACGGTACACGCTATCTAGACTACTCTACACATGAAACTGCCACACGAGCGTCCGGGCTGTGCTTGGCTTGTTGCCTCTTCGGGAAGTCGAACAATGATGGTGTACTACTGCACTGGAGGAGCAGTACATTACGCTTCTGGCCATCTGGCACCGATTGAACTGCTGCATGTCCACCGCGTGCGGGAGGGAGCGCGTGTAGCGAAAGCTTCTCCTAGTCTTGCCAGCCATCACGCTCATGGGCGAGGGAGGGACGCTCCTGTCTTTGCGTGTATGACAGGTGGGCCCGACATGTGTGTGGCCAACCTGTCATACAGCCAAAGGCAAAAGTGATTAAGTCCGCGAGGAGAGGATAATCAAACTTCTCGTTGATGTACAAGTTGACGCGACACATCAAAGCACTGCACTCGATATATTTCAATAATTTGCGTTTACCGATGCATTAATTACAACGCATGCGTGCATGCCGTGACTCTTCTTTTGATAGTACTTGCATGTGTTGATTTAATGCACCTTGAAGGATGGTTGTGCACGATGAGGGCGAGATCATGCAGACCGAACAGGAACAGGACCCGACGATGGAGCTCTCTAAGGTCTCGATGGACCTCACCATGCTCCACTGCCCCTCGTGCCTCCGCCCCTTGATGCCTCTAGTGTATGAGGTTCGAATACACCTCGTCCATTCGGCTGATTGAGCAAGGTGCAGGTTTCTTGATTGATGTGTTGTTGGATTGATTTCTGCAGTGCAAGGGAGGGCACCTGTCCTGCGTGGACTGCCGCGTCGAGCGCCCCGGGAACCAGCGGCAGCAGCAGAAGTGCGAGCGCGACAGTGGCTTCGACGTGCAGAACACGGCAGTGGACTCTGTCCTTTTGTCAGTGAGGGTGGAGTGCCCGCACGAAGGCTGTGGGCTCTACGTCACTTACCACAAGCTCGCCGATCACCAGAAAGTGTGTCCGCTCGCGCCCTGCAAATGCCCCGTGCCCGTCTGCGGCAACGAAGGCCCGCCGCCGGCGCTCTACCACCACATCAGCACCGCGCATCCCATGCCCATGCACAGGATCCAGTACGGCAAGGTGCCCCAGCTGCGAGTGCCACTGTCGGAGCCACGAATCTTGCTGTTCGCGGAGGAGGACCGCCGCTCGTTTTTCTTGGTCGGCGGCGTGCTCGACATCAGCGCGCCTATCGCCGTGTCGGTCATCTGCATCAGAGCGGGGGCGTCCCCACTGCTGCACTACTTGGCCAAGCTGTGGACGAACGGCCCGCCGGGGCAGCCCAAAGGCACGAGCGACGCCGTCAAGGTGGAAATGGAGGTGACAAGCAGCAAGGATCCCGGTGACGTCGACGTGCAGGAGCTGACCTTCTTGACAGTTTTGCCCAAGCTGCTGGCCGGTGCTAAGCTTGTGTCCCTCCACATTCAGATTCACAAGCTCACGTCCTAAATGTTTCGACAGTGCCTTCTGTTTATCTTAGTAATATGCTAATATAGGGATTACCTTGGTCTACTTTAGCTTAAGAAATGGTGGGTTTTGGTGGCGCTGCAGCAATTACTTCGACATCAGATCAGTAATTTCCAACAGTCGAACGGATATTTTGTGTATGTTGGATATAAAGTTCCTTTGGGTAAGAGTACTACTTGTCATCAAAATGGATAAAAGGAGATGTATGTAGACGTATTTTAGTTCTAGACACGTCCCTTTTTATCCATTTTTGATGACAAGCACACCCTCCGTTCCACAATAGACATGCCTTCCATTTGTCAAAATATAGATGTATCTAGACATGTTTTAGTATATATGTACATCCATGATAGAGCCAATCGGATGGTTGAGAACACTACAATTCGTAGCTACAGATGCGTGTGTGACTCCCAGATGCAGAGGCCGGGGGTCATCATCCTCCTTTTCGAGAAAAAACAGACGCGTGTGTGAGAGGAAGAGTGCGTGCGTGCACCTCTTCTCTTCCTGTATAACGTACTACTAAACTTAGAGTACAAGTTTTTGAGCTTGCGTCTCGTCACATTCCAAATTACTCCATGCTATATTGAATTGCAAACCTGTTCACACCGATCACAACCTAAACGGTTTCCCACTTAGGAGCGTATTAGTACCATGCTAGTATATTGAATTCCAAACTTGTTCACACCTATCACAACCTAAACGGTTTCCCACTTAGGAGCGTATTAGTACTTGGTTATAAATACTAGTAGATGCCAAGATGACTGCACATTCCTCCTCAACTCCTCATCCACAAAAACAAACAAGTCATTCAGCATCCTTCCCTTGCGTCTGCCATGGCCAGCGTGAGTTCTGGGTCGAGAGATTGATACCAAGGAGAGGCGAGCATGGAAGCGGAAGCAGGAGAGATGTCCCGCCTCGCTGCGAGAGCAGCCGAAATGTCCCACCGCGTGGAAGTAGCAGCACAGAGGTCCCGCCGCGCCGCTGAAGTAGCACTGAGGTCCCACCGCACTGTCAATGCAGCAGACTGGTCCGGCCGCGCCGCAGAAGCAGCAGAGATGTCCCGCCGCACCATGAATGTAGCAGAGATGTCCCACCGCGCCGCGGCGGCCTGGGAAAATTTCTCGCGGGCAAGCAACGACTGTTATAGGCACATGCATGCGATCGTCCATAGCCAGATGGATCAGATCTCCGGCTTGGCGAGGTTGCAGGACAACGTGAAAGCCTCGTTTGAACAGGCTACCTGCGTCATCCGGCAACTAAGGGAGGGCAATGAGAGGCTCCGGGCCGAGGGCGACCTGCTGAGGGAGAAGATCGTCCGAAGTGCAGACCAGCAGGAGGAGACCAGTGCCTTGTTGAAGAGGACCGGCCTCATCGTCAAGAAACTTATGGACGAGAATGACATGCTCCGCAACAAGCACCAAAGGCTGGTGGAGGAATCCGTGGATGTTCTCAAGCAGCGTCTTGAGGACAAGAAAGAGCTCATCACCGCTCGCCGCGGAAACTAGTTCCTGCGGCCTGCAGCAACACATCAAGAAAGTAGAGATCAGCGAGCCAGATCCTTGTCTTCCTTCTTCTTTTGCCCTTGTGTATTTCGGGCATAGCCGCATGTGGCTTTTTTAATTATCTTTCTAAATATGTAAGACAATTAATCGTCCTTATCTTTCTATGGAAGATCAATGTTGCGAGGTTGGAATGAAGAAAACTCTTGTTGTGGCGAGCCTGGCGTTGTTGTTCTTCTAGTTGCTGCTAGGCTTCCTTCAGTTTACTGGTTTCTTTTGATGTAATAATCGGTTTAGGATGTCGATTGTGTTGTCGGTTGTGAAATGTTGGGTTCTAGCGCGGATGTTTGGCCTTTGTTGGCCTCTTGGGATGTTGCGATTTCAATCTGGTACTTTTAGTCCTTCGTGTTAGGCTGGAGTTGTGCTGAACTTCTTGTGAATTGTGGTGGTTTCAGTAATGAAAATCGAAAGGGGCAAGCCCTTCTGTGATCAAAAAAATCATCCTTATATATTCATCAGTCTTGCTATAAGTCGCAGTAGATGCTATATAGGTCCGTCGGATCTTACATCAAGATTCGTGCTGTCAGATTTTCTTTTTTTCTCTCCTAAATCTCAGTCGAGTGAGACATAGCCACGCCATCAAAATAGAGGCTCGGGCGCCATTAATGGAGACCTTGGGAGAGAGGTGGACGGCAGATGGAGGTCAAAGGGCTCTCCTCCCGATAAGCACGCGCAGGGGTCTGATCGCACGCCTCTCGTACTCAAATAGCTACCCTGCATGGCGACTCCTAGCTAATAAAAAATGGGGACGCGTGGCGGCATGTAAATGGTACTAGTAAGTAGAACGCCCACGGTTTCAATAATACTTGTGTTTTCGATTGTAACGTGACAACACTTGTTCCAAAATGACTTTGTTGATTGTTAATGTATGCGCCTTCGCAAATCGGACTGCAAATTTACCACAGATGTTGGTGCCATGTCATGGCACCAAGCCAAGTTTCATTATTTTCATGCGTGTTTTGGATTTACAGAATTAAAAACTAAGTATCTCAATGTTTCCAACCCAGCCACAACGCCTGAATTTTGAATTTCATTCCCATTTCTTGCATGGAACCTAGAAATTTACCCGAGGACACACATGTGATTTTTCAACCAACTTTGGTGCACCGGAACATGTGCTTGTATTTCAAATTTGAATTATGCACACAAAGGTGATCGCTCCTCCCGTAACCACGAGCCTTCTTGAGAGAAGCTCCGATTTGCAAGAAGCTTATACCAAAATTTGTTCCTATTCGGCCAATTTTTTTTACCACGGCATGGTACTACCATGACATGACACCATGCCAAGTTTCATGATTTTAAAACCAAGTTCTCAATGTTCTTGACCGAGCCACGATGCCCAGATGTTTGAATCTTATTCTCATTTTTTGCATGGGAGTAGAAATTCACCCGAGGACACAAATGTGATTTTCAACCAACTTTGGTGCACGGGAGCACATGCTTTTAGTTAAAATTTGAATTATGCACATTAAATGACCAAAAACTCAATTAATGTGTAAATAAGGCCAAACGGTTTAAATAATTCCAAAATTTAACAGGCACTCATGTAGTTCTATGTTGCCTTTGTAAATAAATTCAAGGGGGACAACGTATATCATTTCGCACTCAAAGGTGGCACGTTCCCTCTCAGAACCACGAGCCTTCTTGAGATAAGCTTCGGTTTGCAAGAACCTTATACCAAAATCTGTTCCTATTCGGCCATTTTTTTTACCACAACATGGAAGTACCATGACTTGACATCCATACCAAGTTTCATGATTTTCAGACGTGTTTTGGATTTACAAGAATTTTAAAACCAAGTTTCTCAATGTTCTCGGCCGAGCCACGATGCCCAGATGTTTTAATTTTATTCTCATTTCTTGCATGGGACCTAGAAATTCACCCGTGGACACAAATGTGATTTTTTTTCAACCAACTTTGGTGCACGAGAGCATGTGCTTTTAGTTCAAATTTGACTTATGCACATTAAATGACCAGAAACTCAATTAATGTATAAAAAACGACAAACAAACCCGGAATAATTCCAAAATTTAACATGGCACTAATGTAGTTCTATGTTGCCTTTGTTAAGAAACTCAGGACGGGGGGTGGCACGTTCCCTCTTAGAACCACGAGCTTCCAAATCGGCCCAATTTTTTACCACAACATGTTAGTGCCATGACATGACACCATGCCAAGTTTCATTACATGAATTTAAAATCTAAGTTTCTCGATGTTCTCGGCAGAGTCATGACGCCCAGATGTTTGAATTTCATTCACATTTCTTCCATGGCACCTAGAAATTCAACCAAGGACACACACGTGATTTTTCAACCCACTTTGGTGCACCGGAGCATGTGCATGCAATTCATATTTAGATTATGCACATTAAAAGTCCAGAAACTCAATTAATGTATAAAAAGGCCAAATGAACCCAAAATAATTCCAAAATTTAACAGGGCACTCATATAGTTCTATGTTGCCTCTGTAAATAAAATCAGGGGGAGGCAGCATATATCGTTTCGCACACAAAGGTGACACGTTCCCTCTCGGAACCACGAGGCTTGTTGAGAGAATCTCCGGTTTTGCAAGAGGCTTGTACCAAAACTTGTCCCAATTCAGCCAAAAGTTATACGTATGAAAACAGGGTTTAGATTATCTCGAACATCTCGCTACCTAGACCAATAATGTACTATGATTTGAATTCAACATAAAATGGATACAGATATTTGAATTGGAGAGCTTATGATACATGTAATTCATAGTGAAATATGATTACTGCTATATGCATGTCTTTTTGTTATCAAGATAATATTTAAATTATTGTATAACTTGACAACAATCGTATTCAAATAAGGAAAATTGATTCAAATTTAGTCCATATGGTAGACGACAATATATATGTTCACATGGTGGAGTAAAATGTTCATATATGATGGAAGATCAAAATGTATGACTACATCCATTATAAACCGCAAGGTCACCTAATGATATATTCGAATTCAACATAACGTGGATTCAAAATTAGAAATTCGAGATCATGGCATCTGTAATCATATAAAAAGGGACATTACTCTTTCTTTGGTGGGAATTGATTTTTTTTGTTGCTGTTGAGGGAAGTGCGAATCGATTTGGTACTGTGCAGTGTAATCATGTTCTCCCAAATTTTTTTACATTTTTCTTGTAGTTTTTTCAATGGCATCTATAGCAATATAGTAAAAGGGGACATGACTCTCTTTTGTCTTGTATGATTATTATTTTTACATGTTAAGTTTGTTTTGCCGAACAAGGAATCCGCACCTTGTTATCCCGAAATTTTCAAGCTCGAGTACCTTTTTTCTCACCTGCTTTGAAACTCCCGCTTCTTCAACCCGCTACCGCCTTTGTTATCCCGAATTTGACGCCAGAACTCCCTCCTCATCCAAAATCGCTCCGCATCCCGCACACGCCAAATCCCCTTCTACCCTCACCGAAATGAAGCTCCACGTCATGGTGTCAAAACCGTGGGGTACGCTGTAACTTACCCTACATTTCGGACAAACGCGTCCCTAAGCTTGGCTCCCCTCCCCCATTCATATACCGAGGCCGCCAAAACCCGCGAAACCCCACGCTCCTCCTTCGGCCTCCCGACCGCCGCCCAGCCGGAGACTCTTCCCCGACTACGTCGTCCACCACAGCTCGCCGTCCCTCATCCACCGCACCGGATGAGGATCCGTTGTCGATCTCATCGTCCCGCCGGATCAACCGCCCCGTCCTCCACCTCCAAGGAGCTGCCCCGATGTTCGCCTCATCTATCGCGCCACCTCAATCCCCACAGCGCCATCTTGACCTGCCCCCCTGGAACCGCAGCACCCTCACCAATTCCTCCGATGAAGCCGAGGCCAACTCAGCGCCACCAAGGAGGTTCTGCACTCACCCCTGCATTTTATCTTTTATTCGATCTCACGGGGCTGCCGGTGCTCGATACCGAGCAGACATGGCATCTCCATCGACGGCACCGTCGCCGGCCACATCATCCACGGCGTCTCTCCCCCATGTCATTGCTTCCTCGGCGGCGACTTCCACAACGGCACTAGCTGCAACTGCTCCGGCTCTCACTCGTGCTACGGCTCTATTCTTGTTGTCGGTCGCTGCGCGCTGCCACTCGCTTCCTTGCTTGCTTTGCTGCTGCTCTTGCTCTCGCTTGCGCTATGCTTATCGCTGCTTCTTTGCATGACCTTCGACAGCTCTGAGAGTTGCTGCTTTAGCACTCGTCATGGTGCTATTGCATGACTTGCTCTCTGCTAGTGTGTTCCTCGCCGGCGTCTGCGATTGAGATCACTGCTTCTCTGCTACTAGTGCTCGAACGCCCTAAACATCTATTGCAATGCTCTGTTACTAGTTCAATCAGTTTCAACAATAAAATTCAGTTTCGATTGTGAAGTTCATTTTCTTTAGTTAAGTTCAGAGTGAACAGTACTTACAGCATCTGTCGGAGCAGCCATGGCGCGGCTGATGCGTTTTACATCTAGCACTTTTTGGTGATGTATTTTACATCATCTATTGCAGATGATATTAGGGTCCCACTTCAGATTAAAGTTGTCTGTCTTGTCATGCTTCAGCCTCGTCGCCGTACACCTTAGCGGAGCTGCTCCAACGACAGAACCGTCCATCACAGCAGAGCAGTACCCTCGGCGCTGTTTCCAGAGGCCTCGGATCTTCTTCCCCGCCTCCGACAGTCACACCAGCATCATCACCATCCTCCACGTCCAACCCAATGATGCTGAGGTCCACAAGGCTATGCCAAAGAGGTTGTACACTCGTCGCATTACTTTGTTTCTCCATTCCTCTATTCTTCCAATTCATGTGAGCCAAACACCCAGGTTGACTGAAATCCTATGTTTCCAAATGCTCTGTTTTTCACGTGCATTCCTATCCTATTCCTGTGTTTTTCCAGTCCCTGCGTTTATAGAATCCTCCAATTCTAAGGAGCCCTTACAGATTTACTTCATTTTTAGATTGGCGTCAAAGAAAACTCTGTGTGTTGTGTCCTGCTCCTGCCGTGCCGTCATCCACCCCACCTGAGGTGCACCATCGACAGAAGCATTCACTGCAGTAGAGATCCCCCCTGCAGACTTTATTTTGCCGCCTCAGATCATCTTCCCCGTTGCCGGAAGCCACGCCAACTGCATTACCATCATCGACTGAGCAGATGAATCTGAGGACTAGACAGTTCCGGAAGAGAGGTCGCAGTCTTTCGTGTTTGCTTACGTTATACATCGGTTATTATTACCTGCTACTTTATCGTTCAATCTTGAGTTTTGAATTGCCCATGGGTCTCATATCGAGCCAAAGAACGAATAGTATCCGCTCTACTATCCGGTTCATCCGGGGTCTTCTATGTGGTTCATGTTGGGTGGGCAACAAACAATAGATGATCCATTATCTATCTTTTAAACCAAGCTATAATCTACCGCTATCATTAGTTTTGGATCCATCCACTGCTTGCTACCATCAGTCTTGATTTTTGCATGCACCCTTAGGCCTTACAAAATCTAACTATTTTTTATTATGCATGTCGATATTGTACACAATTGTATCGAACATGTAGAGAAAAAGAGAAGACGGTTATGTCTTGAATATAATGTCATGCAGACACTCCTCCATGGTGGGCGAAGTGCCCCCCTCCCTGCATTTCAGATTGTATTCTAGAGGAAGATAACTGTTCAGATGGAGATTCAGAAGGAGCCGACCATGCCTGTTTACCACCTGAGGTGTTTTCTCTAACCTGGCATGCTGATGTTGGTCATATCATGCATATGGCGCCTTCCATTGCTTACATTATACATCTTATATGTCATCAGCTTAGTTTAGATTTGCTTTGTGTGAATGCCACCTGTTTGGTTTCTATATCATACATCCTAAATATTTGTCTTTTTAGATATTTCAACAAGTGACTACATACGAAACAAAATGAGTGAATCTACACTCTAAAATATGTCTATATACATCCGTATGTGGTAGTCCATTTGAAATCTCTAAAAAGACAAATATTTAGGAACGGAGGGAGTATATGGGAATTATGCAATGCCATCTTCTTTAGCCAGGCATCATATACGTGAATCATGCGATGCCATCCTGTTTAGCCAGCCATCGTATATGTGAATTGTATCGTGCCATATTTTTTTCCATAATGTGTTCCATTTGTCAACAATGTTTATACATTCATCTACTCTTCCTATGCATCAGCCATTTGAGTCGGTCATGGGAAAATCTGGAGTGAAAACAAGGTCTTCTGAGTAGTCAGTGCTACCTGTCGATGCAGATTTCTTGCTGGTTACAGATTGCTCCTCAGAGGAGGATTCAGAGAGAGATGACCAGTCGTATCCCCCCCCCCCGAGGTGCATGCTCTAACTTGGTTGGGTTATATTGCTCATATCATGCATATGGTGTCTTGCATTGCCATGCCATCTGTTTAGATTATACATGCTTTGTGTGAATGCCTCCTGTTTGCTTTCTATATCAGATATGTGAATTATGCAATGCCATGTTTTTCAGCCAGTTATCATATATGTGAATTATGCACCGCCACGGAGCCAGGCATCATATATGTGAATTATCTCATGCCATCTTTTTTTCATTACATATTCCATTTCTCAACAATCTGTGTATATTGAACTACTCTTCATGTGTATCAGCCATTTGAGACGGTTATGGAAAAATCTGGAGTGAAAACAAGGTCTTCAGCAGGCAATGGTACCTGTTGAAGCATATATCTCGATGGTTACAGGGAGCTCCTCAGAGGAGGATTCAGAGACAGATGACCAGTCCTATATCCCACCTGAGGTGTATGCTCTAAGTTACAATGTTTATATTTCTCATATAATGCATATGGTGTCTTGCATTGCTTAGTTTAGACATCATATGCACAATATTGAATTCTATCTGCTTAGTTTAGAGATCATACATGCGAGTGCCAGCTGCTTAGTATATGAATCAATTATGTCAATTATATCATGCCATCCTGTATACTTAGACAACATGTATGTGAATTATTTCATCCCAACCTATTTTAGAAAGACATCATATAGTTTTGTCATGTCATCCTGTTTAGGTACTCATCATATGTTGAATTATGCCATTATATCCTGTTAAGTTATCCATCATATATTTAAAACTATATCATGCTATCCTGTTTAGTTAGGCATCATATATGTGAAATTGTGTCATGTCGTTCGCTTGGTTAGACAACATATATGTGAATTACCACATCTGCTATCATACAATGTCTCAGACGCTCAATTTCTTTTCTTGTTTATCAGCCATTTGAATTGGAGGGGTGATGGCAGTATCTAAGGGAGCAAAACCCGTTCTTCACAAAAGACAAGCTACCCATCGATGCAGATAGAACCATGGTTGTACCGCCCACAAACTAGCCCCACCACACATAATCGAGACTCTTCAGATTGCACACTTACACCGTTGGGTAGAGAACCAGCTACAACCCATCTAACCGCAACCCCAAATGGATAGTAACCCACTTATAGTTGACAAAGCACCATGTCCACCACAGTACCCCCACACGAGCAGTTTGTAAAGCTACTGCAAGTGCCCAAAGCACTAAGACCACCACAGCTAACCCAAACTCCACGCTTAAAGCGTAAGAGCAACTGTTCTCGTGTCGATTCCGTAGCTATGGTCCATACTCCTTTGTCGTTGCATCATCAGATTTACTCATACCAACTACTTTTGAATTTGAAGGATCCAATTGAAACTCCAATGGCGCAATGTATGTTTTAAACCTATTTCTTTAGCTGGATTGATGTTCTAACTTCTTGCTCTATGTTGATTTCAGTTTAAGTTGTATAAACAGTTATGTTCTCATGTGATGCACATTACAAGTGCTACCAATGTTGTGTAGTTTCTCACACTTATATTCTGTCTATGCTTTTGTGTCTTAAAAATATATGAGTTGAACTGTTTCTCTGCCTTGATTAGGGAACATAAACTAGAATGATATGGACAATACAAAGGACCATAGTACATAGATATATGTTTGTTTCATGTTGTTATCCTGTCCACCTTACTATCGAACCGGTTTACCAAAATGAGTTTGGTATACTACAAGCTAAACTCGTGATGTGTCTCGCTTGTTTCTCTTGTAGTATGCAAATGTAATATTGGAGAAGAGCACCCCACTATGCAATGGTAGAGAAAGTAATGCGATAAGGTTCAAGATAGTGAGACAACCTGTTGGTCTCCAAGAAAGGTGATAAAACGATCTTGTAGATAAAGAGAAAACCCCACATCCCTGCGTTGATGTAGTGTTTGAGTTATCGCCAAGATCACTGCACAAGCTCTTCAACTCGCCGCTCAATCACTTGCTTCTTGGCCTCAGCTATAAGTCGAAAGGCATCATCATCTGTCTTTGCGGCAAGAAGTCAAGGACCGAGGAAGTCCTGCAGAATTCAGATCGTACTTTCTTGTGCAACAATAAGTTACTGGAGGATATAAGCGCCAAACAAGAGAAAGTTAATAAGCTTGCTAAGCATCTTGCCAAAGATTATGGGTACCTGTGATATTGTTTCTTGAACTCTTCAAGTGGTTTCAGCTCGACTTGTTTTGTCTGCGCTTATATGTCTTTGTGTTTCCTATATTTGCACTTTGTGTGAACTTTGATGCCCAAAGGATGTAATATGTGTAATAGCCGTGATAGCCTAGCATAAGTTGCTTGCTTATTTATTTCCTTGTTGTCTTGTTTATTTGTTTGCTTGTAGTCGCAGCTTCTTTTTCCGCGGTTTGCTAGTGGCTGCAATAACCTATTTTTTAAAACTAGGCCACAATAACCATGGGCTAATATTTACTGTAGTGACACTGGGCCTCCTACGGGCCGTAGAAACAGTGGGCCTTCTACGGGCCGTAGAAACAGTAGGCCTTCTACGAGCCGTGGAAACATTGGGCCTTCTACGGGCCGTAGAAACAATGGGCCTTCCACGGGCCCTATCATCAATGGGCCTTATACGGGTCGTATGATCGATTGGCCAAACATGGGCCAATAACAGGCCGCGTTATGGCCGTAAACGGGCTAAAGTTAGAATCGTCCGTTCATGGGCCGACCATAACGGGCCATCGTTAATAGGCTGTATTTGATGACGCTATGAAAACGGCCCAATGTATTAATGGACCACAAACGGGCCGATCAGAACCACGGGCTGAATTTGGCCCATAAGCGTAAAATTACAAGAACGGGTCGTAAGTAAATGAATGCTCAAATGAGCCCAAGAATAAATGGGCTCGAGAAGGCCGAAGATAACATGGGCCGAAACGCCCAATCGAATAACGGGCCATTAATGGGTATAAAGTGATACATCGTTCATTACGGGTCGGCCACCACGGGCCATTAATGGGTCTAAAGTGATACATCGTTCATTGCGGGCCGCTTTCACCACGGGCCGTTAATAGGCCAAGAGTTACATAGGGCCTCATATGAGCCGAAGACGCCATGGGCCATACATGGGCCGAAGGGAAAACGGGTCGAATCATATTGATGGCCAAGATGACGATCATCGGGCCTAATTCGGTAGGGCGAACGGGCCTTGGGTTAGCGGGCGTAAATGGGCTATATGCGAACAGTGCCGTTAACGAGGCTTTCCATGGGCCGCCCATCACCTTCGACCAAGTCAAACGGGTCGGCCTTTTCACAGAATGGGCCTCTGTTGGGCGGCCACGGTCGACGTATCATAGGCGCTTCATCCAATGAGTGGATGACATCTGTCCCAACAAAGGAGCCGACACGTGTTTCCTCCACCAATGACGATTTTACACGGAAAATCCCCATTGGTCGGGCTGTTAACGGGTTATCGGATCCAAAACCCGACCCGATAGCTTAACGGCGTTCCGTTACGGTGGATGCCACATGTCGGTCACCCTTGACGAAAGCACTTCTGTAACCCGCGATTTATCGTCATGGAAGTGGACACTTCCGTGATGATAATTTTGGTAATGTCATGGAACACTTCTACGACAAAGACAGTATGACTATCTTGATTCTGTCATAAATTTGTCATGGATGTACATGCATGACAAAAAACGCGACCTACTGTGACAAACACGTATCATAACGGAAGTGTATTTTTTTTGTAGTGATAATGATGATAACATAAATGGTTCAGATCTGAAATCATGGCACCCGGGGTCAAAGTGACAAGCAGTAAGCATGGCAAAGTCATAGCAACATCAATCTCAGAACATAGTGGATACTAGGGATCAGGCCCTACCAAAACTAACTTGATTACATGATGAATCTCATCCAAATCCTCACCGACCAGCGAGCCTATGAAGGAATTACTCACTCCCGGTTGGGAGCATCATGGAATTGGCGATGGAGATGTGTTGGTGATGACGAAGAACGAAGATCCCCCTCTCCGGAACCACAAATGGACTCTAGATCTGGCCTCCCGATCAAGAACAGGAGACGGCGGCAGCTCTGTCTCGTGAAACGCGATAATTTTTCTCCCTGTTTTTTTTTGGAATAATGTGATTTTATAGCGTCGGTTTCAGGGTGGTGCCCCCTCAGGTGGCTCTTGGCTCCAGAAATTCTCTTTATTGATATAAAAAATCCTCAAAAAGTTCCGTTCCATTCCGAGAACTTTTATTTCTGCACAAAAACAACACTATGGTAGTTCTGCTGAAAACAACATTAGTCCGGGGTTAGTTTCATTCAAATCATGCAAATTAGAGTCCAAAACAAGAGGAAAAGCGTTAGGAAAAGTAGATACGTTGGAGACGTATCAATGACCTACAATCAAGTGTTATCACTTGACTCCTCAGTCAATATACTCTAACATAGGTGACCTTGTCGCCGACCCACCCCCTCTAGATGAAGTTCCCTAGTGTTTCTTTGTTCACTCCATCTAGATCTTTTGTCTGCATTTCTTTATGTGTTTAATTCATTGCAAATCCTTGTGAGAGTTAATTTGTCTAGTAAGCTGAGTTGACAAATCTTTTACTCTGCATTGAACTCGTACTTATCGATTCATGCCAATCGGATAGACCGAACTATAGGAATTACTTGTAGATAATTCACTGGTACAACCAACGCGGACTAACCCATTCTGACCGATATGCATCATCCCTGACACTGCCCAACTCGGTGTCACCCATGAAAACAGGTCGGCGTTACCGATTTCACTGCAGAGAAAACTTTTTGTCATTGCATACTTCTTTTATTCTCCAACTCCACTCAATGATTCTTATCCTCTACCCGCATCATAAACTGCATGCTGCTTTGTAATGTGTCTCAAGGACCAAACCTATTTGACTCATACTCGTGAAGTTCCCATCTTGAAAATAGATGTCATAGGGGGAGAGAGAGCACATCAAAGCCTATCACATGGGAGAGAAATCACATTTTAGCTTCTCCAGATGCATGTGAACAATAGAGGAGAGAAGTCACATTGATGTCTACTACACAACCTTCTTCTTGTAGACGTTGTTGGTCCTGCAAGTGCACAGGTTTGTAGGACAGTAGCAAATTTCCCTCAAGTGGATGACCTAAGGTTTAGCAATCTGTGGGAGGCGTAGGATGAAGATGCATGGTCTCTCTCAAGCAACCCTGCAACCAAATAACAAAGAGTCTCTTGTGTCCCCAACACACCCACTAAAATGATAAATTGTGTAGGTACACTAGTTCGGCGAAGAGATGGTGATACAAGTGCAATATGGATGGTAGATAAAGGTATTTGTAATCTGAAAATATAAAAACAGCAAGGTAACTAAAGATAAAAGTGAGCGTAAACGGTATTGCAATGATAGGAAACAAGGCATAGGGTTCATACTTTCACTAGTGCAAGTTCTCTCAACAATAATAACATAGATAGATCATATAACAATCCCTCAACATGCAACAAAGAGTCACTCCAAAGCCACTAATAGCGGAGAACAAATGAAGAGATTATGGTAGGGTGTGAAACCACCTCAAAGTTATTCTTCCGGATCAATCTATTCAAGAGTTCGTACTAGAATAACACCTTAAGACACAAATCAACCAAAACCCTAATGTCACCTAGATACTCCATTGTCACCTCAAGTATCCGTGGGCATGATTATACGATATGCATCACACAATCTCTGATTCATCCAACCAACACAAAAGTACTTCAAAGAGTGCCCCAAAGTTTCTACCGGAGAGTCAAGAAAACGTGTGACAACCCCTATGCATAGGTTCATGGGCGGAACACGCAAGTTGGTCACCAAAACATACATCAAGTGGCACGTGATATCCCATTGTCACCACAGATAAACACGACAAGACATACATCAAGTGTTCTCAAATAAAGACTCAATCCGATAAGATAACTTCAAGAGGGAAACTCAATTCATCACAAGAGAGCAGAGGGGGGAGAAACATCATAAGATCCAACTATAATATCAAAGCTCGTGATACATCAAGATCGAGCCATAGAGAGAACACGAGAGAGAGAGAGAGAGATCAAACACATAGCTACCGGTACATACCCTCAGCCCCAAGGGTGAACTACTCCCTCCTCGTCATGGATAGCGTCGGGATGATGAAGATGGCCACCGGTGATGGGTTCCCCCTCCGGCAGGGTGCCGGAACAGGCTCCCGAGAGGTTTTTGGTGGCTACAGAGGCTTGCGACGGCGGAACTCCCGATCCATCTTCTCCGTGGATGTTTTTAGGGTACGTGGGACTATATAGGCAAAAGAAGTCGGTCGGGAGGTGCTCGAGGGGCCCACGAGACAGGGGGGCGCGCCCAGTAGGGGGGGCGCCTCCTATCTCCTGGCCTCCTCGAGGATCTTCTGACGTGAACTCCAAGTCTCCATGATCATATTCTTCCAAAAAATCACGCTGCCGAAGGTTTCATTCCGTTTGGACTCCATTTGATATTCCTTTTCTTCGAAATACTGAAACAGGCAATAAAACAGCAATATGCGCTGGGCCTTCGGTTAATAGGTTAGTCACAAAAGTAATATAAAAGTGTATAATAAAGCCTGTAACATTCAAAACAGATAATTAAATAGCATGAATGCTTCATAAATTATAGATACGTTGGAGACGTGTCAGCATCCCCAAGCTTAATTCGTACTCGTCCTCGAGTAGGTAAATGATAAAAGAAAGAATGTATGAAGTGTGAATTCTAGAAGGTGCACAAGTTTGATCAATGATAATTTCAATCACCTTTTCTAGCATGATTATATGTCACAACAGTAGTTCATCTCATAAAACTTCTCACGATAAAGTAACAAGCAATTCACATGTTAAAGCATAGACCATAAACTTTCTTGAAAACTAGCAAACTTTATTCTCAGTCATCAAACAATTGCAATTCATCTTATTTTCAGGAATAGCAAACTCCATATACTCAACTATCATATAGTCTTCTACAATTGCTAACACTCACGTAATACTAATGGTTATGGAGTTTCAATCGAACACTGAGAAAGATAGGGGCTTATAGTGTTGCCTCCCAACGTATTCACCTTTGGGTGATGTCAACAATAATAGTTCATGCTAACTTACATCCAATTGGATATATATATCAGGATCTTCCCAACACGAGGTGCTTGCCAAAGGATAAAATGAAAAAGGGAAAGGTGAAGATCACCTTGACTCTTGCATAAAAGTAAAAGACATAAAGTAAAAGATAGGCCCTTCGCAGAGGGAAGCAGAGGTTGTCATGCGCTTTTAGGGTTGGATGCACAAAATCTTAATGCGAATGATCATCACTTTATATTGCCACTTGTATATGGACCTTTATTATGCAGTCCGTCGCTTTTATTGCTTCCATAACAAGATCGTATAAAGCTATTTTCTTCACACCAAAAGATCATACATATTTAGAGAGCAATTTTTATTGCTTGGATCGATGACAACTTACTTGAAGGATCTTACTCAATCCATGGGTAGGTATGGTGGACTCTCATAGCAAAACTGGGTTTAAGGATATTGGAAGCACAAGTAGTATCTCTACTTGGTGCAAGGAATTTGGCTAGCGTGAGGGGGGAAGTCAAGCTCAACATGTTTGAATGATCCATGACAATATACTTTAACTGAGATGTCGAAAAACATAACCCATTACGTTGTCTTCCTTGTCCAACATCAACTCTTTAGCATGTCATACTTAATGAGTGCTCCCAACTATAAAAGATGTCTAGGATAGTATATTTATATGTGAAATCTCTCTTCCTTCAATATTCTTTCATGAATTGTTCAAATGACCAATACAATGCTTGCTAACCTTCAATAAATTTACAACCTCTACTTCTTAGATGTGAAGTCATTACTCCCCATGGGATAAGCAAATGAGGCATATATAATTTCAGATTTATGGCAATCAACTCATTCAACCATTTACTCATAAGATACAAGTGAAGCACACAAGTAAATGAAAAACTACTCCAAAAAGATATAAGTGAAGATCAATGAGTAGCTAAATAATTATGTAGCTATATGAAGACTCTCTCTCATTAAATAATTTCAGATCTTGGTATTGTATTCAAACACCAAGCAAAACAAAATAAAATGACATTGCAAGGATAGCACAACTCATGTGCAGAAGCAAAAACTTAGGCTCAACCGATACTAACCGATAATTGTTGAAGAAGAAAGGTGGGATGCCTACCGGGGCATCCCCAAGCTTAGATGCTTGAGACTTCTTGAAATATTATCTTGGGGTGCCTTGGGCATCCCCAAGCTTGAACTTTTGTGTCTCCTTAATTCCTCTCATATCATGGTTTCTTCTTTTTATCAAAAGCTTCATCCACACGAAACTCAACAAGAACTCGTGAGATAGGTTAGTATAACCAATGCAAAACCTTATCATTTTCTACTGTAACAAATTACTAAAATTAGTATTCAACATTGCATACTAAATGTCTCTGCATATTTAATACTCCTATCCTCAAATAGAATCATTAAACAAGCAAACATAAGCAAACAACGCAAACATAACAGCAATCTGCCAAAACAGTACAGTCTGTAAAGAATGCAAGAGTATCAATACTTCCCTAATTCCAAAAATTATGAGAAAAATACTACTCTGTAGAATATTTATCAGATATCATTATGCAAAAAGTTTCAACATTATATCATGCTCTGACTTTTCTAGGGAATTTTTGCAACATCGGTAAACTTTCTGTTTTCAAACAGCAACATGTATACCAGCAAAATAAGCATGGTAAAGGCTATCCTTGACATTTCTATTGAAACTAAAGATACAAAACATTATTATAAATAAAAGCAAGCAAATACTAACAATAGAAAATGACGCTCCAAGCAAAACACACATCATGTGGTGAATAAAAATATAGCTCCAAGTAAAGTTACCGATGAACGAAGACGAAAGAGGGGATGCCTTCCGGGGCATCCCCAAGCTTGGGCTCTTGTTCGTCCTTGAATATTACCTTGGGGTGCCTTGGGCATACCCAAGCTTAGGTTCTTGCCACTCCTTATTCCATAGTCCATCGAATCTTTACCCAAAACTTGAAAACTTCACAACACAAAACTCAATAGAAAACTCGTAAGCTCCGTTAGTATAAGAAAATAAAACCACCATTTAGGTACTGTAGTGAACCCATTATAAATTCATATTGGTGTAATATCTACTGTATTCCAACTTCTCTATGGTTCATACCACTTAATACTAGCCATAGATTCATCAAAATAAGCAAACAACACATAGAAAACAGAATCTGTCAAAAACAGAATAGTCTGTAGTAATCTGTAACAAACGTATACTTATGGAACTCCAAAAAACCTACCAAATTAGGAAGTCCTACGCAATTTGTGTACCAATCCAGATCAGAAAGAATCAGATCAATATCACGTTTCTGTGAATTAACAAAACTAATTTACTGGGTGCAAAAGTTTCTGATTTTCAGCAGGATCAACACAACTATCACCGTAAGCTATCCTAAAGGTCTTACTTGGCACTTTATTGAAACAAAAGCTATAAAACATGATAAATACAGTAGAATAATCATGTGGACACACAAAAATAGTAAGGGTAAATATTAGTTTGTCTCCCAACAAGCGCTTTTCTTTAATGCCTTTTTAGCTAGGCATGATGATGACAATGATGCTCACATAAAATATAAGAATTGAAACATAACGGGAGCATCATGAAGCATATGACTAGCACATTTAAGTCTAACCCACTTCCTATGCATAGGGATTTTGTGATCAAACAACTTATGGTAACAATAATCAACAAGCATAGGAAGGTAAAACAAGCATAAGTTCAAAACTTGAAGCACATAGAGAGGAAACTTGACATTATTGCAATTCCTACAAGCATATGTTCCTCCCTCATAATAATTTTCAGTAGCATCATGAATGAATTCAACAATATAACCAGCACCTAAATCATTCTTTTCATGATCTACTAGCATAGAAAATTTACTACTCTCCACATAAGCAAAATTCTTCTCATTCGGAATAGTGGGAGTATCATAAGAGACTTGAACACTAAAAATTGTTTCCACATTAAAAGAGTAATGTTCAGAAAAGGGTAATCATAATCATGACAAGATTTGTAAATATAATCATCACTAATTTTTATAGCATAAGTTTCATCACAATAATCATCATAAGTAGCAACTTCGTTCTCATCATAATCGATTGAAACCTCTCCCAAGATAGTGGAATCACTAAATAAAGTTGACACTCTTCCAAATCCACTTTCGTATTCATCACAATAAAATTCAACATCCTCCAAAATAGTGGGATCACTACTTCCTAAAGTTGACACTCTTCCAAACCCACTTTCATCAATATAATCATCATAGGTAAGAGGCATGCTATCAACATAACAACTTTGCATATCAAAACTTGGGATGCTAAAAATATCATCTTCATTAAACACATCATCCCCAAGCTTGGGACAAACATTAATTTCAGCAAATATATTTTCAAATATTTCATCCTCATCAAACATAGCTTCCCAAGCTTGGGCCCTTTCATATCATAAGCATAATCACTCTCATCATTAAAAATATGGATAGCACCAATAGTATAGCAATTATCATCATTACAATGAGTAGTAGGAGCAACATCATTTGGGAGGGATACCTTTCTACCTTTGTTGCTCCTTTTCTTTTTCTTCTTCACATTATGTGTGAGTTCAACCTTCCTCCTTGAGCTCCTTATTGACGAGATTGGTTGAATAGAAAGCTCCTCCTCGTTACCTGATTCATCATAAGAAATAATAGGAGGAGATTGGGAAGTCTCTTCCCTTTCATTAGTGTTCTCATCATATTCTATTTGCTTTATTTTCTTTAGGTAATT
The DNA here is from genome assembly GCA_021437245.1 of Aegilops speltoides. NCBI lineage: Eukaryota > Viridiplantae > Streptophyta > Magnoliopsida > Poales > Poaceae > Aegilops > Aegilops speltoides. The sequence continues at coordinate 109,911,516 of CM038142.1, forward strand.
GGCAATATAAGGATTTTCAATGCAATTCTCCACACAAAACATATAAATCTTCTTTAGATCAAAATCAAGAAATCTATCAAGATTAAATTTTGGAATACCTTCAGTTATACGTTTCATTTCTTCATACCCCAAAAGCAAACTAAGTTCATTATGATGCGCAAGGGAAATCAATTCATCACAATTTTTGGACATGATTCGATCATGAAACAATTTGCATTGGAGATTTAAATGACCACGTTCATTGCAAAGTTCACAAGGGGCACGAAAAATATTGAATCTTTCAGCACAATCATCAAGGCTTTCTTGCAAACCTTTAGTTTTTAAATATTTATGCCTCTTGCAATATTTCTATATTTGGTGTGTCCATGCAAATCCAATCTACTCCACACAAATCAACACGCTTATAAGAGACACTAGATCATTGATGGCGCGCGTTGATGCGCCCGTCCATTTTCACAATATAATGATAGGAATTATGTAAATATGTGAGGACAAAAAGCATGAAAGTAATATTTACATGAACATATATGGTTGAGTTTAGTTTGTGTTGGTTCAAAATTAACATGAGTGAAACCATATTGAGCTCGACATTGGTTGCATTATCATTTCCCAATATTTGAGGCAAAAGAGAAGTGCACCCTGAAACTACATATGCCTACAACATGAAGGCACTTGTAGAAATAGTAGTAGAAACATCGTGACATGTTATGTCTCAAACCCACTTTATCATCCACAAATATTTTCGATAGAGCTAAAATTCACCAGATCATGCATATTCTTCCCTAAGAAATCCTAGTAGTAAGAATTTAAGTCCAGCAAATATTTGAAAAGAAAGGTAGGACACAAATAAATATAATAGTTTCAATCATTCTCAATCGCATGGGAAAAACAAAGATACAACGGTACTTGTTCAATCATCCCAAATCGCATGGAAATTGAATAATTGAGTTTCATTTTCATTGTCTATGAATAGTTTGAGAAAACTTTCAGGAGAGAACACAATATTCCGTATGCTTCTTCTCCAAAGTTTTGTAGTAGATACCTCGCTTGAAATATCTTTCTCTACAAAAGATTTATTTCTATATGGTGAAGCCATGCCCTAAAATTATTATACCAACTATCTATAAGTGACATAAACAAAGAACATAGAAAAGGGGAGAAAGGCAAAGTAAAAGAATTGGCAATCAACCTTCTTATACCTTTTTTGTTTGTGTTGCAGATTATCAACACACATGTGCTGAAAACACGTTGATTTTCCATAGTATGCAAGGTGTAAGATTATATATTGATGAGTTGACACCATGTCCGAGTCTAAATCTGAATGGGACTATTTAACTATGTTATCTGCGACTTCTCTTCATTCGATGAGGCACGCCAACTGCATCTACAAAGCTCGAACTGAAGATAATATGGCGGACCACAAATCAACTACGCCATAATGTTAATTGTCCGGAAGTTAAAATTAATATAGGGAATCAAGTAGTGAAGGTACCCATGAATCAATTGGAGATATTACGGACATAATTTTAATTTCCATGGAAGAAATCACAAACACAATTAAAATTACATGTCATCATTGTTTAGAGAATCAAGAGATCTGAGTATGAACGCACAAAACAGATACTCATGCGCTTCTTAAGAGTATGCAAGAGTGTGATTAGAATGATAGGCTAATTGGACACAAAAAGAAAGAAAATGACAGAGAATTATTGTATTACTTGACATCGATCGTTGTCACGAAGTACCTACTAAAGTGGGATGCATGTCCATGCTTTCAGCCCGAGAAGATCATATTTTTATTGTTCAAGTGCTAGTTGTCAAAATAAATACTACAAACAACTACCCAAGCCGAAAATCACATCCCAAACTTTTCAAATCAATTGTTGAATCGAAATCCTGAAATTCTTGAACAATATAAGGATCAATGGAGTCTATTGATGAACCATATGTCCTTAATTGGACAGGTCTTGTGTTCCCTATTTCAGTCCAAATGCTGAATATAGGACATATTAGTACTGCTATAAATATATATGGCACGATGGGCATCCCTAGCCGATATGTTTGGTGAGTTGATGCGGATGATGTGAGACTGAAATACTGTCTTCGGATGACCTTTTACCAAAGACGCAGCATTAGGGGCACCGTTGCCGACAACCATGCTTCAGAAACATCGAGTAGTAAAATTATCGATATGTAGCCCGCAAGAATCCTCCAAACCAAGAGATCGTAACCAGTCCGTGGCATTTGTAGTCCTTGTTGCTGGACCCCCACTTGGTGGATCGGCTCCCTCGCGCGCCTCGGCCGATGCGCGTATCGCTGGATTCCTCATGCACCTGCCTCTGGATCACTTCGCGTCGTCTCGAGGTGATTTCCTACCACAGTGGCCGACGGCTCCCTCACTATCACCGGCGAAAAGCGTGAGGCATCGCAAATCGGCCCCACCCCTTAGGTAGTACACGAACGCTGGCGTGGGATTCATCGCGGCAACCTCGCGGAGGCATCATCCTCGGTGCCGCAGTGTGCCTCTGACAGATTAAGGCGCGGCTGGGCGAGATTGCGCTTGCTAGGGTTTACGCGGTGGCCGGGGGTGGTGCAGAGGATCCGCAAAGTAGAGACATCGGATGAAGCGATTATGAAAGGATTCGTCTCGAGCGATCGGAAGATTGAGAAACAAAGGAGAGGTCGCTTGGTTTCGTTCGTACCTTGAGTAAAGAAGTTGAGTCCTCCACCCCAACCCCGCTAGCTCGCTGCCAAGTCATCTGCTGAGTACCGCCGCGCCGCCACCGCAAGTCCTTTGTCGCCGCTAGCCCTCGGCCCGTTACTCTACTTCCATCACCGCCATCGATCGGGAGAGACGACGCCTATTCCCCATCGATTAGGAGAGACGACGCCTATTCCCTTGAGCGCTGGATCCCTCGCGGTGGCATCCGCTAGATCCCTCGACCGCGGTTCCTCGCTAGCGGATCGAACATCGCTAACTTTGCCACGCCAGGAGTGGTTGCGGTTGAGGAAGGAGCAGCGATGGGAAGAGGAGACGCCTCGTACATCTGCTCTTTTTCCCGATGGGTCGTGCTTGCCCGAGTCCAGTCTGCGCGCGAGAGAGCTCGTCTCTCGCCTCCACGACGATTACAGGCTGGTAGGCCCGATTTAATCCCAGAAGGTGAAAAAAGCCACCAGAGCAGCGGCCCAAAATGGGTTAGCGCTCGTTAGGATCGAACGGAACGACTCGCGATGCGGTTAAGAGACAATCGGACGACAGAAAATGACCACAAGTGACAATCCAACGGCCACGAATGCTAATAGCATGAGAGGGCAGGAAAAGTGCTCAGTTATAATATATTTAAATTTTCATCATAACTAGTGCAATCATCATGTAACGCCCCGAGACCGACGCTCCAGAAGACTTCCAGCTATTCCGAGATTCGTTGTGTGATTTGTTTTGTTCGTTGCATCATGTTGCATTTCATCATGCTCATCATGTGCATTGTGTGTTTCATGCATGATCACCCCTTGCATCACCCCTCCCCTCCTCTTGCTTCTATTTGGCAAGTACCATTTTTCACTCCTCCTTTAATGTTCATCTCTTCCTCACAACTCAAGCATCATGCCACTCACCTCCCTGCCAAGTTTCACCTATTTTGGAGCTGGTTCGGTTGGGATAAAAAAATGCTTCAAGTTGGAACCTAATTCAAACTTGAAATATTTTTTGGCCTTTAAAATTTCCCAAATCAGTTTTATTGAATACTACGCAAATTCAGGACCTTGAGAATTTTGTCACATCTCTCTAAATCCTCCCAAATCCCCCTCTGGTTTTCCTTTTGTTTTCTGTCTGAAGAAAAACGAAAAAGGAAAAAAAAAGGAGGAGCAAGCCCAGCCGGCCTCTAAGGCCCATCTGCAGCCATCTAGGCCCAGCCGAACTCCCCACCAGTCCTTCTAACCCTAGCCTCCCCTAGCCCGACTCCCATCGATCCAATCTCTCCCTCTCGTTCCCTGCCCGCCACCACACCCTCCCGTAGCGCCTCGACCCCCTTCTCTTCCATCGATCTCCATCTCCCTCCTCTGCGCCACATCTCCTCCCGATCCCCTCGCTCGCTCCCTCTCGTCCTTCCCTTGCGCCTCTGCCTCGCCTCTACACCTCCGCATCGGCCGCGCCTTGCTGCTCCCTCCATCGCCAGCGCCCTGCCTCCTCCACGCCTCCCCATCAGCTTCGTCGTGGCCCCTGCGTCCCTCGCCTCGCCGTCGCGCCGTCCTCCTCTCCTGCCAGGCTCCTCGGCCCCTGCCTCTCCACTTCGCGCCGGGCCCCGATCTGGTTCGATCTCCTCTGCTCGGCCACCACCACCATGCCTCGTGTGCGAGCTCGTCCCCGCCGCGCCAAGCCCCTCACCCCCGCGCCCGGTCCCTCTGCCGGCGACCTCCGCCGCCTTGCCGCTCCGTGCTTCTCCACGGATGACGCGTCGCTGACCTGCCTCGCCTCGGTTCTTGCCGGTCGCTGTCTCATCACCGGGCAGCGCCCGCTCCTCTGCTGCGGGTCCCGGCGTCCCAGCTCGCCAAAGAAGACCTTCTCCATGGAGCACTTGCATTTATTATGAGTCCCGAGCACCACCGCAGTGTCCGCCAGACCGACCACCTTGGGTTGGTGCTATACACTATTGTTGCCTCCGTGCATCTTCACTTCCGTGCCCGTGGACATCAAGACCAAGTACCCATTCATTTCGCCAATACCGCAAGTTCAAGATCCCAAGTACCACTACGACCGCCAAGACCCTCCTCGAATGTGTATGACAACCATCACCGAAGACCGTCAAGTGAACCATTACCACCGTCGTGGACTCGACAAGATACGTGTACCACTACCGTCGCCCCGAAGACGTTGGATTCGTCAAGTACCTCTCCGAACGAGCGTGTACCACTACTTCCACTACGACCATCGCGAGAACAACTACTTCCTCTACCGACGCCGTGTACAACTACTTCCACTACATCACGAGAACGACTACTTCCCTCGACGAACTCGTTCCGCCCGAAACGCACGCTTCGAAGGTATAACCCGAGATGACCGCGATGATATGCACCCTATTTTTGCACCGTGCCCGAGAGGTCTTTGCATGTTCCTCGTTTCCATGCCACTATCCCGTGGGAACCCGGAAGCCGGGATCACCCCACCATCTTGCATGACTTGTTCACGCCTCCTTTTGCACCGGTATCTCCGTGAGCTATCGGAAACCATTTTCATTATCGTTGCCGTGGCACCATTTTCATTATCGTTGCCGTGGCACCATTTTCATTATCGTTGCCATGGCACCATTTCCATTATCGTTGCCGTGGCACCATTTTCGTTATCGTTGCCGTGGCACCCTTTTTGTTCCGCCATGGCGACAAATGCTTCATAACATGCTCATGTCAACGTTTTCATAAAATTGCATAAAACTTGCATATGTCATCCGCATCATGATAATAACAATTAAAATGTTTAAAATTGTTGTTTGCTTTAATTGCTAAATGCATATGGGGATTTTCCGGAATTGTTAATTGTTGTTTCCGGCCTCACTTAAACTTGCCTAAATTGTTAGTTTAATTATGCTTCACCTCTTGCCATGCTTAACAACATTTAATCTTGTCTTGTTCATAACCGAGAGAGAACTAAATAATTGATGTGGTGTTTCGTCAATATGCAACTCCGTTGCATATTGAGCTCCACTTAATTTGTAAGTTTGTTTTGTGCACTTTGCCATGCCATGCCTCATTAAACCGGACATGCATCATACTTGTTTGCGCATCATGCCATGTGTTTATGTGATGGTTGTTTACCATGTTGTTTGCTTCTTTCCGGCTTGCTTCTCTCGTTAGCTTCGGTTTCGTTCCGGAGTTGTGAGGATTCGTTCGACTACGTCCGTTTGTTCTTCTTCATGGACTCGTTCTTCTTCCTTGCGGGATCTCAGGCAAGATGATCATACCCTCGAAATCACTTCTATCTTTGCTTGCTAGTTCGCTCGCTCTTTTGCTATGCCAATGCTGCGATGCCTACCATTTGCTTGTCAGCCTCCCTAATTGCCATGTCAAACCTCTAACCTTTGACACCATTCCTAGCAAACCGTTGATTGGCTATGTTACCGCTTTGCTCAGCCCTCTTATAGCGTTGTTAGTTGCGGTGAAGATTGAAGTTTGTTCCTTGTTGGAACATGGAGATGATGTTCTGGTGAAACATGTTTACTTGTTGGGATATCACAATATATCTTATTTAATTAATACATCTATATACTTGGTAAAGGGTGGAAGGCTCGACCTTATGCCTGGTGTTTTGTTCCACTCTTGCCGCCCTAGTTTCCGTCATATCGGTGTTATGTTCCCGGATTTTGCGTTCCTTACGGTTGGGCTATAATGGGAACCCCTTGACAGATCGCCTTAAGTAAAGCTTCTCCAAAGAATGCCCAACATTGGTTTTACCATTTGCTCTAACAACCTACCACCTTCCCTTGGGTTCTGCAGACTCAAGGGTCATCTTTATTTTAACCCCGGGCGGTGCTCCTCGAGTGTTGGTCCGAACCGAAACTACTGCTGGGGCCACCTCGGGAAACTTGAGGTTGGTTTTACTCGTAGCTAGTCTCATCTGAGTGTGCCACGAGAAAGAGATATGTGCAGCTCCTATCGGGATTTGTCGGCACATTCGGGCGGTGTTCTTGGTTTAGTTTTACCTGTCGAAATGTCTTGTTGTACCGGATACCGAGTCGATCGGAGTGTCTCGGGTGGAGGTCTATTCCTCCGTTGACCGTGAGAGCTTGTCATGGGCTAAGTTGGGACACCCTGCAGGATTTGAACTTTCAAAGCCGTGCCTGCGGTTATGTGGAAGATGGGAATTTGTTAACGTCCGGTTGTAGAAGACACGAAGTTGACCTTAATTAAAATACATCAACCGTGTGTGTAACCGTGATGGTCTCTTTCCGTGGAGTCCGGAAGTGAACACGATGTTGGAGTTATGCTTGACGTGGGTTGCTATAGGATCACTTCTTGATCATACTTTCATCGACCGTGCTTTGCCTTCTCTTCTCGCTCTCTTTTGCGTATGTTAGCCACCATATGCTAGTCGCTGTCGCAGCTCCACCTCATTACTCCATCCTTTCTATAAGCTTAAATAGTCTTGATCTCGCGGGTGCGAGATTGCTGAGTCCTCGTGACTCACGGATACTTCAAAACCAGTTTGCGGTGCCTATGTTACCGAAAGGTGACGAACCCAGCTCAAGGAGGAGCTCGATGAAGATCTTGCCCTTTGTGTTGTTTCGTTCTAGTTGATCGAGAGTGGAGCCCAGTTGGGGTCGATCGAGGACCTTTATCGCATTTGGGGTTCTTCTTTTATTTTGGTTCCGTAGTCGGACCTTGATTGTATCTGGATGATGTAATGCTTTATTCATGTAATTGTGTGAAGTGGCGATTGTAAGCCAACTATGTATCTTTTTCCTTATGTATTACATGGGTTGTGTGAAGATTACCTCACTTGCGACATTGCTTTCAATGCGGTTATGCCTCTAAGTCGTGCTACGACACGTGGGAGATATAGCCGCATCGAGGGCGCTAAGTTGGTAATCGAGCCTTCCCGACCTTAGGAGCCCCACCGCTTGATCGTTTTTAGCGGCCGAGTTGTGTCTAGAAAAATGTTTTGAGTCATTTAGGAATTATATATCGGAGAGTTTAGGAATTCTTTTTACTCCCCAGTCCCTTCGACCTTCTGGTGAGGTATCCTGATGTAGAGTTTTGACTTTCCTCTCCTCAAATTTCACTAAAAAAAATTAGGATCACGCGGGTATCTTGGAATCGTTCCGATGGTTTTATGATGACAACATTGTCTTGGTTGCCTCCTGACATTTAGGGGTTGTGGCAGTGTCCCGGGGAGTTGAGCTCGAGGTGTTGTCATCATAATTTTATCGTTGCGATTCTCGAATACCGAGTTTAGTACCCGACATCGAAAATCTCTTTTATGCGCTTGTTGGTGAGATAACGCCGCTAACCCATATTGAGGTGAGTACGGAGTATTGCCATGACTCGTATAACGGATGCTTTTCAAGGTTGAGGTAGACGATTTCGAAGGTTTCTTGGTTATGTGTTGACGGATGGATACAATGGATGTAGGGATTGTTAGTTTGTGTGAGATATTATTGCTCCCTGTATCCCCAACACCGATTGCATAACCGAGAAAATTTCGGAGTTTCATAGGTGGGAATTCAAGTAGCTCTTAGGATATCTTTCCGACGGATGTATGATATGAAATTGGGGTTCGACGTCTAGTGGTCCGCCTATTCACGGTTGGTTTTACTGATGGTCTCATTGCGTCTTAAAGAGTCCTTGGCTATGCCGACTGGGGGCTTCAGATGTCATGTGCCTTCGCCTTGTACATGATGGTGCAGTCTGATTGAGCCGTGTAGGCCCCACCACGAAAACTTCGGATGAAATCTCTATCATATGTTTGTTCCGCTTATTCGCAAGCCCGTCCTTTGTTTTTGTTTTGAGTTGTGGTATTGAGTTGCTTCAATGCCAAGTGTTGATTCCATACCTTTCCGAAATGGTGTTCTCATACTCCGATGTGAATACCAATCCTTCTCGACAATCGAAATTGTCATGTCAATCCTCTTCAACCTATGTGCTTCTCTTCAAATGGATCCGATCATTTCAACATCCGCAAGATCAATTCTAAGTTTTCTCAACGGTGTTTGTTTCATCCGTCTCCAAGTTGCCTTTGTTCTTTCCCGCCCACCCACCCTTTTTCCTCAAGGACTAAGATTTCTTTACCAAGTATCCAGTTATTCATGCGAAGTTTCTCCATTCTTTTCCGTCAATGTTCTTACCCGGTGATTTCCCATGAAGATGCTCAACAGCTTCAAGTTCATCATCCTTCATTGTTGTTTCTTCTCCGGTGGATCCTATTCAAGCTTTCGATATTCATCATATTCCTTTTTCCTTGTTTCTAATGCTTTCTCATACCGGTGCACCTCATTATCATTCTACTTCTCGCTATTTGTTATTCCGGAGTGCTCAAGATATCTCGAAGATTCGTGTTTCCACTCTGCATTCGTTCAAGCTCTTTCGAGATTGGTATCTCATTCAAGTCATTTAATTCAACCGGTGCAACATCTCTTTTAAATATTTTCAACGGTGTTCTTTTGAGTGGGCCCTAACCCACAGGTCTTTTCCCAGGATCTTACCTGACTCTTCTAATTATTCCGGAGTTATTCTTAAATGCTTTCCAAGTTTGACGTAAGAATGAGTTATCATCAGTCAAATGCTTTTCTCCAAGATCTTTCAAATTCTTTTCATAGTTGGCTCCACCTCTTCGCTTTTGATTCTTCCGGTGTGCCTCAATAATTCTTGGTGGTGTTTCTCGTTGTCATTCTCATCATTTGAAGACCGAAGAAGAGTTTCTCTTTAATCTTGCTCTATTCTCTTCAAGATGTGTGGTTCTAGCTTGTTGCCATCCTCTCATAATTGTTTTCGATTGTGAGAATCTTTTTCACCCATCAGGAGATATTCAAGAGTCTTCTCAGTTTGTCATCCGGAGTCCATCAGTTCAGGTTTATTCATTCTGAGCTGTCAATTATCATTCTCCTATCTTGCCGGTGCATCAATCGAATATCCTCTAATCAGTTCTTGATCTCTTTGTTCTCATGTATCAAGTTTGTCTCAAGCACCTTCGTTCATTTGCTAATTCTTCCCGGTGAATTGTGCCTTTGCTACGTTCATTTTCAATTATTACGGTGGTTCGTTCAAGATTTCACTTCCTTCATTATCATATCAATTCATTCGTTGTTTCGAAATCCCACCGGTGGTTCCATCAATACCTTCTCAAGTTTTGATATATCTCTTTTAATCCTTTCTACGAGAATAAGTAGTATGCCAAATCCGTTGATTGTCATCAATTTAATTGGTGAAGGATATGCATAACATAATTCTTATTCTTGTTTATAAGTGATTAATTTCTTCTTTCCGGAGTTGTTAATCATATCACATTCTCGGTTCGAGATGCTTCATCTTTTCTTTTCCGGAGTTCAAAGTTTTCTCGTTATATCGTCCTAAAGCTCCATCTAAATCATTGCAAGGTTTCACCTTGTGTTTTCAACTTCCCTTTCTTTTATCATCCTTTTGGTTTACCGGAGTTCTTCGTGGAGGTTCTACATGGTGGTTCATCAAGGATTCATTTCATTCTTCAATTGTTCTTCAAGATTTCTCTTGAAGTTATGACCCGCCTAGCTATACTCCAAAATAAACATGGTGCTCAACACATGTTTTGTTTTGTGGGGTTCAAGTATTCTTCATCTTGCATTCCAAAGTGCAATTCCTTCTATCTTATCTTTTGAGATGGTGTTATGTCACTCTTGACAATTTCCTTCTTGTTTCATGATTCATATGTTGTCAAGAATGAGGTATATTAAACCCATCAATCTCTTTGTTGGAGTTATCTTCGTATAGATTTCACCTAAAGCCTTTCCTAAGGAATGTTGCTATTTGTGGTGTTTATCTATGGTCCAAGTTGTCTCTTTATCACCTCGGTGGAAGAAGCTTTCATCTCTTTGGTGCTCTCAATCAAATCAATTGTTTCCATTAGTGGCCGGTTGTCACCTCATCATTTCGAGATGTTTGCCATAAGCCCACAACAAGCTTGTGCTTCTAGTTGTTGATTTTCCAACAACTCTGTTCGATTCTTCTTTGCAAGGATGCCTTCCAAGATCATTGGTGGCAAAAGTTGTCATTTTCTTCTCTGTTCTTTTATTCCAATGATCTATCTTCTTTTCGTTCTTCCGAAGACATTGTGATGTTGCTCTCTTCACTCATCACCTCGTTTTGTAAGGATCATGTTCTTTTCTTGCTTATCCATTTAACCGGATTGTGTGCAATCTCGTTCATCTCTGTTGTACTCTTTCTTTTAAATTGCTCAACATCTCAAGGTCCGTGGTTTCACTCGTTTGCCGAAGAAGCAACTTAGTTTTACCTCTCCTCTTCCTCTTCCTTTTCCCTCCGGTGCCATCCTAGATCTCGGGACGAGATCCTCTCGTAGTGGTGGAGTGTTGTAACGCCCCGAGACCGACGCTCCAGAAGACTTCCAGCTATTCCGAGATTCGTCGTGTGATTTGTTTTGTTCGTTGCATTCATCCTTGCATCATGTTGCATTTCATCATGCTCATCATGTGCATTGTGTGTTTCATGCATGATCACCCCTTGCATCACCCCTCCCCTCCTCTTGCTTCTATTTGGCAAGTACCATTTTTCACTCCTCCTTTAATGTTCATCTCTTCCTCACAACTCAAGCATCATGCCACTCACCTCCCTGCCAAGTTTCACCTATTTTGGAGCTGGTTTGGTTGGGATAAAAAAATGCTTCAAGTTGGAACCTAATTCAAACTTGGAATATTTTTGGCCTTTAAAATTTCCCAAATCAGTTTTATTGAATACTACGCAAATTCAGGACCTTGAGAATTTTGTCACATCTCTCTAAATCCTCCCAAATCCCCCTCTGGTTTTCCTTTTGTTTTCTGTCTGAAGAAAAACGAAAAAGGAAAAAAAAGGAGGAGCAAGCCCAACCGGCCTCTAAGGCCCATCTGCAGCCATCTAGGCCCAGCCGAACTCCCCACCAGTCCTTCTAACCCTAGCCTCCCCTAGCCCGACTCCCATCGATCCAATCTCTCCCTCTCGTTCCCTGCCCGCCGCCACACCCTCCCGTAGCGCCTCGACCCCCTTCTCTTCCATCGATCTCCATCTCCCTCCTCTGCGCCACATCTCCTCCCGATCCCCTCGCTCGCTCCCTCTCGTCCTTCCCTTGCGCCTCTGCCTCGCCTCTACACCTCCGCATCGGCCGCGCCTTGCTGCTCCCTCCATCGCCAGCGCCCTGCCTCCTCCACGCCTCCCCATCAGCTTCGCCGTGGCCCCTGCGTCCCTCGCCTCGCCGTCGCGCCGTCCTCCTCTCCTGCCAGGCTCCTCGGCCCCTGCCTCTCCACTTCGCGCCGGGCCCCGATCTGGTTCGATCTCCTCTGCTCGGCCACCACCACCATGCCTCGCGTGCGAGCTCGTCCCCGCCGCGCCAAGCCCCTCACCCCCGCGCCCGGTCCCTCTGCCGGCGACCTCCGCCGCCTGCCGCCCGTGCTTCTCCACGGATGACGCGTCGTCGCGACCTGCCTCGCCTCGGTTCTTGCCGGTCGCCGTCTCATCGCCGGAGCAGCGCCCGCTCCTCTGCTGGGTCCCCGGCGTCCCCAGCTCGCCAAGCGGCGCTTTCTCCATGGAGCACTTGCATCGTTATTACGAGTCCCGAGCACCACCGCAGTGTGCCCAGACCGACCACCTTGGGTTGGTGCTATACACTATTGTTGCCTCCGTGCATCTTCACTTCCGGTGCCCGTGGACATCAAGATCAAGTACCCATTCATTTCGCCAATACCGGCAAGTTCAGAAGATCCCAAGTACCACTACGACCCGCCAAGACCCTCCTCGAACGTGTATGACAACCATCACCGAAGACTGTCAAGTGAACCATTACCACCGTCGTGGACTCGACAAGATACGTGTACCACTACCGTCGCCCCGAAGACGTTGGATTCGTCAAGTACCTCTCCGAACGAACGTGTACCACTACTTCCACTACGACCATCGCGAGAACAACTACTTCCTCTACCGACGCCGTGTACAACTACTTCCACTACATCACGAGAACGACTACTTCCCTCGACGAACTCGTTCCGCCCGAAACGCACGCTTCGAAGGTATAACCCGAGATGACCGCGATGAGATGCACCCTATTTTTGCACCGTGCCCGAGAGGTCTTTGCATGTTCCTCGTTTCCATGCCACTATCCCGTGGGAACCCGGAAGCCGGGATCACCCCACCATCTTGCATGACTTGTTCACGCCTCCTTTTGCACCGGTATCTCCGTGAGCTATCGGAAACCATTTTCATTATCGTTGCCGTGGCACCATTTTCATTATCGTTGCCGTGGCACCATTTTCATTATCGTTGCCGTGGCACCATTTCCATTATCGATGCTGTGGCACCATTTTCGTTATCGTTGCCGTGGCACCCTTTTTGTTCCGCCATGGCGACAAATGCTTCATAACATGCTCATGTCAACGTTTTCATAAAATTGCATAAAACTTGCATATGTCATCCGCATCATGATAATAACAATTAAAATGTTTAAAATTGTTGTTTGCTTTAATTGCTAAATGCATATGGGGATTTTCCGGAATTGTTAATTGTTGTTTCCGGCCTCACTTAAACTTGCCTAAATTGTTAGTTTAATTATGCTTCACCTCTTGCCATGCTTAACAACATTTAATCTTGTCTTGTTCATAACCGAGAGAGAACTAAATAATTGATGTGGTGTTTCGTCAATATGCAACTCCGTTGCATATTGAGCTCCACTTAATTTGTAAGTTTGTTTTGTGCACTTTGCCATGCCATGCCTCATTAAACCGGACATGCATCATACTTGTTTGCGCATCATGCCATGTGTTTATGTGATGGTTGTTTACCATGTTGTTTGCTTCTTTCCGCTTGCTTCTCTCGTTAGCTTCGGTTTCGTTCGGAGTTGTGAGGATTCGTTCGACTACGTCCGTTTGTTCTTCTTCATGGACTCGTTCTTCTTCCTTGCGGGATCTCAGGCAAGATGATCATACCCTCGAAATCACTTCTATCTTTGCTTGCTAGTTCGCTCGCTCTTTTGCTATGCCAATGCTGCGATGCCTACCATTTGCTTGTCAGCCTCCCTAATTGCCATGTCAAACCTCTAACCTTTGACACCATTCCTAGCAAACCGTTGATTGGCTATGTTACCGCTTTGCTCAGCCCCTCTTATAGCGTTGTTAGTTGCAGGTGAAGATTGAAGTTTGTTCCTTGTTGGAACATGGAGATGATGTTCCTGGCTGAAACATGTTTACTTGTTGGGATATCACAATATATCTTATTTAATTAATACATCTATATACTTGGTAAAGGGTGGAAGGCTCGGCCTTATGCCTGGTGTTTTGTTCCACTCTTGCCGCCCTAGTTTCCGTCATATCGGTGTTATGTTCCCGGATTTTATGCTCCTTACGGTTGGGCTATAATGGGAACCCCTTGACATTCGCCTTAAGTAAAGCTTCTCCAAAGAATGCCCAACATTGGTTTTACCATTTGCTCTAACAACCTACCACCTTCCCTTGGGTTCTGCAGACTCAAGGGTCATCTTTATTTTAACCCCCCCGGGCGGTGCTCCTCGAGTGTTGGTCGAACCGAGCTACTCATGGGCCACCTCGGGAAACTTGAGGGTTGGTTTTACTCGTAGCTAGTCTCATCCGAGTGTGCCACGAGAAAGAGATATGTGCAGCTCCTATCGGGATTTGTCGGCACATTCGGGCGGTGTTGCTGGTTTAGTTTTACCTCGTCGAAATGTCTTGTTGTACCGGGATACCGAGTCTGATCGGAGTGTCTCGGGTGGAGGTCTATTCCTCCGCTTGACCGTGAGAGCTTGTCATGGGCTAAGTTGGGACACCCTGCAGGATTTGAACTTTCGAAAGCCGTGCCCGCGTTATGTGGCAGATGGGAATTTGTTAACGTCCGGTTGTAGAAGACCAAGTTGACCTTAATTAAAATACATCAACCGTGTGTGTAACCGTGATGGTCTCTTTCCGTGGAGTCCGGAAGTGAACACGATGTTGGAGTTATGCTTGACGTAGGTTGCTATAGGATCACTTCTTGATCATACTTTCATCGACCGTGCTTTGCCTTCTCTTCTCGCTCTCTTTTGCGTATGTTAGCCACCATATGCTAGTCGCTTGCTGCAGCTCCACCTCATTACTCCATCCTTTCTATAAGCTTAAATAGTCTTGATCTCGCGGGTGCGAGATTGCTGAGTCCTCGTGACTCACCAGATACTTCCAAAACCAGTTTGCAGGTGCCTATGTTACCGAGCAGGTGACGCAACCCAGCTCAAGGAGGAGCTCGATGAAGATCTTGCCCTTTGTGTTGTTTCGTTCTAGTTGATCAGTAGTGGAGCCCAGTTGGGGTCGATCGAGGACCTTTGTCGCATTTGGGGTTCTTCTTTTATTTTGGTTCCGTAGTCGGACCTTGATTGTATCTGGATGATGTAATGCTTTATTCATGTAATTGTGTGAAGTGGCGATTGTAAGCCAACTATGTATCTTTTTCCCTTATGTATTACATGGGTTGTGTGAAGATTACCTCACTTGCGACATTGCTTTCAATGCGGTTATGCCTCTAAGTCGTGCTACGACACGTGGGAGATATAGCCGCATCGAGGGCGTTACACATCATTAGTACTATGGATATTCAAAGAGTTCATACTAACAACATTGCAATCATGCTCATCATTCAAAGATTTAGTACCAAGCATTTTAATGCATTCTTCTTCTAGCAATTGAGCACAATTTTCCTTTCCATCAAACTCACAAAAGATATTAAAAAGACGAAGCGTAAGAAACAAACTTAACTCCATTTTTTTGTAGTTTTCTTTTATAAACTAAACTAGTGATAAAACAAGAAACAAAAAGATTTGATTGCAAGATCTAAAGATATACCTTCAGGCACTCACCTCCCCAGCAACGGCGCCAGAAAAGAGCTTGATGTCTACTACACAACCTTCTTCTTGTAGATGTTGTTGGGCCTGCAAGTGCACAGGTTTGTAGGACAGTAGCAAATTTCCCTCAAGTGGATGACGTAAGGTTTATCAATCCGTGGGAGGCGTAGGATGAAGATGGTCTCTCTCAAGCAACCCTGCAACCAAATAGCAAAGAGTCTCTTGTGTCCCCAACACACCCAATACAATGATAAGTTGTGTAGGTGCACTAGTTCGGTGAAGAGATGGTGATACAAGTGCAATATGGATGGTAGATAAAGGTATTTGTAATCTGAAAATATAAAAACAGCAAGGTAACTAAAGATAAAAGTGAGCGTAAACGGTATTGCAATGATAGGAAACAAGGCATAGGGTTCATACTTTCACTAGTGCAAGTTCTCTCAACAGTAATAACATAGATAGATCATATAACAATCCCTCAACATGCAACAAAGAGTCACTCCAAAGCCACTAATAGCGGAGAACAAACGAAGAGATTATGGTAGGGTACGAAACCACCTCAAAGTTATTCTTTAGGATCAATCTACTCAAGATTTAGTACTAGAATAACACCTTAAGACACAAATCAACCGAAACCCTAATGTCACCTAGATACTCCATTGTCACCTCAAGTATCCATGGGCATGATTATATGATATGCATCACACAATCTCAGATTCATCCAACCAACACAAAAGTACTTCAAAGAGTGCCCCAAAGTTTCTACCGAAGAGTCAAGAAAACATGTGCCAACCCCTATGCATAGGTTCATGGGTGGAACCCGCAAGTTGGTCACCAAAACATACATCAAGTGGCACGTGATATCCCATTGTCAGCACAGATAAACACGGCAAGACATACATCAAGTGTTCTCAAATAAAGACTCAATCCGATAAGATAACTTCAAGAGGGAAACTCAATTCATCACAAGAGAGTAGAGGGGGGAGAAACATCATAAGATCCAACTATAATAGCAAAGCTCGCGATACATCAAGATCGTGCCATAGAAAGAACACGAGAGAGAGAGAGATCAAACACATAGCTACTGGTACATACCCTCAGCCCCGAGGGTGAACTACTCCCTCCTCGTCATGGATAGCGTCGGGATGATGAAGATGGCCACCGGTGATGGGTTCCCCCTCGGGCAGGGTGCCGGAACAGGCTCCCGAGAGGTTTTTGGTGGCTACAGAGTCTTGCAGCGGCGGAACTCCCGATCTATCTTCTCCGTGGATGTTTTTTGGGTACGTGGGACTATATAGGCGAAAGAAGTCGGTCGGGAGGTGCTTGAGGGGCCCACGAAACAGGGGGGGCGCGCCCAGTAGGGGGGCGCCCCCTATCTCCTGGCCTCCTCGAGGATCTTCTGACGTGAACTCCAAGTCTCCAGGATCATATTCTTCCAAAAAATCACGCTGCCAAAGGTTTATTCCGTTTGGACTCCATTTGATATTCCTTTTTTTCGAAATACTGAAACAGGCAATAAAACAGCAATATGGACTGGGCCTCCGGTTAATAGGTTAGTCCCAAAAGTAATATAAAAGTGTACAATAAAGCCCGTAAACATTCAAAACAGATAATAAAATAGCATGAATGCTTCATAAATTATAGATACATTGGAGACATATCACACATGTCTTTAAGAGGGGAAAGACATGTCAATATATAGTTGATTGTACCATATCTTGCTCTGATTTTCTCTTACCCTACCTTCTCCCATTATCCAATATCAGATTCAGGGGGAGAAAGAGTTCATTTCTAGGGAAGAAAATCTTTGGAATTCATTGCATATCTTTAATCTTTGGGGACATGACTATATCCAAATGGAGTACTAAGTACTCACTCATTACATGTCATCCCAGTCTTGGTACTCTTGCGGTTTACCGAAATTGCTTTAATTAGAGTGTTCTTGTGTTATCTAACCCTGTTTTCTCAAGTTCATCTCTTCCAAAGACAGCTCAAGACCACAAGGTAAGTATATGCATCACACTCATGTGCATGATGATTTCTTGTTGATGTACATATTGTTTGCAAGAAGGATTCATGAACATGAAGGTACACTTATCTTATCTACATCATTTGCTATGATGCATATAGCCAAGATACATGTAAATCATTGCCTGCTCTAACATGCTTATCCATTCACATATTCTTATATTCCATCTTTACATGATTGCATACATGTAGGGGGAGCCTATGCATGTTACATGTCTTTCCAAAGCTTTATGTGTTACTCTTCATATATTTTTATCTAAAGCTTTTATGTATATTGTCATCAATTACCAAAAAGGGGGAGATTGAAAGCACAAGTGCTCCCTGGGTGGTTTTGGTAATTAATGTCAACATATCTCTTGTTGGACTAATACCTTTACCTAGTATATTTCAGATCAGTTCAACAATGGCATGGCAAGGACAAGAGGATATGGAACCCCTTCATAATGCTAAGGACAAAGATTGGCAAAAGCTCCAGACTCTTCATTTTCATTTAGTGATCCAAGATCACATTGAGTCCATAGGAAAGCCAATACTATTAAAAGGGTATGAGGTGTTGCTTAGTGGTCTACTTGCTCAAAGTTCTTAGTGATATTGCTCCAAAACCCTCAACCACTTTCCCACTCCAAATATGTCCAAAACCCAAAGTCAAACTCGCCCCCCCCCCCGATTTGATCTATCTGGCGCCACCGAGTTTAGTTGACATAGCCACTACCAGAAACCCTAGACAATTCGGTCTCATCGATACGGATCTCGGTCTCACCGAGATGGCATTGCAAACTCTCTGTTTCCCTTCATAACATTTCGGTCTCACCAAAATGAGCGATCGGTCCCACCGAGTTCGCACTGCAAACTCTCGGTTTCCCTTCGTAACGTTTCTGTCTCACCGAAATGAGCGATCGGTCCCACCGAGTTTGCCTGACCAACTCTCTGTTTGCTCATTGCTGAAATTGGTCTCACCGAGATGAGGTTTTTCCCTAGCCTTAGCACATCGGTCCCACCGAGTTGATCATGTCGGTCCCACCGAGATTTCTAACATTCACATTTTGAACTAAACCAGTCTCACTGAGTTGATCTATTCGGTCTGACCGAGTTGGGTCAATTGTGTGTAACAGCTGAATTTTGTGTGGAGGCTATATAAACCCCTCCACCCCCTTCTGTAGGATCGAAAGTATGTCTAGAGGGGGGGTGATTAGACTACTTGACCAAATAAAAATCTAGCCTTTTCCCAGTTTTAGTTCTTGGCAGATTTTAGCAACTTAGCACAAGTCAAGCAATCAACCTACACATGCAATTCTAAGAGTATAGCAGCGGAATGTAAAACAATTGCATATGAAGGTAAAGGGAGGAGTTTGAGGAAGCAAACGTAATGTTGACACGGAGATTTTTTATCCGTGGTTCCGATAGGTGGTGCTATCGTACATCCACGTTGATGGAGACTTCAACCCACGAAGGGTAACGGTTGCGCGAGTCCACGGAGGGCTCCACCCATGAAGGGTCCACGAATAAGCAACCTTGTCTATCCCACGAAGGACTTGCCTCACTAGGGGTAGATCTTCACGAAGTAGGCGATCTCATTGCCCGTACAAACTCCTTGGTTCAACTCCACAATCTTGTCGGAGGCTCCCAAGTGACACCTAGCCAATCTAGGAGACACCACTCTCCAAGAAGTAACAAATGGTGTGTTGATGATGAACTCCTTGCTCTTGTGCTTCAAATGATAGTCTCCCCAACACTCAACTCTCTCTCACAGGATTTGGATTTGGCGGAAATAAGATTTGAGTGGAAAGCAACTTGGGGAAGGCTAGAGATCAAGATTTATGTGGTAGGAATGGAAGATCTTGACCTCAACACAAGTGTAGGTGGTTCTCTCTCAGAAAATCTATGCTGGAAGTGTAGGTACGTTCTGATGGCTCTCTCCACGAATGAAGAGTGGGTGGAGGGGTATATATAGCCTCCACACAAAATCTAACCGTTACACACAACTTACCAAACTCGGTGGGACCGAATCGTGAAACTCGGTCAGACCGATTTAGGAAATAATGTGACCGTTAGGATTTTCGGTGGGACCGACATGTCAACTCGGGGGACCGATATGGCTAGGGTTAGGGCATAACGTAATCTCGGTGGGACCGATTACACAAACTCGGTGAGACCGATTTTGACAATAGACACAGAGGGTTGGTCAGGCAAACTCGATGGGACCGATTCTCTCATCTCGGTTAGACCGAAATGTTACGAAAAGGAAACAGCGAGTTTGCATTGCAATCTCGATGGGACCGATCGCTCTTCTCGGTTTGACCGAAACGTTACGAAGGGAAATAGAGAGATTGCAATCCCATCTCGGTGAGACCGAGATCCCTATTGGTGAGACCGAAAAGATTAGGGTTTGTGGCAGTGGCAATGACATCTGAACTCGGTGGCATCGGATAGATGGTTTCGGTGGGGCCGAGTTTGACTTTTGATTTAGGTCATATGTGGATGTGAGAAAGTAATTGAGCGCTTTGGAGTATATCACTAAGCATTTTGAGCAAGAAACTCATTAAGCAACACCTCATCCCTCCTTGATAGTATTGGCTTTTCCTATAGACTCAATGTGATCTTGGATCACTAAAATAGAAAATGTAGAGTCTTGTGCTTTGAGCTTGAGCCAATCCTTTTGTCCTTAGCATTTTGAGGGATCCACTTTTCTCATCCATGCCATGCCAATCATTGAGCTTTCCTGAAATATTTGTCTTGAAATAGCATTAGCTCATTGATCTATATGTTGTTAGGAATTACCAAAACCACCCAGGGATAGTTGCACTTTCACCTTCTCTATTGAAGAGAGAGCCATCAGAACGTGCCTACACTTTCACTACTTATTTTTTGAGAGAGAACCACCTACTCATGTGTTGAGACCAAGACATTCCACTCCAACCACAAGAATCTTGATCTCTAGCCTTCCCCAAGTTGCTTTCGACTCAAATCATCTTTCCACCATAGCCAAATCTGAGAGAGAGAGTTGAGTGTTGGGGAGACTATCATTTGAAGCACAAGAGCAAGGAGTTCATTATCAACACACCATCTATTACCTTTTGGAGAGTGGTGTCTCCTAGATTGGTTAGGTGTCACTTGGGAGCCTCCGACGAGGTTGTGAAGTTGAACCAAGGAGCTTGTAAGGGCAAGGAGATCGCCTACCTTCGTAAAGATTTACCCGAGTTAGGCAAGTCCTTCGTGGGCGATGGGCATGGTGGAATAGACAAGGTTGCTTATTCGTGGACCCTTCGTGGGTGGAGCCTTGGTGGACTCGCGCAACCATTACCCTTCGTGGGTTGAAGTCTCCATCAACATGGATGTATGATAGCATCACCTATCGGAACCACGCCAAAAATCTCCGTGTCTTCATTGCGTTTGCACACTCCAATCCCAACCCTTTACTTTCTTGCAATTAGCATGCTTTACTCTTTCTGGTGCTTATACTCTTGCCGTACTTGCTTGAAATGTATTGTGCATGCTTAAAATTGTGCTAAAACTCCACCTCAACTTGAAGAATCTAAAAACTGTGACTTTTGTTTGTTGAGGGTCTAATCACCCCCCCCTAGACACCTCTTCTCGATCTTACATCCACCCTCAAGGTGTGACGGAGAAGGCATCGTGCTCGACCACAGTTGATGCATTAGTAGCAGGAAGGTATCTGGGTGTTGACACCATGAGGGCCTCGTCGGTGATACATGTGTGCTCGTTGAGGGAGAGAGAGATCAGGGATGACAGAAAATCAGAGAGAAGAGAAATTAGAGATGAAAATCTATTTAATACTCTTGTGTCATTGGCAGCCATATTTAAAGTTTATAAGTCCAAACAAAGTATTCTATCGACTTGAACAAAACAACTTTAAACTGATTTTTTTAAGAATCTTTTAAACTGGTTTTGCTAAAACTTAGTCTAAATAATACTACTCCCTCCGTCCTATAATATAAGACATTATTACCTCTAATACGGATGGAGGAAGTAGTTACCAAAACAGCTACCATGGCATTGGCAATCTCTGATGTGATCTGAGCCGTTGAGGCTTTTCTTCTGAGCTGCTGGTGTTGCGTGGAAGTGGGACATGTCAATCCAAATGTCCCAACCCAACGGCCGCTCATTCAAAATTTGAATTTCTGGAACTTATAAAGTGACGTTACTTGTGGAGAGGCTGTAGACGTTGCTGGTCTGACAAGGCAATATAAATCCGCCTTTCCACTTTTCTCCGAGGCAAACAAAAGGGGAAAAACGCGAAGGCCGAGGGGCAGGCGGCGGTACGGCGGCGCGGCGGAAGGCAATCGGGAGGCGCCCAAGGACGCCGCGGATGCCGGTAACAAGAGGGCGCGCCGCGGCGGTGGCGGCGGCGGCGGTGGCGGCAGATGAGGAAGAGCGCCACGCGCCCATCGACATCTCCTCGGATTCCGATGCCGGCGGATCCGAACAGTCCGGGTCGGAGGATGAGGACGACGGCGACGAGCCCACCAGCGACAAAGACTACATCGACATCAGCGACAGCGGCGAGAGCTGCATCGACATCAGCGACAGCGGCGAGAGCTACGTCGACATCAGCGACAGCGACAGCGACGAAGAGGACGACGATGAGGAAGGCGGCTGCGCGGGGAACGAGGGGGGAGCGGAGGCGGACCGACCCGGCGCAGATCGGAGCGAGGCTGCCTGCACAAAAATCGCCGATCTCCTCCGCCGTAATCACCTCTATCCCTTTCTCGTTTGCTCTCGGCCGTAATTCGGATGTTTGCGTTCTATAAGCAGGCGAGATTAACTCTGGGGCAGAATTGGAAATTGTAGATTGTGCTAATTGCTGTTTAATTTTTGGAAAATGTGGCTTGGGCTTGGCACTGTTGATCTAATAAACTTGTAGATAGTTCTGCATACTGTTAGCTTAGAACCCTGTCAGGAAGTAGCTTCGTGGTATGGGTTGCCTCCAAAGGAGGAGACTCACAATCTGTGAGCACCTGTGGGTTAGTAAAATCTAGTGCAACTCAATCAAGTTGTAAAATGTAGTTTAACTCAATCAAGTTGCGAAACATAGCCTTCCGTCAGTGATATTGGACACCGTGGATTCTGCTGCACGCTGGAACCCTGTTGGCTGTTGAGAATTAGCGTTGTTCGTGGTGGGATACATCCAGGGGAAACTCAGTCTGATGACATGCTGGTTGGAGGAATCTAGTGCAACTGAATTTAGTCGCAGAATGTGGTCTGCCTCCTAGTGATATTGAATATCACAGCCTCACCTGAAGAAATAGGATTCCCAAATTATGTAGATATTTTTGTAGACATCTATAGTTTGTTTTGAAATACAGGCAGAATAGTTGTTGAAATGGATATGAGCAATTGGCAGGACCAACTTCAATATAAACCAGTGGTTGAATTGAGCTGGAATCCTTGGCACGACTTCTGTCAGGTTTGAGATGGTAGAAGTTAGGACAGTGCTATATGATATAGCTAGACCTTGCTTTTGCTCTGTTTGTTCCAGAGCAAAACATGAGTTTATTGAACATCATGGTCCTTATGTCTGAGAGTACTCTCTTATTTCCTACATAATATAATGATCAATATTTTCTTGCAGGAGGGAGAAACCTGGATGGTATTAAGTTGGCGGAGTGCAAAGCATATTTAAAGAATAATGGTCTTCCCCAAGTTGGGGACATAGCAACTTGCGTCGAAAGAATAATGCTGCATCATAGGTTCGTTATTAGATATGTCCTAGTCATGAACTATTCAGTAATTGGTGCTTGTCCTCAACTATCAGGACGAATAGCTATTGCATTTGATATCGGAAGTCACATTTTAAAAAACACTCCCTGCATTATTATTTTCGTTCTTGTTTTTTCTGTAATCCAAAATCCCCTGTTATATAGTGATGCGGCATTTCTGAAATAGGTTCAAAGATGAAGATCCAGAGAAGATTTATCCTCGGTCATCCTTTTGTATTAACTGTAAAGGTGAGATCCCACTTGTCATGGAAACTTTCTCTTATCTGCATACAAAATTATCAAAGGCAGTTGACCATGGTCTGTGAATTAGGCGATGTCTGTCGAGGTGATACTGTCTTATTCAAACAAAAGGTTCACGAGAAAAGGTACTCATTGGTGTTTCTTGCACTAGAGCATCCAGTGTCTCTTTGGAATGGTAATGTGACTTTCCTTTGGTTATGACAGTGGCAAAAGGCACTCAAAATGTATGGGGAAGCGAATAGTAGCTGGGAAAGTTATTAAGGAAAGTTATGGTAAAGACAAGCAGCAACACACATTTACTGTAAGGATCGATTCAATGATATAGTACTGCTATTGTTTTTTTCCCTCTTATTATGGCCTTTCTGACTATGTTAGTTGTTCAATTCAATAGATTCAAGTGTTCTGGAGCAAAGGAGTAGGAAAATTACCACCTTTGTATCTGCTACTTGTCAAAGGACGCAATCTATACAGAATGATGACTTTCCGTCAGGTAGGAACTGCTCTTTACCAGAATTAGTTTACACTAGTTTCTGCAAATCACATTTTTGATATTGGAACACTTCAATATTATCCAACGCATGCACTTAATCATACTTATTAAGTCTATGCTGTCTTTTTAGATATTGTGCTATTGGAATGTTATGGATCTGTGCATACCAATTATCAAGTTTATGTTGCCTTTCATACTACTCGTATGAGATAGCTACATATAATCTTATTGATCCATTCTGCTGTTTGGTATGCGTGAATTATAGCTTTTAACCACACCAACATAAATGGGAAAAGTGAAGCTTATTTTACACAAGCACCATTTTGAGGATGTTCGGACGATTCTCAGATGGTGTGTACTTATGCATTGATATATTGACCTTGTCACAAGATGGCCCCATATGATTTTCATGTTCATGTAGCAATTTTGTTGAAATTCTAGGCTTGGGCGAATGAAGCGAATAGGTTGAAGGCTCTAGAAGAAAAGCACAGTAGAGGAGATGCTGCAAGGCGTGTCCGTGCTTCAAATAGACGTAATTCTAAAAGACACGGTAAATTCTATTGGCAACACAACCTTGGTTGTTCCTGAGACAGATTATATTTCGCTGTTAGTACTATCCCAGTTCTGAACTCACTGATGTTATGCATATGTGGGTTAGTATTCAATCAAGGCGATATCATGTTAAAAGCTGTTGTATTTGTTTAATATGTCCACTTTTCTGCCCTAAAAAACATCTTTTCTAGAACGTAGTACATTTTCCTTATTCAGTGTTGAAGTTTGAACCTTACTGTATGCTAACGACTTCTATGATGATGGTTAGACAGTACAAATCTCTACTCCTAATGGAGCAGTTGGTGAATAGTCTCCACGGTTTATTTTCGCTGGTTTTTTTCGTTTCTCCTCCCACCACCCCCTCCCATCCTGGTCCATCGGTTTATTTTTCTCTCCACTCTTTATTACAACCAGGACTTTCCTAACGTATAACAAATCACGGATCTAACTTCCTTAAATTATTCATATCAATCGATTCCTTTTATTGGTTCAATTTGTCTTAGGAAACAAATAACAAATTTTTAAGAAATAAATAATAGATTTGAATCTAACTTTCTTAACTTATCTAAATCAATCGATTTCTCTCATAGTGAAATTTGTTTTAGGAAACAAATAACAGACACGTCACAAACTTTCCTCCCAATAAATAGTTTCTTAACATTTGCAAACTTTCCTAATCGACACGCCACAAACGGGCGTCTCGATATCATGTTACCAAACAATAAAACCCCATTTGCATAGAAATCAGTTCAAAATCCTAACTTTCCTAAATTTTTACCTTTCCTTGATAACATCCAATATTTCCTATGTTTTCCACCTATTGAAGGAAACCACCCCTCCATCGATATTAGCATTTTTTGGAATGAGATCTCCAGGTTATGATTTTTTTGCAATTTTTTCCAATTGTGACCTCTCCTTCCGCTCCGGCTCCTTCTCGCATAATCACCTCCATCACAGCCAGCTGACGCCACCCTAGACCTCTTGCCTCTCCACACCTTCTCCGCCACCTCCTCCTCGTACTCCATTGACAATCCCTCTGCCACGTTTGTCCACGGCGGTGTCGAGGGCATGGCGCAATAGCATACCAGTGGTAGAGCAGGGCATATAGCAGCAGGAAGAAGCACGCAGCAGGCGAGGCGAGCGGCCGACAGTGGAGGTAGATCTGCGCCGGCAATGGCCGAGGGGCGGCGCCGCGAAGATGGTCGTGACAGAGGCGGCGTGAGGCGGGGCGCGATAACGGGCGAAAGGGGATAGGCGGCAGCGAGATGCGGCGCAGCGAGCAAAGAAGAGTGTGGCGCGCGGGCACACGATGGTGCGATGGTATGGCAAGCGTGATGGCAACGGCGGCGCGCGCGACGGACGCGCGTGTAACGCGTGCGTGGGCATGGAGAGCGAGAGGGAGGAGCCTTGGCGCGAAGAAGAGCTGAAGGCTCGGGCATGGGCGCGCATAGGGCGGGCATGTGCCACGGGTCAATCCGGGAGCTCGGTGGCTACCCTGCAATGGCCATGGCGGACGGCGGTTCTCGGCCACGGCGAAATACCTAACGAGAGCAAACGAGAGGAGAAACTGGGGAAAGGCAAGAGGAGATCACGGCAGTGTCAATGGCACCCTAGGGGAACACAGGGGAGCTTGGGGCGGTGCGGATCGAACGACAATGTCGCAGTGGCCGAAGGTTGAGGAAGACGGCAACAGCGTCGATCTGGGGGTGCTGGACTTGATCTCGTTGGCGCAGACGAAGTAGCGGAGGCATTCGGAGCTCCTCGACAAGCTCCTAGCCAGCAGGAAGGGCAGTGGCCATGTGGACGGGGTCGGTCATGGTGGCCGTAGCATCTGACTTCGTCCAGATCACCGGGATCGAGCGAGCGAGGAGGAGAAGTGGATCTGGGAGGGGGCGTCGAGGAGGAGTGAGGCCATGGGGGCAGGGAAGGCAGGGCGTCACCCTTATCCATTCCCCTTCGATGCCGGTGAGGTGGTCGGGGCGGGAGCCGGGCTCTGTAGCGACAGGCTCGGGGAACAGGAGAAGACGACCGTGCGGGGACTGGACCACTGGGCCGGTTCGGTGGCAAGGCCCGGGGGTAGGGGGAATCCCCCTTTTCATCGTCCTTTTGGTTTTTAATGTATTCTAATCCGTTTCTCCTTTTTAACACCGTTTTCAATTTATTCTTTTATCAACTAAATGGATTTTGTTAATTGTGAAACTATGCACACAATTCGAGCACAATATTTTTAGGTGGCACAAAAAGGTTTGGGGCCAAAAGGAAATACATAAAATTAGGTTTATATTTAATTGGTTATTTTAACTACTGTTGGACCTCTTATTAATTTGACAAGATTTAATTTTTGGGTCAAATAATGTTGGGCTCAACATGTCGAAGATCAGTGGAATTTATAGAATATGGTGAACATTTTAGTTTCACTGTTTGACGAAATAATTTATTTGACTTTATTTTAAATTTGAATTGGGCTTTGATTTTTATCAAGTGGCAGTTTGGCTAACGACTTGAGGTGTTACATAATCTTCCCATTTCTGAAATTTCATTGTTAAATGATTGGGGAATATATCACACTATCCATTAGTTCAGTCAAGCTCACCACAAGTCCACACATTATTGCCAATTGAGTAAGTCTTATTGGCGGGAAGAATAGGCTGTGTGTGTGTGTGTGTGTGTTAGAGAGAGAGAGAGGGGGGGGGGGGGAGAGTGTGTGTGAGGATTTGATGGTAAAAAAGGTCGCCAATGTCGTAATATTGAAATCTTAAAGTTAATGTGGCCCCGTTGCAACGCACGGGCGTTCTTCTAGTACCAGAAGTTTGTGACCATTTCTTATTTGAATTTTGATTTGGTGTCTGCAAACTCTAAAGTTTGGGTTGGTCTAATCGGCTAGCACTGGGATCCTTAAAACTCCACTGTAGAACCTGCTGTTCCTCCGAAGGAATGAATTAAAAATCTGTCTACATAGAACAGCCTAACACGTACATAGGCTTTTGCAAGACGAGCTGTCTGTTGTTGCTCACGAAAGATGTATGCATACACTTTTTTACATTCGTTTCACTAAGCTACTGTGTGATTCAACCTGTGTCTCCTCAATTTTCTTTTGAGTTTTGAAGTCTGCTGTTTTGAAGGTATATGTTTGCTTTGCCAGGTGCCAGACTAATTTTGTCCCTCTTCCTTTTGTATCTATCCTTCTTTCAGCTCTTAAGGGCAAGAAATCGAAGGAAAAAGGAAAGCATCAGCCGCAACCTGGAGGGCCTGATGGCGGATCCAATAGCACTAAAGCCAGAAAACGTGCTATGCAATCCGCCAATTCCGATCATCCTGCCAAAAAAAATCGAAAAGAAGAGCACCGAGTGCCTTCTGGGAAAAACCACACTGGTGGTCATCGGAAGGCAAAGACAAACTCTGCCCCCCTGGATAAGAACATTGGCACCAGCACTAGCAGTTCTCAGCTCAATGCCAACACGGAGACAAATCATGCCATCCTGCAGAAAAACCTGCAAACAGCACCAGTCAACAATGGTCTGCGTAACACGGAGGCTAGGGTGAGTAAAGGAAAAGCCGGTACCAGCACTAGCATTTCTCAGCTCAATGCCAACACGGAGACAAATCACGCCATCCCACAGAAAAACCTGCAAACAGCACCAGTCAACAATGGTCTGCGTAACACGGAGGCTAGGGTGAGTAAAGGAAAAGTCGGTACCAGCACTAGCATTTCTCAGTTCAATGCCAACACGGAGACAAATCATGCCATCCCGCAGAAAAACCTGCAAACAGCACCAGTCAACAATGGTCTGCGTAACACGGAGGCTAGGGTGAGTAAAGGAAAAGCCGGTACCAGCACTAGCATTTCTCAGCTCAATGCCAACACGGAGACAAATCATGCCATCCCGCAGAAAAACCTGCAAACAGCACCAGTCAACAATGGTCTGCGTAACACGGAGGCTAGGGTGAGTAAAGGAAAAGCCGGTACCAGCACTAGCATTTCTCAGTTCAATGCCAACACAGAGACAAATCATGCCATCCCGCAGAAAAACCTGCAAACAGCACCAGTCAACAATGGTCTGCGTAACACGGAGGCTAGGGTGAGTAAAGGAAAAGCCGGTACCAGCACTAGCATTTCTCAGCTCAATGCCAACACGGAGACAAATCATGCCATCCCGCAGAAAAACCTGCAAACAGCACCAGTCAACAATGGTCTGTGTAACACGGAGGCTAGGGTGAGTAAAGGAAAAGCCGGTTCGAAGCAAAAAAACACTGTTGGTGGCAACCATGATCAGTTTGAAGGAAGGCGCCTAGGTGTAGGTTCAGCTTCTCATCGGCAGGCTTACCCTGGAAATTCAGCTGGGATACATCGTCCTTTCTCCGAGAGGCCCCAGCGGCCACCTCCATTGCGCGAAGTTGGCAATGCCTGGCAACCTCCATTGCGCGAAGTTGGCAATTCCTGGCAACATCCATTGCGCGAAATTGGCAATGCCTGGCAACATCATTTGGACGACAGATCAATTTCATGTCCAAACCCTACAATGGTTTTCGGACATCCATATGCAGCACCGGCTGGCTGGCGCGCGCCTGGTTATTTCAGGGAACCTCCACCTGATCAGCGCGCGGTGGTGTTTCCACCGTTCCACACGTCGCAAACTATATACCGCCGTCATCCAGAAGGGGCTTATGTGATGCCGCAGTACAGATATTCTGGTGGTAGTTATGGGTTTCCACGATAGGGTAGTTTATCAGATGACAGTTGCATTGTTGAACACTGTTCTACGAAAAAAAAAGTTGCATTGTTGAACACTTGATTAGTGGTCACTAGTGAAGAAATGTGGAAACCATGGCAGCTCGCTGAGGTGATTTTGCACATTTCCGTGTCTATCTTGTGGAAAATGTGACGGCCACTGTAATTGACACGGATGTTTGTGAGGACATTCCAAGACATGCGTAAGAGAGAGAACAATAGGAAGGGCGCGACTCTGAAGTTGAGAGTAAACAAGAAAGCTTCAGAAATACCCCCGTTCATTTGCTGAATGGGTTCATAAATGGGCTTATCTGCCAGTTTTATTTTCTGAATCGATTCATATGACGATCCTGAGAAAAAATTAAATGGTAGTATTACCAAATTGCGTACACCAAACATTTCAATTGAGTACAGTCCATTATTGTATATAGTCTGAAACCGTGAACTTTTCCCTGAGCACATGCCGGGGGACGCAACAAGGACTTGGTCATGGTCGACATTTGGCTTTGGCAATACATGCAGCTGTACCTGTGACGGCACCATGTCTCCTGTCAGTTCTCCATCTGCTACGCTTGTATATATATTCGACGCCATGCCGCTTCCTTTCGTGACTTTTATCGGCGGGTTGACCGATGACCAGCCCAAAATCCTGTCTGAACAATACGCACGTTTTGCTGGGACCGGAGAAGTAGTAGCTCGTAAAAATCCGGAGGCACAGGGGTCGTGCGTTGCCACGATGAAAGCTCAGGCACCATACGTGCTGCAACGAGTGTTCTGTGGAGTGCCAACCGCTGGATGTATTAGCATTTTCCCGATTGATTTAATCCTTAAATAAATCGTGAACATGGTATGGTATTAACAGTATGAAGCTCGTACCTATATCCAAACATGTGAGCACGTACCGAATACAGAACTGAAACATCTATGAACACAGTAAATACAGCTAGCACAGTAAAAGGGACGAAACGGTACCCTCGCGTCGCCCCGCGCGGGCGACTCGAGGGCGTACGCGAGCGCGCTGCCGGGCCACAAACATCTTCGACCCCTCGCCGCCGCTGGAGGCTGGCGCCGGCCAAGTCCGAGCCGCGGCCAAGGACGGCGGCGGCGGGGCCGTCTCGCCCTGGGAGAGGGTGTGATCTGGGCTTTGGCCCGCGGTGGTCTTCCCCGGCGCAGCGGCACCTTCGGCAGCGAGGCGGCGGCTCGTCAACATCCCTCCGCCCTACGGTGGCTACCGGCCGGCCATGGGGCTCCGAGGCGACGTCCGGCGAGCCTGGCCCCTGCAGGATCCAGATCTGGCATCTGCGGGCCTGTAGGGCCGATGGGCCTGGGCGGGCCTCGTCCATCATTGGTGTTGGCGGCTGGGGTTGTGGCGAGAGGCTAGTCTAGGCAACTTGGTAGGCGGCGACGGCGTTCGTTATGCGGCCGGCGGCAGTGGCCCATGCACGAGAGATGGAGGTCTTCGATTCTGATCTGGGTGAAAACCTGCTATTGGCTATTGCCAATGACCGACGATGGCGATGCTGTTTGCGTCGTTCCCTTCCTGAAGGCATCGCCGAGGAGAAGTTCAAGGCCACTCTCTGCTACCTCGAGGGGAAACCCTAAATCAGTAGATTGGATGACGGCGGCTCTCTGGTGTCGTTTCCCCCTTGGAGGTGTCATTCTTGGAGGTGCACACGGGCTCGAGGAACCAGAGGACGGCGTCTTTGGTGGAGCGGTGCCTCATCTTACACATCGATGGTGGCGGATCTCGGCGGCGTGGCGTTGTGGAGACTCGGTGTCTGATGCGCGGAGATGGACTCGCGCAGAAGGAGGAAGTTGTCCGGCGTCATGGTGGTGTTGATGGCAGAGAGGCCTGGCAAGGTCGGTGCTTCAGTTCTGCTCTGAGGATGGACCGAGGGATGATGGAGGTGACGGCCCTTGCAGCGTGTGGTGCTCACTGGGAATGTGCCAGGCCGGTGTGGGACCCAATCTAGGTAGTGGCTTGGATGGGACACCCGGCTTTAGATGTTAGGTTTTGGTGCGATATCTGTTTGGTATTAGGCCTGGACATTCGGCACGCCTTCATCAAGGGGATATGAGTAGCGACTGAAGGAAATATGCCCTAGAGGCAATAATAAAGTTATTATTTATTTCCTTATTTCATGATAAATGTTTATCATTCATGCTAGAATTGTATTAACCGGAAACATGATACATGTGTGAATGCATAGACAAAACAACATGTCACTAGTATGCCTCTACTTGACTAGCTTGTTAATCAAAGATGGTTATGTTTCCTGACCATGAACAAGGAGTTGTTATTTGATTAATGAGGTCACATCATTAGTAGAATGATCTGATTGACATGACCCATTCCTTAGCTTAGCACACGATCGTTTAGTATGTTGCTCTGCTTTTATCCATGACATATACATGTTCACGTAACTATGAGATTATGCAACTCCGTTTACGGAGGAACACTTTGGGTGCTACCAAGCGTCACAACGTGGCGGGTGATTATAAAGGAGTACTACAGTGTCTCCAAAGGTAGATGTTGGGTTGGCGTATTCGAGATTAGGTTTTGTCACTCCGATTGTCGGAGAGGTATCTCTGGGCCCTCTCGGTAATGCACATCATCAAGCCTTGCAAGCACTACAACTAATGAGTTAGTTGTGAGATGATGTATTACGGAACGAGTAAAGAGACTTGCGGTAACGAGATTGAACTAGGTATTGGATACCGACGATCGAATCTCGGGCAAGTAACATACCGATGACAAAGGGAACAACGTATGTTGTTATGCGGTCGACCGATAAAGATCTTCGTAGAATATGTAGGAACCAATATGGGCATCCAGGTCCGCTGTTGGTTATTGACCGTGAATAGTTCTAGGTCATGTCTACATTGTTCTCGAACCGTAGGGTCCGCACGCTTAAGGTTTCGATGGCGGTTATTATGAGTTTATGTATTTTGATGTACCGAAGAAGTTGAGTCCGGATGTGATCACGGACATGACGAGGAGTCTCGGAATGGTCGAGACATAAAGATTGATACATTGGAAGCCTATGTTTGGAGTTCGAATGGTTCCGGCGGCAACGGAATTTATGAGTACCGGAGGTTACTGGAACCCCGGAGGTAAATGGGCCTCGATGGGCCTTAGTGGAAAGGAGAAGGGCCAGCCCTAGGTGGTGCTGCCCCCCCTTCCCTAGTCCTACTAGGACTAGGAGAAGGGGCCGCCCCTCTCTCTCTTTCCCCTCCGGAATCCTAGTCCAACTAGGATTGGGGGAATCCTACTCCCAGAGGGAGTAGGACTCCTTGGCGCCTCCCCTTAGCCGCCCCCTCCCCTTGCTCCTTTATATCACGAGGCGGGGGGCACCTTGGAACACACAAGTTGATCGTGAGATCGTTCCTTAGCCGTGTCGGTGCCCCCTCCACCATATTCCACCTCGGTTATACTGTCGCGAAGCTTAAGCGAAGCCTGCGCCGTGAAACATCAAGATCGTCCTGCACGTCGTCTTGTGAAACTCTCCCTCGACACTCGGCTGGATCGAGTCTGAGGGACGTCATCGAGCTGTACGTGTGTCAAGAACTCGGGGCGTCGGAGTAACGGCGCGGGATCGGTCGGATCGCGAGGAGAACGTCGACTACTTCCTCTACGTTGTGATCGCTTCGCCGGGTCTACAAGGGTATGTAGACAACACTCTCCCTCTCGTTGCTATACATCACCATGATCTTGCGTGTGCGTAGGAATTTTTTGAAATTACTCGTTCCCCAACAAAGGGCATCCGAGCCTAGGTTTTTCTATGGTTTGATGTTTTGCACGAGTAGAACACAAGTGAGTTGTGGGCGATACAAGTCATACTACCTACCAAAGATGTCATACTTTGGTTCAGCGGTATTGTGAGATGAAGCGGCCCGACCGACATTACGCGTGACGCTTCGCGAGACTGGTTTCACCGCTGCGAGCACTCGTTGCTTAAAGGTGGTGGTGGGTGCTGTCTCTCTCACTTTAGTTGAACTGAGTGTGGCTCGCCGGTCCTTGAAGAAGGTTAAACGAGTCTATTTGACGAAGTATCGTTGTGGTTTTGATGCGTGGGTGAGACTGGATCTTGCTTAAGCCCGTAGCAGCCACGTAAAATTTGCAACAACAAAGTAGAGGACGTCTAACTTGTTTTTGCAGGGCATGTTGTGATGTGATATGGTCAAGGCGTGATGCTATATTTTATTGTATGAGATGATCATGTTTTGTAACCGAAGTTATCGGCAATGGCGAGAGCCATATGGTTGTCGCTTTATTGTATGCAATGCAATCGCTGTAATGCTTTACTTTATCACTAAGCGGTAGCGATAGTCGTAATAGCATAAGTTTGGCGAGGCGACAACGATGCTACGATGGAGATCAAGGTGTCGCTACGGTGGCGATGGTGATCATGGTGGTGCAGCAAGATGGAGATCATGAAGCACAAGATGATGATGACCATATCATATCACTTATATTGATTTGCATGTGATGTTTATCCTTTTATGCATCTTATCTTGCTTTGATTGACGGTAGCATTATAAGATGATCTCTCACTAAATTATCAAGAAGTGTTCTCCCGAGTATGCACCGTTGCCAAAGTTAAATCGTGCCCGGACACCACGTGATGATCGGGTGTGATAAGCTCTCGTCCATCTACAACGGGTGCAAGCCAGTTTTGCACACGCAGAATACTCGGGTTATACTTGACGAGCCTAGCATATGCGGATATGGCCTCGAACACGGAGACCGAAAGGTCGGCGTGAATCATATAGTAGATATGATCAACATAAGATGTTCACCATTGAAAACTACTCCATTTCACGTGATGATCGGTTATGGTTTAGTTGATTTGGATCACGTGATCACTTAGATGACTAGAGATGTTTTTTCTAAGTGGGAGTTCTTAAGTAATATGATTAATTGAACTTAAAATTATCATGAACTTAGTACTGATAGTATCTTGCTTGTTTATGTTTGATTGTAGATAGATGGCTCGTCTTTGTTGTTCCGTTGAATTTTAATGCGTTCCTTGAGAAAGCAAAGTTGAAAGATGATGGTAGCAATTACACGGATTGGGTCCGTAACGAGGATCATCCTCATTGCTGCCTGTAAGAGTTACGTCTGGATGCACCGCTAGGTGACGAACTTCTTCTTTGGAGCAACACCGGATGTTGTGAGCGTCTGGCGAGCAAAGCGATGACTACTCTATAGTTCGATGTGCCATGCTTTACGGCTTAGAACCGGGACTTCAACGACGTTTTGAGCGTCATGGAGCATATGAGATGTTCCAGAGTTGAAGTTAATATTCCAATGAATGCGGATTGAGAGATATGAAGTCTCCAATAAGTTCTATAGCTGCAAGATGGAGGAGAATAGTTACATTAGTGAGCATATACTCGTAATGTGCGGTACTACAATCACTTGACACAATTGGGAGTTAATCTTCCGGATGATTGTGTCATTGATGAATTCTCAATCACCGCCACCAAGCTACAAAGGCTTCGTGATGAACTATAATATGCAAGGGTTAGTAAAGACTATACAGAGCTCTTCGCAATGCTAAAGGCTGCGAGGTAGAAATCAGAAAGAGCATCAAGTGTTGATGGTCAACAAGACCACTAGTTTCAAGAAGAAAGGCAAAGGGAAGAAGAAGGGAATCTCAAGAAGAACAGCAAGCAAGTTGTTGCTCGGAGAAGAAACCCAAGTCGGCCCTAAACCTGAAATCGAGTGCTTCTACCGCAAGCGAGCGTCAGTCCTTTGAAGCGGAACTGCCCCAAGTATTTGGCGGATAAGAAGGATGGCAAGGTGAACAAAGGTATATGTGATATACATGTTATTGATGTCTACCTTACTAGAGCTCGCAGAGCACTGGTATTTGATACTGGTTACATTGCTAATATTTGCAACTCAAGCAGGGACTACGGATTAGCGAACACCGGCAAAGGACGAGGTGACGATGCGCGTGGGAAATGGTTCCAAAGTCGATGTGATCGCGGTCGGCACGCTACCTCTACATCTACCTTGGGATTAGTTTTAGACCTAAATAATTGTTATTTGGTGCTGCGTTGAGCATGAACATTATATCTGGATCTTGTTTGATCTGAGGCGGTTATTCATTTAAATCGAGAATAATGGTTGTTCTATTTATATGAGTAATATCTTTTATGGTCATGCACCCTTGAGGAGTGGTCTATTTCTTATGAATCTCGATAGTAGTGATACACATATTCATAATGTTGAAACCAAAAGATGCAGAGTTGATAATGATAGTGCAACTTATTTGTGGCACTTGCCGTTTAGGTCATATCGATGTAAAGCGCATGAAGAAACTCCATACGATGGACTTTTGGAGTCACTTGATTATGAATCACTTGGCACTTGCGAACCGTGCCTCATGGGCAAGATGACTAGAACACCGTTCTCGGTACTATGGAGAGAGCAACAGATTTGTTGGAAATCATACATACTGATGTATGTGGTCCAATGAATGTTGAGGCTCGTGGCGGATATCGTTATTTTCTCACCTTCACAGATGACTTAAGCGGATATGGGTATATCTACTTAATGAAACATAAGTCCGAAACGTTTGAAAAGTTCAAAGAATTTCAGAGTGAAGTTGAAAATCATCGTAACAAGAAAATTAAGTTTCTACGATCGATCGTGGAGGTGAATATTTGAGTTCTGAGTTTGGTCTACATTTGAAACAATGCGGAATAGTTTAGCAACTCACGCCACCGGAACACCACAACAGTAATGGTGTGTCCGAACGTCGTGTCGTGCTTTACTAGATATAGTACGATCTATGATGTCTCTTCTGATTTACCGCTATCGTTTTGGGGTTATGCTCTAGAGACGGCCGCATTCATCTTGAATAGAACACCGTCAAAATCCGTTGAGACGACACCTTATGAACTATGGTTTGGCAAGAAACCAAAGTTGTCGTTTCTTAAAGTTTGGGGATGCGATGCTTATGTGAAAAAGCTTCAACCCGATAAGCTCGAACCCAAATCGAGAAATGTGTCTTCATAGGATACCCAAAGGAAACAGTTGGGTACACCTTCTATCACAGATCCGAAGGCAAGACATTCGTTGCTAAGAATGGATCCTTTCTAGAGAAGGAGTTTCTCTCGAAAGAAGTGAGTGGGAGGAAAGTGGAACTTGATGAGGTAATAGTACCTTCTCCCTTACTTGAAAGTAGTTCGTCGCAGAAACCAGTTTACGAGACATCTACACCAAGTAGTGAGGAAGTTGATGATGTTGAT
Organism: Aegilops speltoides; assembly: GCA_021437245.1. Taxonomy (NCBI): domain Eukaryota; kingdom Viridiplantae; phylum Streptophyta; class Magnoliopsida; order Poales; family Poaceae; genus Aegilops; species Aegilops speltoides. Next base: position 109,948,100 of record CM038142.1, read on the forward strand.
CATGAAACTTGGATCAAGTTCTTCGCAGAACCTCGTAGATCAACGAGTAAGATCCGCACAGAGTGGTACGGTAATCCTGTTCGGAAGTCATGCTACTAGATCATGATGAACCTACGAACTATGAAGAAGCGATGGTGAGCCCAGATTCCATAAAATGGCTTAAGGCCATGAAATCGAGATGGGATCCATGTATGAAAACAAAGTGTGGACTTTGGTTGACTTGCCCGAGGGTAGGCAAGCAATAGAAAACAAGTGGATCTTCAAGAAGAAGACCGACGGCGACGGTAATGTTATCGTCTATAAAGCTCGACTTGTCGCAAAGGTTTTCGACAAGTTCAAGGGATTGACTACGATGAGACCTTCTCACCCGTGGCGATGCTTAAGTCCGTCCGAATCATGTTAGCGATTGCGCATTTTATGATTATGAAATTTGGCAAATGGATGTAAAGACGCATTCTGAATGGATTTACGGAAGAAGAGTTGTATATGATGCAACCGAAGGTTTTATCGATCCAAAGGAGCTAACAAAGTGTGCAAGCTCCAAATGATCCATCTATGGACTGGTGCAAGCATCTCGGAGTTGGAATAAACGCTTTGATAGTGTGATCAAAGCATTTGGGTTTGTCTGAGACTTTTGGAGAAGCTTTGTATTTACAAGAAAGTGAGTGGGAGCTCAGTAGCATTTCGATATTATATGTGGATGACATATTGCTGATCGGAAATGATATAGAATTCTGGATAGCATAAAGGGATACTTGAACAAGAGTTTTTCAATGAAAGACCTTGGTGAAGCTGCTTACATATTGGGCATTAAGATCTATAGAGATAGATCAAGGCGCTTAATTGGACTTTCACAAAGCACATACCTTGACAAAGTTTTGAAGAAGTTCAAAATGGATCAAGCAAAGAAAGGGTTCTTGCACTGTGTTACAAGGTGTGAAGTTGAGTCGGACTCAATGCCCGACCACTGCAGAAGATAGAGAGAAATGAAAGATGTTCCTATGCTTCACCATAGGCTCTATCATGTATGCAATCTTGTGTACCGACACTGATGTGTGCCTTGCTATAAGCCTAGCAGGAGGTACCAAAGTAATCCAGAGTGGATCATCGGACAGCGGTCAAGAACATCTGAAATACGAAAAGGACTAAGGATATGTTTCTCGTATATGGAGGTGACAAAGAGCTCATCGAAACAGTTACGTTGATGCAAGCTTTGACACCGATCCGACGATTCTAAATCGCAAACCGGATACGTATTTACACTAAGCGGAGGAGCCGCCGGTTGGTGCAGTTCTAAACAAAGCGTCGTGGCGGGATCTACATGTGAAGCGGAATACATAGCAGCTTCGAAGCAGCTAATGAAGGAGTCTGATGAAGGAGTTCATATCCGATCTAGGTGTCATACCTAGTGCATCGGGTCCAATGAAAATCTTCGTGACAATCTTTGAGCAATTGCCTTAGCAAAGGAATCCAGATTTCACAAGAGGACCAAGCACATCAAGAGACGCTTCAATTCCATCCGGACTTAGTCCGAGACGGAGACATAGAGATTTGCAAGATACATACGGATCTGAATGTTGCGACCCGCTTGACTAAGCCTCTTCCACGAGCAAAACATGATCAGCACCAAGACTCCATGGGTGTTAGAATCATTACTATGTAATCTAGATTATTGACTCTAGTGCAAGTGGGAGATCAAGGAAATATGCCCTAGAGGCAATAATAAAGTTATTATTTATTTCCTTATTTCATGATAAATGTTTATCATTCATGCTAGAATTGTATTAACCGGAAACATGATACATGTGTGAATGCATAGACAAAACAACATGTCACTAGTATGCCTCTACTTGACTAGCTTGTTAATCAAAGATGGTTATGTTTCCGACCATGAACAAGGAGTTGTTATTTGATTAATGAGGTCACATCATTAGTAGAATGATCGATTGACATGACCCATTCCCTTAGCTTAGCACACGATCGTTTAGTATGTTGCTCTGCTTTTATCCATGACATATACATGTTCCTGTAACTATGAGATTATGCAACTCCGTTTACGGAGGAACACTTTGGTGCTACCAAACGTCACAACGTGAATCGGGTGATTATAAAGGAGTACTACAGGTGTCTCCAAAGGTAGATGTTGGGTTGGCGTATTTCGAGATTAGGTTTTGTCACTCCGATTGTCGGAGAGGTATCTCTGGCCCTCTCGTAATGCACATCACCAAGCCTTGCAAGCACTACAACTAATGAGTTAGTTGTGAGATGATGTATTACTGAACGAGTAAAGAGACTTGCCGATAACGAGATTGAACTAGGTATTGGATACCGACGATCGAATCTCGGCAAGTAACATACCGATGACAAAGGAACAACGATGTTGTTATGCGGTCCGACCGATAAAGATCTTCGAGAATATGTAGGAACCAATATGGGCATCCAGGTCCCGCTGTTGGTTATTGACCGTGAATAGTTCTAGGTCATGTCTACATTGTTCTCGAACCGTAGGGTCCGTGACGCTTAAGGTTTCGATGATGCTTATTATGAGTTTATGTATTTTGATGTACCAAGAAGTTCGAGTCCGGATGTGATCACGGACATGACGAGGAGTCTCGGAATGGTCGAGACATAAAGATTGATATATTGGAAGCCTATGTTTGGAGTTCGAATGGTTCCGCGAAAACGGAATTTATGGGAGTACCGGAGGTTACTGGAACCCCCGGAGGTAAATGGGCCTCGATGGGCCTTAGTGGAAAGGAGAAGGGCCAGCCCTAGGTGGGCGCGCCCCCCCTTCCCTAGTCCTACTAGGACTAGGAGAAGGGCCGCCCCCTCTCTCTTTCCCTCCGGGAATCCTAGTCCAACTAGGATTGGGGGAATCCTACTCCCAGAGGAGTAGGACTCCTTAGCGCGCCTCCCCTTAGCCGCCCCCTCCCCTTGCTCCTTTATATACGGGGCAGGGGGCACCTTGGAACACACAAGTTGATCGTGAGATCGTTCCTTAGCCGTGTCGGTGCCCCCTCCACCATATTCCACCTCGGTTATACTGTCATGAAGCTTAGGCGAAGCCTGCTTGCGTGAAACATCAAGATCGTCACCACGCCGTCGTCGACGAAACTCTCCCTCGACACTCGGCTGGATCGGAGTCTGAGGGCGTCATCGAGCTGTCGTGTGTCAAGAACTCGGGGCGTCGGAGTAACGGCGCCGGATCGGTCGGATCGCGAGGAGAACGTACGACTACTTCCTCTACGTTGTGATCGCTTCCGCTTCGGGTCTACAAGGGTATGTAGACAACACTCTCCCCTCTCGTTGCTATACATCACCATGATCTTGCGTGTGCGTAGGAAAATTTTTGAAATTACTACGTTCCCCAACAGATGTTGCCAAGATGCACGCCTTCATCCGGAATAATTAATAATTGATGGTGGCTACAAGTTATGTAAAATACAACGCGTGCCCACCCGTCTCCACCACCGCGATTTTCGCCCGGAAACGCCGCTGCCGCCCGTCCGTTCATCCCCGACCCCGTTGTAGCCGTCGATTTGATTCCGCCCCGCAGCAACCGCGTGGCTGATTCAGATATTCGTCGGAGCTCCGGCGACCGTAATTGTCGTAGAAGCTCTCAGACACCTCCTGGTAGCCGCTACCAGCCGTCGGAGCTAAAAGGGGCAGCCGCGCAACCACCACAACCCGCTGAGCCGGCAGTTTCTCAGTTGTTGCCGCCATTGGCACGTCGCCGAGAGCGGAGTCTTCCGGCAGCCAGGCGGCCGTCTACAGCCGCTGCCCACCCAGACAGCCTTTGTGCCGCCCATCAATGCTCTGATTCGCCGCCGGTCGATTTCTTTTCCACCTCACCCGCGACGGGTTCGAGAAAATTCCCCAAAGGACTTTTTTTGTTGTATTGTGCAAGAACTTTGTTCTATTTGTGTTGCATTTGATGTTGTGGATTTGATGAATTATGTAATAATTTAATATTATGAACTGGTGAAATTTTAAGTTTTAATTGAGGATGATTTTATTTCAATTTGTGCAGCTAGAGTGCGGCTGACCTGCTATTGTACAATGGCTGAATCACTGCTGTTGCGTGGCCGTTTAGCTCTTTTTACTTCATGTGTTGGAGTAGGAGTTTTATATCACCAAATATACATCATCTGTTGAAGTTGTGTCTTTTTAAAAGATGTAGAAGACATTTTTTATGACGTAGATATACAACACCCACTGTTCGCTAGGTGGGTGTGTGGTAGGGTTTATAGCTGGCCAAACGGGCCGTGCTAACTGGGCCGGCCCGGTAGCACGCAGGAACGGCACGACCCAGGCACGGCACGGCCCGAGCTAAACGGGCTAGGCCCGGCACGCTGCACGCCATGGGCCATGCCCGGCCTCGAGGTTGGCACGCTGGCGGCACGCACGGCCCGCTTAATTTTTTTTTTTGAATTTTTATATATATGACCTAAATTACAGCCCAATAGGTCTAAAATACAGCCCAACAAAGCTAAAAATCAGATGGGCCAGCGTGCTAAGCGTGCCACGGGCGGCCCGTTTAATAATCAGCCGTGCACGGCGTAGAGCCACGCCAGGGCGGGCCCGCATGGCCGGCTATTAAACGTGCCACGGCGAACGTGCCGCCGCACGATTAGCACGGCTGGGCCGTGCGTCGGGCCGCCCGCTTTAGCCAGTCCGGTAGGGTTAGGGTTGAGGGAGACGCTGCCGAGGCCGTTGCGGTGGTGTCGCGTCGGAATAAGTTTCTCCAGGCTCCGTTCGCGGTCAGGCAAGGCTTTTGCCTTCGTCTAGGAGGCAACGGGGTTTGGGATCCCCGGATCTCGTCGAGGTCGCGGGCTATGGTGGCTGGAGGTCCATCGGCACTGGCCGTTTGGGTTCTCAGATGGGCGATGGATGCACGGAGACGAAGACCCTTCTTCTTCCTTGTTGATATGATTTGTCTTCTTTGTTCTTCTCCTTTCTCTCTCTGGCGATGTTTGGTGGGAGATCCCGCTTTGTCCGGGCGGATGGCCCGGCCGCGGTGCTGGACCGGTCGGATGACTCGAGTTCTCTTTCTTCTGGAAGGGACACTTTTCGCGGTACTCAAAGCCAAAGATGGCGACGGCTGTTGCAGGTGTGTTGGATTGATGCCCATGCCCTCTCAGCGCTGGTGTCAAGAAAGGAGGAAGCAACGTGGCGGCAATTGTTCCGTGGTCGAAGATGATGACCTGCTTGCGACTGGTTGCAGATCCTTCTGCTGCAGGGGTCTTCTCTCAAAATTCAGGAATGATGACGCAGGGCTCCGGAGATCTTCTTGTGTTATGGTTGTTTTAAATACTCTAGGTGTTCATGGTCCTTTGTGTTTGCGTTTCAGTGTGCTTGTAAGGGTCAACTTCGTTGTACTGATTCGTGATATGAATGAAAAATTTCTCAAAAAAAAAAACATCTTCAAATTTGCATCATCTACTGAAAGTACTCTTAAACTTCCCATCGTATGTCTTATCATACACTCATACGAGCCTTAGAGATTAATCAGAGATCATTGTTTACGTGGGCCCATCTATAATTCAACAGTAACTTTGACAGCTCGGTCGATCGTGCTGGTGAAAAAGAGAGTGAAATCTAACCAAGCAGTGTCTAAGGGCATCTCCAGCCGGCCCCCAGGAAGCCTCCCCAAGGCACTTTTTCAGCGCCGGCGAGTAAAATTTCTCCCACTCGTCACCCCAGGAGCATAGTTTTCGCCGGAATTGAGGGAAAACACAGCCGGCGAGACCAGGCGAAACCCAGCCCCCCGGGGGGCAGCTGGGGACGCCGGCAATAGTATTTGCATGCAGATGGTCCACTGTCAGTGTCCCAAATCCCTCTCTCCTCTATCTCTCCCTCTTTTTTCTCTAGGCCCACCCACGTGCTCGGCCGCACAAGCACACTCCCCCATCCCCCACCCACCGAGGCAAGTAGGCGCCAAGACGGACGGGCGGCAGCGCAGGTGCAGCGGAGCCGGGCATGGGCGGCGCGGCGTCCGGCGGCGCGTGAGCTTGCGAGGGGCGCCGGAGCACGCAGGAGGCGAGGAGCTCGTCCATGGCCCCGCCGCGTAGCTTGAGTTCTCGCCACGGGCGAACTAGAGCGACTTCAGGCGTTGGCCTCGGCACCACTTCGCCGCGCGCATCTCCCGCCCGCCTCCTCCTTTGCCGAGCTTGCCGCCAGCATCCTCCTCGCTGATCCTCCCGACCCGCCCCGCCGCCTCGCCGCTCGCGCCCTGCCGCCGCCGCCGCCTCCCATCCCCATGGCGGCGGCCGCCGCCGCCGCCGTGGCGTCCACTGCGTGGGCGCGCGGCAATCTTGGCTGGCGCGAGCGATCATGCTGCCTGGCGCTGGTCTGGGCGGGCGCGGCACTTTGGTTGCTGATCGTCTCGCCGCCCTCATTGCTGAGCTGTCCCACATGCGACCTCAAGGTCCGAGCCGCCGCCGCTTTTCTCTTCTTGAGGCGCCGCCTTGAGCCGGCCACGCTTCTTTCTACCGCTGCGGGTCTGTCTCGCTCGCTGTCGCCTCCTCGCCAGGCCAGCTGGCAGCGCTCCTCCGCCCCGCCAGAGCGCACACAAGGCGTCCACCTACGCCACAGTCGACGACACGAAGCGAGCCGAGGAAAAGCTCGGCGCTCCGCTCGTCCACTCCGGCCGCCGATCCACCATAGGCCACCCCCCCGGCTCTCGTCTCCACCGCGCACCTTCCTCGCTGGGCCGCCGTGCTCCTGGGGGCGCAACGAGTGGAAAAAGTTTTCGCCGGCAGACCCCCAGGAGGCGAAAAAAATGCCTCTTGAGGAGGCCAACGGCTGGAGATGCCCTAATCGAACACATGCAGTGATGCGCTCACACTCGTTGCGAGAGCCAAAATTCCTTGGGCATCATCATACGTTCCCCTTTTGTGGGGAACAGTAAGCTTGCGAGTGGGGTCGGCAGGTGCGTGCGCGATGCGACCCTGTTCGCCTCGGGCGTCGGGCGGGTCCCATCCGGGCGGCTGTGGGCTGTAGCCGAGTCGCCCGTGCAGTGCGCATGCGTGCTGTGCTGTGCTGTGCTGACCAGCGCCCCACAGTCGCACGGAGTAGTACGTTGTGCACGAGGTCAATGTTTTCGACTCTGCTCTCCCCGGTTGGTTTCGCACCACGGGCCTACGTGAAGTGAGCCCACCCTCCACAAACGCCCGAGTGTGATCGAGTCAAACACCGTATCTTATCCGATCTATTTACCATAATCACGCCTATCACCTCGATCTTAAGATATTCAAGCAACTCGAAAATTAATTCGCGAGCTCTAAACGGCAATCGAAAGCATTCACTTTTTCTTCTCAATGTTTTTTTTTCAGATAAAAAAACACGCCCCACGATAACGATCACGCTCTGGCTTTGCCTGTACGCTTCCGTTCCCCTGTCACGTACCACCACAGCCATGGAAACTGCAGCGGCAGTGTCATGTGCTTCTGCATGCGCACGTGTCGATCGAAGGCGTGCAGTGTCGACGCAGCAGTGAAAGGTCGGCGGCTAGTAGTAGTACGAATCATGTCAAGCTGTGCAGCCCAAACCTAGCCTGTAATTCAGCTCGGCTGTTCCCCTTGCCCGACAGGATTGGACCCTGAACACATGCCTCCTATATGTGCGTTGCACTTCTCCCCCGGCTCCTTTGATGGTGATGATGATGGCGACGGGTGTGTTGGATTTGATTCTCTGCTGGCTTTTTAGGTCCCTCCTAGGTTGCCAAAGGTTCAAGTTCCAAACCAAAAAATTCAGAAGGTGTCTGTACTTTCTGCTTCTTCGTACTTCGGACGTCAATGCAAATGGCTAGGAGCGTGTGGTTACAATGATCGATGTTTGGGGTGTGTCACGAACGAGGGTTTGGAACTATGGGTGTGTTTGGTTCCTGGCTATGCTTACCCTGCCAAGTCTTTAGCTGTGGCTAAAATTTTGGCTGCTCCTAATTTGACCAATATGTTGATAAAAGCAAGTGAAGTAGATTGAGCAAAGAGTCGTTGACATACCAATAAATTACTCCCTTCCTAAAGAAATGTAAAGACATTTTTAGTGATCTAAACGCTCTTATATTTCTTTACGGAGGGACTATCAAATGTCAAATCAGAGAGCAATTTTTCTTTTCATCACCCAACATAATTTTCGCCAGTTTCTAACAATTTTTGTTCTCAAATAAAAGAAAAAAAATCCAAACATGTGTTCAACTCTCTGCAGTACACTTCTCTTTGAGTCCATATATTCATTCTTTTTTTTTGCGAAAAAGATTCATACCTATTATAAAAGTTTATCAGAAGTATAAATCATTTCAAACATAATAAAAATTACATCGAGGTGTCCAAACCATGCATGATCGGTAACGCCATCAGAATGAGTTGTCGAAACGCCACTCCCCTATCGGAGCCGGCTTGATTGTATAGATAACAATCGGGAAGACTTCATGCACATGCCTGCAAGGACCAACACCCTTCCGGAGATCAGTCATAACTGACTTCAGCGAGACAGCGACGTTCCCCAGGTCCCCGGTCGGTCTGATTGAAACCCTTCGAAAGGAGCTGGAAGCTCTGCAACTCAACAATGTCGACCGGTTGCAAATCAGACAAAAAATGGAGTGTTTGGATGAATTATTATATTGGGAGGAAATGATGTGGCTCCAACGCAGCCGCATCGCCTGGCTGAAGGAAGTTGACCGTAATACCCAATACTTTCATCGTTAGGCAGTGTGGCGTGCGAGGAGGAACAATATAAGAAGGCTTCAGAAAGTGGATGGATCATGGTGCTCAGTACCAACAGAGATGGAACACATGGCGGCTTCTTATTTCCAGGAGGTGTATACTAAGGACCCTACCTTAGCTCCGGATGTATTGTTAGATATGATCCGCCCAAGGTTACAGCTGCAATGAATGAAATTTTGCTGGCACTATAGGACCTTGAAGTATGTCTAGAGGGGGGGGGGTGATTAGACTACTTGACCAATTAAAAACTTAACCTTTTCCCAATTTTAGAGTTTGGCAGATTTTAGCTATCTTTGGACAAGTCAAGCAATCATCACACAATTCAAGCAAGCATGCAAAGAGTATATGAGCAGCGGAAATTAAAGCATGCAACTTGCAAGAAAGTAAAGGGAAGGGTTTGGAGGATTCAAAAACAATTAGAGACACAGATGTTTTTGTCGTCGTTCCGATAGGTGGTGCTATCGTACATCCACATTGATGGAGACTTCAACCCACGAAGGGTAACGGTTGCGCGAGTCCACAGAGGGCTCCACCCACGAAGGGTCCACGAAGAAGCAACCTTGGCCGTCGCCCACGAAGGACTTGCCTCACTAGCGGTAGATCTTCACGAACTAGGCGATCTCCTTGCCCTTACAAACTCCTTGGTTTAACTCCACAATCTTGTCGGAGGATCCCAAGTAACACCTAGCCAATCTAGGAGACACCACTCTCCAAGAAGTAACAAATGGTGCGTTGATGATGAACTCCTTGCTCTTGTGCTTCAAATGATAGTCTCCCCAACACTCAACTCTCTCTCATGGGATTTGGATCTGGTGGAAAGAAGATTTGAGTGGAAAGCAACTTGGGGAAGGCTAGAGATCAAGATTCATATGGTAGGAATGGAATATCTTGGCCTCAACACATGAGTAGGTGGTTCTCTCTCAGAAATGGTAAGTTGGAAGTGTAGGTTTGTTCTGATGGCTCTCTCCACGAATGAAGAGGAGGTGGAGGGGTATATATAGCCTCCACACAAAATCTAACCGTTACACACAATTTACCAAACTCAGTGGGACCGAAACAACAGACTCGGTCAGACCGATTTGATAAACCTAGTGACCGACCAATATGGTTAGGGTTAGGGCATAATGTAATCTCGGTAAGACCGATTACACAAACTCGGTGAGACCGATTTTGGTAATAAGCTTTCCAGAGAGTTGGTCAGGTAAACTCGGTGGGACCGATTCACTCATTTCGGTGAGACCGAAATGTTACGAAAGGGAAAGAGGGAGTTTACATTGCAATCTCGGTAGGACCGATCCCTTACTTCGGTTAGACCAAAACGTTACGAAGGGAAACAGAGAGATTACAACCCCATCTCGGTGAGACCGAGATCCCTATCGGTAAGACCGATTTGCCTAGGGTTTGTGGCAGTGGCTATGACATTTGAACTTGGTGGCGCCGGATAGAAAGAATCGGTGGGACCGATTTTGACTTTGGGTTTAGGTCATATGTGGATGTGAGAAAGTAGTTGAGGGTATTTGGAGCATATCACTAAGCACATGAAGCAAGAGGCTCATTAAGCAACACCTCATCCCTCCTTGATAGTATTGGCTTTTCCTATAGACTCAATGTGATCTTGGATCACTAAAATGTAAAATGAAGAGTCTTGAGCTTTTGAGCTTGACCAATCCTTTGTCCTTGATATTTTGAGGGATCCACTTTCATCATCCATGCCATTGCCATTCATTGAGCTTTCCTGAAATAATAGTCTTGGAATAGTATTAGCTCAATGAGCCATATGTTGTCATGAATTACCAAAACCACCTAGGGATAGTTGCACTTTCAATCTCCCCCTTTTTGGTAATTGATGACAACATATAGATCAAAGCTTTGACAAATGATAATAAGATTGAAAAAAATCGTCGCTTTGAGAAGTATGTGAAAGCAAGGGCTCCCCCTAAATTTGTGCATAGTTTAAAATTTGCTTTGGACTGCAAATGCACAAGGAATTAGGCTCATGGGTTACTCTTCCATGTCACATACATCTTGGTGGAGCGCTCAAAATGAAAAAGATTGAATACATGCACTCATCACCAAGCAAAGTGAATGATCATTTAAGGATAGGTAAGATAATATCATCTAACAAGCATAAGTGTAGCTTATGATCAAACACATGATCATCAATGTCTCACAGATAATAGCATAGTATCTCAAGCAATCAAAAGCAAACAAAGGTTTAACCACCAAAGCAAGAGAGAACAAAAGCAACACTCTCTCTCTCGAAGCCTATGATCTATACATTTTTCTCCCCCTTTGGCAATAATTACCAAAAAGTTCATAGAAAATGCATAGTGCTAGATCGACTCTCAGGCTTGATCTTCAGGTGGTGGTGTAGAGATGGCTCCTTGGACAAAGGCTTCAGTTGAAGTGGATGGAGCTGGAGGAGTTGGTGCTGGAGCTGGTTGCACAGGAGCTGTAGGAGCTGTAGCTGGTGCAGATGATGTGGCTCTGGAGTCTGTCACAGGCACTACAGCTGACCTATGAGCTCTAGGCACTCTGGCAAATGCATCAGTGGTTGTCTTGCCCTTCCTCTCCTGCATGTCATCCTAGAGCTGCTCCACAATTGACTGAATCTCAGTTCTCATAGAATTTTCGTTCCATGATTCTTTCCAGGCTCTCCTGGTTTTGAGTTAGGGTGGCCAACCCCTTCTCAATTCTCAGTGTTGATGCTATCAAGTAACCAAGCTGCTCCTGCTTGTTCTTCAAAAAGTACTCAGATGCCTCCTCTTGAGTTGGCATCTTGGCAGCCTTCTCTCTCTTTGCCTTCTCCTTCTTCTCTTGAGCTTCCACTGATGATGGTTCATTCTCATTCATCACAACTTTATTGTCCTCAAAGTCTGGATGGATAGCAAAATGTTCCTTATCCAGCAAGTAATTTCATGTGCCCATCTTTGAGTTAATCAACTCCTGAATCTGCAGGGCATACCCACAACTCCTCTTCTGATCAGCTGCTGTCCTCTTAATGGTCTCAACAATGAGGCTCATGACCTTGAATTTTTGTGGCACGTCAAACAAGTGCAGCAAGTTGATAGCATGCCCTCTAATCATGTTGTGGTCACCTGACTTGGGCAACAGAGTGTGCCTTAGGATCTAGTTGATTGTTGGCAACCCTGACAGAAGGAAGTGGACTGACCCAAACTTATGAGTCTCAACTGCAGCATCAGGAATTTCCTTGTACATGTGAGCCATGGTGTTGTGGTCCATCTTCTTCTTGGCATAGACATCCAAGTCATCTTCACTCTCCTTTGGTGCATTGATCATACTGACCCATTCCTCAATTGTTGACTGGTACCTTGTACCTTCAGACATCCAGACTATCCTGCCATCTGGATAGAAGTGTGCTGTGGAGTAGAATTGCATAATGAGCTCATCATTCCACTTTGTGAGTTTCTGCCCAACAAAGTCTGCAACTCCACAAGCAACAAAACTGTCTTGCACTCCTGGATAGTGTTCCTCATTGTCCTTCATGTAGGTCCAGTCGACCCACCTCATATCACACACAATTGGTTTCTTGTCCAACAGCACTGTCTCATAGAAGTCCTGTTGTTCCTTAGTGTGGAACCTGTAGTCAACAGCAGTCCTTCTCCTGGTAGCATATGGATCTGACAGCCTCCACAATCTGAGTCCTGCATCCTTTCTTAACTTCATGTTCTCAGCCACAGGATGAGCATCATTGTGGTCTGGAATCTTGGGCTTTAGCTTTCTCATGACTTGTCCTTCATCATCTTCCTCATCAGCAACTTCAGGCACTGGGGCCTTGTTCTTCTCAGCAGCTGGAATACTCCTGGTATTCCTTTTTGGTGCAATCTTGGGCTTGGGGGCAGCTTTGGGTGCTTCCTTGGGCTTTGATGTTGCAGCCCCTGGCTTAATAGCATCACCCATTAGCTTTTGTGCCTTGGGTGCTGGTCCAGCAGCCTCTTCTTCTTCCGAGTCTCTCCTCATAGAGGGAATTCCAAGAACCTGGGAAGTAGTGGTTCTGGCTTTCTTCTTCTTCTTATCTTGACCAACAGCTTCATCTTCTGATTCAATGGTAAACTTCATAGTTTCTCCAGTGGGAACTTTCTTGGGTTTGGAAGTTGTGACTCTTCTTGCAGGTTCCTCTCTGGGTTCAGTCTTTTCAGGCACTTGAGTTGATGCTCTGACCTTCAGCATAGGTGTCCTCTTGGCAGGAACCTTCCTATTTAGTCCAGGCTTTGTGTTCTTTGCTGAGGCATACTCCTTTTTGAGCACTACCTTCTTGGAGGTAGCCTCATCTTCTTCTGCCATATAATCCTCATCTTCAGATTCTGAGGTTCTCTTCTTCCTTGTCCTGGTGGCAGCTTTAGGCAGATTGCTTGGGGTGCTCCTGCTGCCATCATCTGAAGTGCTAGAGGGACTAGTGCCCTCACTCATGTGATTGTGCTCTTCTGACTTGTTCTGACTATCACTTTGGTGCGACATCTTGCAAATCACCGATCACTGACCTCGTGAATAGTTATAGATGAGATAGAATGGATGAGCATCACAAAATGCAGAGAACTTTGCAAAAGAATGATTCAAAAACTCAGTTTTAGTTTTCCACAGAAAGCATTTCGGATCAACCGATTTTCAAACTCGGTGATACCGAAGCAGTTTTGGAACCTAAACTGGTGAACTCGGTCGGACCAAGTCACAGTTCGGTGGCACCGAGACTGCTAGGGTTTCACAAAGTTTTAAAATCGGTCACACCGATTAGCAATTCTCGGCCAGACCGAGAGTTACTAGTGCAATGGCGTTAGCCAAATTGGTGGGACCGAGTTTTTCAACTCGGTGGGTCCGAGATGGTTTCGGCGGAAACCAAACCCTAAATTTTCAAATTGCATCTAATCTAACGATTGTATTGACTGGATAGGAGTGTTTCAATCGTGGCAAGAATCATAATGAACACAATGTCCTAGGAATCAGACGAGGATAGCACAGTGATCGAGTCCATACCCTAGCTTGGCGATGAACTCGCTACGGCGGCAACGACCGGGGGGGGATTCTATTGACAGCAGCGGAGACCAGCGACAGGAGGCGGCTGGCGACGAGGAGACGATCCGGAGACCCTGGTGGCAGAGCGAGCAATTGCGCGGGCGAAGAGGTTCGGAGAAATTTCCAAAAAAATTCCCGTGAGTATATATAGCCCAACCCTGTCGGTGTGACCGAGTGGAACAACTCGGTGGCACCGAGATGCATAATCAGTATCAAGATTCGCAACTCGGTGTGACCGAAAAGTTCAAATCGGTTGCACCGAGATTGAAAACCTAGATCGACTTAGTGATCTCGATAGGACCGAAATGGAGGAACCGGTCAGACCGAGAATCACAAAGAAGTTTTGGAAGTTTAAGTCTATGATGAATCTGGGACTCCGAGTGCTCCTCACACAGAGTGGCTCGAATCTGACTTGATCAAATTTTGTGATGTAGCATGAATAGAGTTTGAGACAAGAAAAGCATAGATAGCTAGAGAAGGTTCTTAGGCATTCTTGTCCATCCACTTGGCCAAAGAAAAAGAACCCAATCAATCAACACAACAAGTGGATGTCCTCGAATGAGTAAAATATGCAACCAACATGCTCACACAATAGAATGGCAAATAAAATATGTGGCAAAGCATGCACAACCAATTCTAGCATCTATCAAACAATTGGCGATGACTAGGTCATCTATATATGAGTATATTGACTTAGGAGTCAAATGAGAACATTTGATCATAGGTCATACTCATCGTTTAAGCTCAAGTGGGGTTACCAGTTTTACATAATGCATTGACGTGTTCACACCATTAGAGTTGCTTTGACTCAATTCTTAGAGTTAAGCTCCCCCTAGATGTGAGATCCCCTGTTAGAGGGATGAACTAACCTTGGGTTTTGTCGATGATGACTTCATGTAGGTGTTGAAGATGTGGGTGCTCAATGTTGATGTAGATCATTTGGAGCAATCCTTTGGAGTGAGTTGCACTTTCAACATACCTACATGGGTTAGTCCCACAAGGAACAAACAAGAATATCCATAGACATAGAGTGATGCACACACAAGATGATGTCCATGAAATCATTAGGTTACCTTGTCCCTTGCCTTACCAACATGAGGGTTTGTGACTCCTTGAACTAGTGCAAGATGTGGAAGTTGATTGCACTTGTCCTTGCCATAATGATATGAGTGAAGAATGTTGGCGAGTCACCCTCAAGAACTCTCTAGTTCTTCTTCTTGGGATCCACATCATCTTGATGGGAATCCTTGGAGTTGTAGTTGTACTTGATGAAGTAGAACTTGACGTAGTCTTGGGAACCCACTTGACCGAGGCCTTAGGTGCTTCTTCAAATGCATCAATCTCTTCTTGAAGCTTGTCCTTGCCTTTGTTCTTGTGGTCTTGTGGTGGAAGATCATCTTGTGCTTGTGTTCCCTTGAAGGAAGTAGGATCATACTTCTCTTGTTGAGGAACAAACTTCGTCTTGGGGTATTGATCTTCTTCCCACTCAACTCCATTGGCATTGAACTTTCGTTCAAAACCAACACCTTGATTCTTCCTGCCTTCCTTGCTTGCATACAATTTCCTCGAATTGCTTACTCCCTAAGGGCTCTTGTAAACACCTTTCTCTATAATTCCTTCAATAAGCTATTTTCTTGCTCAAGTGTAACTTGGCTAAGAGAATCATTAGTGGAATCAAGAGAACTACTAGAAGCAACAATATTGGATTTGGCATTATTATTGTTACTACTAGAGGAAGGGTCTTTCTTGTACTTGTTACTAGACTTGACTTGAGGCATGTAAGTAGATAAGAGTAAACGCTTGGCAATGTAAGAAGAACTTTTCTTACAGAGATCATCATTGATTGCTTTTAAGAACTCATGCTCTTGCTCAAGATTGAGCTTTTCAAAGCGTAACTTCTCATGAGCTCTTAAAAGTTCTCGATGATCTTCAAAGATAGTTTCATGAGCTAACTTAAGAGTGTTTAGTTCTTTGGTTAGAAGCTCAATCTTCTCCTTATCATTGTCATTCGTTTTATCTTGATTAGCATGATTAATTGACGTTTCATCATAGTATTCATCACTAGAGTTGTCAACAAGTAAATCATCATCACCTAGCAAGTCATCTTCATCACTATTGAAATCAACATACTCGGGATGTGTTACCTTTGGACCTTTGGCCATGAAGCATCTTCCAATTCCTTCATTTGGTGAGTCAAATATGTCGTAGGAGTTGGTTGACACAAGTGCTAGACCGGCAACACCTTCATCTTGAGTATATTCGGAGTCGGAGTGATAGCTTCTCTCGGAGTGATTGTCGGAGTCGGAGCTGGATACCCATTCACCAACATGAGCTTGATGTCTTAGTTTTGTGTAGCTCCTTGATGACTTGTCCTTACTTTCTGAATCCTTGCTTCTCCGTGAGGGTCTTCGTTCATAACGATCATCTCTACTCCTCCTCTCTCTTGGTGGTGATTCTTCTCTTTTGCTTCTTCTTCTTGGAGAATCTTCTCTTCTTTTGTAGGGTGCCATACACTCATTGGAATAGTGTCCAGGTCTCCCACAATTGTAGCAATTGCACTCTCGACTAGAAGATCTTTTGTCATTGTAGGACCTTGACTTAGAGCTTCTTTCTTTGCTTCTACTCTTGTAGAATTTGTTGAAGTTCTTCACCAATAAGCTCAATTCTTCATTGAAGGTTTGTTTCTCACTTGATGATGTGGGGGCTTCACATGAGGCTTTGTAAGCACCACTTGACTTGTTGTGAAGTTCCTCCTTATCCTTGAGTGACATCTCATGAGCAACAATTCTTCCAATGACTTCCGTTGGCTTGAGATCTTTGTAGTTTGGCATCATTTGGATCAATGTGCACACCATATCATACTTTCCATCCAATGCTCTTAGGATCTTCTTGATGATGAATCTGTCGGTCATCTCTTCACTTCCTAAGCTGGCAATCTCATTTGTGATAAGAGCAAGCCTAGAGTACATTTCAGCGACACATTCACCATCCTTCATTTTGAACTTGTCAAGCTGACTTTGGGGCACATCCAACTTGGATTCCTTAACGGAGTCGGTACCTTCATGCATATCAATCAAGGTATCCCAAATTTCCTTTGCATTCTCAAGACGGCTGATTTTGTTGGATTCCTCAGGGCACAATCCGTTGAATAGGATATCACAAGCTTGAGCGTTGTATTGCAGCATCTTCAACTCTTTCGCGCTAGCTTCACGGTTTGGCTCTCTCCCATCAAAGAATTCACCTTGCAAGACAATACACAGAATAGCCCAAACGGCGGGGTTATGTCCAAGAATATGTATTTTCATCTTATGCTTCCAACTAGCAAAATTAATACCATCCAAGTAAGGACCTCTACGGTGATAATTTCCCTCACTAGACGCCATACTCTCCTAGGTTGTGAAACCAAGGCTATGACCACCAAAAACTATGGAAATCAAAGCAAATGGAGACCAAAGCTCTGATACCATTTGTAGGACCTTGAAGTATGTCTAGAGGGGGGTGATTAGACGACTTGACCAATTAAAAACTTAACCTTTTCCCAATTTTAGAGTTTGGCAGATTTTAGCTATCTTTGGACAAGTCAAGCAATCATCACACAATTCAAGCAAGCATGCAAAGAGTATATGAGCAGCGGAAATTAAAGAATGCAACTTGCAAGAAAGTAAAGGGAATGGTTTGGAGGATTCAAACGCAATTGGAGACACGGATGTTTTTGTCGTGGTTCCGATAGGTGGTGCTATCGTACATCCACGTTGATGGAGACTTCAACCCATGAAGGGTAACGGTTGCGCGAGTCCACAGAGGGCTCCACCCACGAAGGGTCCACGAAGAAGCAACCTTGTCTATCCCACCATGGCCGTCGCCCACGAAGGACTTGCCTCAAGAGCGGTAGATCTTCACGAAGTAGGCGATCTCCTTGCCCTTACAAACTCCTTGGTTCAACTCCACAATCTTGTCGGAGGCTCCCAAGTGACACCTAGCCAATCTAGGAGACACCACTCTCCAAGAAGTAACAAATGGTGCGTTGATGATGAACTCCTTGCTCTTGTGCTTCAAATGATAGTCTCCCCAACACTCAACTCTCTCTCATGGGATTTGGATCTGGTGGAAAGAAGATTTGAGTGGAAAGCAACTTGGGGAAGGCTAGAGATCAAGATTCATATGGTAGGAATGGAATATCTTGGCCTCAACACATGAGTAGGTGGTTCTCTCGAGAAATGGTAAGTTGGAAGTGTAGGTTTGTTCTCGATGGCTCTCCACGAATGAAGAGGAGGTGGAGGGGTATATATAGCCTCCACACAAAATCTAACCGTTACACACAATTTACCAAACTCAGTGGGACCGAAACAACAGACTCGGTCAGACCGATTTGATAAACCTAGTGACCGTTAGGATTTTCGGTGGGACCGACAAGCAACTCGGTAGGACCGATATGGTTAGGGTTAGGGCATAACGTAATCTTGGTAAGACCGATTACACAAACTCGGTGAGACCGATTTTGGTAATAAGCTTTCCAGAGAGTTGGTCAGGTAAACTCGGTGGGACCGATTCGCTCATTTCGGTGAGACCGAAATGTTACGAAAGGGAAACAGGGAGTTTACATTGCAATCTCGGTGGGACCGATCGCTCACTTCGGTTAGACCGAAACGTTACGAAGGGAAACAGAGAGATTACAACCCCATCTCGGTGAGACTGAGATCCCTATCGGTAAGACCTATTTGCCTAGGGTTTGTGGCAGTGGCTATGACATTTGAACTCGGTGGCGCCGGATAGAAAGAATCGGTGGGACCAATTTTGACTTTGGGTTTAGGTCATATGTGGATGTGAGAAAGTAGTTGAGGGTATTTGGAGCATATCACTAAGCACATGAAGCAAGAGGCTCATTAAGCAACACCTCATCCCTCCTTGATAGTATTGGCTTTTCCTATAGACTCAATGTGATCTTGGATCACTAAAATGTAAAATGAAGAGTCTTGAGCTTTTGAGCTTGAGCCAATCCTTTGTCCTTGATATTTTGAGGGATCCACTTTCATCATCCATGCCATGCCATTCATTGAGCTTTCCTGAAATAATAGTCTTGGAATAGTATTAGCTCAATGAGCTATATGTTGTTATGAATTACCAAAACCACCTAGGGATAGTTGCACTTTCAGGCACCCTTTTCAGAGAACGAGATTTTGAATGCTCCTTTCAAATTGGTCCGCTGAAGGCACCCGGGCCTGGCGGGTTTCCTGCAAGGTTCTATCAAAGGAATTGGGGAGTGTTGAAAGGTGAAATGTGAAGGTGGTGCAACAGTTTTTTGTGTCAGGATTTGTGACGCCCCCGATTCAATCGTACACTAATCATACACACAAATGTGTACGATCAAGATCAAGGACTCACGGGAAGATATCACAACACAACTCTAGACACAAATCGAAATAATACAAGCTTTATATTACAAGCCAGGGGCCTTGAGGGATCGAATACATAGCTCGATACACAAGAGTCAGCGGAAGCAACCATATCTGAGTACGGACATAAGTTAAACAAGGATGCCTTAAGTAGGCTAGCACAAAAGCAACACGATCGAAGAGGCAAGGCCTCCTGCCTGGGACCTCCTATCTACTCCTGGTCGTCGGCGGTCTTCACGTAGCTGCATCCATCGGCGATGGCATCTGGCTCCAGGGATCCACCATCTGGTTGCATCAACCGGAAAGAAGGAAAAAGGGGAAAGGGGGGTAGCAAAGCAACCGTGAGTACTCATCCAAAGTACTCGCAAGCATCAGATCTATACTAAGTATGCACTAGTATCAAATGGAAGGTTTGTATCTGTGGACTGAACTGCAGAATGCCAAAATAGAGGGGAAGGCCTAGCCTATCGAAGACTAGCATCTTCAAGAAGCTCCAAGCATCTTGCAGCATGTAGAAGAGTAAAGAATAGCATTTTAATTAACAAACATGTTGTAACATTAATGCCCAGAGATCCTTCCTCGACTCCCTGCGAGAAAGCAATCCCGGAGCCACATATCTTAAGTATCCATTTGTAGTTGTATAAGATCAGGATATTAGTCTGAACGTCCGTTACCGTGGACACGGCTATTAATAGATAATCTTCCCTGCAGGGGTGCACCGCATTTTCCAACAGCTCGATCACTCTGACCGGACACACTTTTCTGGGTCGATGCCCGGCCTCGGAAGATCAACACGTCGCAGCCTTACCTAGGCTCAGCAGAGAGGTCCCCGCCGGTCTACATCATAAGCACTTCGGGGTTTGGGCCCATCGCCTGTTACACTCCGAATCGTTGCGTGCAGGGCGGGTCCAGGCTCCACCTCTACATGGATGGTGCCGGCCCAGCCGTGCCGCACTGCTGAACTGGATGCCTGACAAAGCTTCGGCTGATACCATGACGCCGAGGCCCATAACTATTCTCGCGTGGTGGTTGGTGCTTAAAGGCCAGAGGCCAACTCAGAACAAATAACCAAACCATAGTGTATTATTAGCTTGCGGAGCCAAGTAGAGACTCACGATCGAAAGTGACCCCGTCACCCCGTCTCGTGGACTTACAACAAGGGCCTAGAATGCCCGGCCGTGCCACGTAACCATCTTGCGGGTGCTCTCCGGGCCTGCCCGACTTTCACCAAGGTCTCAAGTAAAGTCAAGGTAACCGTGTGTCCAAACATCAAGGGGAAAACACGAGGAATCACCCCCGGAGGATTCCACTCGATGTAATCATCAAGGTGGACGTAAGAGGATCCACCCTCGAGGTTCACACTTGAGGTGTTGCATGACAGAGCCGTATCGGGAATGGTGAACGAGGAACCACCCTCGTTGACCATGACTGAATAGCTACACTACAGAATTATCATCAGGAGTGCGTTATGAGGGATCACCCTCAGCACTCGATAGTAAATCTACAGAGTCGAGCAACTAAAGGGGCATGATGTGATGTGAGGTGTCAGGCTCTGGTCGTCGATCACGTTGATCGGGTCGTCGATGATGAAGCAGGGGCAACAAGGACAAGTGAGGGTCACTGATGGATCACTAACCAACCTATACTAAGCAGTTTAGGATAAGCAGGTAGGGTACAACATCAGGTACAAAAACAGGTTATGCATCAGAATAGCAATAATCAATAACAGTAGCAAAATCTAATGCAAGCATGAGAGAATAGAATAGGCGATATCGGGATGATCAAAGGGGGGGCTTGCCTGGTTGCTCAGACAAGAAGGAGGCTCGTCGGTGACGTAGTCGATATCAGTGGCATCAGCAGTGGCCTCAGGGTCTACTGGAGAGAAGAGGGGGAAGAAATAGTAAATACACGTAAACATATGCATAACATGACAATAAGCGATGCTAGATGTGTTCTAACGCAGGGTTACACGATACCGGTAAAGGGGGACAACATCCGAGAAAGTTTTCCCGGTTCCGGACGTCTGTCAGACAGATGAACCGGAGGGGAAAGGTTGCATGTTCGCAATGCTAGGGACGTGTGGCGGACGAACGGACCACGTGTTCGGATTCGTCTCGTCGTTCTGAGCAACGTTCATGTAGAAAACTTTTTCATCCGAGTTACAAATTATTTTCTATGATTTTCTAAAGTTTTATCAATATTTTGAAATTATAATAATTCAAAAATAAATGCTAAAATGCTAGATGCACCCAGCACAAGGTACACAGAACTGTACCCAGTGGCTGACAGGTGGGCCAGGGGGTCCCAGTTGACCATTCAACGTTTGACTGGTCAACACGGGGTGGGGCCCCTTGTCATAGACTATTTGATTAACTAACTAGTGTAATTTGTTTAATCTAGTTTAATTAGGCTAGGTGTAAATGACACCTCTATTGTGTTAATACCCAAGGTTCAGCATCCCTCCTCCCTGAAGGATTTCCGTCCTATTTCATTATGTAATGTGATCTACAAGATAGTTTCAAAGTGCATGGTAAATCGTCTACGACCACTCCTTACGGAGCTCATACCTGAAAATCAAAGTGCGTTCATCCCGGGTAGACTTATCCCAGATAATTCCATCATTGCCTTGGAGTGTATACACCATATACAAACCAGCGCTGGGGGCAATAATTGTTGTGCTTACAAGTTGGGCCTATCCAAAGCCTATGATCGTGTTGATTGGGTTTTCATGGAGAGTGCATTGTTGAAGTGGGGATTCGTGAGAGAGTGGGTCGCACAGGTCATGGAGTGTGTGCGCTCGGTAAAGTTTGCGATGAAGTTTAATGGAAAATCTCTGGAACAGTTTTCATTGTCTCGCGGCCTGCATCAAGGTGACCCATTATCACCCTTCCTGTTTCTTTTTGTCGCTGGTGCATTATCCGCTCTTTTACATGGTGCGGTACAAGAAAGAGGACTTGAGGCTGTAAAAATATGCCGGGGTGCTCCGGCTATTTCACACTTATTGTTTGTGGATGACTTCCTTCTCCTTTTTCGGGCTTCCTTGGATCAAGCGGTGATTGTCAGGGACGTTTTGAACACTTATGCTTTAGCTACGGTGCAACTTTTCAATCCTTCAAAGTGTTACATCTTGTTTGCTGACAGTTGCCCTTCTCTGGTGGTGGAAGAAGTGAAAGGTATCCTACAAGTAACTCAGCAGGAGTTCGAGCCCAAGTACCTAGGCCTTCCTGTACCGGAAGGCCGCATGCACAAGGGCCGGTTTGAGTCATTACAATCCAGATTGAGTAAGAGGTTAATTGACTAGAGCAAAAGGTATTCCTCACAAGCCAGCAAAGAAGTGTTAATCAAGTCTGTTGCACAAGCCATTACAGTTTATGTCATGAGTATGTTTAAACTTCCTTTCTCCGTATGTGATGATCTAACAAAAATGATGAGACAATATTGGTGTGGGGTGGAGAATGGCAGACGGAAAATGGCATGGACTGCATGGGACAAGCTAATCCTACCCAAGTCTAAAGGAGGTCTCGGATTCCGGGATATGGCGACTCTTGACGACACCGGATTCTCTGTGTGCTAGACTCCTTAGAGCTAAATATTTCCCTAATGGTAGCTTGGTTGATACAGTGTTTTCAGGGAACTCTTTGGTAGTGTGGAAAGGAATTGAGTATGGCCTGGAACTAGTGAGGAAAGGCATGTTATGGTGTGTTGGCAATGGTGCAAATATTCGTGTTTGGAGGGATCCATGGATTCCACGTGGTCCGCCGTACACACCCATTACTCCCAAAAGGAACAGTCACCTTAAAAGAGTAACTGATTTCTTAGATCATCGCGTTAATTGGAAGGTGGGCCTGGTACAACAACACTTTTGGCAGCCGGATGTGGACTCCATCCTCAAGATCAGAACGTCTACACGCAACGGGAGGAATTTATTTCTTGGCCATGGGAGAAATCGAGCATGTTGACTGATACGTCTCCAACGTATCTATAATTTTTGATTGCTCCATGCTACTTTATCTACTGTTTTGGACTATATTGGGCTTTATTTTCCACTTTTATATTATTTTTGGAACTAACCTATTAACCGGAGGCCCAACCCAGAATTGATGTTTTCTGACTATTTCAGTGTTTGGAAGAAACGAAATATCAAACGGAGTCCAAACAGAATGAAACCTTCGGGAACGTGATTTTCTCACCGAACGTGATCCAGGAGACTTGGGCCCTGCTCCAAGCAGTGCTAGAGGCGGTCATGAGGGTGGATGACGCGCCCCCCTAGGCGCGCCCCCTACCTCGTGGGCCCCCTGACGCTCCACCGACGTACTCCTTAACCTATATATACCTATGTATCCCCAAACGAATAGAAGAGGAGCCAAAAACCTAATTCCACCGCCGGAACCTTCTGTATCCACGAGATCCCATCTTGGGGCCTGTTCCAGAGCTCCGCCGGAGGGGGCATCCACCACGGAGGGCTTCTACATCAACACCATAGCCCTCCGATGAAGTGTGAGTAGTTTACTTCAGACCTTGGGTCCATAGCTAGTAGCTAGATGGCTTCTTCTCTCATTTTGGATCTCAATACAATGTTCTCCCCTCTCTCGTGGAGATCTATTCGATGTAATCTTCTTTTTGCGGTGTGTTTGTTGAGACCGATGAATTGTGGGTTTATGATCCAAAGATATCTATGGAAAATATTTGATTCTTCTCTGAATTCTTTTATGTATGATTGAGTTATCTTTGCAAGTCTCTTCAATTATCCTTTTGGTTTGGCCAACTAGATTGGTAGTTCTTGCAATGGGAGAAGTGCTTAGCTTTTGGTTCAATCTTGCGGTGTCCTTACCCAAGGATGTAAAGGGTTGCAAGGCACGTATTGTATTGTTGCCATCGAGGATAACAAGATGGGGTTTTATCATATTGCATTAATTTATCCCTCTACATCATGTCATCTTGCTTAAGGCGTTACTCTGCTTTTTAACTTAATACTCTAGATGCATGCCGGATAGCGATCGATGAGTGGAGTAATAGTAGTAGATGCGTAATCGCTTCGATCTACTTGTCTTGGACGTGATGCCTATATACATGATCATTGCCTAGATATGCTCATAACTATGCTCAATTCTGTCAATTGCTCAACAGTAATTTGTTCACCCACCGTAGAATATCTATGCTCTTGAGAGAAGCCACTACTGAAACCTATGGCCCCTGGGTCTATTCTCATCATATCAATCTCTATCACTTTATTTACTTGCTTTGCTTTTACTTTGCTTTTTAATTTTTACTTTGCATCTATCTATCAAAAATACCAAAAATATTTTTTATCATCTCTATCAGATCTCACCCTCGTAAGTGACCGTGAAGGGATTGAGAACCCCTAATCGCGTTGGTTGCGAGTAGCTATCATTTTGTGTAGACTTGTGCCTGGTCTCCTACTGGATTGATACCTTGGTTCTCAAAAACTAAGGGAAATACTTACGCTACTTTGCTGCATCATCCTCTCCTCTTCGGGAAAATCCAACGCAGTGCTCAAGAGGTAGCAAGAAGAATTTCTGGCGCCGTTGCCGGGGAGGCTCACACAAGCAAGTCAACCATACCAAGTACCCATCGCAATCCCTATCTCCCGCATTACATTATTTGCCATTTGCCTCTTGTTTTCCTCTCCCCCACTTCACCCTTGCCGTTTTATTTGCCCTCTCTTTCCCAATCTCCTCCTCTCTTTTGCGTTTGCCTTTTTCCCGTTGCCTTTCTGTTTGCTTGGGTGTTGGATTACTTGTTGCCATGGCGCAAGATAATACCAAATTGTGTGATTTCTCGAATACCAATAATAATGATTTCCTTAGTACTCCGATTGCTCCTCTTAATAATGATGAGTCTTGTGAAATCAATACCGCTTTGTTGAATCTTGTTATGAAAGATCAATTCGCCGGCCTTCCTAGTGAAGATGCCGCTACTCATCTAAACAATTTTGTTGATTTGTGTGATATGCAAAAGAAGAAAGATACGGATAACAATATTGTCAAATTGAAGTTATTTCCGTTTTCACTTAGAGATCGTGCTAAAGTTTGGTTTTCATATTTTCCTAAAAATAGTATTGATTCTTGGAACAAGTGCAAAGATGCTTTTATCTCTAAGTATTTTCCTCCCGCTAAGATCATTACTCTTAGGAACGATATCATGAATTTTAAACAACTTGATCATGAGCATGTTGCCCAATCTTGGGATAGAATGAAATTAATGCTTCGCAATTGCCCTACTGATGGTTTGAATTTATGGATGATCATACAAATTTTTTATGCCGGATTGAATTTTGCTTCTAGAAATCTTTTAGATTCGGCCGCGGGAGGCACGTTTATGGAAATTACATTAGGAGATGCTACCAAATTGCTTGATAATATTATGGCTAATTATTCTCAATGGCACACCGAAAGATCTTCTAGTAAAAAAGTGCATGCTATAGAAGAAATCAATGTTTTGAGTGAAAAGATGGATGAACTTATGAAGATGTTTGCTCCTAAAAATACTCCTCTTGATCCCAATGATATGCCTTTGTCTACCTTGCTTGATAATAATAATGAATCTATGGATGTGAATTTTGTTGGTAGGAATAGTTTTGGAAACAACGCGTATAGAGGGAATTTTAATCCTAGGCCTTATCCTAGTAATCCTTCTAATAATTATTGAAATTCCTACAACAATTCTTATGGAAATTTTAATAAGATGCCCTCTGAATTTGAGAGTAGTGTTAAAGAGTTTACGAATTGACAAAAGAATTTTAATGCTTTGCTTGAAGAGAAATTGCTTAAAGTTGATGATTTTGCTAGGAACGTTGATAGAATTTCTCTTGAAATTGATTCTTTAAAGCTTAGATCTATTCCTCCTAAGCATGATATCAATGGGTCTCTCAAAGCCATGAGAATTTCCATTGATGAGTGCAAGGAAAGAACCGCTAGGATGCGTGCTTCCAAAGATGCCTTTATTAAAGCGTGTTCTTCCAATTCCTATGAAAATCGAGATGAGGATTTAAAAGTTATTGATGTGTCCTCCATTAAATTTTTGTTTTGCAATATGAATCTTGATGAAACTGAGTATGATCTTCCTTTACCTAGAAGGCGTTCTAAGAATTCGGAGTTTCTAGATCTTGATGATGAAATTGATGAAAGTGGGATTAA
Organism: Aegilops speltoides; assembly: GCA_021437245.1. NCBI lineage: Eukaryota > Viridiplantae > Streptophyta > Magnoliopsida > Poales > Poaceae > Aegilops > Aegilops speltoides. Next base: position 109,974,407 of record CM038142.1, read on the forward strand.
AATAAATAAAAACCGAGATGTTGCTAAACCCACTATTTTGGATCTCAAGGAATCTAATTATGAAAATTGCTCTTTGATTGGTTGTATTTCCTTGTTGCAATCTGTGCTAGATTCTCCTCATGCTTATAGTCAAAATAAGGCCTTTACCGAACATATTGTTGATGCCTTGATGCAATCTTATGAAGAAAAACTTGAGTTGAAAGTCTCTATACCTAGAAAACTCTATGATGAGTGGGAACCTACTATCAAAATTAAAATTAAAGATTATGAGTTTCATGCTTTGTGTGATTTGGGTGCTAGTGTCTCTACTATTCCCAAAACTTTATGTGATTTGCTAGATTTCTGTGATTTTGATGATTGCTCTCTAAACTTGCATCTTGCGGATTCCACTATTAAAAAACCTATGGAAAGAATTAATGATGTGTTTATTGTTGCAAATAGGATTTATGTGCCCATAGATTTTACCGTTCTTGATATAGATTGCAATCCTTCATGTCCTATTATTCTTGGTAGACCTTTCCTTAGAACGATTGGTGCAATTATTGATATGAAGGAAGGGAATATTTGATTCCAATTTCCCTTAAAGAAGGGTGAGGGAGTCTTGGACTAGGGGGTGTCCGGACAGCCCGACTATCATCGTCCGCCGGACTCCAAGACTACGAAGATACAAGATTGAAGACTTCGTCCCGTGTCCGGATGGGACTTTCCTTGGCGTGGAAGGCAAGCTTGGCGATACGGATATGTAGATCTCCTACCATTGTAACCGACTCTGTGTAACCCTAGCCCTCTCCGGTGTCTATATAAACCGGAGGGCTTTAGTCCATAGACATAACATCCATTACAACAATCATACCATAGGCTAGCTTCTAGGGTTTAGCCTCCTTGATCTCGTCGTAGATCCACTCTTGTAATACACACCTTCAATATTAATCAAGCAGGACGTAGGGTTTTACCTCCATCAAGAGGGCCCGAACTGGGTAAAACATCGCGTCCCTTGTCTCCTGTTACCATCCGCCTAGACGCACAGCCGGGGACCCCTACCCGAGATCCGCCGGTTTTGACACCGACATTGGTGCTTTCATTGAGAGTTCCTCGTATGTCGCCACCGATAGGCTCGATGGCTTCTTCAATCAACAACAACGCCGTCCAGTGGTGAGACTTTTCTCCCGGACAGATCTTCAGATTCGGCGGCCAGGCGCTGCGCTAATTCACTTGGCCATCCGGAGCAGATCGAAGCTACGCCCGGCCGTCGAGTCGTTTGAAGCCTAAACTTCACGGCCGACATCCGCGGGGACTTGATCTTCGACGGACTCGAGCCACAGCCGAGCGTGCCGTCATCACACGATGGGCATGATTTAGCTCTGCCGGACAAAGGCCTTGGTGGCGCCACGAATCCGCTCCGGCCCTCAGTCCGGAGCCGATTGCACAGATCGAGGACCGGTGGCTGGACACTACCTCGGGGGCTAAACTTCCATGGCGATGGAGCCGAACACTAACCTTATCCCCTGCAAAACTCGTAACTCCGAGGTGCCGGACTCCCTGCCGGACTCTGAACCTCCCGCGCCCCTGCCAATCGAATCTGATTGGGCGCCGGTCATGGAGTTCACCGCCGCAGACATCTTCCAATACTCACCCTTTGGCGATATCCTAAATTCGCTAAAGCATCTCTCGCTATCCGGAGAGCCCTGGCCGGACTATGGCCAGGATGGTTGGGATGCGGACGACGAAGAAATTCAAAGCCCACCCACCACCCACTTTGTAGCCACTGTCGATGATCTAACAGACATTCTAGACTATGACTCCGATGACATCGACGGCATGGACGACGATGCCGGAGACGATCAAGAACCAGCGCCTACAGGACACTGGAAGACCACCCCAACATACGACGTATATATGGTGGGTACCCCAAAAGGTAGCGATAACGAGGACCAATGGGGCGCGGCAAAGGATAATCCCGCGGATAAACAACCAAAACGGCGACGCAAGCGCTGCCCTAAACCCCGCCTCGGCAAAGACAACATTCCCAATGTCCCAGCGTTAGAGCAGGGCAAACCAGTGGTCGACGAACATGCAACCAAGCAACTGTCCGAAAAGGACGAATCGGATAATCAATCCAATCCCGACGAAACCAACAGTCCGGACGACCTCACACCGGACATACCACCGAAGCATAAGGACCTTCACGGAAGACTCGTCGCCACCGCAAGAAGCCTGAAGAAGGAAAAATGGAAGCTCAAAACAGCGGAAGACATACTCAGAATGAGGTGGAGCAAAGTACTCAAGACCGCAGACAAATATGGCAATGACCATCAATCAAAGAGCTACCCGAAGCGCAAGCTGCTGCCAGAATTTGACGAGGAAGCCATAGAGCCCCCACAATCAAAAAACAAAGAGGCCACCGGCCGATAGACGGCCGATGATAGGCCAAAATCTACAAGCGGCGCCGCACATAAGCGCACTCATGACCACAGAAAACAGATGGCCCAGCCAGTCCATTTACGGGCCAAAAAGAGGGCCCCAGAAGCAACACAAAGACGCCAAGTGTTTGAAGACAGCGGTACACCCAGTGGGCGCGCAAGACACCCACTATGTTTCACTAATGAGGTGCTTTGGATCATGAATTCCCAGCAGGGTTTAAACCCATAAACATAGAGGCTTACGACGGAACAATGCACCCCTAGAGTCTGGTTAGAGGATTATATACTACACATACACATGGCTAGAGGAGATGACCTCCACGCCATAAAATATCTACCCTCAAGCTCAAAGGGCCAGCTCGGCATTGGCTCAAAAGCCTCCCGTAAAACACTATTGGAAGTTGGGAAGAGCTTGAGGACGCGTTAGAGCAAATTTTCAAGGGACTTATGTCCGCCCTCCTGATGCAGCGATCTAAGTCATATAACTCAACAGCCCGAGAGTCACAAGAATTCAGAACAGGTTCCTTACTAAAAGAACCAAATAGTCGATCGTCCGGACGTGAAGCCTTAGCAGCTTTTAAACACAACGTCCGAGACGAATGGTTCGCCGACACCTCGCCAAGAGAAGCCGAGGACAATGTCCGCGCTAACAAGCCTCATGACCCGCTTATGCTGGGAAGATAGTCGGCTAGCAAGAAGCAGCACCACCGACCGAGTACATCCGAGATTAGAGATGGAACGGAAAATCACGGCGAGAAAGGATCAGCGCGGAATAAAGAAAAAGCCCAAAGAATACGGCGTCAACGCCAGATTCAAAAGCTCATGCCAAACAAAAAACACCGCCTCTTAAGGATAACAAAGATGAGCTATCCAACTTAAACAAAATTTTGGATCGGATATGTCAAATCCACAGTACCCCCGGAAGGCCTGCAAACCACACCCACCGAGATTGTTGGGTTTTCAAACAGTCCGGCCGACTCAACACCGAACACAAGGGGCTCGACGCATCAAGCGAGGATGATGATAAACCCCACCAGCAGAGCACCGGAAAACAAAAGACTTTCCCACAAGAAGTCAAAGCAGTAAACTCACTTCATGTGATAATAAGGAAAAACAATGCGGCACCCGCTAAGACGGGTCTCGCACGGTCCACCCCAGCGGAACCTCGAGATTGGATGTCAAAACCAATCACTTTTGACCACCTGGATTATTCCAGAAGTGTTCGAAATGCAGGATGGACTGCTCTGATATTTGATCCTATAATCGACGGACTACAATTTACATAAGTCCTGATGGACGGAGGCAGCGATTTAAACCTGCTATATCCAAACACAATCCGCAAGTTGGGGATAGGCCTTACTAAAATTCGACATAGCCACACTTCCTTTAAAGGAGTGACGCCATGCCCTTACGCCAAATGCACATGCTCCTTATTACTAGAAGTTGTGTTCGGGTCACCGAACAACTTCCGACGTGAAAAACTAATCTTTCATGTTGCCCCGTTCAAAAGTAGCTATCAAGCACTATTGGGACGTGAAGCTTTTGTCCGCTTCAACGCCATACCGCATTACACGTCTCTTAAACTCAAAATGCCCGGTCCACGTGGCATCATTTCATTGCGAGGGTCATTTAAAGACCCCGGACACGGTTAGACGAGTCCGGGATAAATAAGCTAGGGGCTCCCTAGCCGCACACCCCTTCACAAGGGGTTGTGCGTATAAGCAACAACGAGCTAATATAGACTCCGCTTTACTTATTAATATTTTTCATATACTTTTTTCGCACTATTTCCTTTCAAACTAAGTTCCTCTCTTTTTACAGATGAACTACGTGCACACCCGTCTAGGATAATGGCACAACGGAGACACAGGCGCAGACGTGCAGTAGGGACCCGTCGCAAGGATTCTTTTCAGATTAAGACCCTGCGTAAACCTTTTTTACTGTCTCTTGTTGCTATAATCCCCTGGTTTCTCATTATAACCAGAGTGGAGCCTGACGTTTTGGCATCAGCCGCGTCAGAGAACCTTGCCCGTACCTGGACACTAGGGGCTTAGGGCATTGTTCTGCCCATTATTATAAAGACCGAACACCTTAGGGAGTGTTCGGCGTCTCGAGTTAGGCCTTATATGCATCAGCTCCGAATCATGTCTTTGGTCAAATGTTGGGTTTGCCCGCTCTCGTGTTTTGCTGCCTTATGTTCCGTATCATCGCTAACGCGGCACCGGAGAACTATCGCGATTGTGCCCGCCGTTAATTTGGCGAGCACCTCAAGAGAGAAAGCCAAAACTGATCATCATGATACAGAGAGACTGGTCAACCACTCGATCGACCACCGGAATGTTTAGAATTCCTCCGCTTTGACGAAGGACCGTTTCCCGGTCAGGCACACACGCGCCCCGAATTCAGAGAGCACGGTGCCCCCAGTGGCTATATCATAGCCCCACCCTCGAACTCCAATGGCTAAGTGAAAGTGATAAAGCATCTAGTCCGGTTGCCTCGTTTGCTACACTACCACCTCCTCAACAGGACCGAGACATCGGATTAAGTGTGAAAATGCGCTATTTTTGTGAACACCCCCGCACCTTGTGCGTGGGGGCTGAAGCCGAAGACTGCCATCTTTCAGGTTATACACACATATACATAAACGGCCGCATAGGAGATATTTCAATACTTGGAACGCACAAGTATAAAAAGCGATTACATCATAACCATTGTTTTACAAAATAAAACGCTCATTTGAACGTGACATTTTTCGAGCATCGCGACTCTATTACACGAGCACCACGCATAACTTCCCCAAAATAGTGCTCGGCGGGTAACCGGCTTTAAATCAACCACAGGTTGCAACAGCGGTGGCATCCATCTCCGTCCAAGGTGTCTTCACACGGGCAAGGGCCATCCGCGCACCCTTTATGCAGGCCGACCGCTTCATCTCCTTGATATGCGGCACCGCCCCAAGAAACTCCTGCAATAAGCCAAAATAGCTCGTCGGCTTGGGCCTCTCCGGCCAGACATGAGTCACGATATCCGTCATGGCAAGTCCGGACAACCTATTCAGCTCAGCCCATTCGGCCAACCGATCGGTCAGTGGAAGTGAACGGTCCGGACTATGGAATTGAGACCAAAATAGCTCTTTCGTCTTGTGATCCTTTTGACTTCGGAAGTGCACAACGGCATCCGCCGCACTCGCCGCTAAGTCCATATATGGATCCTCCGGACCCCACAGCTGGCCAAGCTGGGCATACTTTGGATCCGTAAACCTGCGGCGTAGCAGAAAAGGCTTGCCAGCCACAATGTCTCCGGCCTGACGCAGCTCCTCCTTCATAGCCCGCATTGCAGAACGGGCATCCTTGGCTTCGGCGGTGGCCTTCCCTAGGTCTTCTCGCTCCGATAGGCGCTCCTTTTCAAGAGCCTCATTGTGGTCGGTAGCATCCTTCAATTTAACGGCCAATTCGCCATCTCTTCCTCGCTTCGGCGGTGTGCAGCCCTTTCGCTTCTAACTCTCGGCCGCCCTCGAGGCAGCCGCATCACTCCTTCCGCTTGCTCCTTGGCTTGAGCAAGTTCGCCAAGGCTCTCCACAGCAGCAGCACCATCTGCGTCAAGCATAAATATTGTAAGAGGTGGGCTTTTGCTCCTTAATAGGTGACCGCAGAGAATCAATTTACCTTGCGACTCGTCAAGTCGCTTGTTGACTAGCGATGTGCGCATCCGCAACATCGAGTTGCCGCATTAATTCAGCAACTCCATCATCCGGCTGGCCTCGGACGATCCGCCACCGCATAGGAACGGCGAAGATTGAAACTCGATTTTGATCCTCGACGCGCGTCGCTTTCGACAACCTACCGAGTCTCGGGGCTACTATCTATACAGGCGCACTTCCATGTGCAAACCGCCGAAAGGTGTGTCATCTTTGCGTACCTCAAATCCGTCGAGAAACTCGACGGCATTATGCAATCCGCTTTCGATTTAAATCCTTCCAATCACCATATTCATCAATGCATGGTGATCTTCTGAGATGGACGCCGTCTCAAGCAGATCCTTCAGCCGAACACTATTCGGCGCCGAACTCTTCGGCTCTGCCGGGCTTGGGGATACCATCCGTGATGACACTTCAGGCTCGTCCGCCCCCTCCGACGGCGCAGCAGACGGAGGCGTCTCGCTCTCCATCATCTCTGGACGAAGGTCCCCCGAAGACGAGCTCATCTGAGAAGGTCGGAGATCCGAACTACAAGGTAAAAATTTTGGTTATCCTCAGATGCACAAATAGGGATGTTTCTTATCAATGAACTCCCCCTTTTTTCTACTCACGGCTCGCTGGAGGGTTGATTCTTTAGAGAAGACTGTGCGGCCGGGGCCTCCCCGGACGCAGGACCCTCTGGTGAAGATTTCTTCCCGTGCTTAGGGGCTTTGGCCTCCGGATCTTCGGAGGCGGTCCTCTTCTCCCCCTGGAGGGAGGGATTCTCGATCCCCCCTTATTCAAGAGCCTCCTTGGATAAGGCGGTAACTCCCCTATTTTTCCCTTCGCCTCCTTCTGAAGGCGCAACCTCCAACATTCTGACCAGCACGGGCTCCGGCGCGGTCTCTGGGAGGGGGGCCGGACACCGTATCAGCTTTGCTTGCGCTATCCACTCCTGTTGAAGGATAACGGGTTAAAAGGCGAATTGTAGAAAGGCAAACAAATGGTACGTCCGAACACTGAGCTACTTACTTGAGTATCCGGGCAATTGCAGCTTAGGCCGGCGTCCTCGATCAATTCCGGACACGCCACTTGTGGTCCGAAGAATAATTTGTACATCTCCACGGGTGTCTTACCCATGAAGTGTTGGAGAATCCGTGGTCCCTCCGGATTAAATTCCCATAGTCGGAGAGGACGGCGTTTGCAGGGCAGGAGATGCCTAATCAGCATAACCTGCATCACCATGACCAGATCGATCTCCCTCGCCTGGAGGTCTCGAATCCGGCCCTGCAATAGGGGCACGTCTTTTGACGGCCCCCAATTGAGCCCTTGGTTGACCCACGACATCAACCGTCGTGGAGGTCCCGAGCGGAATGGAGGCGGCGGCTTCTCTGCCGCCCTTTGGAGTGGTGATATAGAACCACTCCTGCCACAAGCTGAGCTCCTCTTGGAAGGAGCCCTCGGCCACGGGCATCGGCCCTCCTGCCACGGCCGCCCGCAAGACTCGCTTGACGTCCCCGATCATCTTCGCCCACATTGAAGGTCTTCACCACAGGCGAAGTGGGGGTGATCTGGAGGAAGGCTTCGCAGACGACAATAAACGCGGAAATATGGAGGATGGACTCCGGAGCCAAGTCGTGGAATTCCGACCCATAGTAAAACATGAGCCCTCTCACAAAAGGATCCATCGGGAAGCCTCAACCCCGACGGAGGTGGGATACAGAGACGACATACTCGCCGGGCTCGAGGGTGGGGATGGCCTGCCCTTAGGCGGCAACCTGTGCGAAATCTCGTAGGACAGGTACTTGGCTTCTCGCAGCTTTAGCACGTCCTCCTCCGTAACGGAGGAGGGCATCCACCGGCCCTGAATGTCGGAGCCGGACATTGTTGAAGGTCCGAAGCGCTCGAATCTGGGGCTCTGGGTGTTGGAACCTGGAGCAAGGAGAAGATTCGGTGGAAGATTGAAGAAAAGGAACGAGCCTTGGTCCTGTTATAAAGAGGGAGAATACCAAGATCCGTCTCCGTGACCGTTCGGGACTCGCCTTCGATAGAGGAGGCGTGGCGACGGGCGCGGTTGGGTTACCCACGTCCGTATTGATGAGAATCCCGGAATAAGGGGAACACGATCTCTGCTTCGACAAGACGTGCCAAGGAAACTGCTTCGCTAAACGCGCAGAGGCGGTATAATAAAAAACGATTCAAGTAAAGGCTTGGTAGTGGTGTGATGTCATGCCGCAAAATACGTCAGCGGATTGAACTTGTGTATGTATTATTCTCTCTACGGGGGAACGTGGAATTTATTTTGCAGAGCCGGACACTATCCTGGTGTTCACAATCTTCTCTGGATTATTCAAAGGAGGAACCCGCCTTGCAATGCCGAACATTATGCGCGCCGGACTCATCGTCATTGAAGCCAGGTTGAGGGGCTACTGAGGGAGTCCTGGACTAGGGGGTGTCCGGACAGCCGGATTATCATCGTCCGCCGGACTCCAAGACTACGAAGATACAAGATTGAAGACTCCGTCCCGTGTCCGGATGGGACTTTACTTGGCGTGGAAGGCAAGCTTGGCGATACGGATATGTAGATCTCCTACCATTGTAACCGACTCTTTGTAACCCTAGCCCTCTCCGGTGTCTATATAAACCGGAGGGCTTTAGTCCGTAGACATAACATCCATTACAACAATCATACCATAGGCTAGCTTCTAGGGTTTAGCCTCCTTGATCTCGTGGTAGATCCACTCTTGTAATACACATCTTCAATATTAATCAAGCAGGACGTAGGGTTTTACCTCCATCAAGAGGGCCCGAACCTGGGTAAAACATCGTGTCCCTTGTCTCCTGTTACCATTCGCCTAGACGCACAGTTCGGGACCCCCAACCCGAGATCCACCGGTTTTGACACCGACAAAGGGCATGGAACACTTCCCTAGAAAGAAAATAAAATTACCATATGAATCTATCATGAGAGCCACTTATGGATTGCCTACCAAAGATGGCAATACCTAGATCTATCCTTGCTTTTATGCCTAGCTAGGGGCGTTAAACGATGGCGCTTGTTGGGAGGCAACCCAATTTTATTTTGTGTTTTTTGTTTTTGATTATGTGTAGGAATAAATAATCCATCTACCTTCTGTTTGGATGTGGTTTTATGTTTTAATTAGTGTTTGTTCCAAGTAGAACCTATAGGATAACCTACGATGATAATTGATTTGATTCTGCTGAAAAACAGAAACTTTGCACGCACGAACATAATTTTGTTAAATCACAGGAACGTGATTTTGTGTTGATTCTTTTTCTTCTCTTCAATAAACAAATTGTAAAGGACTTCCTATTTTGGTAGAATTTTTATAGTTCCATAAATTTGTGTTAGTTACAGGTTGCTACAGACTGTGCTGTTTTTGACAGATTCTGCTTTACCTGTGTTGTTTGCTTATTTTGATGAATCTATGGCTAGTAAAATAGTTAATAATCCATAGAGAAGTTGGAATACAGTAGGTTTAACACCAAAATAAATAAATAATGAGTTCATTACAGTACCTTAAGTAGTTCTTTGTTTTCTTTCTCTAACGGAGCTCACGAGATTTCTGTTGAGTTTTGTGTTGTGAAGTTTTCAAGTTTTGGGTGAATTCTTTTGATGGATTATGGAACAAGGAGTGGAAAGAGCCTAAGCTTGGGGATGCCCATGGCACCCCCAAGATAATCCAAGGACACCAAAAAGTCAAAGCTTGGGGATGCCCCGGAAGGCATCCCCTCTTTCGTCCACTTCCATCGGTAATTCACTTGGAGCTATATTTTTATTCACCACATGACATGTGTTTTGCTTGGAGCGTCTTGTATTATTTGCGTCTTTGCTTGTTAGTTTACCACAATAATCCTTGCTGTACACATCTTTTGAGAGAGCCATACATGATTTGGAATTTGTTAGAATACTCTATGTGCTTCACTTATATCCTTTGAGCTTGATAGTTTTTGCTCATAGTGCTTCACTTATATCTTTTTGAGCGTGATAATTTTTGCTCTATGCTTCACTTATATCTTTTAGAGCATGGTGGTGGATTTGTTTTAAAGAAACTATTGATCTCTCATGCTTCACTTAGATTATTTTGAGAGTCATTAATAGCATGGTAGTTTGCTTAATGTTAATATACTTAGTGTTCAAGATATGTGAAACTTTCTTTTGAGTTAATTGAATACTAAGATAAGTTTGATACTTGATAATTGTTTTGAGATATGGAGGTGATAATATCAAAGTCGTGCTAGTTGGGTGATTTTGAATTTGAGAAATACTTGTGTTGAAGTTTGCAAGTCCCGTAGCATGCACGTATGGTTAAAGTTGTGTAACAAATTTGAAATATGAAGTGTACCTGGCTTGTGCATCCTTATGAGTGGCGGTCGGGGACGAGCGATGGTCTTTTCCTACCAATCTATCCCCCTAGGAGCATGCACGTAGTACTTGATTTTTGATGGCTTCTAAATTTTTGCAATAAGTATATGAGTTCTTTTGACTAATGTTAAGTCCATGGATTATACGCACTCTCACCTTTCCGCCTTTGCTAGCCTCTTCGGTACCGTGCATTGCCCTTTCTCACCTTGAGAGTTGGTGCAAACTTTGCCGGTGCATCCAAACCCCGTGATACGATATGCTCTATCAAACATAAACCTCCTTATATCTTCCACGAAATAGCCACCATACCTACCTATCATGGCATTTCCATAGCCATTCCGAGATATATTGCCATGCAACTTCCATCATCATCATCATGACATACATTACTTTTGTCATATTGTCATTGCATGATCATGTAGTTGACATCGTATTTGTGGCAAAGCCACCATGCATTATTTTTCATGCGTGTCACTCTTGATTCATTGCACCATCCCGGTACACCGCCGGAGGCATTCATATAGAGTCATATCTTGTCCTAAGTTTTGAGTTGTAATTGTTGAGTTGTAAGAAAAATAAAAGTGTGATGATCATCATTATTAGAGCATTGTCCCAAGTGAGGAAAGGATGATGGAGACTATGATTCCCCCAAAAGTCGGGATGAGATTCTGGACGAAAAAAAAAAGAGAAAGGAAAAAAAAGAGAGAAATGCCCAAACAAAAAAATGAGAGAAAAAGAGAGAAGGGACAATGCTACTATCCTTTTAACACACTTGTGCTTCAAAGTAGCACCAAGATCTTCATGACAGAGAGTCTCTCATTTTGTCACTTTCATATACTAGTGGGAATTTTTCATTATAGAACTTGGCTTGTATATTCCAATGATGGGCTTCCTCAAAATGCTCTAGGTCTTCGTGAGCAAGCAAGTTGGATGCACACCCACTTAGCTTCTTTTGTAGAGCTTTCATATACTTATAGCTCTAGTGCATCCGTTGCATGGCAATCCCTACTCACTCACATTGATATCTATTGATGGGCATCTCCATAGCCCGTTATGTTGGGGAACGTAGTAATTTCAACAATTTTCCTACGCACACGCAAGATCATGATGATGCATAGCAACGAGAGGGGAGAGTGTTGTCTACGTACCCTCGTAGACCAAGCGAAGCGATCACAACGTAGAGGAAGTAGTCGACGTTCTCCTCGCGATCCAACCGATCCCGACGCCAGCATACTCCGGCGCCCGAGTTCTTGACACACGTACAGCTCGATGACGCCCTCGGGCTCCAATCCAAGAGAGCTTCGGGAGGAGAGTTCCGTCAAGACGACGGCGTGGTGGCGATCTTGACGTTCTCGGCGCGCAGGCTTCGCCTAAGCTTTGCGGCGATATGACCGAGGTGGAATATGGTGGAGGGGGCACCGCACACGGCTAAGGATCGATCCGTAGATCAACTTGTGTGTTCTAGGGTGCCCCTGCCTCAGTATATAAAGGAGCAAGGGGGTGTGGCCGCCCTTGGGAGGCGCTGCGGAGGAGTCCTACTCCCACCGAGTAGGACCCCCCTTCCTAGTTGGAGTAGGATTGGGGGAAGAGGAAGAGGGCGCGCCGCCTCTCCTTGTCCTATTCAGACTAGGGGAGGGGCGCGCGGCCTGCCCTGGCCGGCCCTTCCTCTTCTCCCTCATGGCCCATTAAGGCCCAATAACCCCCGGGAGGGTTCCGTAACCCGGTGTTCCTAAAAATCCCGATTTCACCCGAACCATTCCAACTCCAAATATAGGCTTCCAATATATCAATCTTTATGTCTCGACCATTTCGAGACTCCTCGTCATGTCCGTGATCACATCCGGACTCAACTTCTTCGGTACATCAAAATACATAAACTCATAATATAACCGCCATCGAAACCTTAAGCGTGCGGACCCTACGGTTCGAGAACAATGTAGACATGACCGAGACACGCCTCGGTCAATAACCAATAGCGGGACCTGGATGCCCATATTGGCTCCTACATATTCTACGAAGATCTTTATCGGTCGACCGCATAACAACATACGTTGTTCCTTTGTCATCGGTATGTTACTTGCCCGAGATTCGATCGTCGGTATCCAATACCTAGTTCAATCTCGCACGCAAGTCTCTTTACTCGTTCCGTAATACATCATCTCACAGCTAACTCATTAGTTGTAATGCTTGCAAGGCTTCATGATGTGTATTACCGAGAGGGCCCAGAGATACCTCTCCGACAATCGGAGTGACAAAACCTAATCTCGAAATACGCCAACCCAACATCGCCTTTGGAGACACCTGTAGTACTCCTTTATAATCACCCGATTCGTTGTGACGTTTGGTAGCACCAAAGTGTTCCTCCGTAAACGGAGTTGCATAATCTCATAGTTACGGAACATGTATATGTCATGGATAAAAGCAGTAGCAACATACTAAACGATCGTGTGCTAAGCTAATGGAATGGGTCATGTCAATCAGATCATTCTACTAATGATGTGACCTTGTTAATCAAATAACAACTCTTTGTTAATGGTTAGGAAACATAACCATCTTTGATTAACAAGCTAGTCTAGTAGAGGCATACTAGTGACATATTGTTTGTCTATGCATTCACACATGTATCATGTTTCCGGTTAATACAATTCTAGCATGAATGATAAACATTTATCATGAAATAAGGAAATAAATAATAACTTTATTATTGCCTCTAGGGCATATTTCCTTCAGCTCCCACTTGCACTAGAGTCAATAATCTAGATTACATAGTAATGATTCTAACACCCATGGAGTCTTGGTGTTGATCATGTTTTGCTCGTGGAAGAGGCTTAGTCAACGGTCTCGCTACATTTAGATCCGTATGTATCTTGCAAATCTCTATGTCTCCCACCGGACTAGATCCCGGATGGAATTGAAGCGTCTCTTGATGTGCTTGGTCCTCTTGTGAAATCTGGATTCTTTTGCTAAGGCAATTGCTCCAAGATTGTCACGAAGATTTTCATTGGACCCGATGCACTAGGTATGACACCTAGATCGGATATGAACTCCTTCATCCGCACTCCTTCATTAGCTGCTTCCGACGCTGCTATGTATTCCGCTTCACATGTAGATCCCGCCACGACGCTTTGTTTAGAACGCACCAACCGACAGCTCCTCCGTTTAGTGTAAATACGATCCGTCTGCGATTTAGAATCGTCCGGATCGTTGTCAAAGCTTGCATCAACGTAACTGCCATTTATGAGCTCTTTGTCACCTCCATATACGAAAACATATCCTTAGTCCTTTTCGTATTTCAGATGTTCTTGACCGCTGTCCGATGATCCACTCTGGATTACTTTGGTACCTCCTGCTAAGCTTATAGCAAGGCACACATCAGTCGGTACACAGCATTGCATACATGATAGAGCCTATGGCTGAAGCATAGGAACATCTTTCATTTTCTCTCTATCTTCTGCAGTGGTCGGGCATTGAGTCTTACTCAATTTCACACCTTGTAACACAGCAAGAACCCTTTCTTTGCTTGATCCATTTTGAACTTTTTCAAAATTTTGTCAAGGTATGTGCTTTGTGAAAGTCCAATTAAGCGCCTTGATCTATCTCTATAGATTTTGATGCCCAATATGTAAGCAGCTTCACCGAGGTCTTTCATTGAAAAACTCTTATTCAAGTATCCCTTTATGCTATCCAGAAATTCTATATCATTTTCGATCAGTAATATGTCATCTACATATAATATCAGAAATGCTACAGAGCTCCCACTCACTTTCTTATAAATACAAGGCTTCTCCAAAAGTCTCAGATGAACCCAAATGCTTTGATCACACTATCAAAGCGTTTATTCCAACTCCGAGATGCTTGCACCAGTCCATAAATGGATCGCTGGAGCTTGCACACTTTGTTAGCTCCTTTGGATCGATAAAACCTTCTAGTTGCATCATATACAACTCTTCTTCCGTAAATCCATTCAGAATGCAGTCTTTACATCCATTTGCCAAATTTCATAATCATAAAGTGCGGCAATTGCTAACATGATTCGGACAGACTTAAGCATCGCTCTTCGTGAGAAGGTCTCATCGTAGTCAATCCCTTGAACTTGTCGAAAACCCTTTGCGATAAGTCGAGCTTTGTAGACGATAATATTACCGTCGGCGTCGGTCTTCTTCTTGAAGATCCACTTGTTTTCTATTGCTTGCCTACCCTCGGGCAAGTCAACCAAAGTCCATACTTTGTTTTCATACATGGATCCCATCTCGATTTCATGGCCTCAAGCCATTTTATGGAATCCGGGCTCACCATCGCTTCTTCATAGTTCGTAGGTTCATCATGATCTAATAGCATGATTTCCGAACAGGATTACCGTACCACTCTGTGCGGACCTTACTCTGTTGATCTACGAGGTTACAGAGTAACTTGATCTGAAGTTTCATGATCAACATCATCAACTTCCTCACTACTTGGTGTAGATGTCTCGAAACCGGTTTCTGTGACAAACTACTTTCAAGTAAGGGAGAAGGTACAATTACCTCATCAAGTTCTACTTTCCTCCCACTCACTTCTTTCGAGAGAAACTCCTTCTCTAGAAAGGATCCATTCTTAGCAACAAATGTCTTGCCTTCGGATCTGTGATAGAAGGTGTACCCAACTGTCTCCTTTGGGTATCCTATGAAGACATTTCTCGATTTGGGTTCGAGCTTATCGGGTTGAAGCTTTTTCACATAAGCATCGCATCCCCAAACTTTAAGAAACAACAACTTTGGTTTCTTGCTAAATCATAGTTCATAAGGTGTCGTCTCAACGGATTTTGACGGTGTTCTATTCAAGTGAATGCGGCCGTCTCTAGAGCATAACCCCAAAACGATAGCGGTAAATCTGTAAGAGACATCATAGATCGCACCATATCTAGTAAAGTGCAATTACGACGTTCGGACACACCATTACGCTGTGGTGTTCCGGGTGGCGTGAGTTGCGAAACTATTCCGCATTGTTTCAAATGTAGACCAAACTCGTAACTCAAATATTCACCTCCACGATCAGATCGTAGAAATTTAATTTTCTTATTACGATGATTTTCAACTTCACTCTGAAATTCTTTGAACTTTTCAAATGTTTCAGACTTATGTTTCATTAAGTAGATATACCCATATCTGCTTAAATCATCTGTGAAGGTGAGAAAATAATGATATCCGCCACGAGCCTCAACATTCATCGGACCACATACATCTCAGTATGTATGATTTCCAACAAATCTGTTGCTCTCTCCATAGTACCGAGAACGGGTTTTAGTCATCTTGCCCATGAGGCACGGTTCGCAAGTGCCAAGTGATTCATAATCAAGTGACTCCAAAAGTCCATCAGTATGGAGTTTCTTCATGCGCTTTACACCGATATGACCTAAACGGCAGAGCCACAAATAAGTTGCACTATCATTATCAACTCTGCATATTTTGGTTTCAACATTATGAATATGTGTATCACTACTATCGAGATTCATTAAAAATAGACCACTCTTCAAGGGTGCATGACCATAAAAGATATTACTCATATAAATAGAACAACCATTATTCTCTGATTTAAATGAATAACCGTCTCGCATCAAACAAGATCCAGATATAATGTTCATGCTCAACGCAGCACCAAATAACAATTATTTAGGTCTAAAACTAATCCGAAGGTAGATGTAGAGGTAGCGTGCCGACCGCGATCACATCGACTTTGGAACCATTTCCCACGCCAAGATCGTCACCTCGCCCTTTGCCGTTGTTCGCTTATCCGTAGTCCCTGCTTCGAGTTGCAAATATTAGCAATGAACCAGATCAAATACCAGTGCTATCTGCGAGCTCTAGTAAGGTACACATCAATAACATGTATATCACATATACCTTTGTTCACCTTGCCATCCTTCTTATCCGCCAAATACTTGGGGCAGTTCCGCTTCAAAGGACTACCGCTTGCGGAGAAGCACTCGGCCAGGTTTAGGTCCAGACTTGGGTTTCTTCTCCTAAGCAAAGAACTTGCTTGCTGTTCTTCTTGAAGTTCCTTCTTCTTCCCTTTGCCTTTCTTCTTGAAACTAGTGGTCTTATTGACCATCAACACTTGATGCTCCTTCTGATTTCTACCTCCGCAGCCTTTAGCATTGCGAAGAGCTCGGTATAGTCTTTACTAACCCTTGCATATTATAGTTCATCACGAAGCCTTTGTAGCTTGGTGGCGTGATTGAAGAATTCATCAATGACACAATCATCCGGAAGATTAACTCCCGCTTGAGTCAAGTGATTGTAATACCCGCACATTTTGAGTATGTGCTCACCGACGTAACTATTCTCCTCCATCTTGCAGCTATAGAACTTATTGGAGACTTCATATCTCTCAATCCGGGCATTCTGTTGGAATATCAACTTCAACTCTGGAACATCTCATATGCTCCATGACGCTCAAAACGCCGTTGAAGTCCCGGTTCTAAGCCGTAAAGCATGGCACATCGAACTATAGAGTAGTCATCAGCTTTGCTCGCCAGACGTTCTTAACGCCGCTCGGTTGCATCAGAAGAGTTCTGCACCTAGCGGTGCATCCAGACGTAACTCTTCGTGGCAGCAATGAGGATAATCCTCGTGATTACGGACCCAATCCGTAATTGCTACCATCATCTTTCAACTTTGCTTTCTCAAGGAACGCATTAAAATTCAACGGAACAACAAAGACGAGCCATCTATCTACAATCAAACATAGACAAGCAAGATACTATCAGGTACTAAGTTCATGATAAATTTAAGTTCAATTAATCATATTACTTAAGAACTCCCACTTAGACAGACATCCCTCTAGTCATCTAAGTGATCACGTGATCCAAATCAACTAAACCATAACCGATCATCACGTGAAATGGAGTAGTTTTCAATGGTGAACATCTTATGTTGATCATATCTACTATATGATTCACGCCGACCTTTCGGTCTCCGTGTTCCGAGGCCATATCTCGCATATGCTAGGCTCGCCAAGTATAACTCGAGTATTCTGCGTGTGCAAAACTGGCTTGCACCCGCTGTAGATGGACGAGAGCTTATCACACCCGATCATCACGTGGTGTCCGGGCACGATTTAACTTTGGCAACGGTGCATACTCGGGAGAACACTTCTTGATAATTTAGTGAGAGATCATCTTATAATGCTACCGTCAATCAAAAAGATAAGATGCATAAAAGATAAACATAACATGCAAATCAATATAAGTGATATGATATGGTCATCATCGTCTTGTGCTTCGTGATCTCCATCTCTGCAGCACCATCATGATCACCATCGTCACCGGCGCGACACCTTGATCTCCATCGTAGCATCGTTGTCGTCTCGCCAATCTTATGCTTCTACGACTATCGCTACCGCTTAGTGATAAAGTAAAGCATTACAGGGCGATTGCATTTCATACAATAAAACGACAATCATATGGCTCCTGCCAGTTGCCGATAACTTCGGTTACAAAACATGATCATCTCATACAATAAAATATAGCATCACATTTTGACCATATCACATCACAACATGCCCTGCAAAAACAAGTTAGACGTCCTCTACTTTGTTGTTGCAAATTTTACGTGGCTGCTACGGGCTTAAGCAAGAACCAATCTCACCTATGCATCAAAACCACAACGATACTTTGTCAAATAGACTCGCTTTAACCTTCTCAAGGACCGGGCGAGCCACACTCGGTTCAACTAAAGTGAGAGAGACAGACACCCGCCAGTCACCTTTAAGCAACGAGTGCTCGTAGCGGTGAAACCAGTCTCGTGTAAGCCTACGCGTAATGTCGGTCTGGGCCGCTTCATCTCACAATACCGCTGAACCAAAGTATGACATGCTGGTAGGTAGTATGACTTGTATCGCCCACAACTCACTTGTGTTCTACTCGTGCAAAACATCAAACCATAAAAACCTAGGCTCGGATGCCACTGTCGGGGAACGTAGTAATTTCAACAATTTTCCTACGCACACGCAAGATCATGATGATGCATAGCAACAAGAGGGGAGAGTGTTGTCTACGTACCCTCGTAGACCGAAGCGGAAGCGATCACAACGTAGAGGAAGTAGTCGTACGTTCTCCTCGCGATCCAACCGATCCCGGCGCCGTTATCCGGCGCCCCGAGTTCTTGACACACGACAGCTCGATGACGCTCCTCGGCTCCAATCCAGAGAGCTCGGGAGGGAGAGTTCCGTCAAGACGACGGCGTGGTGACGATCTTGATGTTCTACCGGCGCAGGGCTTCGCCTAAGCTTTGCGACGATATGACCGAGGTGGAATATGGTGGAGGGGGGCACCGCACACGGCTAAGGATCGATCCGTAGATCAACTTGTGTGTTCTAGGGTGCCCCCTGCCCCGTATATAAAGGAGCAAGGGGGTGCGGCCGACCCTTGGGAGGCGCGAGGAGTCCTACTCCCACCGAGTAGGACTCCCCCCTTCCTAGTTGGAGTAGGATTGGGGAGGAAGAGGGAAGGGGGCGCCCCCTCTCCTTGTCCTATTCAGACTAGGGGAGGCGGCGCGCCCTGCCCGGCCGCCCTTCCTCTTCTCCCTCATGGCCCATTAAGGCCCAATAACCCCGGGAGGGTTCCGTAACCCTCTGTTCCTAAAAAATCCGATTTCACCCGAACCATTCCAACTCCAAATATAGGCTTCCAATATATCAATCTTTATGTCTCGACCATTTCGACTCCTCGTCATGTCCGTGATCACATCCGGGACTCAACTTCTTCGGTACATCAAAATACATAAACTCATAATATAACCGCCATCGAAACCTTAAGCGTGCGGACCCTACGGTTCGAGAACAATGTAGACATGACCGAGACACGCCTCCGGTCAATAACCAATAGCGGGACCTGGATGCCCATATTGGCTCCTACATATTCTACGAGATCTTTATCGGTCGGACCGCATAACAACATACGTTGTTCCCTTTGTCATCGGTATGTTACTTGCCCGAGATTCGATCGTCGGTATCCAATACCTAGTTCAATCTCGCTACGCAAGTCTCTTTACTCGTTCCGTAATACATCATCTCACAGCTAACTCATTAGTTGTAATGCTTGCAAGGCTTCAGTGATGTGTATTACCGAGAGGGCCCAGAGATACCTCTCCGACAATCGGAGTGACAAAACCTAATCTCGAAATACGCCAACCCAACATCGCCTTTGGAGACACCTGTAGTACTCCTTTATAATCACCCGCTTACGCTGTGACGCTTGGTAGCACCCAAAGTGTTCCTCCGTAAACGGAGTTGCATAATCTCATAGTTACAGAACATGTATATGTCATGGATAAAAGCAGAGCAACATACTAAACGATCGTGTGCTAAGCTAATGGAATGGGTCATGTCAATCAGATCATTCTACTAATGATGTGACCTTGTTAATCAAATAACAACTCTTTGTTCATGGTTAGGAAACATAACCATCTTTGATTAACAAGCTAGTCTAGTAGAGGCATACTAGTGACATATTGTTTGTCTATGCATTCACACATGTATCATGTTTCCGGTTAATACAATTCTAGCATGAATGATAAACATTTATCATGAAATAAGGAAATAAATAATAACTTTATTATTGCCTCTAGGGCATATTTCCTTCACGTTAATACGCCTAGTTGATGTGAGACTATCTTCCCTCTTTTTGTCTTCTCCACACAATCCCCATCATCATATTCTATTCCACCCATAGTGTTATATCCATGGCTCGCGCTCATGTATTGCGTGAAGGTTGAAAAGGTTTGAGATTATTTGAGTATGAAACAATTGCTTGGCTTGTCATCGGGGGTATAGAAGTTGGGAACATCTTTGTGTGATGAAAATGAAGCATAGCCTAACTATATGATTTTGTAGGGATGAACTTTCTTTTGCCATGTTATTTTGAGAAGACATGATTGCTTTATTAGTATGCTTGAAGTATTATTATTTTTGTGTCAATATGAACTTTTGTCTTAAATCTTTCGGATCTGAATATTCATATCACAAGTAAGAAGATTTATATTGAAATTATGCCAAAGTATCACTCCGCATCAAAAATTCTTTTTTTATCATTTACCTACTCGAGGACAGCAGGAATTAAGCTTGGGGATGCCTGATACGTCTCCAACGTATCTATAATTTTTGATTGCTCCATGCTACTTTATCTACTGTTTTGGACTATATTGGGCTTTATTTTCCACTTTTATATTATTTTTGGGACTAACCTATTAACCGGAGGCCCGGCCCAGAATTGCTGTTTTTTTTTTGCCTATTTTAGTGTTTCGAAGAAACGAAATATCAAATGGAGTCCAAACGGAATGAAACCTTCGGGAACATGATTTTCTCACCGAACGTGATCCAGGAGACTTGGACCCTACTCCAAGCAAGGCAGGCGGTCACGAGGTGGAGGGCGCCCTGGCGCGCCTCACCGTGGGCCCCCTGACGCTCCACCGACGTACTCCTTCACCTATATATACCTATGTATCCCCAAACGAATAGAAGAGGAGCCAAAAACCTAATTCCACCGCTGCAACCTTATGTATCCACGAGATCCCATCTTGGGGCATGTTTCGGAGCTCCGCCGGAGGGGGCATCCACCATGGAGGGCTTCTACATCAACACCATAGCCCCTCCGATGAAGTGTGAGTAGTTTACTTCAGACCTTCGGGTCCATAGCTAGTAGCTAGATGGCTTCTTCTCTCTTTTTGGATCTCAATACAATGTTCTCCCCCTCTCTCGTGGAGATCTATTTGATGTAATCTTCTTTTTGTGGTGTGTTTGTTGAGACCGATGAATTGTGGGTTTATGATCCAGTATTATCTATGGAAAATATTTGATTCTTCTCTGAATTCTTTTATGTATGATTGAGTTATCTTTGCAAGTCTCTTTGAATTATCCTTTTTGGTTTGGCCAACTAGATTGGTAGTTCTTGCAATGGGGGAAGTGCTTAGCTTTGGGTTCAATCTTGCGGTGTCGTTACCCAGTGACAGAAAGGGTTGCAAGGCACGTATTGTATTGTTGCCATCGAGGACAACAAGATGGTTTTTTTATACGATTGCATTAATTTATCCCTCTACATCATGTCATCTTGCTTAAGGTGTTACTCTGTTTTTAACTTAATACTATAGATGCATGCTGGATAGCAGTCGATGAGTGGAGTAATAGTAGTAGATGCAGAATCGTTTCGATCTACTTGTCTTGGCCGTGATGCCTATATACATGATCATTGCCTAGATATGCTCATAACTATGCTCAATTCTGTCAATTGCTCAACAGTAATTTGTTCACCCACCGTAGAATATCTATGCTCTTGAGAGAAGCCACTAGTGAAACCTATGGCCCCGAGGTCTATTCTCATCATATCAATCTCTATCACTTTATTTACTTGCTTTGCTTTTACTTTGCTTTTTTACTTTTTACTTTGCATCTATTTATCAAAAATACCAAAAATATTATTTATCATCTCTATCAGATCTCACCCTCGTAAGTGACCGTGAAGGGATTGACAACCCCTAATCGCGTTGGTTGCGAGTAGCTATCGTTTTGTGTAGGTACGAAGGACTTGAGCGTGGTCTCCTACTGGATTGATACCTTGGTTCTCAAAAACTGAGGGAAATACTTACGCTACTTTGTTGCATCATCCTCTCCTCTTCGGGGAAATCCAACGCAGTGCTCAAGAGGTAGCATTGACAGTAAAGAGCGCTTATCATGTGGCGATGGCGGACCACTATGATCAGTTCTATCTAGGTTCGTCCATCAATCATCCATCGGGAGATAGATCTCTCTGGCATTTAGTGTGGAATGTTGCGGTTCCACCAAAACTCAAGAATTTTGCTCGGCAAGTGGCCTCAGGCACCCTGCCGACGGATGCTGAAAAGAGAAGAAGGCATATTGGTCTGAATGGGTACTGCAGGCTATGTGACCGAGAGCAGGAATCATCATTTCATGCGCTAATATCTTGCCCAAGTGCTGCTAATCTTTGGGACTTGATGCAGAATCATTGGCCTCTGACGAACAGATCCATGATCAAGTGGGCGGGGATTGAATGGCTATTTCATCTCCTTCCAGAATCACATGAGTCTATCAGGAGCAGAATTAGCATGGTCTTATGTAGGGCATGGCACCTTCGAAATGAGCTGGTACATGGTAAATCAATACCACCACTAGAGGTATCATGTTCATTCCTTCTCAGCTACCATAATACATTCAATCAGATTTCACAGGGAGTGGATGAGATAATCAAGGGCAAGTCTTTGGTGTTCTTTGAAACCTTTGTCGTGGGAGAGGCCCGCATAAACCCCATGCCCTGTGTGCCTTGGCCACCCCCTCGGATAGGAGCGGTGGCACTGTCAGTGGATGGATCCTTTAATGTTACAGATGGCTCGCTGGTTCGGGTATGATCTTGAGGAACGCAAGCGGTGGTGTGATCTTTGCTGCTTACCGCAAGTTATTCCATTGCAATGATGCCCTTGAAGCGGAGCTACATGCTATACTAGAAGGAATTAAACTGACAGTTGAGCATTCCAATTCCACAATCATAGTGCAATCCGATTGTGCTTCAGCCCTTAAAGCTAAATCCGATGCATCCTTGGATAGATCAGCCTACGGCCATATGACCCAGGAGATTAAATTTCTCTTAAGTGATAGGGTTTTTGTTCCTGTAAAAATTTCTCGTGATCAGAATAGAGTTGCAGATTGCTTAGCGAACTTTGGACAGTGTGGAGATAGCACAACATGTTGGCTGGGGCAAGCTCCTCCGTGTGCCAGGATTTAGTCGTTGAGGATTGTAGCTTTGTTATCTTGGAATAAAATCCCTATGACTTCCCGCAAAAAAAGGACCAACACCCTTGAGACACAATTGTCACCGTTAATATGACCCTCTCTGGCCAATATAAGGGACTTCCAAAACTATACCTAAGGAAATCCCCATTAGATCATTTGGAGCTCTCTATGCCCATTGTAAACAGAAGAACTCTCTCTCTCTCTCTCTCTCTCTCTCAACACACAAGAACACACAAAGCAGAAGCAGAGTATTACACCAAGGGACGAAGCTAGAAAAAAAGTATGGCGGGGTCATGTATTTGGCAGTGGGTTCATCCTTCTATAAATATTAGTGATTAGTACCAATTAGTGAATGATTTTCAAATTTGATTGGGTCAACGGACTCCAATGCCAATAAGGCAGCTCCATCCCTGATTACACCTCGTGGTGTCCTGAACCTTGGTAAATTACCTTTGCGTCTGAGAAGTGACTTAAGTGTTTTGACCCCTAGCCGAACAATCTAGGAGTGCTCTCTGAACTCCGATCTCGATGATCACCCGTCGACAAGCACCTTATACCATGCAAACGAACTAACAGAAAATGACACCACCCAAGCTAGTCAACCTCCCACTAGCATCGTACACAAGAGGTTGTGACCGCTATTAGGAGAGCGGGACTCTTATGCGTGGATGAAGAAGCAAGCATCCCACGAGACAAATGTGCATAAGCTTCCCATGGCAGGCCGCCGACCAACATCGATGGCCACGTTGTCCTCGCATGGCAATAAAAATAATGCCCTTGAACCCGTCGGATGTCACCCCGACTTTCCACCCTTGACACCACATTTTGAGGTCGTCACCCTGACCTACCGCCGCTCACCCTCAAGCTGCAATGTTGCACAACCCGACTACATCCATCACGAGGGGCACTTCTTAATTGAGTCAGTGTTTCGCCAAAATCCAAACCTTTTGCTTGGGTGAATAATTGATGACAAAATAAGCCAGTAGGCTATTTTTTGACAAAAGGTAATATCTATACTTCTATACTACTCTATAGTGTACGAGTTTTAAATGTTTGGATCTCAAAACCAAAAAGCAATGTGAGCCGTTGATAGAGTCAATCAGAGGGCTGAAATTATGGGATTTGCAGCTAGAGTACAAGCTACAGTACCACTGAATTCTAGAACCATCACTATATACCGATGTAGGAAAAGTTTCACTTGCCTAAGTTTATCCATTCATGCATGTAACTGATCAAGGTATACACACTGAAAGAGCGTCCGCAACGCGCGCATTAATCGCGTTAGGGAGAAGTTGCAAGTTTTTAAGAAGTTGCAAAGTAAGCTGAGTGTAGTACGAGATCTTAATACTAAGCATGTAAAGCTTTATGTGCAGGACTGGACCCCTTTTTTCAGGCAACATATATACAAAACAGAATGGCTACAAAAATGAACTCGATCAAGCTTTACAGGCGAAGGTACCATGTTTGAAGGGAGCAAGCACTGTATCCATGGATTGAATTTTGCACACATATTTAAATGACGTGCAAAGCACGTACAATTTACTAGTCAAGACAGTACCAGTTACTTATGGCCTCTGCACCACCACAATTTCAAGACCTAATCGTGACATCGAGGATGCACACAATCAAATACGATAAAATAAAAAGGAAAAAAATATGAAGAAAGCCAACACGGGCTAACGACTTGCGACTGACCAGCAACAACTGACGGTGAATCTTAGTGATGTGTAAGCAGAGCTGACAGTGATTTTTTTGCCACAAGCACCAGAAACACACGAGCGATTTCTAAAGACGTGCTGTTATAATGGTGGCCTATTATTATTGGAGGGTCCCCTTTGTTCTTCGCCACAAGCCGCGAATTCAAAACGAAGGAACAAACATTGTGTCAAAAGGTAGGGCCGGGAGCTGTTGGTAGGTGTTGACTTGGGATATAACCCTCTGAAATCTGAACTGGCAATCCAGAGTTCTACACTTCAGTTCTTTTAAAGTTCTTCTGCGTTTCTACTGGTAAGCCGCACTGTTCCCCTCTGCAGTCGTGTTTCTTTTTTGTTTGCCTTTCTCTGTGGACTTGACACCACCTTTAATTATGCCTAATGGCTAATGCCTGCCCACATGGCCACAGCTGCTTAATTCTCTGTGGGAAAACAAGAGATTAGCACCGTTCATGATGATGTTGATGTCTCGCTCTCATGTCTAATCACCGGTACATAAATTCCTCCAACATGAGGATTATCACCATCCATGGTGTCTGCTCCGGTGGAGTACATTCCAGGCAGTAGCGTATCTTTCGTTCTTCCAACGAGTGGTGTTCAGTTAAACGCTTAAACTGCACAGTCCCAACCAATCTCAACCGACAAGTCTACCATTAGAACACAGGCCAGAGAAAATTACTACTCGTACAACTACTTGTCTACTTGAGAAGGGAATCTTTGCAAGAAAAGCTCAGATGAGAATCTTTGGAGAGGCAGATGGGTGATGCGCCTGCTTGCATCACCGAACGAGCAAGTCTCTACGCTACCACTACTAGTAGTAGTAACAAACACATCAACACCTCAGCTCATCTCGTCTAGCTCTAAGCCTCTAATCATGCCGGTTACTAGCATCCAATCCCCATCAATTTTAAACTCTGGGAATGTCAGATCCGCCAGCTTATCTTAACCCGGATTATTCCGTCCGTCGCTCGCCGCGGTGGCGCGGCGAGCTCGACGAAACAGTTGTGACAGTTCGCAGTGTACCTGAAACCATTATACTACGCCCCGCAACAGCTCAGGGCGTCAGCAGTTTGCCGCCGAGCCCGATCGATCGATCCACCGAGCATCGCATCGCATGCACGCAGCATCACGCTCACACACCCCGACGGAATCCCACAACAGTATCCCCATGTTGCCGCGCTGCGTCCTCCCTGGTTTTTCATTAGATTAATCGACAATATACGTGTGCCGATGCAGGGTTTGGTCGCCTAATCTCTCCAGGGAATTAGCAGAACAGCGCTTGCAATACGAGTTATACTCGGTGAGATTCAAGGTGTGCTTGAGTTTTCGGGCAAAAATTGCAAAGAATTTGCGAGTTGCATGTGGTGCGTAGGTACATGACTTTATCTACACTTGTATGAAAACCTTTGTGGTGATTCACACACGAAGAAAGAATACAGATCGAGGAGGGCGAACCAAGCAGGAGCAAACGAATGAAACTGTTCTCTTTCCTTCTCTTTTTTTCTACTGCCAAAGTGGCCAGCGTGCCATGCATGTGCGCGCGCGCGAGCGATCGAGCTGCGTCGTCGGCCGTCAGTTGGCGGCGGCGGTGGCGCTCCGGCCGCGGTTGGAGTTCGACGAGGAGTAGCTGCTGAGCTTGCGGCTGATGGAGTGGATGGCCGGGTTGGACCGGAAGTAGCCGAAGAGGCTGTTCCGATGGAACGGCAGCGGCGTCGTCGTCCTCCGCCGCATCTCCTCGGCCGCCGCCCGGCTCACCGTGTACGGCGCCATGTCGCTCGCCGACGCTGCCGAGCCCCTCCCCTTCCGCATGGACGCGTCGCCGCCGCTCTTGAGCATGCTGTACTTGAGCAGCGGGTCCTTGCCGGCGGTGGCGCGGCCCTCCGACGCGCTGCGGAACAGGAACAGGTCCTTGAGCCGCCACTTGCGGCTGCCGCTGCCGCACCCGCGCATCAGGGAGGCGGCGCCGCGAGGGGAGGGTGGGGAGGAGCAGAACTCGTCGTCGATCGGGTCGCCCCTGTACGGGGACAGAGACCGTGTGGCCCTCCTGCTGCGAGACGACACGCCCGACGACGAGGACGACGCAGGGGCCGGCCGGCCGGACCTGCCCCTCGTCTGACCCTGATCGGCCGACGCCTCCGCCCGATCCCCTGCGCCGCCGCGCACCGCGGACATCGTCCTCGCTCTTCTCGGAGACCGCGGGGAGACGGAGAGGGATGCGTAGTCCTCGTCGGCGAGCAGGCCGCTGCCGCTCGAGCGCGGGCCGTTGAGCGGCCGGATCCTGCCGCCCTCGAACAGCTCGTCGGCGGCGGCGAGGATGGGCGTGGACTCCCTGAGCTGCCCGCTGAACCCGAAGGCGAAGTCGAACGTGGCGGCGTCGCCCTGCTCGTCCGCGGCGTAGCTGCTCGCCCTGGACGGGCTCGTGGGGGCGCTGGAGAAGAAGTAGCAGTAGCTGGGCAGGTGGCTGCCGCCGCCGCCGCCCATGGCAGCAGCAGTTCTTGGGCTGCACGGCGCGCTCGGCGCCATGACAGGCACCGCCACCTCCATCTCTCTCTCTACCTACGGCTCCTCCGCTGCACCTCTCTCTCCACACTCTCAGCTCTCTGCTCCTCTCCTCTTCTGCTGTACTTCTTTAAAGATAGATGCCTCCGGATTTTGCTTATGTAGGTGGCCGGAGATGGAGATTGGAGAGGGAGAGAGGAAGGTAGGAGGAAGCTGGATCGATCGTAGGGGGTGGGGTGGGGGTGGGGGGATGGTTGAAGGGAGAGAGGAGGGGGGAGGGTACGTTAAAAGCCGTCGCCGAGACATCGACCATGTGGTCTTATACGCAACTTGCTCGTTTTTAATCCGATTGACATCAACAGTTCGTTAGAGAATTAGCTGCTTGGAGGTTTGAAAATAACACGCTCTTTTTGTTCCCATGCATGCAGCCGCTAGCACGGTAAAGAGACCACATGGATTGGTTGGTGAATGTGTGTATAGCGAGAGGAATCGTATTTGTTTTAGTGATCACACAAAACCGTCTGAAATAAGCGGTAGCTATCTTAAAAATATATGAACAACTTAAAAATAATAATTAATGACCACGCAAAAGTAAAAAAAGGTAAAATAAAATAGGAGGAATGCAAATTTTGTTTTTTGTTGACACCCGGGGAGAATCGAGGCCACTTAGGGCTAATTTGGTTGCCAAGGATCCCGGGGGGATCCCCCTACTTTCCCTGGATAGGAAATCCACGAGCTAAATCAACCCTGGGGAGCCTACCGCGCATTTTGGTCGCGTGCAAAGGGGAAGAACCCCCGCCCTTTCCTCGCCCCTTCCCCGGGTGGGACTTCCACGCCTCGAGAGGTCGGGGACGAAATCCTCGTCTCGCTCGCTCTCGCAACTGAGAGGCAGTGGCGTTGGATGACGATTCCAATTTTCTTCGTCCGGTCGCCGGGAGGGCCGCCTCAACTTCCCAATTTTCTCCGTCCGGCCGTCGGGATCGCCGCCCCAACCCTCTTGTACCAAGCGATCCGCCTCCACGCTCCGCCAGGCCACCCCTCCAACGACGGCAACAACCTGGAGGTCGTCCTCCTTTCCCTGAGATCCCCTTCGCCAAGAAGCTGCTCCCACCTCCGACGACGACGCGACGGCGACACCAGGCCGTCATCGTCCTCCTCCTTCAACCAAAGCCCTTCCTCAGCGTTTTGCTTCCGGATGATGATGCCTTCCCATCTCCGCGCCCACTACCACAGATCCATGTGTGGTGAAATTTTTTGCTATGTGAATCACAGGCAGGAATCATTACTCCCTCCCTGCTACCAAATGGTCAGGGGAAATCTCCCACTTCCATGGGAGGGGATCACAGCTGACAGGTAAACTCCCTCGATGGGGGTTTGCTCCCCTGGTTGTGCTGCCTGTCAGACCAAACAAAACCTTAGGAATGTAAGCAGACGCATTCGTGTCACCGCGAAGACCAAAATACACTAATCTTTGTTACTTTGATTTTTCATGCTAGGCTTAATTGACGTCTTGCGGGCGATCACGAATTCGCGGATGCCGTCCGCTTGCGTGCCGGAAACCAGTGTCTAATGTTAAACGGAATGGAAAAACTATTGCAAAGGAACATCTTGTTAAACTTATAGCCTAGCAGAACACATACTGAAAGCAAAGGGCTACTGTAAGATTTATTAAATTTGGTAAAGAAAATACCAAGTTTCTGCAATCAAAGGCAACAATGAAATACATGAGAAATCATATTGCAACGCTTTAAGAGGAGCAAGGCATAGAACACAAAGAACATCAGACCAAAGCAACAATCTTATACATAACTTTCAAACAGAGGCTTGATACCCATGTCCCTACATATATCTTGTTAAGCTTGGACTTATTGATTACTAGACATAATGATCTTCAAGCTCCAGAAGAACCTTCCACCAAAGAGAAAACTGATGCAGTGATAAACCTCCAGGCCCTAGTGGCTTCAACTCTGATTTCATCAAACACTGCTGGGATATAACTGCTCCAAAATTTTACAAGCTCATTGCACCCAGAGCATTAATTCGTCTTACATCACTTTGATTCCTAAGAAAGATTCTCCTGCTACTGCCAATGATTTTAGGCCTATTTCTGTGCTGAATTGCACACTAAAAGTCATTGCCAAGCCATTGGCTAACATACTGCAAAAAAATCATTTTGAAGCTGGCAGATACAAATCAATATGGATTCACTAATTCAAGATTGCTTGGCCTGGGCATATGGATACATCCATCTATGTCATTAGTCAAACAAGGACATTGTGATTCTAAAGCTAGATTTTAAGGAAATCCTTACTGCTAGAGGATTTGGACCTAGATGAATGACATGGATAGACATGATATACTCCCTAAGTTTTTCCTCTCCTCTGTTAAGTGGGGTGTCTGGGAAACAATTTTTATGCAAGAGAGTTGTCACTCAGGATGGCCCTTTATCCCCTCTAATATTTGTGCTAGTTGTTGATACCCTTCAATTCATTCTAAATGAAGCAATGTTGATGCGGAGCATCCTTCGGTCATCCCCATGGATCTTCCATCGTCTCACCAAGCACCAAGAGGACCCATGACTAGAGCACGAGCTAGAGCTCTCGAGACCGAGGTGACTTCTCTCCTTAGTGATATCTCATTTGATCCTCTCGAGACATGGCTACTACCTAAGTCCGGAATGTTGTGCATGATTAGGTACCAAGAGGACCCTTGAAAGAACATGCGGTGCCCCCATATTTGGTTTTGGTAATTGATGACAATCTCTATGGACTAATGGTCTCCTTGAGTTATATTTGAAGGGTTTGTCCATAGGCTTTTCTTGGAGTCCATGTGTTGGTTTCAAGGAGAGTTTGTGATGACCAAGGTGCTATTAAGGATTATCCAAAGATTGGTCATATGAGTGTTGTGCTTATAGCAAGCATGTCTTGAAGAAGAAGAGTGTGTGATCATTCATGTTTACCTTCAAGACATCATCCAAATGAAGAGAGTTGGAAAGAATCAAGGTTGATCAAGACTAAGTCAAAGAGTGAATCAAGTTGATCAACACACAAAGCATAGAAGATGTACCGAGAGGGATCAAGCGATCCCATGGTATGGTAAGCATTGTCAATTACGCTTTGTGTACTAACCCATGATCTTCGTGAGAGTTCTTTGTGGGGTTAGGATGCGGTGTGCAAGTTCTAGTGAAGCATCACGAAGAGACCAAAATGCTTGAAGCTTGCCGTCCATTGTGGTGACAATGGACTTGTGAAGATGTGCGAAAGAGAGGCTCGCCCATAGTGGAGTATGGGGGAGCAATCAACTAGTCTTCATCGAGCCAACGTAATCAAGAAAGGTGGTCCAACTTGAGGGAGTCAAGATCGTCATCATCTAGCTCAAGTGGACCATGTGCAAGGCAAAGGTTTGCCCTTGATAGGTTTTCTATTTTACCGGTCTCATGGTAGTTGTGGGAGACCGGGTTATAGGATCGATTGCCGTACTATCAAGGGGGGCTCTCGATGAGTTGCTTGATCGTATCGTTCGTAGAGAGCTCAAACCATTGCATCCTTGCATCATCTTTTAGTTCTTGTTTGGTTCTTCTCCTTGTGAGTTTTGGAGCTTATGGTCATTTTTATGACAAGCTCGAGTTCATCGAAAACGGAGTTCACATGCATCTTCTATGATGTTTTCGATGTTGGACGGTATGCCGGTTCTTCTCTGTTGGAGGTTTCACTCCTTTGTTTACTAAGCATACCTCCCCTGCCTCCTTTGATGCTACTCGTCTTCCTCTATCCAACAAGCTTGAGTTTGCTCATTTCGGAGCTCATTTGCATAAGTTATGGCAGTTCTGGTTTTCCTTGGTGTATACTCTGTTTTCGTGGTAGTGGCTTAAGGGTGGCGCCAGCAGTAGTACCGCGGTCTACAGCGGTAGTACCGCCGAAGCTCTCCAGCGGTAGTACCGCTCCACGAAACGGTAGTACCGCTCTCAGCGGTAGTACCGCTCTGCAGGGCGGTAGTACCGCTTGCGGGCTTCGGCCGTAGTACCGTAGCTGTTCCGCGCTACTACCGCCTCGATTCGAGACCGGTGTTTTCGCATGTCGGGTTTTGCGGTACTAGGAGCGGTAGTACCGCTCCAAGCGGTAGTACCGCTCTTCTCCCGCGGTAGTACCGCTCTGGGGCCAGGCCCGTCTTCTCGCCAGCAGTAGTACCACTGGGTAGGGAGCGGTAGTACCGCTCTCAGCGGTAGTACCGCCCTGCCCGAGCGGTAGTACCGCTCTGTGCGGGGATGTTCAGTGGGGTAACGGTTGGATTTTCCCCCTCCTATAAAAGGGGGTCTTCTTCCCCATTGAACCTAATCCTTTGAGCTCGTGTTCTTCCCCCATTGTTGACCTTCTCCGAGCTTGCTATCTCTCAATCCCTCCATGGATTCTTGCTAGTTTTTGGGGGAAAAGAGAGAGGAGATCTAGATCCACATTTCCACCAATCACTTTCTCCTCTAAGTGAGGGGAACCCCTTGGATCTAGATCTTGGAGTTCTTCGTGTTCTTCCTTCGTTCTTCCTCTCATTTTCCTCCCTAGCATTAGTTGCTTTGGTGGGATTTGGGAGAGAAGGACTTGGGCACTCCGTGTGCCCTTGCCATTGCATTTGGTGCATAGGTTTGAGTTCTCCACACGATACGTGGAAGTTACAAGTTGAGAAGCTTATTACTCTTGGGTGCTTGGTGCCCTTGAGCTTGTTTATCTTGGGTGCTTGGGCCCCCTAGTCGGTTGGTGGTGTTCGGAGCTCAATCATTGTGGTGTAAAGCTCCGGGCAAGCGTCGGGGTCTCCAATTAGGTTGTGGAGATCGCCCCGAGCAATTTGACGGGTACCGGTGACCGCCCCCAACGGTTGCCAAAGTATACGGGTTCGGTGACCGCCCCCAAGGGTCGCCATTTGTATGGGTTCGGTGACCGCCCCCAAGGGTCCCTTAGTGGAATCACGGCATCTTGCATTGTGCGAGGGCGTGAGGAGATTACGATGGCCCTAGTGGCTTCTTGGGGAGCATTGTGCCTCCACACCGCTCCAAACGGAGATTAGCATCCGCAAGGGTGTGAACTTCGGGATACATCGTCGTCTCCGCGTGCCTCGGTTATCTCTTACCCGAGCCCTTTACTTATGCACTTTACTTTGTGATAGCCATATTGTTCTTTGTCATATATCTTGCTATCTCATAGTTGTTTATCTTGCTTAGCATAAGTTGTTGGTGCACATAGGTGAGCCTAGTTGCTTTAGGTTTTGTGCTTGACAAATTAACCGTTAGGTTTATTCCGCATTTGTTCAAGCCTAAACCGTAATTATTTTAAAACGCCTATTCACCCCCCCCCTCTAGGCGACATCCACGGTCTTTCAACCCTTCCGACGATGTACATGAAGATGGTCAAGACCCCAAGTCCACGGAAGTAGAGAACCAACGGAAGAAGGCGAGAACAGCCTCCAGGCACCGGACATCCGGCCATGACCCCGGACATCCGGCCCCTGGAGATCTACATGGCGAGGACTCTGCAGAAGAAGCTATAGGGACCGAACATCCGGCGTCCAGTCCGGACATCCGGCGTCCAGTCCGGACATCCGGCCCTCCTCACTGGAAATCCGGCCAACTGCCCGGACATCCGGCCACGGCGTCCAGGGAGCACAGAAGGTTTCCCAATCAGCCCGGACATCTGGTCATCACCCCAGACATCCGGCGCCTCCCGAAGCACCGGACATCCGGCGCCTCCCGAAGCACCGGACATCCGGCCCCTCCGACCGGACTTCCGGCGTCGCCCATCCAAAGAACAGCACGGCCGTCTTCACCAGCCCGGACATCCGGCCCTTCAGCCCGTACATCCGGCCCCTCGCGAGCCACCGGACATCCGGTCTTCCCTGTCTGCGAACAGTGTAAGGGCCGAGGCCCATGTACCCCCCTTCGCCCCTAGACTATATATACTCCATCCCCACCTACGTTTTAGGGTTAGCATTGATTTAGCTCATTTGAGATAGAGCATTGCTCATCCGTACCGGATCTACTCCTCGTGAGGGACCGTACCTCTTCGGAGAAGATCCATCCGGATTCAAGGCCTCCATCCGGAGAAATGCTCTGTGCCATGACAGGCACCGCCACCTCCATCTCCCTACACGTCTCTTCTGCTATACCTCTCCTCACTCCCCGCCTCTGCTCTTCTCTTCTGCTGTACTTCTTTAAAGATAGATGCCTCCGGATTTTGCTTATGTAGGTGGCGAGGCTCTGGCCGGAGATGGAGATTGGAGAGGGAGAGAGGAAGGTAGGAGGAAGCTGGATCGGTCGTATGGGGTGGGGTGGGGGATGGTTGAAGGGAGAGAGGGGGGGTACGTTAAAAGCCGTCGCCGAGACATCGACCATGTGGTCTTATACGCAACTTGCTCGTTTTTAATCCGATTGACATCAACAATTCGTTAGAGAATTAGCTGCTTGGAGGTTGGAAATTAACACGCTCTTTTTGTTCCCATGCATGCAGCCGCTAGCAAGGGTAAGAGGCCGCATGAATTGATTGGTGAATATGTGTCTATAGCGAGATGAATGGTATTTCTTTGTTTTATTTTAGTGATAGCAAAAAAGTTTGGAATAAGCGGGTAGCTATCTTTAAAAAACAATCAACAACTTAGTTATCACAAAAAGTAAAAATGGTAATTTTTTTGGAGAGATTAAGGATTAAAATTTTCCCTCCGCAAAAAAACAGTACCCCAAAATAAATGAATTTTTTGGCAAAATTGACAGATTTGACCTCAGAGCGAAAGTATTTCACAAGCTAAACTTTTTTTGAAAATTTTTGACACCGCTGATCCTTTTGTGCAGAGCCTGAGAGTTAGGTGCTGCACTCTACTGTGCAACTCCTTAGAGCTAGGCGCTGCACAATGTAGTGCAGCGCCTAGCCGTCGGGCGCTCACAGGTGTGGCGCCTGAGTGTTAGGTGTTGCACGGTAGAGTGCAGCGCCCTGCTGTCAGGAGCTGCACATTAGGGGTCTGCTGGGTGAAATGCTTTCAAAACCAATTTAGTTTGTGAAATAGTTTCGCCCTGAGGTCAAGTTTGTGTCTTTTACCGAAATTTTTGGTCTAAAATCTTTCTCAGCTTTCTTGCTATTCAAGCCTCAAATTTCATTGTCATTTTTTATGACACACGAGGAGAATTCAAACCACTTAGGGATGCAAGCAGACGCGTCCGCATCGCCACGAGGCCCAAAGTACACTAATCTTTGTTACTTTGATTTTTCATGCTAGACTTAATTCACGTCTTGCGGGCGCTTGCATGCCGAAAACCACTGTCTAATGTTGACTGGAATGGAAAAACTATTGCAAAGGAATATCTTCTTAATCTTTTAGCCTAGCAGGACACATACCGAAAGCAAAGGGCCACTATAAGATTTATTAAATTTGATGAAGAAAATACCAAATTTCTGCAATCAAAAGCAACAATGAAATACAGTAGAAATCATATTGCAATGCTTTAAGATGAGCAAGGCATAGAACACAAAGAACGTCAAACCAAAACAACAATCTTATACATAGCTTTCAAATAGAGGCATGGTACTCATGTCCCTACAGATAAATAAATACCTACTGATATTCTTGAATAGATAAATAAATACCTAAAACATTGCTTCTGGAGAGAATATGGCATGGAAGACACAGGCAATGCCACACATTGCTTTGGATAATGTTTTTCTCCCCAAACATCAAACAAGATTGAGAGTACTAGATTTGGCCTCTCACAACAGATGTCTTCTGATGAAACACTTTCACAAATTTCATAACAAAGATGATCTTCCCTGGGTTAAACTTGTTTCGGACACATACTACCTCAAGGGATCAATTTGCAGCACACCAGTAGGGTCCTTATGGTGGAAGTGCATAATCAAGTTAATCCAAGAATACAAGAGGGTTCCCAGATGCCCTCTAGGACAAGGCAACACTGTCATGTTGTAGCATGATAACATGGGAGAAAATATTTTCGAACAAAGATTATGTGAAGTATACTCCTTTTCTAGGAATGCAAATGTTTCTGACAAAGATTGTTTCAAAGAAGATCATGAAATCAATAACTTTCATACTCCCATGTCGTTACAATCATATCAACAGTGTCAAGAGCTAAGGTTGATATTTCAACAACAAATTGCAAAGCATTATGACAAGTAGATCTATCCATGGAAGGCAGTTAATTACTCATCTATTCAGATGTATAAGAACATGCAACAAGGTCCTCCAGCTCATTTCATATTCAAAGAATCTCTTGAGAAGTGCTACCACCACGCACAAAAAATTCTTCCAGATGATGTTAAATGACAGAATAAACTCAAGGAATCTGCTGCAGAGAAAACATTTTTATCTTCCTTCATATAATTGCGTGCTCTGCACTTTGCACACGAAAGAAACTTCATTGCACCTGTTTTGTGACAGCCCTTTTGCTCTAGCCTGTCGGTACAACATTTGTTTTTATAGAAACATAGGTATTTCTATGTTGGGTAATATCATTTTTGATAAAGTCTATCTGCCTAGCATTTTTTTGACATAATCATCAAGGGTTGTTGGAATATTTGGATACAAATAAATTCAGAAAATATTCAAGACTGGCCTACCCAATGTCACTGCTTGGACAGATTGCTTATAAATGATCTGCTTCTCATCTCCCATAGAATCAAAAGCAAGCATGATGTGACAAAGTTCAAGAACTGGATTGATCTTCATCCCAGCTAGTGTTGTTTCAAATGGATTTCCCCAAACTGGAATTGGTTGAGCTTGAGGATTTTTGTATTTTTCACATTTTTCTTTCTTTGTACATATACTTTAATTATATGAAAATTCTATACAACAATTCTCCTATGGTCCAGGGTTCAAAAATTACCTGGGTGCCAAATATTATTTTGCATTGTTTGCCTTTTTCATGTTCAGATATTATGTAACACAGCATCGGAGTCAAGAGATGACATAAAAGTAAAAGAGTAACAAAATGCAAAAAATCCATAATGTAAAATGTGTTATAATTCCGTAGAAAGGACCCCCAAAATATTTTAAAAAAATCATAAGCACGTTCTCTTAAAATGCAAATAGGACCTCAGAAGGTAAAATACAAACACAACGAGGTCTTCACGCTACCGGTGACCTCGTTTGAGAGTTATGGCCACGTCTCTGGCCATGACCTTGAAAAGAGCCCCCTCCCCCAATGGATGTTGAACAAGGGGGCATCAGGTTTCGCCAACAAATCCACCTGAGGCCGGTGAATCGTCCTAGACACCCAAGAAGCTTGCTAAAGTCTTGTAGTAATTTGATATGCAACTCCAGAAGGTGAGATCAGATAGGAGTAAGAAGATAGAGGCTAGCAACCTTGAAAGCCATCTTCATATTCTCCCGGGTCACCGACAACCA
Organism: Aegilops speltoides; assembly: GCA_021437245.1. NCBI lineage: Eukaryota > Viridiplantae > Streptophyta > Magnoliopsida > Poales > Poaceae > Aegilops > Aegilops speltoides. The sequence continues at coordinate 110,011,271 of CM038142.1, forward strand.
CATCGGGATCCGTGCACCTTCTTGTACTGTGGCCATGGTTGCATTAAGAAGATGAACGAACGGCTCCTGGTCCAGCCAGATATTGCTTTCCCACAGGAATATTGAGAGGGAGCTCGAGCCCTTAAACCCCCACCGCCATCCTCCACCCTAGAGGGAAAAAAGAGGTAGGAGAGATGGACTCTGCCTAGTGCCACAGGAGAATGGCATAAGCTAGTCGCTGTCAAGGCAAGTCCTAACAAAAATAAACTATATCTACCATGTACAGGAAAAATCACAACCTGACCATCGTCGGCCAGCAACACTATCAAACAAGTTATGGTATTGGGTCGGGGTGCCCTCTGAAGCTCTCAAGCGGACAGGGGGGGGGGAGGATTCGGTAACACGGTAGATAGTAGTAAAATGAATGCATTACTAATCACCTCTCCTCGACCTTGTGATGCTAATTGGATCTTGACGCATACTCATGGTAGAGCCCTGGAGGGGTCAATGCACAGTGGTGTTGAATCTCGAGAACCAACCACAATAAGGGTCCATGTGCAACCATGGATGAAGCTCGTCGAGAAAGGAGTCACTAAAAAGACGATTTCGAAGCCAATAGTCGACAAAGAAGAGCACCAGGAAAGAGTTATTGGCCCACCAAATTGGAGATATTTGCATGATTGTCACCATTGAGTCGAAGTAGAAGAATTATATACGTCGATTCCTGAGATTAGAGATTTTGAGCTCGGTATTTGTGAGCTACATGGCATTTGTCCCCCATTCTGAATTTGGCACTTTGCCTTTTTTTCATCAACTTAAACTTGTGAAGTCGTTGATGCTGTAAGAAATTTAGTGTTGATCAATTAAGATTGCATGGGTTTTAGAATTAATTACTACATGAGACGGGGATGAAATGCCTCTTAGTTCTGATACCATATCAAAGTCTGGAAGACGAACTTAAACATGAAGCGTCGCCATCCGTCTAAGCGCTGCTCCCACGAGGTCAAAAAAGAAGCTAACCTAAACTACTAGCCGGGGCCGAGGCACCGGGATTTCTCTCCCCGCCCCTAGCCGCCCGAGCGACACGCGGAGGGAAGGAGTATCCACAAGTTGGCCAGTGAAGTTTGAACGGGAGAAAAACTTTGCCCTGGCCGCTTTTTGTGTGTGGGTAAATATTGTATTACTCAACTCGAAAAATGCATACAATCAATCGTAGAAAGTTCTGTAGCAAATGAAGGCCCTGATCCAATCCAAGTCATGGTTCTTCCCTCTAAACGAGCAAACTTAGTTAAGCTATACTAACCTTATTCTGGCTACGATTGATATGAGTAATACAAGATTCACGGAGAGACAAAAGATATCTAATCTCTTTAATGAGCGACACATAAATAGATTTATCCACCTCCTTGGCCTGGATTAGCTTCACTGCAACAGGAGAATCCATCTCAATCATGATTGGAAGATCACTTCGTTGGATAGCCAATGAAAGGCCTTCCATACAAGCACACAATTCAGCTTCTATAGAGTCACGGCATGAAAATAATTGTCTGCATGAAGAAAAAATAATAGCACCCTTCTCATCTCGCAAAACCATACCAGCACCAACTGAACCATCATCATCATAGGACCCATCAGTGGAAAGTTTTACCCAACCAGATTTTGGAGCAATCGGAAAAAAATATGCCTGGTGTGTCATAGAGACGGAGAGTACATTTTGTGCCCGTGCAACAACGTACACATCAACACATGCACACACTATAAATATTGTAATGGAATGTATAATTCAGCTTTTTCCGATCCGAGCAACTCTGCGGCGCCAAAGGCTGGAGCTAATCACCACCACCGATTAATTAACGACGAGTTGGCGACTAGTGACTGCCGAGTTAGTGAGCGAGAGGAGATGGATGAAGCAACGGCGATCACGTGGAGGATTCCGTGAGGAAAGTGGTCGAGTTTTGCCGTCGGGGCGTCGATCGTGGACATTTCTTTTGACGTCAAGAGCGGATGCGGACGGGGTGGGTGGATTTTATGGCGATGGCGACCCGGGGGCTGCTGTCACGGCGGACGGCGATCGAACCCCTGAAAAAGCCCTGGTGTTCTAGAATCCGTTGAAGAGTTGGAGGTTCTGGCACACCACACCACACGAGTTTCTGATAGGATCGGTCTTTTGTGCTGACATGCATACATGTCGCCGTTTTGTGGGAATATCACAGCTGTTCCAGAAAAAGGCAGAGCGTCCAGGGAGCATATCCACAGCCGATGAACGGGAACAGTCGCACGTACGTACGTGTCTCGTTTTTTCCGTTGGTCGAGGTTATTATCCATACCTGTGGGCTGTGGATCGACGTAGGAGGCGAGTGCTGGTAGCGAAAACAAACACCTTTACACCTTTCTGTCTTGTATCTAGAAGCAGAACGAGTCGTGACGCGGACCGGATCGGTTTGCTGCAGCGAAATCGGAACGGACGCATCGCGTGTGTCTGTGTGATTGTGTGAGGCCGTTTTCATGTCGATGAAACGAACGAACGGTGTTGCTTTTGAATTAGGTAACCTACTAACAACTGCTTGCAAGATCTGCAAAACATCCTTTTCTGAACTTTTGAGGTACGGCACGGTCAGTCAGTAAATGAGGGGCTGTACAGTTAGCAACTCGCAAGCAAGCCCCGGTGAGGCTTCAAATTTCAAGGCGGCAGGTGCGCGCGTGGTGGCTCGCCGTCGCCGAGCGCGCTGGGCCGTCCCGCCCGGCCATGCACCTACCCAGCCCTGCGCTGGTGTACATGCGACGTGGCAGGGAAAGAAACGAGACAAAATGGCATGACGCGGGCGACCCACGCGGTCCTTCCTCCGAGGCGCCGTACTTAGGCCAACTCTACCGCGCGATCCCAAACGGACGTCCGTTTTGTTCGGATTCTGTCCGTTTGGGTAGAGGCGATACGGCGTGTGTCGGCACTTGTCCCCAGTATCTCGCGGTGGCAAGGCCCAGCCATGGCCAAGATCCGTTTGCCCCATCCTATCCGTCAGAGCCAAAAATGCCCATATTTTCATCAAAACTAATTTTACAACCCAAATATTTGTCTGAAAATTAAAATAGTTTTACAATCCAATTAAAATTGTCTTTAATAAAATAGTTTTACAACCAAATCGAAATTATCTTGACTGAACATAAAATGAACCAATTGGTTGCCAATGTGATCCCACACGTGTTCAACCAATTCATTTTGAAGATTCAAATGAGTGTGCCAATCACGCATCTCATGGTGGAATTGGACAAATTGTTCAAATGCGGCCAGGTCTTGGTGCAGGGGCTCAATATTTTCACCTTGATAATCAAATCCTTGGTCGAAGATACTCTCATCACGCTCGTCCTCGACGATCATGTTGTGCATGATCACACAAGCAGTCATCATCTCCCAAAGCTTCTTTTCATCCCATGACAGTGCAGGGTTTCGAGCGATACCTCCACCGGGATTGAAGCACACCAAAAGCACGTTCCACATCCTTTCTAGCACTCTCTTGCATTTGGGCAAATCTCTTTCTCTTCTCACCTTGGGGTTTCGAGATTGTCTTCACAAAAATTGACCACTGAGGATATATACCATCAGCTAGATAGTATCATTTGTTGTACTAATGGCTGTTGATCTCAAACTTGACAGGTGGAGAGCGGCCTTCTTCAAGCCTTGCAAAGACTGGAGAACGCTGCAGCACGTTGATATCATTGTGAGAACCTGCCATGCCGAAGAAAGAATGCCATATCCAAAGATCCTCGATACCACCGCTTCTAATATGACAGTGCACTCGTTGACATGCCCCTTGTACTGGCCCTGCCAAGCAAATGGACAGTTCTTCCACTCGTAGTGCATACAATCTATGCTTTGCCAAACATGCAGGAAGCCTCTAGCTGCGTTGGTCACCAACAATCTCTCAGACGTGACGGTTGGCTGCCTCAAGTACTCGGGCCAAACACCTCGATCACAACTGGCGTAACTTGTACATTGACATCGCACATGTTGTCTCACTCATACGCACGTACTAATCCACCAGATTGCCTGGAATTTCATACGCAAGCATGCGGACGGCCGCGGTGCATTTCTGGTAAGAGGAGAATCCAAGCTTGCCAAGGGCATCCGTCTTGCACCCGAAGTATGGGTCATGAGCAACCACTCCCTCTCAGATACGATTGAACACATGGCTTGCCATTCGAAAACGGCGTCTGGCTTGAAGAGCGGGGTGTTGGAAAAGTAATCGACATAGAGCAGAGCGTGGCTTCTCTCCCTGTTGCGGTTCAGGTTGGGAGCACGGCCAGGGATTGACCCCCTGTACCGAGGAAGCTGTCGTTGAATGTGGTCGTGAACGACCAGTGCAGCCACCACAAGATCTTCATCATCCGACGACGAATCGTCCGATAAACAAAGGAAGTGGTGGAAGAAAAACTCGTCTCCACTGTCCATACCTTTGTGGGCAAAATGTCGAACACAGTCGTGGTGGCGAAGAGGCCGCGATGATCACCTCGACGCATCAGGGGTGGTTACCGGCCGGCTACTGGCCGCTCTGGTTGCCGGCCGGCCCGCTACGGCCAAACCTCCTCCAATCGACGGCCAAAACTACGGCGAAAGCGCAGGCGTGGTGGTGGCCATGTCGAGACGTGGTTTGATATGGACGGCCGAGGGCTGCGCGGTGAGGAGGTGGCCGGAGAATAGCGGCGGCGCCGGCGGTGGGGCGGGGCAGGAGAGAGAGGGGGTCGAAGCGTTAGAAGCGGAGGGACTGCTAGTGTCCCCGACAGACGGGCCACGGGAGGACAAGGACGTGCGTCGCGGCCGTCCGTGCGCGTCCGTTTCACCCCAAACCGAGCGCAAGTTTGGGCCGGGATGCGTCAAAAAACGGACGGAATCCGGACATTTCTCCGTTTGAGGCCGCGCGTTGGGTCACACGGTACGTCTGTTTTACCCCAAACGAACGCACCGAATAATGGCCTTACGTGGCTCGCCTCATTCCACGGCCCATCCGCCCGTGCGGACCGTGCGCCTCGCCGGCCGGCCTGATCTGATCGGTCGCCCACATCAACGGCCTCTTCTGTCGTCTCCATATTTCGCTTCTCTGGACGTGACCCGTGAGGGAGGGCGATTCGACGGCCATCAGCCCAACTGTTGCGCGCGTCCGGCTGACTTCCGGGAGCGTACGCATGCACGCGCGTACGTATGCATCGGTTTGCGGGAAGCCGTGGGACGGATGGACGGGCCTGGGCGAGTTCGTTCGTCCGGTCGACGTGGCGTGGAAGGCACAAAATGGTAATGGATGATGTGATGCAGAAATGGCTGACCTGAAGGAGAAGCCAAGGAAGAATTGATGGGGGCGGCCGGCAGCCACGGAGACGTTTGATGATGAGAGGTTTCTTTGCTGCACGTTTTCCGTCAAGGGAAAAAGGAGAGCTTTCAGAGCATACAGTGTAGCTGGCTACGAAGCCCGTAACGAGGCGTCGGTTTCGTCACCTTCACGGTGTTTTAACAGTGTCCATTTCAGTTCAGCTGGCAAAAAGAAAAAAGAAATAAAGAAAGAAAAGGAATGCTGTCGATCTCAATTTTGGTAAAATCTATATCTGGTAGTAGTACCTTTTTCGTAGCTGGATTTGTGATCTTTTATTCCGAGACAGGAGCATGCCGTCGGCAAGTGGACCCTCCCAACGGATGTCAATTTTCTGATAACTGAATCATTATCGGCTCACAAAGCATCTTTGTCGACTGAGACTTCGTTAAGTCTTAACTGATGCTATATTGTGAGATACTACATTAAGATCGGTGCATTTTTTCTTCAGTTTTTTTCTCTTGCATGTTATATCACTTGACTGAGACTTGGTTAAATCCCAATTGAGGGAGAAGATTACCGAACTTTTTTTGGTTTTCTTCGTCGACTGAGACCTAGCCACACTTCTTATTATTACTTTGTGCCTAGCTAGTATCCTCCTATACTTATTGTCTTTTTTTTTAAGTTTCCTAAATGGGTTCAAAAGATAAAATAAGACCTCTAAAGTGCTTTCGAAAGTCGCATATTTGGAGTAATAATTTTTTTCTCACGACTCCGACGAATGTGATCCTATGATGAAAATTTGCCAAAGTACTCAGAACATTTGCTAGTGTTTGCCACAATCTTTTTCCAGAATTTTCTGATTTTTTTATTTTTTGTGTTCATGCGGGCTCATTTGAGCCCGAGCTACATGTCCCGTTGCTAATTTTCTTGAGGCAATCCGTTTTTCCTTTTTTTAAAGAGGATCTTGCGGCTATCTGCTTTTTTTTTTGGTTCCTTTGTCCCCTTAGATTTGAGGCCCACACAGCAAATGGAAATGCAGCCTCAGGCAGCAGGCCCCGCTAAAGACGAAACATCCAGAGCCCATAGCCCCGCTAACGGCCCACATCCAGAAACGAAATGGAGGGAAAACTCCAGAAGCGAGGGAAAAACTCTTTTCCCGTCCCCCAAACGCGCGCGCCACGCCGACGGAAACCCTGGTCGCGCGAAACCGGCGATGGTGGAACCACGCGCCGGCGCCGCTGCAGCCCCCTCCCTGGCCGCCACCGGCGCACTCCCCGCCCCCAACCAGGTCCGCTCTCCTCGCCCGCCCTCCTGGTACCACTCGATGGATTCGCCGCCACCGCTTCCGTTGAAATCTCTGCGTTTTGACCTCGCAGGGTACCACCGCCGGCGCGAGGAAGCGGAAGGCCCCGGCGACGGAGAAGGCTCCGAGGAAGCCCCGCAAGCGGCAGGTCTGTACTTCACTGCACCCATCAACCCCCTCCCCGCGGCAGTCAATCTTGCTTGGTAGTCTGACTCGTCTGAATGTTGTGGCATTGCTTGGTAGTCTGATTCGTCTGAATGTTGTGGCATTGCTTGGTAGTCTGATTCGTCTGAATGTTGGTAGGTTGAAGAACCGATTCAGATCCCTGTGTACTACGGGTGTAGGAAAGGAGATTTTTCAAGCGTGCACGGCGATGATTTAGTTCAAGATTGCCCAGCCATTTATGCAGAGAACATATGTGCACACATAATCGGTGAGCTACCGCTGCAGCCACAGTCGATGTCACTGGTGGATCTACAGCTCTGGGTCTTCAAGCTGTTCAGGCTCCATCCAGAAACACAAGATCTCCATATTAAGGGGTTCCTCAAACAACACAAAAGTGACTCGTATGACGAAGAGGATCCGGACTGGTATTTGGAGTACTACCAGTGGGACACCCATGAATTTTATACCGACAAATACTGGAGATCCTTTGCCAATAAATTGAAGAAAAAACGAAATGTGACACAGAAGTTCATGTTGTACGTGGAATCCTCTGAGATCAGGCACTATGATATATTGCTCAAAGCCGTAAATGATGATTACTCTCGACAGGTGCCTGTTGTGTTGCCTGGGACGGAAAGCCTGGCAAGGTGTGAATTCAGCTTCCGCTACCTTAAGGAACACCTGGCAGTTACTGCTGAGGAAATGGCAGTTTATCTCACTGGTCACTATGGCGAGCAGGTTACTCCCGCTGAGGCGTGGAGGGCAAGACAGATGGCTATGGAGGAGGAATTTGGTACCTTTTATGATTCATACAACTTTGCCCCGAGGTTACTCAAGGAAATAGCACATAAAAACCCTGGTGGTTTTGTAGACATCAAGGATGCAGAGGTTGCAGGGTGTAAGGATTTTCGAGTCCTCCAGCGCATATTTTGGGCGTTTGGACAATGCTTACAGGCTTTCGTTACCTGTCGCCCTGTGCTGTGCATTAAAGGCGCACCCCTATGCGGGAAATATCAAGGGGTGCTGTTGACAGCTGTAGCACTAGATGCTAATGATTTCTCCATTCCAGTAGCATTTGCCATCGTCGAGTGTGAGACAAAGGAAAGCTGGCTGTGGTTTCTTAGGAATTTGGAGCGAGCAGTGGTTGATCAAGCTGATGTCTGCATTATACACGACTACAAAAAGGAGTTGATCGACGCTGTGGAGGATCTTCTGAATTCCCGTCGACGACAAGGGCTGAAAGCAGAAAGCCGGTGGTGCATGGAACATCTCGCTGAAGACTTCTATGCGTATTTTGGTGACAAGAACTTGGTGGTGATGTTCAAGAAACTTTGTCAGCAGAAGCGACAAGATAAGTTTGATAAATTCTGGAAGGAGCTTGACGAGTTGACATCCAAATATATGACAGAGAAAGAATGTGGTGCTAGTGAGGAAGTGCAGCAGGGGTCAGTCAAGCATGATGAGACAGAGCTTCAGGAGCAAAGCTCATCCAGCCAGCCTCATTCAGTGGAGGATGGGAAGGAAGGAGATGAAGCCGATGACAGCAAAGGAAAGATAACAAAGTTCTCTGATTGGATTCGTCTGAAACCAATGGAGAAGTGGTCACTGGTGCATGATCGCAACGGAGCAAGATATGGTATCATGGGCACTGATATAACTGATGTATATAAGAACGATCCTGTATTGAAAGGTATAACTTGCCTTCCACTCAGTGCGATGGTGGAGGTGACATTCCTGCGCTTGGAAGAGTACTTCAAAAACACAGGTGCCGCAGCAAACAAAGCAATCGGCAACCCTTCACTTAGCTTACCAGAACGTGTCCAGGATGACATGAACTCCAAAATGCAGAAAGCCGGGATGCATCAAGTTCTTGTGGATGAAGAGGCTCTGAAATTTACGGTGAAGTCGGGGCAGAGGCAGGTTACCGTGAGCTTGAAGTTGGAATATACCCACAACATGGATAAGTCTAAAGGATCCACAACTCGAAGAACTGCTACCTGTTCATGCAACAAGCCGCAGCTGCTTCACAAGCCTTGCTCTCATGTCATTGCCGTCTGTTGTCATATTGGGATAAGCACTGCTGAATACATGTCCCCATACTACAGCCTGACTTGTCTAGGCAGGACCTGGAGTAAAAAATTCAATGAGTTCTCACGCAACTACAGAAAAATTTTACCACGCTACTACAGAGATATCAGACCATTTGAACGTGAAACACCAACTTGGATCCCCGACAAAAGATTGGAACGTGGTTTTCCTGTTTATCTGTTGTCGGACTGCGTACAAACTGCCCTTGTCGATGAAGGGCAACAGTGCACAACTGAAGATGAATCAGTTGCAGACAATGAAGCAACAAAGACACGCTCAGAAGGATCAAGAACCTAGCCAAATTTGAGCTTCTTTTATCATCTGTGAAACTCCAGGTTGTTCATATTTTGGACCTTTAATATCTGGTAGCTGCTGTGCTTTAAGTTATCCTATGTATACTCTGAACCTCTAGTATTATTTGCAGTACTTTCCATGCTGTCCTGAAAACTGAAGTTTATATTCCTTTTCTAGTCTGTTACAGTTTGTTACTGAATTTCTTGGCTGGTTTATATTTTATTGAAACTCTTGTATGCCAAAACGCTAAATCATCTGAGAAGTCATTACTTGGCTGACGGCGTTTCAGGGAATAACATGCATACCAGTTCAGTTGATAAAATTGTCATCACTAGAAGCACTTTAGTAGATTCCAGTTATCTTAAGTATATATAACAAGCACACATTCATACACTCATAATTAGCCAACTGCACAGTACCAAAGCTTTATCGATTCTCCTGATTTTACACACATTATTCAGGAGAATTTGCCATGTCAAAGTTGAAACTTGAAACTATAGCACACGACTCAAGGTGGTACTAGAGTGCCCACTAGTTTTGGTCAATAAACCGAATTAGCTACCATGCAGAGATCTTGATGCCTAGGTCTTTCTGCGCGAACGCGACGAGATTCTCAATCTCGGCGTCTTCGATGTAGCCGCTCTTGTCCCTGTCGGCGTGGCGGAGGGCTCGCCCAGCCCTGAGGGTGGCGAACCAGCAGCCCCGGCGGCGGATGGCCTGGCGGAGCTCCGCCTTGCTGATCCGGCCGTCGCCATCCACGTCGAACTGCTTCAGCCACTCCTTGAATTGCTCCACCGTGGTCCCTCTCGGCCAGAGGAGCCACCTCCGCGCTGCCATGGCCGGCGGTGTTTGCAGGCTCAGAGCCAGCTAGTCCTTGACGACTGTGCTAGGCAGGTGCATGGATGGTTCGAAGCCTCTCGCCTCCTTTTATAGTTGGATCGTTCCACCCACGTATCTCGTGGCTTTATTCGTTTATATCTGCAGGTTGCGACGGTCGGTGATCTCAATCGTATCTCATTTCTTGCTGGAGTCCGACCTAGCTGAATTTCAGGCTTGTGTCCGACCTAGTCACTACTCACTACACCTACACGGAATGCATGCAAGGCTAGTAAGCGGTAAGCGCAAGTTTATGCATATTAGTACACTGCACTGTTCAACTGTAGCTCTTTTGACTGATGGGCTGCATTTACCTCATTAGATTATATTCCTATATGCTTGCAGCGACCAGAAAGCTTATTAGTTAGCTTGAGAATAAATTGGAAGTCGGGGAAGTAGCAATGCGGTAGGGCCCGTGCATGAAAGAGATTCTCCATTGACCCACCAATCCAAGAAGGAAACATTAGGGAGGTTTTGGTTTTGCTATTTCTCGCGTACCTAAAATTTTATGTTGCACTTGCATCAGTCATTTCTTCCTTCCTTCTTCCTTCTTCCTTCTTTCCTTCCTTCCTTCTTCCTTCTTACCAACCTCGCCGGAGAAGAACAAACTAACTATCTATCTTGGAGGGAAGCCATGGCCTCACTATCTATCTTAGTGGGAAACCACAACCCCATTACTATCTTAGGGATGGGACTGCAGGGGATCGCCGGAGGTTTGCACCGGTTGGCCGACGGTTGCACAGAAGGATGGATCAGATCGTGGGTGGAGGAGAAAGACGGTTGAGAGAAAGAAGACGACCTCTGAGCGGTTAGGTGCAGATCGGATGAACAGAAAATAAAATGACCGATGAAACGTTTTTTGCAGGCACCTGTTAAATAAACAGTCCTGGGAGATTCTACCACGGTTGCTCAAGAATGTCCCAAGTTCTTTCCAACGCTACTACAGAAACCTGTCTCTGAAGTGCTAACCGGACCGCCTGAAACATGCCTTCATCTCAGGTGGTGCTAGACCACGAAAATCGTTAGGAATGGACGGCAAGGCGAAGATCATCAGAGTTGTGGATGTGGGCTCATTTCTGATGGCGCAGTCCTGGCCCACCAAAGATGGATTTCGCCATGGGCGGTGTCTTTTCAGTATGCAGGAAATAATTGCTTAATCCTGCCTCTTGTGGAATGGCATGCTTGTTTTCTTGAACGTCAGTGTATCGTTGTGCAGCAAGGTAGTAGTATCGTGAAATACATTTGTCGAGGATATGTCGTCAGGTTAATATTAAGACTGGACATCAAAGTGGACAACTGAGCTAAAATGCTGGAGGAGGGCGACTAGGCAAAACAACTGTGTGTAATCCATCAACAAAAAGATGCAGTATTCATATGTCCATTCCGTATTTCACGACAAAGATAACATAATAAAGTGGCGGTCCTGAAAGCAGTCCCTGCAAAGTTGGGGTGCGGTTTCGGCATCAAGCAGTCAAAGAAGACGCGGCCATCCCCAGCAGCCAGGACGTCCGTAGACAAAATACGCAAGCCACAAGGACAATCTGTATATATTGAGCACTTCATGCAACTTTCAAAATTTACAGCACAAACACTCACAATTAAGCAACTGCATACATAGTAGCAGACGACGTCGTCGTAACAAACCTTAAAAAATTCTCCTGGATTTACACATATTATTCAGGAGAAGTTGGCATGTCAAGTTGAACCCATCACACGATGCTAGGCTTAGATACTATGTTACCATACTGGGCATTAGGCTGAACTGGTAACGCTCTAGCGAGCTAGCTAACGGGGAGAGATGTTCATGCCGAGGTGTTCCCGCGCGAAAGCGACGAGGTTCTCGAGCTCGGCGTCGTCGACGTAGCCGTTGTGGTCCCTGTCGGCGCGGCGGACGGCGCGGCCGGCCCTAACGGTGGCGAACCAGCAGCCCCGGCGGCGGATGGCCTGGCGGAGCTCGGCCTTGCTGATCCGGCCGTCGCCGTTCACGTCGACCCACTTCTTGAATTCTTCCACCGTCCACGCACACGGGGCGCTCCTTATCGGCATGGCCTATGGACTATGGTGTTTAGAAGCTCAGAACCAGCTTACCTAGTCCTTGCAGCTTGAGACTGCCGAGTTCTCGCGGTCGTGCCTCCTTTTATAGTCGATCCGGTCTAGGAAGCATCTCGTGACTTTATTCGTTTCTATCTGCAGGCTGCGAGGGGTGTTGATCACAACCCGAATCTCATCTCAGTTATTGGTGGGGGGCGGCAAAGGTAAATTTCAGGCTTGAGCATCGCATCGATCATTAGTCTAGTCGCTACACTTACCGAAATGCTAGTACTCTCTCCGTTCCAAAATAGATGACTCAACTTTGTACTAACGTTAATACAAAGTTGAGTCATCTATTTTGAAACGGAGGGAGTAATGAGCATGTGCATATGACATCGTTTGACCCAAACTATTTTGGCTGATGGGACGCGGGCGGCTAATTCATTAGATTATATTCATATGCTTCACTGTCAAAAATATACTCCCTCCGTTCCTAAATGTAAGTCTTTGGAGAGATTTTACTTTGGACCACATTCGAAGCAAAATGAGTGAATCTACATTCTAAATGCATCTATATACATCCGTATGTGGTCCATAGTGAAATATCTACAAAGACTTATATTTAGGAACGGAGGAAGTATTTCATATGCTTGCAGCAACCGGCCTGTGGCAAGCTCATTCGCTAGCCCTGGGGATAAGTTCAGTGTATGGAAACTAGCATCGTGTGGTAGGGCCTGTGCACGAAAGAGATTCTCCATTGACTCACCAATCCAACAAGGAAGCAATAATCACAGAGCGTAGACATTTTCTCAACTAGATAACGCCCGACACGTTTTATAGCAATGAAATTACATATTCCTTTTTTTTGAAATATATGAGAATAATGCGGCACCACATTCTCATCATACAACGATAGGAAACCTAGAGGTAAATGGAGGACCGATGCATGTTATATTGACTCATGACATTCAAGTCCAATTATTTGTTACTGAAAACATAAAAAGTAAAACATTATTGATATAAGAGGGCTTGCATGCATGTTGCACGGGTCGAATATGTGGAGCGCTTGCATGTGGCGAAAAGTGAAAAGTGGATTGCTTGCATGCGCTTGATGATGTGCATGACTTGCATGTGGATTCAAATGAGATCACTTGCTTAGATGCGCTTGATAGTGTGAAGGGTTTGCACGTGACAAAAAGTGAAACTAAAAAAATGAAGGGCCCGGATAAGTCCCGAATATTCATATTTTGCCTATGGCAACTCGAATGCTTGTTATGACAATTTTAATTAACACGAGGATGGCAAATTTAGTTGGTAAGCATAGCAATTTTACTTGTAGTTTGTTTTTTGTCAGAAAATTTGTTATGGGCAAAATCCAAACGTGGGAGGTTTCTCTTTTTCAAAAATGAATTGGTTGCATGCGCATTCCAATGGAAAAAATTACTTAGATATAACGTATACTCCCCGTTCCTAAATACTCCTTCCGTTCCTAAATATTTATCTTTTTAGAGATTTCAAATGGACTACCACATAAGGATGTATATAGACATATTTTAGAATGTAGATTCACTCATTTTACTCCGTATGTAGTCACTTGTTGAAATCTCTAGAAAGACAAATATTTAGAAACGGAGGGAGTATTTGTCTTTTTAGAGATTTCAAATGAACTACCACATACGTATGTATATAGACATATTTTAGAATATAGACTCACTCATTTTGCTCCGTATGTAGTGACTTATTAAAATTTTTAGAAAGACAAATATTTAGAAACGGAGGGAGTAGGACATTATGTCCATGTCAACCTGGGATGTCGTCCTAGCCGAAACATTTGACATGCTTTATCTCAGTCTATCTCTATATCTTCTTGTCGAAAATTAATTCATCCGTACCTACACTAGACAATATTCTCTATTTCTCCATCCCTTGATCTGAGATGGTTCGATCCCAAATAACCTCATAGATGGCAAGGCTGCATGCAGCCGGCGATCGACATTAGCATGATTTCGATCGTGTAGCTCCTTAGACCTCTTACATAAAAAATAGTTATGCACATAAATGCTTTTGGAGGCCGAACTTCATGGAGGCCTTCAAATGCAAAATTTAAAATTTATGAAAATTTATATTTCTACATTTCATAAAACTCTAAAAAATACAGAGATAGATGAAGGCATAGTGCACAAGTGTGTAATTTTTTAGGACGAAATACATTGAAATGAGGGCTGTGCAAAAAAGACACCAAGAATTTTTAACACATGATAATATTCATCGTCCCAGACTATGAATTTATCTTTTTTGTACAAGTCACATTTCACTTATTTTATCCTAAAATTTTCCACACACACGCCTCACATCCTTGTTTTACTTGTACAAAAAAAAATCAGATTTTTTTGAAACCAAAATTTTAGAATTTTGAATTTTTCAAAAAACCGGTCTCCATCGAGGCCGAAAGCCAAACGTACATTCTCTATTATGCATTGCTATCTAAGTAAAAAATAATATGACATGACACTGTAGTTAATTATGTGTGTGTGGTCTTTGCTCCAGGATCTAAGTACAAGATCAGACCTGCCATGGATTGTAGTAGGTGACTTCAACGAATGTTTGTGGGAGTTTGAGCATTTCTCATTGACAGCAAGGGCACCGTTTCAGATGCAGGCTTTCCGAGATGTCCTGGAAACATGCAACTTGGCAGATCTAGGATTTTGTGGTGTGCCCTACACTTATGATAACAAGAGGAGCGGAAATGCAAATGTTAGAGTTAGGCTCGATCGAGCAGTTGCAAACCCATCTTGGAGGAATATGTTTGACAATGTCTTTGTTAGGCACCTCATCTCGCCTTGCTCTGATCATGTCCCAGTCCACGTCTCATGTGAGGTTTTGGAGGATCGACAAGTTAAGCCAAGGATTCGACAGTATGAAGTTATGTGGGAACGTGAGCCCGCCCTCCAGGAAGTAATTGAAGCTGCACGGAGAGAAGCAGGGGAGAAGCATTCTCTTGGGGACGTTCATGCTGCCCTTAGAGGAACAATGCGCAAATTGTATAGTCGGAGCAAAGAAAAATTTGGCAATGTGGTGCAGGAAATTGAAAAATCTCGCACACAATTATAAGAGCTTATGTTAATGAATGCGGATAGGTGCGAGATCCGTCGAGTGACGGATAGAATGAATGAGCTATTGTACCGGGAGGAACTCATGTGGATGCAACGATCTCGCATTACGTGGTTAAAAGATGGGGATCGTAATACAAAATTTTTCCAATCAAAATCTGTTTGGCGTGCAAGAAAAAACAGAATAAAGAAACTAGAAGATACAAATGGTAATCTGTTCACTAAGAATGATGAGATGGGGCGTGTGGCTGCAGACTACTTCAAAGGCATTTTTTCTATGGACCCATCTTTGGATCCAACGCCCATTATTGATCTCTTTGGTCCTGTTATAGATGATGTTACAAATGCTTCCCTATGTGCTGATTTTTCTGAGAAGGAGATCTCAGACGCATTGTTCCAAATTGGTCCTTTGAAGGCCCCTGGCCCTGATGGCTTCCCGGCACGCTTTTTTCAGCGCAACTGGGGCACTCTGAAGGAGAGTATTGTTGCTGCGGTCAAGGAGTTCTTCCGGTCCGGAGTCATATGCCAGCGGAGGTAAATAATACTACTATTGTGCTGATTCCGAAAATTCCACACCCGGTTAAGATTACTGATTTTAGGCCTATCAGTTTATGTAACGTCATATATAAAGTGGTCTCTAAGTGCTTGGTTAACCGGTTGAGGCCGGTGCTCGATGGCATTATCTCACCAACACAAAGTGCTTTCATCCCTGGACGTATGATCACTGATAACTCTTCAATTGCGTTTGAGTGTATTCATCATATCAAGCAAGAGAAGGATCCCACCAAAAGTTTTTGTGCCTACAAGCTGGACCTCTCTAAGGCTTATGATAGGGTTGACTGGGACTACCTTAAGCAAATGATGCAAAAGATTGGCTTCGCTCACCGTTGGGTTGATTGGATCATGTCATGTGTAACCTCGGTGAGGTATTCCGTAAAATTTAATGGAGTCGTCTCAGATTCGTTTGCACCGATGCGTGGGCTTCGGCAAGGTGATCCATTATCCCCATACTTATTCCTTTTTGTGGTTGATGGTCTCTCTGCTCTTTTCAATAAGGGTATAACCTCTGGTGATTTATCTCCTTTGAGAATTACAAGGAGAGTCCCTGGGATATCTCATCTTGATCTATTTGCGAACGACACACTACTGTTCTTTAAAGCAAATGTGCAGCAGGCAAGTTATGTCAAACAAATCCTACATGTGTATGGGCAGGCCACGGGACAACTTTTGAACCCCTCAAAATCATCTATTTTGTTTGGCCTCGGTTTTAGGGACTTCCGGATCTTTAACCAAGCTCTATTGGCTAGACAGGCTTGGCGGCTTCTTGTTTTTCTGGACAGTCTGTGTGCAAGATTGCTTAAAGCCAAATACTACCCTAGTGGGAGGCTTGAGGATACCGTTTTCACAGGAAATCCCTCCACAACTTGGCAAGCTGTGTGCCATGGTCTTGAACTCTTGAAGAAGGGTTTGATTTGGCGTATAGCTAATGGACAGAAAATACGCATTTGGCGTGATCGCTGGCTAGTCCGGGGTACTACAGGCGCAATGCTTTCTAAGAGAGGGAGATGTCGTTTCAAATGGGTGTCCGATCTGCTTGATCATAATGGTAACTGGGATATTGATCGACTGAATCAATTCTTTTTGCCGGTGGACGTTTGTGCCATACGAATGATCAAAACGTCACCTTGACTTGGCGAAGATTTTTTAGCCTGGGCGCCGGAGAAGAATGGCCACTTTTCAGTACGAAGTGCCTACTGGCTAGCAGCGGATGAAGTGGATTGTGCCTCAATTCCTTCCACCAGCAGCGCTCCTGATGGACGCCGGGACATTTGGAGATTGATATGGTCCTGCCCAGCGCCACCAAAAGTCCTTTCTTTTGCATGGCGTGCTGCTACTGATTCTTTGGATACGTGGCTAAATAAAAAGCGTAGATCTCTGGAGTTACATGCAGACTGCCCGGTCTGTGGGAGAGAGGAGGAGGATCTGTTCCATGTTCTTTGTGCATGTCATAATGCTCAGCGTCTTTGGAGGGCGATGGCCAAAGTCTGGGAATTGCCGACTCTAACAAACATTAAGCGGCATGATGACTGGCTCCTACAGTTGATAACTGAAGCAAATGAACAGACACGAGTCCGTGTGTTGATGCTGCTTTGGAGAATCTGGTACGTCAGAAATGAGGTCGTACATGCTAAACCAGCTCCACCTATTGATGTTTCGGTCAGGTTCTTGTCAAGTTACCTCGACACACTCTCCAGCATAAGAGCGAATCCCAATACAGATTTGTTTAAAGGCAAAATGGCTGCCAACCATTGCTTCTCGTTATTACAGGACGTATGTGTTAACAGAATGGCTGAGAGCATAGGTTGGCTACCTCCAAGTCATGGGCGAGTGAAGCTTAATACAGACGGCTCGGTTCTAAATGGTGTGGCCGGGACAGCATGGTTCTTCGTGATCATCTAGGCAACATAATATTTTGTGCGTGCAGGCATGTTGAGCTTTGTGAGGATGATCTGGAGTCTGAAATTCTGGCTGTTCGGGAAGGGATCAACCTTGCGCTGCAGTGGAGCACCTTACCTATCGATATTGAATCCGACTGCCTAGAAGCTGTGACTATGTTGAAGAGCGCTGAGGGTAACATGTCAAAGTTTTCTTTCATGATCAGAGAGATTAAGCAAAGTATGGGGGAACGAGACTCTTCCATTACTCATATTCGTAGCAATGGCAATTGTGCTAGTCATGTTTTAGCAAATTTTGGTAGAACTCAGGGGCGAACCATGGTCTGGCTTGGTTTGGGTCCCGAGGATGTCCTGGATATTGTATTGCAAGATTGTAATCACTTGAACATTTGAGTAATGGAAGAGTTATTGTCGCAAAAAAACCAAGAAAAGTTAATAAAATAAATCTGGGTCATAACTCGAATTGGGACTCTACTAATGAATTAATTACGTAACAGTTTGATACTATGTAGTGGGAGGTACTCCCTCCGTTCCAAAATAGATGACCCAGCTTTGTACTATACTACAAAGTTCGGTCATCTATTTTGGAACAGAGGGAGTAGTAGTTTATGATATTCCCCACTGTGACAAGTCTTAGGTGTACCTGAGCTAGGTTCAGCTATCATACATGCGTAACCATCAATCAAAACTAAGGTTAAAAAAATGTCAACCAAATGCTTTGATAGTTTTGTCAAAAACTGAGAAACACTAAACTTCAAGGAAACAGAGCATGCACTGCCCACACATTATAATATCCAGGTTTTTTGGAAGTGTGCTGCAAAACTCGACCTAACTCTAGCCATAGATTATAGGAGATCAGCTAGCCATGCCTTGAAGATATAAATATATTTCCTCTTGATTGTATAGCTTAGTACAATAAGCTCCCTTACATAGATGCCTTTCCAATTGCACAAAGTTGGGTCCACAATTATGAAGATCTTGTTGATTCTTGACATCCATATGGCCCAAGCAGCAACGGTAATAACCTTGTTTATCCTATTCTTAGATCAACAAATGCTTCTAACACTCAAAGGTTCGTGCCCCTGTTGGGATAGACAAAGTTCCATCGCCTTTTAGAAAAGGTACAGTCCTAGAAAAGATGATGCCAAATTTCTTTATGCTAACATTGCAAAATGGCACAATTGTAGTTTTTGCAGAACACAATTATTTCTCAGCGTTAAGTTTCTAGTATTGAATATTTCTTGGAGTAATAACCAAAAAATACCCTAGTGTTTTGGGGCTTTGGGCTGAGAAGAACTCCCCCAAATCCATTTGAAGTGAGGTGGAGCTGATTGAGCACCGGTCATCATTTTATAACCCTTGACAACTGAAAATTTAGCTTTACCTCAGATGTAGCTCTAGGTGTCATTCGAATCCGTATGATCATAAGAAGTGAGATTTGAACACAAGTTCTCCATTTGCAAGAATTCTTAATGTGCTTTAGTGGTGAGTGGCAAGTGAAAAATATCCTAAAAAATCATTGTGAAGCATTGTTTCCACATTCAGATTAACATCCTTTGCAAAGGTAGAAAGAAGTCGAAACTGAACAAACAAGCAATAGTATTCCAAATAGCAGTCCAGAAAAGCAGTCTTTTACCATCACCTAAATTAAATCTGGCCATTGACTTGATATTTGCCTTTCACCCAAAAAGAACCTTGCATATGATTACCACGAAGAGAGCCTGTCGTATAGTAGGACTCCTATCCCAGGAGTAAAGACCCGGAGGGAATGCATCCCTCACAACGATTAGCAAATGTGGACCATCCGATCATTTCTCCTCTGCGATACAGGCCGTTCGGTCTCGGTCCAGATCGCCGTGACACGTCTGATCTTCACCACGATCAGCCTCCGCCATTGGATAAATTTTGAATTGTAGCAAAATGTAAATATCGTGCCCCCACCGGGGTATTTTAGTCATTTCACACATATGAGTATAAAAAGCAGTGGCTCCCGTGGAGAGAACTAGCCATCTGCTACTCCCACACTCATGCCGCCCCCTGTCCTCTTCCTCCTGCCTTAGCTCTCTCTCTCTCCCTCCAAACCTAGAACCACACCTGCCTCCCTCCCACGCCACCGTCCAGATCCAACCCCGTGGAGCCGTCATCTCCTTCGCCTAGTCAGCCGCCGCCTTCGTCCGCTCCTATATCGAACCCCACGGCCAGAGTGACGCTCCTCGACTCGCAGCTCCGCTCGCTGACGGGGAGCCGCCATTGGAAACCCCTGAGGGCATGTACAATGTGAAGGAAAGATGCCCTAGAGGCAATAATAAAGTTGTTATTTTGTATTTCCTTATTCATGATAAATGTTTATTATTCATGCTAGAATTGTATTAACCGGAAACTTGATACATGTGTGAATACATAGACAAAACTCAGTGTCCCTAGTATGCCTCTACTAGACTAGCTCGTTGATCAAAGATGGTTAAGTTTCCTAGACATGGACATGAGTCGTCATTTGATGAACATGATCAAATCATTAGTGGAATGATATGATGGACAAGACCCATCCGTTAGCTTAGCATAATGATCGTTCAGTTTTATTGTTACTGCTTTCTTCATGTCATATATGTATTCCTCCGACTATGAGATTATGCAACTCCCGAACACCAGAGGAATACATTGTGTGCTATCAAACGTCACAACGTAACTGGGTGATTATAAAGATGCTCTATAGGTATCTCCGAAGGTGTTTGTTGGGTTGGCATAGATTGAGATTAGGATTTGTCACTCTGAGTATCGGAGAGCTATCTCTGGGCCCTCTCGGTAATGCACATCATATGAAGCATTGCAAGCAATGTGATTAATGAGTTAGTTACGGGATGATGCACTACGGAACGAGTAAAGAGACTTGCCGGTAATGATATTGAATTAGGTATGAAGATACCGACGATCGAATCTCGGGCAAGTAACATACCGATGACAAAGGGAATAAAGTATGTTGACATTGCGGTTCGACCGATAAAGATCTTTGTAGAATATGTGGGAACCAATATGAGCATCCAGATTCCTCTATTGGTTATTGACCGGAGAGGTGTCTCGGTCATGTCTACATAGTTCTCAAACCCGTAGGGTCCGCACGCTTAACGTTCGATGATGATATGTATTATATGAGTTATGTGTTTTGGTGACCGAAGGTTGTTCGCAGTCCATGATGAGATCGCGGACATGACGAGGAGTCTCAAAATGGTCGAGAGGTAAAGATTGATATATTGGAAGGTTATATTTGGACACCGGAATGGTTCCAGAGTGTTTCAGGTATTTTTTGGAGTACCGAGGGGTTACCGGAACCCCCCCGAGGAAGTAATGGGCCTCATGGGCCCTAGAGGAGAGGCAAGGCAGGCCGCAGGAGGTGGTGCCCCCCATGTGGAGTCCAAATTGGACAAGGGGGAGGGGGCGCGACCCCCTTTCCTTCTCCCTCTCCCTCTACTTTCCTCTTTCCCCCTCTGTTGGAAAGGAAGGGGGGGAGGGCGACTAGGACTAGGAGTCCTAGTTGGACTCCCCCCACTTGGGCGCACCCTAGGCGGCCGTCCTCCCTTCTCCTCCTTTATATATGGCGGTGGGGGGGGGGACCTCAAGGCACATCAATTGTTTCTTAGCCGTGTGCGGTGCCCCCCCTCCACCGTTCACTCCTCCAGTCATATTGTCATAGTGCTTAGGCGAAGCCCTGCGCGGATCACATCACCATCACCGTACCACGCCGTCGTGCCGACGGAACTCATCTACTCCTTTGTACCTCTACTGGATCAAGAGATCGAGGGGCGTCATCGAGCTGAACGTGTGCAAAACTCGGAGGTGCAGTATGTTCGGTACTTGATCGGTTGAATCGAGAAGACGCTCGACTACATCAATCGCGTTAAGCTAATGCTTGCTTTTAGTCTATGAGGGTACGTGGACACACTCTCCCCCTCTCGTTTCTATGCATCTCCTAGATAGATCTTGCGTGAGCGAAGGAATTTTTTTTGAAATTGCATGCTACGTTTCCCAACAGTGGCATCCGAGCCAGATCTATGCGTAGATGATATGCACGAGTAGAACACAAAGAGTTGTGGGCGGTGATCATTATACTGCTTACCACCAACATCTTATTTTGATTTGGCGGTATTGTTGGATGAAGCGGCCCGGGCCAACCTTACATGACCGCGTTCATGAGACCGGTTCCACCGACAGACATGCAACTAGTTTTGCATAAAGGTGGCTGGCGGGTGTCTGTTTCTCCAACTTTAGTTGAATCGAATTTGACTGTGGCCGGTCCTTGTGAAGGTTAAAACAACAAACTTGATAAATCACCGTTGTGGTTTTTGTGCCGTAGGTAAGTACGTTTCATGCTAGAAGCTCGTAGCAGCCACGTAAAACTTGCAACAAACAAAGTAGAGGAAGTCTAACTTGTTTTTGCAGGGCTTGTTGTGATGTGATATGGTCAAGACATGATGTGATATAAGTTGTTGTATGAGATGATCATGTTTTGTAAAAGTTATCGACAACTAGCAGGAGCCATATGGTTGTCGCTTTATTGTATGAAATACAAATGCTATGTAATTGCTTTACTTTATCACTAAGAGGTAGCAACAGTCGTAGAAGAAATAGTTGGCGAGATGACCACGACACTACAATGGAGATCAAGGTGTCAAGCCGGTGATGATGGAGATCATGACTTTGCTTTGGTGATGGAGATCAAAAGCACAAGATAATGATGGCCATATCATGTCACATATTTTGATTGCATGTGATGTTTATCTTTATGCATCTTATTTTGCTTAGTACGACGGTAGCATTATAAGATGATCCCTTACTAAAATTTCAAGGTATAAGTGTTCTCCCCGAGTATGCACCGTTGTGAAAGTTCTTCGTGCTGAGACACCACATGATGATCGGGTGTGATAGGCTCTACGTTCAAATACAACGGGTGCAAGCCAATTTTGCACATGCGGAATACTTAGGTTAAACTTGACGAGCCTAGCATATACAGATATGGCCTCAGAACACTGGAGACTGAAAGGTCGAACGTGAATCATATAGTAGATATGATCAACATAGAGATGTTCACCATTGAAGACTACTCCATCTCACGTGATGATCGGACATGGTTTAGTTGATTTGGATCACGTATCATTTAGATAACTTGAGGGATGTCTATCTAAGTGTGAGTTCTTAAGTAATACGATTAATTGAACTTAATTTATCATGAACTTAGTCCTGATAGTTATTTGCATATCTATGTTGTAGATCAATGTCCCGTGCTACCGTTCCCCTGGATTTTAATGCGTTCCTAGAGAAAGCTAAGTTGAAAGATGATGGTAGCAACTACATGGACTGGGTCCGTAACTTGAGGATTATCCTCATTGTTGCATAGAAGAATTATGTCCTTGATGCGCCACTGGGTGCATGGCCTGCTGCAGGAGCAGAAGCTGACGTTGTGAATGCCTAGCAAGCTCGATCTGATGACTACTCGTTAGTTCAGTGTGTGATACTTTACAGCTTAGAATCGAGACTTCAAAGACGTTCTAAACGTCATGGACCATATGAGATGTTCCAGGAGTTGAAGTTAATATTTCAAGCAAATGCCCGAGTTGAGAGATATGAAGTCTCCAACAGGTTCTATAGCTGCAAGATGGAGGAGAATAGTTCTGTCAGTGAGCACATACTCAGAATGTTTGGGTACCATAATCACTTGACTCAACTGGGAGTTAATCTTCCAGATGATTGTGTCATTGATAGAGTTCTTCAATCACCGCCACCAAGCTACAAAGGCTTCGTGATGAACTACAATATGCAAGGGATGGAAAAAACTATTCCCGAGCTCTTCGCTATGCTAAAGGCTGCGGAGGTAGAAATCAGGAAGGAGCATCAAGTGTTGATGGTTAACAAGACCACTAGTTTCAAGAAGAAGGGCAAGGGTAAGAAGGGAAACTTCAAAAAGAATGGCAAGCAAGTTGTCACTCCCTGGAAGAAACCCAAAGCTGGACCCAAGCTTGAAACTGAGTGCTTCTACTGCAAAGGGACTGGTCACTAGAAGCGGAGCTGCCCTAAGTATTTGGCGGATAAGAAGGATGGAAATGTGAACAAAGGTATATTTGATATACATGTTATTGGTGTGTACCTTACTAATTCTCATACTAGTGCCTGGGTATTTGATACCGGTTCGGTTACTCATATTTGTAACTCGAAACAGGGACTACGGATTAAACGAAAATTGGCTAAGGACGAGGTGACAATGTGCATCGGGAATGGTTCCAAGGTCGATGTGATCGCTGTCGGCACACTACCTCTACATCTACCTTCGGGATTAGTTTTAGACCTGAATAATTGTTATTTGGTGCCAGTGTTGAGCATGAACATTATATCTGGATCTTGTTTAGTGCGAGACGGTTATTCATTTAAATCAGAGAATAATGGTTGTTCTATGTATATGTGTAATATCTTTTATGGTCATGCACCCTTGAAGAGTGGTCTATTTTTGTTGAATCTCGATCGTGGTGATACACATATTCATAATATTGATGCCAAAATATGCAAAGTTGATAATGATAGTGTAACTTATTTGTGGCATTGCCGTTTGGGTCATATCTGTGTAAAGCGCATGAAGAAACTCCATGCAGATGGACTTTTGGAATCACTTAATAAAAAAGGAGTCTTCATGTCCCGTTATTGAGGACCTCGTTTAAAAAATACGCCGTCTGGGAGCTTTACAAGGACTCACTAGAAAAACACCTAAATCCGGAAGTAATCTTAAAAAAATTCAATCATGGGAAAAAGGAGCAATATCGTATTCGTCTTCAAGAAAAACAGAAATTGCGTTATGAATCATTTGATACTTGTGAATCGTGCCTTATGGGAAAGATGACTAAAACTCTGTTCTCCGGAATAATGGAACGAGCTAATGACTTATTGGAAATAATACATACCGATGTATGTGGTCCTTGAGTGTTGATGCTCGTGGCAGGTATCGTTATTTTCTAACCTTCACAGATGATTTGAGAAGATATGGGTATATCTACTTAATGAAAACACAAGCCTGAAACATTTGAAAAGTTCAAAGAATTTCATAGTGAAGTGGAGAAGCATCATAACATGAAAATAAAGTTTCTATGATCTGATCGTGGAGGAGAATATTTCAGTTACGAGTTTGGCCTTCATTTAAAACAATGTGGAATAGTTTCACAGCTCACGCCACTTGAAACACCACAACGTAATGGTGTGTTCGAACGTCGTAACCGGACTTTATTGGATATGGTGCGATCTATGATGTCTCTTACTGATTTACCACTATATTTTTGGGGTTATGGATTAGAGACAGCTGCATTCACATTAAATAGGGCACCGTCAAAACCCGTTGAGACAACACCGTATGAACTATGGTTTGGTAACAAACCTAAGTTGTCGTTTCTTAAAATTTGGGGATGCGATGCTTATCTCAAAAGGCTTCAACCTGATAAGCTCGAACCTAAATAGGAGAAGTGCATCTTCATAGGATACCCTAAGGAAAAAATTGGGTACACCTTCTACCACAATTCCGAAGGCAAGATTTTTGTTGCTAAGAACGAAACCTTTCCAGAGAAGGAATTTCTCTCGAAAGAAGTGAGTGGGAGGAAAGTAGAACTTGATGAGGTAATTGTACCTGCTCTCAATTTGGAAAGTAGCTCATACGAGAAATCTGTTTCCGTGATGCCTACATCAACTGGAGAGGAAGCTAATGATAAAGACCATGAAACTACATATCAAGTTGCTACAGAACCTTGTAGGTCAAATAGAGCATGATCCGCACCAGGGTGGTACGGTAATCCTATTCTGGAGGTCATGTTACTTGACCATGATGAACCCTACAAACTATGAAGAAGCTATGATGAGCCCAGATTCCGATAAATGGCTTGAGGCCATGAAATCTGAGATAGTCTCCATGTATGAGAAGAAAGCGTGGACTTTGGTGGATCTGGCCGATGATCGGCAACCCATAGAGAATAAATTGATCTTCAAGAAGAAGACGAATGCTGATGGTAATGTTACTGTCTATAAAGCTTGACTTTTTGCAAAAGGTTTTCGACAAGTTGAAGGAGTTGATTACGATGAGACTTTCTCACCCGTAGCGATGCTTAAGTCTGTCCGAATCATGTTAGCAATTGCCGCATTTCATGATTATGAAATTGCCAGGACCCCGATCCTAAGTCACACCGATCTAGCATGTAACACATCAAATTACTTTGCGGCCTCATGCACGGTATTCCCACGGGTGCCACCTTACCTGGCCCGGGACCGTTTGTGCCTTTTGGCTCACGTATATGATAGTGTCGCTAGCATCCATATGACAAAGAACCCGGCCGACATGACTAGTCGTAAACCCAAGGTGACGCTAACTTATAGGGACAGGCATACATGACCCAACAACGAACATGTTGATCATCAACATATGAACCCAAGTCGTAGCAAGCTACAAGGACTTAAAGGAACAACGCATGACATTTCCTCGAAGGGACAGACACATGAATGAAGAAGGACACATGCTGGCCAGCCTAAGTGTTCCGGAGGAGTAGCAAGCTACCATGGCTCCGTGGAAGCACTAGGAGACATTTCCCAGTAAGAGAGGCTACCAAGAATAAACAACTTGGTTGTCGTATCCCACACATACCAAGCATTTCAAATCATAGACACGATATGCTCGATATGTGCATATACAACATGGCATCACAACGCAACACTACAACTCAAAGTATTTATTTAATAGGCTCCGAGGAGCCAAGTATTACAAACATGGGTCTCATGACCCAACATTTAGAGCATACAAACAACGGAAGCATGACATGTCTGAGTACAGACAACTACAAATGAAAAGGGCTGAGAAGCCTGACTATCTACAAGACCCTTCCGAGGGCACAAGATCGTAGCTGAGGTAACAAGCTAAACGTCGAAGTCCATGCAGAACTACTAGCGAGACTGAAGTCTCTCTGTAAAAACATAAATTAAGAAATCGTGGGTGCAAATATACCCAACAAGACTTACATCAGAACTAATACATATGCATCAGTATCAACAAAGGGGGTGATGGAGTTTAACTGCAGCAAGCCAGCTTTGACTCGGTGGCTATCCTGAACTACAGTTGCAAGTAACACTTTTGAGGTGGCGCACACCAGTCCACATATTCACCATATCAATACACCACTATGGATCTGCTCCCATCTCCCTACGAGAACGCCATCCGTAGCACTCACGCTTATCTTGCGCATTTTAGAGTATCCACTTTCACTTGTCTATGAACTGTATAGGCAACCCAGAGTTCCTTTACCACGGACGTGTTGGAAATATGCCCTAGAGGCAATAATAAATTAGTTATCATTATTATATTTCCGTGTTCATGATAATCGTTTATTATCCATGCTATATTTGTATCGATGGGAAACTCAAATACATGTGTGGATACATAGACAACACCATGTCCCTAGTAAGCCTCTAGTTGCCTAGCTCGTTGATCAATAGATGGTTACAGTTTCCTGACCATGGACATTGGATGTCGTTGATAACGGGATCACATCATTAGGAGAATGATGTGATGGACAAGACCCAATCCTAAGCCTAGCACAAAGATCGTGTAGTTCGTATGCTAAAGCTTTTCTAATATCAAGTATCATTTCCTTAGACCATGAGATTGTGCAACTCTCGGATACCTTAGGAATGCTTTGGGTGTACCAAACGTCACAACATAACTGGGTGGCTATAAAGGTGCACTACGGGTATCTCCGAAAGTGTCTGTTGGGTTGGCACAAATCGAGACTGGATTTGTCACTCCCTGTGACGGAGAGGTATCTCTGGGCTCACTCGGTAGGACATCATTATAATGTGCACAATGTGACCAAGGGGTTGATCACAGGATGATGTGTTACGGAACGAGTAAAGAGACTTGCCGGTAATGAGATTGAACAAGGTTTCGGGATACCGATGATCGAATCTCGGGCAAGTACTATACCGCTAGACAAAGGGAATTGAATATGGGATTGATTGAATCCTCGACATCGTGGTTTATCCGATGAGATCATCATGGAACATGTGGGAGCCAACATGGGTATCCAGATCCCGCTATTGGTTATTGGTCGGAGAATTGTCTCGGTCATGTCTACGTGTCTCCCGAACCCGTAGGGTCTACACACTTAAGGTTCGATGATGCTAGGGCTATAGGGAATAAATGTACGTGGTTACTGAATGATGTTCGGAGTCCCGGATGAGATCCCGGATGTCACGAGGAGTTCCGGAATGGTTCGGAGGTAAAGATTTATATATGGGAAGTCCTACTTTGGTCACCGGAAAAGTTTCGGGTGCTATCGATAACGTACCGGGACCACCGGGAGGGTCTCGGGGGTCCACCAGGTGGGGCCACCAACCCCAGAAGGCTGCGTGGGCCAAGTGTGGGAGGGGACCAGCTCCAGGTGGGCTGGTGCGCCCCTCCACCAAGGCCCAAGGCGCAGGGAGAGTGGGAGGGGGCAAACCCTAGGTCCAGATGGGCCCTAAGGCCCACCCTAGGTGCGCCCCCCCTCTCTCCCCCCTTGGCCGCCACCCAGATGGGATCTGGGGGCTGCCGCCACCCCTAGGGAGGGAACTTTCGGTGGGGGCGCAGCACCTCCTCTTCCCCTATATATACTTGAGGTTTGGGGGCTGCCCAACACATGCTTTGATCTCCCTCTTGGCGCAGCCCTACCCCTCTCCCTCCTCGTCTCTTGCGGTGCTTGGCGAAGCCCTGCTAGAGTGCCACGCTCCTCCACCACCACCACGCCGTCGTGCTGCTGCTGGACGGAGTCTTCCCCAATCTCTCCCTCTCTCCTTGCTGGATCAAGGCATGGGAGACGTCACCGGGCTGCATGTGTGTTGAACGCGGAGGTGCCGTCCGTTCGGCACTAGGATCATCGGTGATTTGGATCACGACAAGTACGACTCCATCAACTCCGTTCACTTGAATGCTTCCGCTTAGCGATCTACAAGGGTATGTAGATGCACTCCCCTTTCCCTCGTTGCTAGATTACTCCATAGATTGATCTTGGTGATGCGTAGAAAATTTTGAATTTCTGCTACGTTCCCCAACAGTGGCATCATGAGCTAGGTCTATGCGTAGTTTCTATGCATGAGTAGAACACAAGTTGTTGTGGGCGTTGATTTTTGTTCAATGTGCTTATCGTTACTAGTCCAATCTTGTTTCGACGGTATTGTGGGATGAAGCGGCCCGGACCGACCTTACACGTACACTTACGTGAGACAGGTTCCACCGACTGACATGCACTTGTTGCGTAAGGTGGCTAGCGGGTGCCAGTCTCTCCCACTTTAGTCGGATCGGATTCGATGAAAAGGGTCCTTATGAAGGGTAAATAGCAATTGACATATCACGTTGTGGTTTTTGCGTAGGTAAGAAACGTTCTTGCTAGAGACCCATAGCAGCCACATAAAACATGCAAACAACAATTAGAGGACGCCTAACTTGTTTTTGCAGGGTATGCTATGTGATGTGATATGGCCAAAAGATTGTGATGAATAATATATGTGATGTATGAGATTGATCATTTTCTTGTAATAGGAATCACGACTTGCATGTCGATGAGTATGACAAGCGGCAGGAGCCATAGGAGTTGTCTTAATTTATTGTATGACCTGCGTGTCAATGAACAACGCCATGTAATTACTTTACTTTATTGCTAAACCGTTAGCCATAGTAGTAGAAGTAATAGTTGGCGAGACAACTTCATGGAGACACGATGATGGAGATCATGTTGTCATGCCGGTGACGATGATGATCATGGAGCCCCGAAGATGGAGATCAAAAGGAGCAAAATGATATTGGCCATATCATGTCACTTTTGATTGCATGTGATGTTTATCATGTTTATGCATCTTATTTGCTTAGAACAACGGTAGTAAATAAGATGATCCCTCATTAAAATTTCAAGAAAGTGTTCCCCTAACTGCACCGCTATGTAAAGTTCGTTGTTTCAAGCACCACGTGATGATCGGGTGTGATAAATTCTAACGCTCACATACAACGGGTGTAAGCTAGATTTACACACGCTAAACACTTAGGTTAACTTGACGAGCCTAGCATGTATGCATATGGCCTCGAACACAAGAGACCGAAAGGTCGAGCATGAGTCGTATGGTAGATACGATCAACATGAAGATGTTCATCGATGATGACTAGTCCGTCTCACGTGATGATCGGACACGGCCTAGTTGACTCGGATCATGTAATCCCTTAGATGACTAGAGGGATGTCTATCCGAGTGCGAGTTCATAAGATGAACTTAATTATCCCGAACATAGTCAAAAGATCTTTGCAAATTATGTCGTGGCTCGCGCTTTAGTTCTACTGTTTAGATATGTTCCTAGAGAAAATTCAGTTGAAAGTTGATAGTAGCAATTATGCGGACTAGGTCCGTAAACTGAGGATTGTCCTTGTTGCTTCGAAGAAGGCTTATGTCCTTAATGCACTGCTCAGTGCGCTGAACCTTGAACGCCGCTCGTGGATGTTGCGAACATCCGACACACACATTTTGATAACTACGTGATAGTTCGCTTAAACGGTTTAGAGTTGAGGCACCAAAGACGATTTCAAACATCGCGAACATATGAGATGTTTCGAGGGCTGAATTGGGATTTCAGAGCGCGTGCCCGCCAAGAGGTATAAGACCTCGACGATTTTCTTAGCCTGCAAACTAAAGGAGAAAAGCTCAATCTTGAGCTTGTGCTCAGATTGTCTGAGTACAACAATCACTTGAATCGAGTGGGAGTTGATCTTCCAGATGAGATAGTGATGTTTCTCCAAAGTCATTGCCATCAAGCTACTAGAGCTTCGTGATGAACTATAACATATCAGGGATAGATATGATGATCCTTGAGATATTCGCGATGTTTGACACCGCAAAAGTAGAAATCAAGAAGGAGCATCAATTGTTGATGGTTGGTGAAACCACTAGTTTCAAGAAGGGCAAGGGCAAGAAGGGATACTTCATGAAACGGCAAATCAGCTGCTGCTCTAGTGAAGAAACCCAAGGTTGAACCCAAACCCGAGACTAAGTGCTTCTGTAATAAGGGGAACAGCCACTGGAGCAGAATTACCCTAGATACTTGGTAGATGAGAAGGCTGGCAAGGTCGATAGAAGTATATTGGATATACATTATGTTAATGTGTACTTTACTAGTACTCCTAGTAGCACCAGGGTATTAGATACCGGTTCGGTTGCTAAGTGTTAGTAACTCGAAATAAAAGGCTGTGGAGTGGACGGAGACTAGCTAAAGGTGAGCTGGCAATGTGTGTTGGAAGTTTTCCAAGCTTGATGTGATCAAGCATCACACGCTCCCTCTACCATCGAGATTGGTGTTAAACCTAAATAATTGTTATTTGGTGTTTGCGTTGAGCATAGACATGATTGGATTATGTCTTTCGCAATACGGTTATTCATTTAAGGAGAATAATGGTTACTCTGTTTATTTGAATAATACCTTCAATGGGCTTGCACCTAAAATGAATGGTTTATTGAATCTCGATCGTAGTGATACACATGTTCATGCCAAAAGATATAAGATAGTAATGATAGTACCACCTACTTGTGGCACTACCATGTAAGTCATATTGGTATAAAACACATGAAGAAGCTCCATGTTGATGGATCTTTGGACTCACTCGTTTCTGAAAAGTTTGAGACATGCGAACCATGTTTGTTGGCGTATATGCATGAAGAAACTCCATGCAAATGGACGTTTGGACTCACTTGATTTTGAATCACTTGAGACATGCAAATTATACCACATGGGCAAGATGACTGAAAGCCTCGTTTTCAGTAAAATGGAACAAGAAAGCAACTTGTTGGAAGTAATACATTTTGATGTGTGCAGTCCAATGAGTGCTGAGGCACACAAAGGATATCGTTATGTTCTTACTTCACGGATGATTTGAGTAGATATCGAGTATATTTACTTGATGAAACACAAGTCTGAATTATTGAATGGTTCAAGTAATTTTAGAGTGAAGTTGAAGATCATCGTGACAAGAGGATAAAATGTCTATGATATGATCATAGAGATGAGTATCTGAGTTACGAGCTTTGGCACGCAATTAAGACATTGTGGAAATTGTTTCACAATTAATACCGCCTGGAACACCATAGTGTGATGGTGTGTCCAAACATCATAGTTGCACCCTATTGGATATGGTGCGTACCATGATGTCTCTTATCGAATTACCACTATCGTTCATGGGTTAGGCATTAGAGACAACCACACTCACTTTAATAGGGCACCACGTAATTCCGTTGAGACGACACCGTTTGAACTATGGTTTGGAGAAACCTAAGTTATCGTTTCTTAAAAGTTTGGGGCTGCGACGCTTATGTGAAAAAGTTTCAGGTTGATAAGCTCGAACCCAAAGCGGATAAAATGCATCTTCATAGGACACCCAAAACAGTTGGGTATACCTCCTAATTCAGATCCGAAAGCAATAGGGATTGTTTCTTGAATCGTGTCCTTTCTCGAGGAAAAGTTTGTCTCGAAAGAATTGAGTGGGAGGATGGTGGAGACTTGATGAGGTTATTGAACCATCACTTCAACTAGTATGTAGTAGGGCACAGGAAGTCATTCCTGTGGCGCCTACACCAATTGAAGTGGAAGCTAATGATAGTGATCATGAAACTTCAGATCAAGTCACTACCAAACCTCGTAGGTCGACAAGGATGCGTACTACTTCAGAGTGGTACTTAATCCTGTCTTGGAGGTCATGTTGCTAGACAACAATGAACCTACGGGCTATGGAGAAGCGATGGTGGGCCCGGATTCTGACAAATGGCTCGAGGCCATAAAATCCGAGAGAGGATCCATGTATGAAAGCAAAGTATAGACTTTGGAAGAACTACTCGATGGTCGTAAGGCTGTTGAGTACAGATGGATTTTAAAAGGAAGACGGACAATGATGGTAAGTATCACCATTAAGAAAGCTTGACTTGTCATTAAGATGTTTTCCGACAAGTTCAAGGAGTTGACTACGGTGAGGCTTTCTCACTCATAGTGATGCTAAGAGTCTGTTGAAATTGGATTAGCAGTTACTGCATTATTTATGAAATCTTGCAGATAGGATGACATTATTTCCTCGACAATTTTCTTGAGGAAAGGTTGTATGTGATACAACCAGAAGGTTTTGTCAATCCTAAAAGATGCTAACAAGTATGCAAAGCTCCAGTAGTCCTTCTAAGGACTGGAGTAAGCATCTCGGAGTTGGAATATACGCTTTGATGAGATGATTAAAGATTTTGGGTTTATACAAAGTTTATGAGAAACTTGTATTTCCAAAGAAGTGAGTGGGAGCACTATATCATTTCTGATGAGTATATGTTGTTGACATATTGTTGATCGGAAATGATGTAGAATTTCTAAAAAGCATATAGGGTTATTTGAAAAGTGTTTTCAATGAGAACCTGGATTAAGCTGCTTGAACATTAAGCATCAAGATCTATGAGGATAGATCAAAATCGCTTGATAGTAATTTCAAATGAGCACATACCTTGACATGATCTTGAAGGTGTTCAAGATGGATCAGTCAAAGAAGGAGTTCTTGCCTGAGTTGTAAGGTATGAAGTTAAGACTTAAAGCTCGACCACGGTAGAAGAAAGAGAAAGGACGAATGTCGTCCCCTATGCCTTAGCCATAGGCTCTATACAGTATGTCATGCTTTGTACCGCACCTGATATGTGCTTTGCCATGTGTCTGGCAAGGGGGTACAAGAGTGATCCAGGAATGGATCACTGGAAAGCGGTCAAAATTGTCCTTGGAGTAATAAGGACATGTTTCTCAATTATGGAGGTGATAAAGAGTTCGCATACAGGGTTACGTCAATGCAAGCTTTAACACCTATCCGAATGACTTTGAGTAGCAAACCGGATACGTATAGTGGAGCAACCATTTGGAATAGCTCCAAGTGTGTCGGGGCGTGTCTCGCTGTGGCCTCGAGCACCTATGGGGCACTTGGGGCCCCTTCTAGTCCGGCAAGGGAGCGGAGGGCGTGCGCAGAGCAGATCGAGGTCGAGCGCGCGGGGGAGACGGGCAATTTTTACCCAGCTTCGGGGCTCTCTGGAGAGATAAAACCCCTAATGCTGCTTTCGTGATTATATTTGATCTCGCCGAGCATGCGAGCGTATGGTGGTGTTGTGGGTGTCAATGGACCAACCCCTTCTACGTCGCATGGGCCTCCCTTTTATACTCAAGGGGCATCCACAGTGGCAGCGTAGGAAGAGGGGTAGAAAGGTAAAATCGCAGGTTGGTACAACAAAGGACCAACAAAGGACCCCTACCTAACTCGACGGCAGGGGACAAGGGCATTTAATGCCTGTCCGGTCGCCCCAACAGTGCAGAGGAGTGACCGTTAAGTGAGCCACCGGTTGCCATGATGGCGTCTCTGTCAGCTCCGTTTGCCACCTCGCCCCGCATGGTTGTGCAGTGCCGCGCCATGTGCCCTCGGGATGGCCTTGTGTTGACACATCGCCGGATGCGCTGGAGTTTGGGTGGCAGCCTTGCCGCGGCCCTTTTCTTGTCGTGCCGGCAAGCTTGCCGGCCGTCAGGTCTTGCCGGAGCGTGCGGGGTGCCGCGGCAAGTCTTCTGCAGATGCCCAGGCCGGCCTTCCCGGCAAGCTCCTCTTGCCGGGGCCTTCGTTTTCTTTGGTTAATACTTCGTTCTTGAATGGCAGTAGTAGGTGTGACGGAGGGTCTTGGCGGGCGTCCGCAAGCCTTGCAGCTGGGTGTCATGATCACTGCAGACAAGTTCGGGTACTAAGGTACCCTACTTTAGTACACCGACAGAGCCCCGGCCCGGGCCATACACGGTGCTGTTGCGTTGTTGGGCCAGCCCAAAGCAAGGCACGGGCACGCTGCCTGGGTCCGCCACAATCGGACTCCGCCACCGCGCTCTCCCAAGCACGCACACGCCGATTGCGGCGTCGTGGGAGGCGTGGGTGGTGCGCGCGATTTGTAGGGCGTCCGCCCCTTTATTCACGGGGCAGGGGGAGGTCATTTCATCCGTCGCCCCGGCTTCACCTCCCCGCCACACGGCCCCCATGCGCGTGGGGTCGTGGGCGGCGAAGGTGGAAAACCGAGCCGTCACGGGCGGAGGTGGTGGGCCGGCCCCGCTCCTCCGCCCTCCCCGCGCTCCGATTGGCTGATCGGGGCGGTCGAGTCCCCACTTTGCTCCTTAAAAAGGGCGGAAGGGGAGCGCAAAAATCTCGCACTTCCCCATCTTCTCCTTGCTTCCTCTTCTGCTACTCTTCCTCCCCTTCGCCATGGAGGGAGGAAACCCAGGTCCTTCAACAGTGGCAGCGAGGGTTGCCTCCAGGCAGCGCGCCTCTCCCTACCCTGCACCTGTGGCGGCGGAGCCGGCCACGAGGGGGAGAGGGAGGGGGCGAGGCTGCGGACGAGGTCGAGGACGCGGTCGGGGTGCTCGGGGAAGAGGCGGCCGGGGCGGTGCGCCAACCTCGCCCCCGCCGGCAGCTCCTCTCCTCGAGGCGGTCCATACCGGAGACGACCCGTGGGAGTTCTTCATCAAACTGCGCCGAGCACCTCGTCGCCGCCTCGCTTCCGGCTCCATTTGCGAGCGATGGAACCGGATCCGCCCGAGATGTTGGAGTTATGCATGAGGTGCTGCGGGATCAGCGGCACTCGAGTTAGTGTCGATCCCCAGCCCGGCGTGATGTACTTCGATCGAGGGTGGAAAACATTTGCTCAAGATCCACAGCTTGACGGCGGGTTTACCCTCCATTTTAAGTTAATGGAGGGCGACCTTCTCCACAAGGTCTTCGGGACTCCGGCACCGGGCGAGATGTCAGGTGGACAGCTCCTCCGATAGCGAAGGCCCTCCTCAAGCGAGAGTGATGAGGAGGGAGCGAGAAGGATGACGAGGACGGCGGGTCCGACTAGGCGCTTGACGCTGCTCACAGTGCCACCGGGCGACCCCATCACCCGGTCGCCGCCTTCGAACTCCCCGGGCCGCCTCCTTGGGCGGCCGGCGAGGGAGGCTGCGGAAGAGGAAGAGGGGTGGCGGCAAGGCCGCAAGTCGGAGTACGAGGGCGAGGTGCCCTCGACAAAGATGCCGACGTCCCACCACCCCGCCTTGAGCTCGCCTCCGACGCCTCCGCCTCCGCCAAGCTCCCGCCGGCCCTCGGGTGTTCTCTTGGTGTCTTCTGCGCCTGAGCTCACCTAGGCGCCCCTTTGCCCTTCCCGCAAGCTTCTCTTGCCGGGGCCTCCTTGACCTACCTCCTGAAGAGAGAAACAAGAGAGGGATTACGGGCATCTTATCTTCTTAGTTTGTAAGCCTTCGGGCCTTAGCTGTATTTAAAATATGTAATCCTCTCTATCATGTTTTTCATCCTCTATGGACTCGTACTAGACTGGGATGTTTTTTAATGAAAAGAGGGAAAGCGCTTGCCGGGTTAAGTCCTTTACTTGGTTTTGTGCCTTGTATGTTCCCACCCCACGCTTCTAGGGAACTTGCCGACGCAAACACGCGTGCTGAGTGCGGAACGTCAGCAGCCCGCCGGCAGTGTTGCTTCCGGCAAGAAACCTCGTCGGGCCAGTTGCAGCGCGCTTGTATTGTTGAGCGGACTCGGAAACAAATCAAGGGCGCAACTAGGCCGCGACTCGGCTCCTCCGCGCACAGGTTTCTTTTTACAAGGCACACTCGTTCAAGGACGCGGCCCCGCCTTTCCAAGTCCATAAGAGGATGCATGACGAGGGATGAAAAAACTTATCTGACACCGCAGCCCTCGGCGACTCTAGCTTGCCGGGGAGAAATCTTGGCATTTGCAGCTCCCAGCAACCCTGGCTCCGCCGAGACCTAGGTGCCGGTGCGCCTTTCCTTGTCCTTGTTGCCGACGTGGCGGTCTCCGGGGATCCCGGCCTGCTGCGGAGGAACTTCGATACTCGCAGCCCCCAGCGCAGCTGATTTGCCGGAGCCCTCGCACCAGTGTGCCCTTCCGGTTTTTCCTTATCGCTGCTATCATAGTCACGAAAATAACTGAGACAGCACCGTAATAAGTTGCTCTTCGTAACGTAACTTCGCGTTGGGCAACGCAATGCTATGTTTCGTCCTTGGTATGTTTATACTCTACGCTTTTTAGGGAACTTGCCGGGGCATACACGCTTGCCGAAAAGTGAACATCAGCAGCTCGTCTGGCGGTGTAGCCTCCGGCAAGAAACCTCGTCGGGCTTAGCTGCAGCGCACTTTCATTGTTTGAGCGGACTCGAAAACAAATCAAGGGCGCAACTTAGCCATGAGTCGGCTCCTCCGCGCACAAGTTTCTCATACGGCGACGCCCACGGCAAGGCTTGCCACGCTATTTCCTCTATTCCATTACGCCCTTGTACGCTTTACCCCACGCTTCTAGGAACTTGCCGCGCTTAACACACCGGCTGAGTCACGAACATCACCACCACCGGGCGGTGTTGTTTCCGCAAGAAACCTTCTCGGGCGATTGCAGCGCACTTGTATTGTTGAGCGGACTCGAAACAAAACAAGGACGCAACTCAACCACGAGCTGGTTCCTCCGCGCATGTGTTTTTCGTACAAGGGACTAACGCCGAGGACTATAACATAAAAGCTTAGGACTAAAGAGTGCTCGCACAAAAGCTCGGGTGACTTAGCTTTTCCGTTTTCAGCCGTCCGCCGAGGTCAGATTTCCTTGACCTCCTCCCTTGTATGTTTTCACCTTCACGCTTTGAACCCCCGGTGCAAACACACTTGCTGAGTGCGGACATCAGCAGCCACCGGGCGGTGTTGCTTCCGGCAGGAGAACTCGTCGGGCTAGTTGCAGCGCTTTCATCGCCGAGCGGACTCAAATGCATCAAAGGTGCAACTTAGCTACGACTCAACCCTTCGCGGAGGTTCTTCATACAAGGTACGGATTCTCAAGAAATACAATTCAAAAGCTCAAATCGACGCCTTCTTCGCCTCATCGCCGGTGGAGCTCGATGGCGATCTCGACGGCAGCATGACACCAAGAGGCGGTTTGCGGGAGCAGCACCAGAGCTGTTCTTGCCGGGCTTAGTCTTTGGCAGATCTGCCTTTGTCTTCTTGCACTTGCCGGCGGAGCTCGATGGCGTGTCCTCGACGGCAGCGCAGCACTCCGGAGAGGCGCGCTTGCCGGAGTGGACACCAGAGCTGCTTTTGCCGGACTCGGCTTTCTTCTTTCCCCGGAGAGCTTCAGCGGCAAGTGGCTTGCGCTCTGTCACGGCTGCTGCTTCCCGGTAGATCTTGTCGGCGCAGATAAGCGCATCCTTCTTGTCACCTTGGACATAAATGACACTTATCGGACCAGCATCTTAAGCACGCCAGTAGGCGAGGAGAGGCTGCCATGAACTTGGCGAAGCGCAGATTTGCCTAGTATCCCATTGTAGGGCAATGGGATATCGGCAACGCCAAATGTGACTTTCTCGTCCCGAATTCAACTCGCCGCCAAACGCCATCGGCGGCAGGATCTTCCCTTGGGCTTGCTCCTTCTGGATTTATCCCTTGAAAGGTACCAGCTTCTTGAGCTAGCTGCCGGGATCCGGAGCTTCTTGAGCACTGTGGAGGAGATCAGGTTCAGGCCGGCCCCGCCGTCAACCAACATCTTCGTGACCTTGAGGTTGCGGATTGTTGGTGAGACCAACATCGGCAAGCACCCGACCGCGGTGATGCGATCGATGATCCTCAACGCCAAAGACGATGGGCGTGCCGGACCACTTCAAGGGCTTGCGCGACTCGACGGACGGCTCATGCGGCATTTACCTCTCGCACCCACCGCTTGAGTTGGTGGTGTGAGGCGTCAGAGAGGCGCCGCCGCCGATGCACAACACCTCTGCTGCCTTCCTCAAACTCCCCGGTCATCAGCCTCATCCTCCTCCATCTCATCATCCTCTTCTTCATCTTCGCCCTTGTCGCGCCGCGGAGGCTCGTCTCCTTGCCGCTTTGACCTTGCCATGTGTCCTCCCCAAAGGGAAGCTTCTTGCGGATCCTCCGCCACCTCCTCGGCTCTTCCTTATCGCGCGCCAGACTCAGCTTCAGAGTTCGCCCATCTGCTCCACTTTCTTGCAGGTTTGGAGATCGTGGCCCTTGGTGCGGTGGATCTTGCAATATCGCTTGCCGGAGCCATCCTGCTTGTCGGCGGCTACGACGGCCTCGCCGGAGTCATCGGCTTTGGCCTTGTCGGAACTGCCTCCGTTGCCGGAATGCTCAACGGCCAGCACCTCCTTAGCCTTTCTCTTCCTGTTGTTCCGCCTTCGGTTCTTCCTTGCCGCGGCGGCATCCTCACTGTCAGACCCTTCTGCTCCTGCAATCTCTCCGGGAATTTTCCTCCCTTCCTCAGCCCGTGCACACTTGTCGGCCAGAGCATAGAGCTCGCTGACATCTCTGATCTTGCACATCGCCATCTACTCTCTCATCCGGCGGTTGCGCACGTTCTGATGGAACGCGCTGATAACCGCGGCAGGGTGGACGTCTGGGATGTTGCGTTGCACCCGATCGAATCTCAGATGTACTTGCGCAGGGCTCCCTTCCTTCCGACGAGCAATGCAGGTCGCTTCGCCATGGGGTTTGTGGCACCGTGAAGGCGCCGACAAACCGATGACACAGTCCGCCCATGAAGAGATGGAGCCGTCCGCAAGTGCATGAGCCAAGATCCGACGGGCTTGAGTACCAGCGGGAAGTAGTTGGCAAGGATCTTCTCGTCGCGCCCCGCAGCTCGCACCGCGATGGTGTAGATGCCGAGGAACTCCGACGGATGAATCCTGCCATCATACTTCGGCACGCCCGCTTGAAGTTCTTGGTTTTGGGCCATCGACTTGCCGCAGCTCGGTGAACGCAGGGCAACCCGCCGCGTCGCAAGTCGCCTCGCTCTCCGGTGCATGCATCGCCGACAAGGGGCCCAGCGCTGGTCGGATTGACGCCGCGCTTCCTTCGCGCTTCTATCTTGGTGCGAAGCGTTTTCATGTTGCCGTTCTGGAGAACGTGGCGCTGGTCACGGCGAAGTTCATGGGTCCGACGACGCGGTGGAGTCGGCGCGGGTTGGTCCGCAAGCCGCGATCTTGGCCTTCGGGCTGGAGTGCACGGAAGTGGCACCCCCAGCGGTCTTGTCGGCGTTGGCTTGCGCCTGGGTGTCTTGCCGAGGCCTTGATGTGCTCGGTTGCCGGGCTTAGCGCCGCTGGCGGCCGATGAGATCAGATATGGTCATCCTCCGCCGCCGATCTTGTGCGGCGCCGAGGGTAGTCCAGAGCAGCCGGGCTCGCCGCCGCCTTCCTCTGCTGTTTTAGGCGGCGGTGGTGACGAAGCGGCGCGAGGAGCGGATGTGCTCGACTCCCATCGGATTAGGAGGAGCAACACCCGTCCGGCGAACGTATTTGCTTGCGCCAAAGATGCTTGCGTGCATGCTGGCCTCGAAGGCCCCGCGACCCACCAGCTTGGCCTTGCTCCATTGCAAGCACGGTGCTAGGAGCACCGGGTGTTGTTGACCTTGCACCTCCCGGGAAGGGTGCGGCGTCTCGTGACTGCCGCCGACGCTATGGGCCTTGTTCTGGATCTGGTGACGACGTGCGTCCCACCGTCGGCGCCCGCTCTCCCGCCGGCGTCCACCCCACCGCCAGCTTGCTCCGGCAGTGGTGGTGGAATTGATGTAGACGGAGCGGCCACCTCTGAAGGCTTCTTCTTTGGTGGCATGTTGACGAAGGTGTTGATGCTGCGCGTCCGGAGACCGGATCAGATGCTCACGACTTCGACGCCCCCCTACCTGGCG
This sequence comes from Aegilops speltoides, assembly GCA_021437245.1. Taxonomy (NCBI): domain Eukaryota; kingdom Viridiplantae; phylum Streptophyta; class Magnoliopsida; order Poales; family Poaceae; genus Aegilops; species Aegilops speltoides. The sequence goes on from CM038142.1 coordinate 110,051,674, forward strand.
CGCCAAAGATGTCGGGGCGTGTCTCGCTGTGGCCTCGAGCACCTATGGGGCACTTGGGGCCCCTTCTAGTCCGGCAAGGGAGCGGAGGGCGTGCGCAGAGCAGATCGAGGTCGAGCGCGCGGGGGAGACGGGCAATTTTTACCCATCTTCGGGGCTCTCCGGAGAGATAAAACCCCTACTGCTGCTTTCGTGATTATATTTGATCTCGCTCGAGCATGCGAGCGTATGGTGGTGTTGTGGGTGTCGAATGGACCGAACCCCTTCTACGTGCGCACGGGCCTCCCTTTATACTCAAGGGGGCATCCATAGGTGGCAGCGAGGAAGAGGGGTAGAAAGGTAAAATCGCAGGTTGGTACAACAATGACCAACAATGGACCCTACCCAACTCGACGGCAGGGACAAGGGCATTTAATGCCCGTCCGGTCGCCCCAACAAAGGCAGAGGAGTGACCGCAAGTGAGCCACCGGTTGCCACGATGGCGTCTCTGTCGACTCCGCTTGCCACCTCGCCCGATGGCTGCAAGCAGCGCGCCCACGCGCCCTCGGGATGGCCTTGTGTTGACACGTCGCGGATGCGCTGGAGTTTGGGTGGTAGCCTTGCCGCGGCAAGTGCCTTGTCATGCCCTTTTCTTGTCGTCGTCGCCGCAAGCTTGCCGGCCGTCAGGTCTTGCCGGAGCGTGCGGGGTGCCGCGGCAAGTCTTCTGGAGATGCCCAGGCCGGCCTTCCCGGCAAGCTCCTCTTGTCGGGGCCTTCATTTTCTTTGGTTAATACTTCGTTCTTGAATGGCAGTAGTAGGTGTGACGGAGGGTCTTGGCGGGCGTCCGGCAAGCCTTGCCGCGGGGTGCTACGACCGCCCGTGCACAAGTTCGGGGTACTAAGGTACCCCTACTTTAGTACACCGACAAAGTGGAGCGTGGAAGCGGCATTTACAATATGACCTAGAGATTTATGAAGTACATACGGATCTGAATGTTGCGCACTGCTGACTAAAACCTCTCACAAGCAAAACATGATCAAACCCCGTAACTCATTGAGTCTTAATCACATGATGATGTGAACTAGTTTAGTGACACTAGTAAACTCTAGGATGTTGGTCACATGGCGATGTGACCTGTGAGTGTTAATCACATGGCGATGTGAACTAGATTATTGACTCTAGTGCAAGTGGGAGACTGTTGGAAATATGCCCTAGAGGCAATAATAAATTAGTTATTATTATTATATTTCCGTGTTCATGATAATCGTTTATTATCCATGCTATAATTGTATCGATGGGAAACTCAGAACATGTGTGGATACATAGACAACACCATGTCCCTAGTAAGCCTCTAGTTGACTAGCTCGTTGATCAATAGATGGTTATAGTTTCCTGACCATGGACATTGGATGTCGTTGATAACGGGATCACATCATTAGGAGAATGATGTGATGGACAAGACCCAATCCTAAGCCTAGCACAAAGATCGTGTAGTTCGTATGCTAAAGCTTTTCTAATGTCAAGTATCATTTCCTTAGACCATGAGATTGTGCAACTCTGTGATACCTTAGGAATGCTTTGGTGTACCAAACGCCACAACGAATCGGGTGGCTATAAAGGTGCACTACGGGTATCTCCGAAAGTGTCTGCTGGATTGGCACGAATCGAGATCGATTTGTCACTCCGTGACGGAGAGGTATCTCTGGGCCCACTTGGTAGGACATCATCATAATGTGCACAATGTGACCAAGGGCTGATCACGGATGATGTGTTACGGAACGAGTAAAGAGACTTGCCGTAACGAGATTGAACAAGGTATCGGGATACCGACGATCGAATCTCGGCAAGTACTATACCGCTAGACAAAGGGAATTGAATACGGGATTGATTGAATCCTCGACATCGTGGTTCATCCGATGAGATCATCGTGGAACATGTGGGAGCCAACATGGGTATCCAGATCCCCCTGTTGGTTATTGGTCGGAGAATTGTCTCGGTCATGTCTACGTGTCTCCCGAGCCCGTAGGGTCTACACACTTAAGGTTCGATGATGCTAGGGTTATAGGAAATAAATGTACGTGGTTACCGAATGTTGTTCGGAGTCCCGGATGAGATCCCGGACGTCACGAGGAGTTCCGGAATGGTTCAGAGTTAAAGATTTATATATGGGAAGTCCTACTTTGGTCACCGGAAAAGTTTCGGGTGCTATCGGTAACGTACCGGGACCACCGGGAGGGTCCCGGGGGTCCACCAGGTGGGGCCACCAGCCCCAGAAGGCTGTGTGGGCCAAGTGTGGGAGGGGACCAGCTCCAGGTGGGCTGGTGCACCCCCCACCAAGGCCAAAGGCGTAGGGAGAGTGGGAGGGGGCAAACCCTAGGTCCAGATGGGCCCTAAGGCCCACCCTAGGTGCGCCCCCCTCTCTCCCCCCTTGGCCACCACCCAGATGGGATCTGGGGGCTGCCTCCACACCTAGGGAGGGAACCCTAGGTGGGGGCACAACCCCTCCTCTTCCCCTATATATACTTGAGGTTTGGGGGCTGCCCAACACATGATTTGATCCCCTTCTTGGCGCAGCCCTACCCCTCTCCCTCCTCATCTCTTGCGGTGCTTGGCGAAGCCCTGCTGGAGTGCCACGCTCCTCCACCACCACCACGCCGTCGTGCTGCTGCTGGACGGAGTCTTCCCCAACCTCTCCCTCTCTCCTTGCTGGATCAAGGCATGGGAGATGTCATCGGGCTGTATGTGTGTTGAAGGCGGAGGTGCCGTCCGTTCGGCACTAGGATCATCGGTGATTTGGATCACGACGAGTACGACTCCATCAACCCCGTTCACTTGAATGCTTCCGCTTAGCGATCTACAAGGGTATGTAGATGCACTCCCCTTTCCCTCGTTGCTAGATTACTCCATGGATTGATCTTGGTGATGTGTAGAAAATTTTGAATTTCTACTACGTTCCCCAACAAGACGCGGCTATTCGAATAGATGATGTTAACCCTGCAGGGGTGTACTTCTTCACACATGCTCTCGCCACTTACCTCCATGTACATGTCACATATCTCGGCAACCTTCAAGCGAAAGCATCGCGAGGGTGTCGGCCATGACCTGACTAACCACGCAAGTCTCTAGTCCAGGTTTATCGCCTATTCCGGTTCCATCCGCAAGGAGATCCGACCGGGGTGTCGCTCACGGCCCCAAATGATGTGAGCAGGGTTCCCAATCCCACCAAATGGGTGACGCTTGGTACACCATGCCACTGCACGTAGTCTGTTCCAAGCCCACCTGTACCGGGTGCCACTTGGTAGACTACTAGAACTACCTACAAACACCAGAAACTAGTTGCAACTCCTGGATAGAGATCAGGTCAACTAATAAGTCGAGAGGGTCGAGTTACCGAAACCCAATGTATGGTAGCAATTGTTCATGGATCACAAACATAGAACTCAGTTCCCGAGGATGGATTCAATGAGACAACCCACCATGTACTCCTACATGGCCTCTCACCGCTGCCTTTACCAAATCGTGTTCACACACTTCGCTCTTAGCAGTAGGACATGTTTACAAATTTCCAATTCATCCCTGATGAATCAGACCTGACTCAACTCTAAGCAGTAGCAGGCATGACAAACAAGCATGAATGAGTAGGCACATCAGGGCTCAAACAACTCCTACTCATGCTAGTGGGTTTCATCTATTTACTGTGGCAATGACAGGTCATGCATAGGAAAGGGGCTCAACTACCGTAGCATGTAACAGATGAATCGTTGTTGTCCTAATGCAGTAAGAGAGAGCAGGGCGAGAGAGTGGGATTGTATCGGAATGAACAAGGGGTTTTTGCTTGCCTGGCACTTCTGAAGATAGTATAGCTCTTCATCGGTGTCATCGAACTCATCGCCGGAACCACGCCTCATCGAGAGGAAAAAATACCGCAAACAAGGAAGAACACAATCAATGCAATGCAACAATTATGATGCATGATAATGACATCACAATATGCTGTGATTTGAGCTAATGCAACCAAACCAGAAGGGTTTGAGCTATTTTGAACCCAAGGTTCAAGTTCAAAATCAAACTTTGAACTTATAAAGTGCATTATCATGTTTTGATCTAAACAACAAGGTTAAGTTGCTTTATCATGCATGAAACCAGTACAGATGAATAGATTGGATTTTTTGATCACTTTTCATATATAAATTATTTCATTTGGAGCTACGATTGATTTATATGAATTTTAGAAGTTTTAGCTATTTTCTAGAATTTCTGAATTATTTTAAATACAGAAATTACTTACTGCACAGGATGACATCGGTGTGATGTCAGCAAGTCAACGCCGGTCTAGGTCAAACCTGACCTGTAGGGCCCACTGGTCAGTGACACAACTAATTAAGAGTTAATTAGTGTTAAGTCAAATACTAACCTAAGTTAATTAGATCCCGGGCCCACATGTCAGTGACCCAAGGGGAAGTCAAACCCCTGGTCAAACGAGTCAAACTCGCCGGCGGCTCGACGCCGGCTAGGCTGAACACGGCGGAGGGCTTGGGGTTCGCCCTCCGACGACCAAACTAGCGACAGAGGGGCTCTACGTGGAGCTGGCGACATCAAATGGGGCAAGTGGGAGCAGTTGAGGTGGCTGGAGCTTGCCAGAAACGAGCTCCTGGCGGCGGCTGGAGTTCGGATGGGGTCGGGTTTGGTGCTACGGTGGATTGGAGGATGAGCTGGTGGGCGCTACGGGCTTCTGGGAACTGATAACCCACAAGCATAGGGGATCACAACAGTTTTCGAGGGTAGAGTATTCAACCCAAATTTATTGATTCGACACAAGGGGAGCCAAAGAATATTCTCAAGTATTAGCAGCTGAGTTGTCGATTCAACCACACCTAGAAACTTAGTATCTGCAGCAAAGTGTTTAGTAGCAAAGTAATATGATAGTGGTGGTAATAGTAGCAAAAGTAAAGACAACAAAAGTAATGTTTTTGGTATTTTGTAGTGATTGTAACAGTAGCAACGGAAAAGTAAATAAGCGAGAACCAGTATATGGAAAACTCGTAGGCACCGGATTAGCGATGGATAATTATGCCGGATGCGGTTCGTCATGTAACAGTTATAACATAGGGTGACATAGAACTAGCTCCAGTTCATCAATGTAATGTAGGCATGTACTCCGTATATAGTCATACGTGCTTATGGAAAAGAACTTGCATGCCATCTTTTGTCCTACCCTCCCGTGGCAGCGGGGTCCTATTGGAAACTAAGGGATATTAAGGCCTCCTTTTAATAGAGAACCGGAACAAAGCATTAGCACATAGTGAATACATGAACTCCTCAAACTATGGTCATCACCGGGAGTGGTCCCGATTATTGTCACTTTGGGGTTGCCGGATCATAACACATAGTAGGTGACTATAGACTTGCAAGATAGGATCTAGAACACACATATATTCATGAAAATGTAATAGGTTTAGATCTGAAATCATGGCACTCGGGCCCTAGTGACAAGCATTAAGCCTAGCAAAGTCATAGCAACATCAATCTCGTAACATAATGGATACTAGGATCAAACCCTAACAAAACTAACTCGACACATGATAAATCTCATCCAACCCATCACCGTCCAGCAAGCCTACGATGCAATTACTCACGCACGACGGTGAGCATCATGAAATTGGTGATGGAGGATGGTTGATGATGACGACGGCGACTAATCCCCTCTCCGAGCCCCGAACGGACTCCAGATCAGCCTCCCGAGAGATTAGGGCTTGGCGGCGACTCAGATCGTGAAAACGCGATGATTTCTTCTCTCGATTTTTTTCTCCCAAAAGCCAATATATGGAGTTGGAGTTGGCATCGGAGGGCCACCAGGGGCCACGAGGTAGGGGGCGCGCTTGGGGCGGGCGCCCCACCTCATGAGCAGGTGTGGGCCCCTGGTCTTCATCTTTTGCGAGGATTTTTCTTTATTTTTTCTAAGGTGTTCCGTGGAGTTTTAGGACATTCCGAGAATTTTTATTTTCTGCACAAAAAACAACACCATGGTAGTTCTGCAGAAAATAGCATCAGTCCGGGTTAGTTCCATTCAAATCATATAAGTTAGAGTCCAAAACAAGGGCAAAAGTGTTTGGAAAAGTAGATACGACGAGACGATCAACTCCCCAAAGCTTAAACCCTTGCTTGTCCTCAAGCAATTCAGTTGACAAACCGAAAGATAAAAGAAAAACTTTTACAAACTCTGCTTGCTCTTGTTGTTGTAAACATGAAAAGCCAGATTCAAGTTTCAGCAGCTTATTATGAACTAACCATACTCGTAATGACACGAGGTCTCACAATTACTCATATCAATAACATAATCAGCTAGCGAGCCATAATAATAAAACTCGGATGACAACACTTTCTCAAAATAATCATAACATGATATAACAAAATGGTATCTCGCTAGCCCTTTCTGAGACCGCAAAACATAAATGCGGAGCACCTTTAAAGAACAAGGACTGACTAAACATTGTAATTCATGAAGGCTATGTTGATTGGATTCAACTACATGCGTGAACATGTGCCAAGTCGAGTCACTCAATACATTTAAAGGAGGATACCATCCCATCATACCACATCATAATCATTCTAATAGCATGTTGGCACGCAAGGTAAACCATTATAACTCATAGCTAATCAAGCATGGCACAAGCAACTATAATCTCTAAATGTCATTGCAAATATGTTTACTTCATAATAGCTGAATCAGGAACGATGAATCATCATATTTACAAAAACAAGAGAGGTCGAGTTCATACCAGCTTTTCTCTTCCCAATAAGTTCATCATATATCATCATTATTGCCTTTCACTTGCACGACCGAACGGTGTGTATAATAATAAGAGTGCACGTGCATTGGACTAAGCTAGAATCTGCAAGCATTCAACTCAAGAGAGAAGACAAGTACTATGGGCTCTAAGTTAAATAAACAATCATGCATATAAGAGCCACTAAGCATTTTCATCATGGTCTTCTCGACCCCCAAAGAAAGGAAAAGAAAACTATTTACACGGGAAAGCTCCCAACAAGTAAAAGAAGAACGGGAAATATTTTTGGGTTTTCTTTTTAATTCTACTACAAGCATGAAAAGTAAACTAACTAATTTTTTTCAGTTTTTCTTAAAGTTTATCAAACACACAAGAAGAAAGCAAAAAAAGAAATTTAAACTAGCATGGATAATACAATGAAAGAGTATGAGCACCGACATCTAGCAATGAGTGTGTGTGAACATGAATGTAATGTCGGTGGGAAATACATACTCCCCCAAGCTTAGGCTTTTGGCCTAAGTTGGTCTAATGCCAGGGATGGCCTGGCGGATATCCGTAGGTGAAGCTGGGGTCGTAGTGTGACGCAGCGGCTATCGCCACCTGAGCTGTAGCATGGAGTCGAGCAGCCTCCACTCTCCTTTCGTACTCATCTGCCTCCTCTCTGGTAATAATATATCTTCTTTTTGCCTGTGAATCAAAGAAAGCAGGAGTAGGAAGAGCAACATGGACTACACGACTTCTCAAAAGATTAGTCGACATCGAGAGGTGGTTCACCCTCTCAAAAACTGGTGGGAAACCATAGAATCAAAATCTAAATAAGAAGGGGTAACTCCATGTCACCCTCACGAATGTCTACCTCAAGAAAATTAGCTAAGTGGGTTGCATAAATTTCTCCAAAGAAATCTCTGCTATGTCTATTCTGATGCAACCTGCGAGCTACAATGGCTCCCAAATGATAAGATTGGTCTCCTAACACGGCACTCCTGAGAATACCGAGATCAGGGACACACATGTGACATGCTTCATCCTTAGCATTTATGCATCTACCTACGAAGAGAGCAAAATAATGTATAGCAGGAAAGTGAATGCTCCCTATAGTAGCTTGCGTTATATCTCTAGATTCCCCCACAGTTATTCTAGCAAGAAAGTCTCTATATTCAGATTTAGGGGGATCCCTGACATTACCCCAATACGGAAACTTGCAAGCAGAAGTAAAATCCTCTAAGTCCATGGTATAAGATTTGTCATAAAGATCAAACATGACTGAAGGAGAATTACGCGAAGATGAAAACTCAAACCTCCTCACAAATGAACTTGTGAGATCATAATACTGGGGGCATTTGTCATCTTCAAAGTCCTCAAGACCGGTGTTACTCAAATATGTGCTAAATTCTTCTTTGATTCCCACTTGATTCATAAAATTTTCCGATGGCCATTCACAAGGCCTCACAGGAGGGTATCTTGGTGGTTCCTCGTCAGCATCACGTATTGCAAGCCTGGGACCTTGCTTCCTTGAGGGACCACCTTGGAACATCCTCCTAAGCATATTGTTTCCTCTAAAAAAATTCTGAATTTTTTAGTAACTTCAAAATAAAAATGAACCTACTTCAATAAGATTGATAGTAACAACTCCCACAAGTGCCTAGAGCCTATATCAAGCATTGGAACTACTTGGAACCATATAAATTTGACATGCGAGCTCAAGAACATGGTCGCCTATGCAGCAAAAATTTGCAATGAATAAAGCACTAGAACAAAAACTAATTGGACCAATGGAGGAGTCACATACCAAGGAACAATCTCCCCAAGCAGTTTTGCGAGAGGTGCTTTGAGTAAGGAGATCGAAAATCACAAAGAACGGGGCCGGAACTCGTGCTTGAGTTGGTTTTTCGTGTTTGTGTGAGGCAGAGGAAGAAGATGGGTGCAGGAATAAGTGGAGGAGGGTCACCGTGGCCCACGAGGCAGGGGGGCGCCAGGGGTAGGGCGCGCCCCACCCTCGTGGCAGTGGCAGCCCCCATGTAATTTTTGCATAATAAATTTTAAATGTTCCCAAAAAATCATATTAAATTGGCATGGCATTCCGAGGACTTTTATTTTTGGGATATTTTTATATTGCACGGATAAGTCAGAAATGATGTAAAAATATTATTTTACTTTATTTCTACTAAATAACAGAAAATATAAAGAGGGTATGAAGGTTGTGCTTTAGTTTCATCCATCTCGTGATCATCAAAATGAACCCACTAACAAGGTTGATCAAGTCTTGTTAACAAACTCATTCCAATAATCCCGAACCGGAGAAATTTCAAATGACACTAAGTTACCTCAACGGGATATGAAAATCCCCAACAATAAGAATATCATACTTTTTCTTGACAGTAGGGAGAGGAAATTCAAAACCTCCAAATATAATCGATGGAACTTTACCAATAGAGTTGATACTATAAACTTGAGGTTGTTTCCTCGGAAAATGTACCGTGTGCTCATTGCCATTAACATGAAAAGTGACATTGCCTTTGGTGCAATGAATAACAGCCCCTGCAGTATTAAGGAAAGGTCTTCCAAGAATAATAGACATACTATCATCCTTGGGAATATCAAGAATAACAAAGTCCGTTAAAATAGTAACGTTTGCAACCACAACAGGCACATCCTCACAAATACCGACATGTATAGCAGTTGATTTATCACCCATTTGCAAAGCTATTTCAGTAGGTGTCAACTTATTCACGTCAAGTCTACGATATAAAGAGAGAGGTATAACACTAACACCGGCTCCAAGATCGCATAAAGCAGTTTTAACATAACTTCTTTTAATGGAGCATGGTATAGTAGGCACTCCGGGATCTCCAAGTTTCTTTGGTACTCCACCCTTAAAAGTATAATTAGCAAGACTGGTGGAAATTTCAGCTTGAGGTATCTTTCTTTTATTAGTAATAATATCCTTCATATACTTAGCATAAGGATTTGTTTTGAGCACATCAGTTAATCGCATACGCAAAAAGATGGGTCTAATCATTTCAGCAAAGCGCTCAAAATCCTCATCATCCTTTTTCTTGGATGGTTTCGGAGGAAAAGGCATGTGTTTTTGAACCCATGGCTCCCTTTCTTTACCGTGTTTCCTAGCAACGAAGTCTCTTTTATCATAATGTTGATTATTTGATTGTGGGTTATCAAGATCAATAGCAGGTTCAACTTCTACATCATTATCATTACTAGGTCGAGCATCAACATGAACATTATCATTAACATCATCACTAGGTTCATGTTCATCACCTGATTGTGTTTCAGCATCAGAAACAGAGATGTCATTTGGATTCTCAGGTGGTTCAGCAATAGGTTCACTAGAAGTTTGCAAAGTCCTATCATTTTTCTTTTTCTTCCTTTTAGAAGAACTAGGTACATCAATGTTGTTTCTTTGAGAATCTTGCTCGATTCTCTTAGGGTGGCCTTCAGGATACAAAGGTTCCTGAGTCATTCTACCAGTTCTAGTAGCCACACTAACAGCATAATCATTTTTCTTACTATTCATTTCATCAAGCACTTCTTTCTGAGCTTTAAGTACTTGTTCTACTTGAGTGGTAACCATAGAAGCATGCTTGCTAACAAGTTTAAGTTCACCTCTAAATCAGCCATATAATCACCCAAGCGTTTAATCATAAAGGTATTCTGTTTTAATTGTCTACCAAAATAAGCATTGAAGTCATCTTGCTTAAACATAAAGTCATCAAACTCATCCAAGCAATCGACTAGCAATTTTAGTAGGAGGGACTTCACTTTATCATATCTATAGAGAGAATTTACCTTTACTACCGTGTCGATATCGGGAGGTTCTTCATTAAATAAGTAATTGAGATCATATACTTCTTCAACAAGTGGTAAATTAAGACCGTGTATTTCTTCAATAGGAGGTAAATTCTTAACATCTTCACCTTTAATACCTTTTTCTTTCATAGACTTCTTTGCCTCTTGCATATCTTCGGATCGAGAAATAGAACACCTCTCTTCGGAGTTGGTTTAGGAATAGGCTCGAGAATTGGCTCGAACTGGCTCGAGGTAGCTCGGGAGGTGCCCAATTATTTTCATTAGCCAACATATTATTCAATAGAATTTCAGCGTCATCCGGTGTTCTTTCCCTGAAAACAGAGCCACCACAACTATCCAGGTAATCTTTGGAAGCATCAGTTAGTCCATTATAAAAGATATCAAATATTTCAGGTTTCTTAAGAGGTTGATCAGGCAAAGCATTAAGTAGCTTGAGAAGCCTCACCCAAGCTTGTGGGAGACTCTCTTCTTCAATTTGCACAAAATTGTATATTTCCCTCAAAGCAGCTTGTTTCTTATGAGCAGGGAAATATTTAGTAGAGAAGTAATAAATCATATCCTGGGGACTTTGCACACAACCAGGATCAAGAGAATTATACCATATCTTAGCATCACCCTTTAAGGAGAACGGAAAGATCTTAAGTAAATAAAGGTAGCGCGATCTCTCATTATTAGTGAACAGGGCAGCTATATCATTTAACTTAGTAAGATGTGCCACAACAGTTTTAGATTCACAGCCATAAAAAGGATCAGATTCAACCAAAGTAATTATATCTGTATCAACAGAAAAATCATAATAATCCTGATCAGGCACACAGATAGGTGAAGTAGCAAAATCAGGGTCGGGTTTCATTCTACCTCTAAAAGATTCTTTACTCCATTTAACTAGCAACCTCTTAAGTTGGCAATCAAGAATAGCTGTAGAAGATTCAACATCAAAAAGATAACCCTCAGGAATAGCAGGCATAGGTTCATCATCACTAACATCATCGTGTTCAGGTTCAATAATTTCTCTTTCTCTAGACCTAGCAATTTGCTCATCAAGAAATTAACCAAGTGGCACAGTAGTATCAAGCATAGAAGTAGTTTCATCATAAGTATCATGCATAGTAGAAGTGGCATCATCAATAACATGCACATATCGTAATCAATAGCAGTAGTAGGTTTAGGTGTCGCAAACTTACTCATAATGTAAGGAGAATCTAGTGCAAGGCTAGATGGCGGTCCCTTACCTCCCTCGTAGTTGAGGGCAAAATAGTAGTTCGATCACCTTTCAAGTTCTTCATAGTGTCCAGCAGATATAAATCCCAAGTGACTCAAAGAATAGAGCTATGCTCCCCGGCAACGGCGCCAGAAAAAGGTCTTGATAACCCACAAGTATAGGGGATCGCAACAGTTTTCGAGGGTAGAGTATTCAACCCAAATTTATTGATTCAACACTAGGGGAGCCAAAGAATATTCTCAAGTATTAGCAGCTGAGGTGTCAATTCAACCACACCTGGAAACTTAGTATCTGTAGCAAAGTGTTTAGTAGCAAAGTAATATGATAGTGGTGGTAATAGTAGCAAAAGTAAAGACAGCAAAAGTAATGTTTTTGGTATTTTGTAGTGATTGTAACAGTAGCAACGAAAAAGTAAATAAGCGAGAACCAGTATATGGAAAACTCGTAGGCACCGGATTAGCGATGGATAATTATGCCGGATGCGGTTCATCATGTAACAATTATAACATAGGGTGACACAGAACCTGCTCCAGTTCATCAATGTAATGTAGGCATGTATTCCGTATATAGTCATACGTGCTTATGGAAAAGAACTTGCATGACATCTTTTGTCCTACCCTCCCGTGGCAGCGGGGTCCTATTGGAAACTAAGGGATATTAAGGCCTCCTTTTAATAGAGAACCGGAACAAAGCATTAGCACATAGTGAATACATGAACTCCTCAAACTATGGTCATCACCAGGAGTGGTCCCGATTATTGTCACTTTGGGGTTGCCGGATCATAACACATAGTAGGTGACTATAGACTTGCAAGATAGGATCTAGAACACACATATATTCATGAAAACATCATAGGTTCATATCTGAAATCATGGCACTCGGGCCCTAGTGACAAGCATTAAGCCTAGCAAAGTCATAGCAACATCAATCTCAGAACATAATGGATACTCGGGATCAAACCCTAACAAAACTAACTCGATTACATGATAAATCTCATCCAACCCATCACCGTCCAGCAAGCCTACGATGCAATTACTCACGCACGACGGTGAGCATCATGAAATTGGTAATGGAGGATGGTTTATGATGACGACGGCGACGAATCCCCCTCCTCGGAGCCCCGAACGAACTCCAAATCAGCCTTCCCGAGAGAGATTAGGGCTTGGCAGCGACTCAGTATCGTAAAACGCGATGATTTCTTCTCTCTGATTTTTTCTCCCCGAAAGCCAATATATGGAGTTGGAGTTGGCGCCGAGGGCCACCAGGGGCCCACGAGGTGAGGCGCGCCAGGCGCCCCACTGCGTGAGCAGGTGTGGCCCCGGTCTTCATCTTTTGCAGGATTTTTCTTTATTTTTCTAAGGTGTTCCGTGGAGTTTCGTGACATTTCGAGAATTTTTATTTTCTACACAAAAACAACACCATGGCGCTTCAATGAAAACAACGTCAGTCCGGGTTAGTTCCATTCAAATCATACAAGTTAGAGTCCAAAACAAGGGCAAACGTGTTTGGAAAATTAGATACGATGGAGACGTATCAGGAACGCGCTAAACACGCTGGCGTGCTCGCCTACGAGCTGCAGCGGCTGTTGCCACGGCGGCAGCATGGCCGATGGAGCCAAGCTCACGGCTCCGGTGGAATCGGCGGCTACGAGGCGCAAATAATGCATGGAGGAGAGGGGTTAGTGGCAGGAGCTCATGGAGAGTCGGTAGGTGCAGACAGCGGGGCCGGGGAGGTGTCGGAGCGAGTGGGGCAACATGGTGGATCTCTAGCGACCCAAGGAGGAAGAAGGGGTCGGAGATGATGCTTGGAGGCATTCGGCGTCGCGTGAGTCATCGAGGAGGCGTAGACGATGGAGGCGGAGCCCGTGGGCACGTCAAAGGGACGAGGCGGAGACGGTGGCCACGGCGGCAGTGAGCGACGGCAACGAGAATGCTCGGTGGTCGCGTGGGAGAGGGAACAGAGAGAGGGAGGAGCACGGGGAGAGAGGGGAAAGTGACAGGGGACCGAGAGGGGGGGGGTCGTGTGGCGATGCTAGAAGGGCCGAGGCGTCGCGGTGGAAGCAGGAGGTGGCGTGCGCGCGTCGGGCACACGCCCGCGTCCTCCTGGCGCGAGGTGGACGATGACTAGCAGCGCCATGTGGGCTGGGCTGCACAGTATTGGGCCGGATGGGGTGTGTCGGTGTCAAAACCGGCGGATCTCGGGTAGGGGGTCCCAAACTGTGCGTCTTAGGCGGATGGTAACAGGAGACGAGGGACACGATGTTTTACCCAGGTTCGGGCCCTCTCAATGGAGGTAAAACCCTACGTCCTGCTTGATTAATATTGATGATATGGGTAGTACAAGAGTGGATCTACCACGAGATCAAGGAGGCTAAACCCTAAAGCTAGCCTATGGTATGATTGTTGTAATGTATGTTGTCCTACGGACTAAAGCCCTTCGGTTTATATAGACACCGGAGGAGGCTAGGGTTACACAGTAGTCGGTTACAATGGTAGGAGATCTACATATCCAGACGCCAAGCTTGCCTTCCACGCCAAGGAAAGTCCCATCCGGACACGGACGGAGTCTTCAATCTTGTATCTTCAGTAGTCTTGGAGTCCGCGGACGATGATAGTCCGCTGTCCGGACACCCCTAGTCCAGACTCCTCAAGAGTCTCTAACCAGGCTTCAATGACGATAAGTCCAAATAAGCATAGCCTTCGTGTTGCAAGGCGGGTTCTCCCTTCAAATTCCATGTACCTGCCGAACAGTGTCCGGCTTCATCTTAAATACTGTGTTCCTCGGCTTCTATGCCAAACAATGGCCTTTTTCCATGCGTCGCACGAATGCGAAAAGCCAGGGTGTCTTTTGCGTTTCACCCCCTAGTCGGGCGAGCCGTCCGCCTACAAAGGAGGCAAAAATCCAGATCCAAACCACACCATCTTCCTCCCGTGAATACTTCATCGGAGCGCCTTTGACCTAAAAAATCCATTCCATCATGGGCCATCGACGCGGCTCCTCTTCTCGCGCTCCCAGCCCACCGCCAGGGGATTGGAGGAGGTGCTCTGTTCCGCACAATGAGCTAGTGAAGCTCCAAGCGGGGATATCTCCTCCGCCTTCATGGTCCCGGTTCGAGCCGGCTGGTCACTTATCAAGGTGGGAGGCAAGCGGAGGCTACCCCAAGCCCCAATAAGGGAGCGGGTATGCTTCGCCCCTTATCCGATAACGGGACTCGATTCCCAATACATCCGCTCCTCCGCTGGCTCTCGAGTTCTACGGACTCCAGCTCCACCACCTCACACCCGCCTGCCTTGCATATCGCATGGCTACGAGCTCTTTGCGAGCTGTTCTTGGGCATTGAGCCCCATTTTGCATTGTGGAAGAGGCTGTTCTGCCTTGTACCCCGTTCTCACGAGGGGTCCATATATCAAGTGGGCGGCGCCGAAATATGGCGCATCGCCGGGACCGGATACCCATTCGGTACTCCCAAGAAGGCGTCCGAAGACTGGCCTTCAGAGTGGTTTTATATAGGAGACGCTCCGCTGCCGGACCCAGTCCGGATCGGCCTCCCGGAGTTTAGTGCTGCCCCCCCTGAAGAAACGCCTCAGCTGGCGCCCACGGAGCCCCCGCTTGGAGGAAGACAAGAGCATCCATTACTTGATGGGCCGAATAAGATTGCTGGCCCACTCTGGGTTGACCATGATTGGAGTCATGGTGGTATGCATCATGCGGGGGGTACAACCATTGCAATATAGAGGCCACCCTATGTGGGATTTCAACGGGGAAGATGACGCCACCCGTCACGGCCGCAAAGGGCCGGACTCGACCGAGGACCTGGTGAAGATCCTATCCAGTTTGTACAAGGGGGAGAAGGAGGACTTCCTTCGAACGAACCCTTTAAATGGGTTTTCCATGAACAACCCTAGAGGATGGGTAAGCGAACACCTTTAAGGGCTCAACCCATGCTTTCGAAGCTTAGGCTTCTTACATTATGTCTTCGGCGCAGGATCTATGCCGGATTGTGGAGGACATGGTAAGTCCTGCTCCGCAACCCGAGGATCCAGAAAGATCCCTGGATCCGGCCTCCGAAGAGGATCCGAACATCAAGGTGGAGCTGATCGACGGGGTATTTTACCAGCTCAGCATGGACAATGCTTTGGTTGCCATTACGGCGGACTACCCCGGACTGTGTCCGGCTTCCCAGGTGACTGTGACCGAGGTCCGGACACCATTATCTCTTCCTTGCCTATTTCTAACCTTCACAAACGATGGTATTTTGCAGGAAGCGCCTTCACGGCGGGAAGCCGAGCCCGCGGTGGCTGACCTACAGAAGTCAGTCCGGACCAGCAGGCAGAAAAGGAGCGCGGTGTGGACGGAGACGTCGCCGCAGAGGTATAGCTCGTATTTGAATTTTCAGAGCAACGTTCATAGGAAGCGTCTGAGTGCTCATGATCTTTATAGGAGAAAAAGCGCTCGCCGGACTGCAGGCGCGGAAGTTGCTGATCCAACCTACACCGGCCAGGCTCCAGCGCCCGGCCCGGAGGGGGAGGCAAGCACAAGACGCGGGCCGGATCCTTCTCCAATGGAGGACACCGACAGATTGTCCGCCACCAAGTCTGAGGTGGAGAGCGCCATGAACCATAGGCGCCGCCGGACAGTATTTCGTGAAGCGTGCTTTTCCCCTGAGGCATTAGACGCCTTTAACGCAGGGGACACGCATCTCCGTGCCGCTCAAGATGGTTTTACCAGAGCCACGGAGCAGTATGTGAAAGACATACGGGTAAAGGAATTTTAATGGTTATATATACCAGTAGCCCCCGAGACTTAAAGTAGTTATGTTAACTGATTTAAGGATCATTTGAAACGCAGGCTCTTACCGACAAGAATGCCCAGCTGTCTTAGGAGCTGCAAGAATGCAAGGCCCAACTTGAGGCCGCACTTGCTGCCGCAGGAGGAGACGCAGAGACCCCTCCTGGTAACACATTTTTATTAATATAAGCGCTGCGCTGCGTGCACGCAAGTCTAATAGTGACATTGCGTGCCGCCGACTAGATCCGACAGTAAGACTATCGCGCCACCAAGGCCGGCGAGAGGGTGTTGAATAGGGTGCATCAAGAAAGGAACAAGCTCCAAGATGCCAACGCCAAGCTCGGAGAAGAGCTGAAAGGCGCTCAAGCCGGGCTTTCCAGCTCCGTTAAGGAGAATCAGCGGCTTCGTCGCGGCATTTATAGTAAGTGCTTGAGCGGACTCCTTTGAAAAGAAGAGTTCGGCGAGGAAGTATATTGACATGATATGTCTTGTAGGTATACTCACAGGTCGCCCTGCAGAGGAGATGCCCATATCAACGGGTGATCAACTTCCCGAACTATTGCAACCGCCGAACGAAGTTCGGCAGCAATGAGTGGCGCTGTCCTGTGCTTTATGGCCAGCCCTCTTCCTACCCGAGGGCCTTGGGGAGCTTATGAAGAAGCTTCAGTGAGTCGCGGCAGCGCCTGCTTAGGAAGATTTCGCTTGCCGCCAAGGTGCCAGGAGGCTTGGGACATGGTGAAGACGCGTTATAAGAAGGCGGATCCCAATCATATGGCCGAAGTTGGACCGGTGGGGCCCGATGGGAAGGAGATCCCTGTGAGTTTAGTATACAGCCAGGTAGAGTAAGCTGCTAAGTTTTCCCAACGGGACTGTAAGTTAGACAGCCTATTAGATGGGATTGAGGAGGAATACAATCAGTAAATTTGACAATGTATTTTAAAATGACATGTGAAATGCCTTCTAGCCGGATTGTAGATCGTTTGTCTTTGCCGACCTTTTCGCTTCGACCTCGCGACCCTAGAGTCCGGAGTGTGTCCGAATACCTTCCTGGTTAAGAAACAACCGGGTATGCATGGAGACCAAAGGGGTCATTAGTGCTTTATCGCATAAGTGCCCAACTAGTTATGTTATATTACATGGTTAGTAAGAAACATCTTCCAGGAGAATAGTTCCGTTAAGGGTTCCTTTCCTCGGAGGCATGCCCTAAAGTGTATGTCCGACTGCAAAGAAAGCGTAAAAACATCCGGGGCGGATAAATAAATAGGTAAAAAGTAATCTTTTAAGTCACCGATCAATATTCCCGTAAGAACGCTTAGCTTTCGCTTCACCCATCCGAGGTACACATCCGCCGACCCGCAAGAATAATCGCAGAGGTGCTCCTTTACCTCCTAGCCGAACAATCGGGAACGAGGGTAAGCACAAGAGCCAGGCAACCCAGCTTGGCCAAAACTTAAGTCATATCGATGCATATAATGGTGAGTAAAAGGTACATGCGGAAGCTTGACACATGTGCTGGGCATGAAACCCTTATAATTTGAGCTTCTGTAAAAGAAGCCCCCATGTATAATGAGTGCGGGTGGCACATCAAGTGTATGTGAACGATGCGAAAGTAGGCCCCTAGGGGCTTTTTTCAGTGAAAAGGGCTATGAAGAGAGAACAAAAGACGACCGAATTGTAAAAATTTGGACGGAGGAAGGGAACGAACTCTTAGTCCGGTGCTAGGCGTAGAATCGTCGGAGGCGGGATGCGTTCCATGGGTTCGGCTCGAGTCGGTTATCCGACGCATTTCGTAGACGGTACGCTCCACCGGTTAGGACTTGATCGATAATGAAGGGACCCTCCCATTTGGGCTTGAGCTTGTCCTTTTTCTTGTCCGGTAGTCGTAGAACTAGTTCACCAACATTGTAAGTCTTGGCCCGTACTTCTCTGCTTTGGTATCTTCCGGGCCTGCTGCTGATAGAATGCAGAACGAGCCTTGGCGACGTCGCGTTCTTCCTCCAATGTGTCCAAGCTGTCCTGCCGATCCAGCTCGGCCTCTCTTTCTTCGTACATGCGCACTCGAGGTGAGTCATGAATAATGTCGCAGGCAAGACTGCCTCTGCGCCGAGATCATAAAGAATGGTGTGAATCCGGTGGTGCGGTTAGGCGTTGTCCGCAGCCCCGTGAGTACGGAGTCAAGCTCCTCGACCCAAAGGCGTGTCGATTTAGTAAGTGACCGCACTAGTCCGGGTTTAATGCCGCCATTATTAGACCATTTGCTCGCTCCACTTGACCGCTGGTTTGAGGGTGATAGACCGCGTAGTCGAACTTGATGCCCATATTTTTGCACCATGACTTAACCACGCCGGCTGTGAAGTTTGTGCCATTGTCGGTGATGATGCTGTGGGGACTCAGAGCGTGTACTACCCCGATATAAAGTCTATCACTGGTCCGGACTCGCCGCTTTTGACCGGTTTGGCCTCTATCCATTTGGTGAATTTATCCACCATGACCAATAGGTACCTTTGCTTGTGGGTTCCCTTTAAGGGGTCCAACCATATCAAGCCCCTGCATCGCGAACGGCAGGTAATGGGTATAGTTTTAAGGGTGGTGGGCGGCATATGGCTCGATTAGCAAAGAGTCGACAACCAACGATCGCCGACTAAGTCCCGGCATCCGCCCGGCCGTCGGCCAATAAAATCCTGACGGAATGCCTTTCCTACAAGGGCCCGGCTGCTGCGTGGTGTCCGCCTAGTCCGCATGAATTTCAGCCAGAGGTTTCGCCTTCCTCTTGAGATACACCTTTGAAGGACTCCGTTGTACTTTTCTTATGAAGTTCTCCTCATGGACCTTGTAGGCTTTCGATCACGGACTATGCAGCGGGCCTCGCTTTTGTCTTCGGAAGTTCCTGCCTAAGTAAGTAGGCTAGGAACGGTTCTGTCCATGGGGCGATTACTGCCATTATGTCGTGGGCTGAAGGTGTTATGCCATCAGCTGAATCGCCGATTGGCGCGGTTTTTTCCGGTTTGTCACTTCCGGGCTCCTCTTCCCATAGTACGGATGGCTTGAAGAGCCGTTCCAGGAAGATATTTGGAGGGACAACATCACGTTTCGCACCGATGCATGCCAGTACGTCGGCAGCTTGGTTATTATCTCGGGCTATGTGATGGAATTCGAGTCCTTCAAACCGAGCTGACGTTTTTAGGACAGCGTTGCGATATGCTGCCATTTTCGGATCCTTGGCGTCAAAGTCTCCATTTATTTGGGATATTGCAAGGTTTGAATCCCCGCGCACCTCTAGGCGTTGAATGCCCATGGAAACGCCATCCGGAGACCATGTAACAGGCCTCAGATTCGCCGCGTTGTTGGAGTCGGTGTACATTATTTGAAGTACATATCGGGTCAGTGTCCCGGTTGGGGACGCCAATACGACGCCAGCCCCGTTAAGCCAACATTTTAGAGCCGTCAAAGTGCATGACCCAATTGAGTATGCGCCGATTTTTAGGGAGTTCGCCGTCCATTCAGCGACAAGTCAGCCAAAACTTGTGACTTTATAGCTCGCGAGGTTTGTAAGTTATATCGAATGGTAAGAGCTCAATGGCCCATTTTGCAATCCTGCCCGCTATGTCGCGTTATTTATAATGTCATTGAGTGGTACTTCAGAGGCCACTGTTATCGAACACTCTTGAAAGTAGTGTCGGAGCTTCCGGGACGCCATGAACACCGCATATGCTATCGTCTGATAGTGCGGGTAATGGGACTTGCAGGGGGTTAGCACAGTGGATACATAATACACTGGCTTTTGAAGAGGGAATTTGTGCCCTTCTGTCTCTTGTTCGATGATGAGGACCGCGCTTACAACTTGATGCGTTGCTGCGATGTATAACAACATTGGTTCACCCAGATTGGGCGCAGCCAGGACATGATTTGTTGCCAATATGGCCTTTATTTCTTCGAGTCCCAAGAAGGCAGCATTCGCCCACTCGGTGTTCGGTGCGCCTGAGGAGGCGATAGAGGGGCAATGCCTTTTCTCCTAGACGGGAGATAAAGCGGCTTAGAGCTGCCACGCATCCTGTTAATTGCTTGAGGTCTTTTGGAATGTCCAACTGTGACAGAGCTCGGATTTTAGCTGGGTTTGCTTCGATTCCTCTACCGGATACAATGAAGCCCAACAGCTTTCCGGCTGGTACGCCGAAAACACATTTTTCCGGGTTCAGCTTGATGTCATATGCTCTGAGGTTGTCGAACGTGAGCCTCAAATCGTCTACTAGAGTTTCGACGTGTTTTGTTTTGACGACTACGCCGCTCACGTATGCCTCGATCGCTTTGCCGATCCGGGTAGCCGTGCATGTTTGAATCATGCGCTTATATGTTGCCCCGCGCTTTTAAGTCCGAAGGGCATCGTGTTGAAGCGTAATGGTCCGTAAGGAGTGATGAATGCCGTTGCGGCTTGGTCTGTTTCTGCCATCTTAATTTGATGATAGCCAGAGTACGCGTCAAGGAAGCACAATGAATCGTGCCCTGCGGTAGCATCGATAATTTGTTCGATGCGGGGGAGAGGGAAGGGATCCTTTGGGCAAGCCTTGTTGAGGTCTTTAAAGTCGACACAGAGGCGCCAGGATTTGTCCTTCTTTGGTACCATTACCAGATTTGCTAGCCAATCCGGATGTTTGATATCTCTGATGAATCCGGCTTCCAATAGTTTGGCTAGCTCTTCTCCCATTGCCTGTCTTTTGGGTTTAGAAAATCGTCGAAGAGCCTGTTTGACTGGCTTGAATCCTTTTAGGATGTTTAGGCTGTGTTCTGCCAATCTGCGTGGGATTCCTGGCATATCCGAAGGATGCCATGCGAAAATGTCCCAATTTTTCCGAAGAAATTCGTGCAGTGCGGCATCTACTTCGGGGTTCAATTGTGCCCCAATGGAGGCCGTCTTTGTTGGGTCCGTTGGGTGGACCTGGAATTTAGTTATTTCATCTGCTGGTTTGAAGGAGGTGGACTTGGATCTTTTATCGAGTATCACATCGTCCCTATTCACCGTAGAGCGCATCGCGGTGAGTTCTTCTGCCGCTAAGGCTTCGGATAGTGCCTCGAGGGCTAGTGCGGCTGTCTTGTTTTCGGTGCGGAGTGCTATGTCCGGATCACTAACGAGAGTGATTATTCCGCTGGGCCAAGGCATTTTGAGCTTCATGTACCCGTAGTGAGGTACTGCTTGAAAAATTGTGAATGCCTCTCGTCCTAATATGGCGGATATCCGCCAATGAACGGGCCACTTGGAACGTGACTTCTTCGGATTCAGAATTGTCCGCGAGCGAACACCACATCTAGTGTGATTTTTCCGTGCAGCCGCTTCCGCTAGGGATTATTCCTCCGAAGGTTGTGCTCCTTCGCTCAATACGGCTCCATTCGATTTCCATTTTTCGCAGAGTTTCTCAGAATGAGGTTTAGTCCGCCGCCATCCATGAGGACTTTTGTCACCGAAGCCGCCCACTATGGGACTAAGCACCAGCAGCACCGGGCGCCCGCTGTTCGAATTTAGGCTCGTCACTGGCGTTTAAGGTAATAGCTGTGTCGCCCATGGATTTGTTGTTGCTACTTGGTAGACTTCGCGACTCATGGATTGTTCGCTTTGATATTGTTTGATGCGGGTCTCAAGACTGCTGCTACCGCATCGTATTGTTGGAGTGGTTTCTGGCTAGAAGCTCCTCGCCACTTTTGGCCACCTGCCGTAATATCCAACATGCTCAAGGCTATGTGTTGGGACGGCTCCTCTCAGACTATGAAGCTTACAGGTCCATTGAGCCATCTCTCCAAAGACGGTTCCGCGCCCTTATTGGGTTTTTGCTTTTTCTTTTTTGCGTCTGGGGCCCGAGTGTGAGGCACCCTTTTGTTGCGGTCTGGGGTTGGGGCCGGATTATCCCAAAATTGGTTTTCGGTTTTCCGGAAACTCTCCATCGCACAATACTTTCGTACTATGGATGCCAGATCGGCGAAACGTGTAATTTTGCGATGATCGATGGCGTTCAATATTCCCTTGTCCATGCAATTATTGCAGAAGAATGAGATTGCGTTTTCCTCTCGGCAGTCCTTTATCCTGTCCATAACTAGGAGGAATCTAGCCCAGTAGTGATGTACTGTTTCAGTGGGCTCTTGCCGTATTAGAGATAGATCGCATATGTTTGGGCGGGTGGGTGGACTAAAGTCCGGATCCCTGCCCATCTTGGGGCTCAAAGGACGAGGAGTTTCCGAATTTGGAAGCTTGGGTTGCTGGACACGATCCAGCGAGTCCGGAGCGATGCATGGTTTTAAGTTCAATGCTCGGTCGAAGTCCGTCCCTCCGCGGAAATCCGGTATGGAGGGTTCGGGAATCCGGACATGAATAGTTTTCAATACAGCGAAGATTTGCCGATGTTCTCTACCATCGCGACGTGGTGAGTGGCACAGGGAGAGTTAATCTCTCGAGATTGGTTTTAAGCCCAATCCAATGTAGTCCGTAGCGACTCCTGGGGCGGCGATGCGATCCAAGAGCTCGCTAATGATGAGAGCTCTATTGATCCAACTGCTCGGCAGCTTTCGAGCCGACGCGAAGATTGCTTCGACGACTTGAGAAGTCATTGTCGAAGCGGTGGCGGACAGCGGTCATAAGAAACCACCTAGCTGGATAGTTTGGCGGCGGCCAAGGCCCTTCGGGGAAAACACCGCCTTTGAAGACGGGTGGAGGCATCCGCCCTATCGGTGACGCACACGAGGAACTCTCAATGAAAGCACCAATGTCGGTGTCAAACCGGCGGATCTCGGGTAGGGGGTCCCGAATCAGCGCCTTAGGCGGATGGTAACAGAGACGAGGAACACGATGTTTTACCCAGGTTTGGGCCCTCTCGATGGAGGTAAAACCCTACGTCCTGCTTGATTAATATTGATGATATGGGTAGTACAAGAGTGGATCTACCACATGATCAAGGAGGCTAAACCCTAAAGCTAGCCTATGGTATGATTGTTGTAATGTATGTTGTCCTACGGACTAAAGCCCTCCGGTTTATATAGACACCGGAGGAGGCTAGGGTTACACAGAGTCGGTTACAATGGTAGGAGATCTACATATCCGTATCGCCAAGCTTGCCTTCCACGCCAAGGGAAGTCCCATCCGGACACGGGACGAAGTCTTCAATCTTGTATCTTCGTAGTCTTGGAGTCCGGCGGACGATGATAGTCCGGCTGTCCGGACACCCCCTAGTCCAGGACTCCCTCAGGGTGCCAGGTAAGTTTCTGTTCTTTTTCCTTTTCTTTTTGTTTCCTTTTATTCTATAACATTTGGGCTTTATTAAAAATACCAGAATACTTTCAAAAATCATGACCCTGCTTGAGGGCACTGTTTGGAATATTTCCAACAGCAAACATTTCATGTCATGATTATTTGGACATTTAAAATAATAGATAGAATTTAAATGCCCAAATGCAAATAAGGTATGATTTAATTCAGTGACCCAAATTTTCCTGGAAAAATGTGAACCATTTTTGGCAGAGGTTCTAGACCAAGGCAAAGATGATGAACATTTTTGAAGGGCATTTTTGGTTCATTGAAAAAGTATTTTAGTAACCCTAGTTGGTTTAAGTGGTGCTGGGGGTTTCTGCCATCCCCATTTCAAATTTCAACAAAACTTAAATATGATGCAGGGAAGCTTATGCAAGATAGGCAAAGCCTAAGCTAGGGCTGTGACAACTCACCCCCACTAAACAAGAATCTCGTCCCGAGATTCAAGACGTGAGGTAAGAAGACAGAGGGGACACAAAGCTAACACAATCTTCATGATCCAACTGTCCTTCTCGAGGATGTTAATTCATTGCTTCATCCAACATGATGTCGACAGAAAGAAACTCTATAAGAATCGATTCCCTCAAAGATCGAGCAACTCAGGATCAACTCATGGAGACGTTGAACATCTCTTGAGCTGAGACTTTCAGACACACATCAGGGGGGGGGGATGGAAGAACATATGATAAAGGTTCACTTGGTAAACAACAATTCCATGTTGGAGTAGGATGGTGCATGGTTCCAGAGTAACGAGGAGGTAATTGCCATGATTCCATAACGGGACACCTTAGAGAACGTGACTCGTAGAGTTATTCCCTTAAGTGGCAAAAAGAAGTACTTTTGATACATAGATCATTGGGACTCTTTATGCCAGCCTGAGGCAATTCACATTTGATCGCTTGAAAGAATTCAATGAATGTCATACTCAGTTTGGAAAGGAAACTATGGTTATAGAACAACTCGGCAAATGGAAGGCACATTTCAGTTGATACCAAGGATATACCCTAGTGACTGACCGTTCTTTCAAGAACTTGAGCATTTCCATATTCATCAAGGTTTTACCAACATCCGTGCCGAGGACCCTGACAACACATCATACTACCATGATGAATAGTGGTGGAGGATGTAGATGCAAAGGAAGATAACATCTTCTCAGATTTCACCTTAGCGAGGCCAAGGAATCAAAATCTGGAAGATCGACCGAGAGACATTTAGCATCCCGCTTCTAATGTTCTCCTTGATGTGCTAGCGTAACCCATTTATAGATATGGTTTGGTATCTAGAACATAAAGTAAAAGATCAGATTTCTGGGGCACAAGAATCCATAAGGAACAACTAGTGAAGTAAATCCTACAAAATCCTTATGGGGAGGTGGCCAACTTTCTCAATCAAGATACTACAATAATGGGTCTTCCGGCTGGGTGTGTTGGCCACGACATCCACTTTGTCGGGTTATAGAGAGACCAATATTATAGTTCTTGGAAAATGTTCCAACCATCATATCTGTCTGAGATTCAGATCTGGTTGGTGTCAGAATAATCCAGACTCATAGATTCTAGAAAGAAAAATGAAAGTTTGCAACACAAATTGATGAGATGGCATTACAAGATTCTCGGGGAATGAACTACGGTAGCAAGCTCCAAAACATGAGCTGGTTATGCTACACACATGTGAACACGCTGTTCCAGACAAGCATGATCACAGGGTAGTCTTACAACAAAACACTTCCGAGTTCTGGTAGGGAACCATCATTGGGAATATCGAAGTCCTTGTATAAGCCCGAGTTAGCTCTTAAGAAGAGCTTCTTTCCTTAAACAAATCAATCAGTGGCTTGGTGTGCTACGGAATTCATATGGAACAAAGACGATCAGTCTAACAAACCACAAAATACTTCGCACCTGCATGACTGACTTGGGACGATTCCATAGAAAGCAAAGCTAACTTTCTCTAATTCATGCCGACAACTTGCATCAAATGTGCGTCCTAATAGACATATTCGGATCTAAAACAAGGGCTGTCTAGAAGAATGACAAAGAACTATGAAGAACTCGAAGAACTACAGAAACCCTAATGCGATCTGGAGCATAGGTGGAGGAACGCTTACAGAGGCAGATGAACTGCGGTGGAGCGCCGGCATTCTCTGGTCCCGTTCAGGTTGATGCAGCGACAAAGGGCGAGGAGTACGGTGAGCTTCGCAGCGGCGGCAGAGCTCGAAGTGACAAATGAGTCGCGAGAGGAGGAAGACGAGAAGGAGAAGGGGGAGAATGACATAAGGGAGGTCTGACTCTATTTATAATGAGAAGGTTATAAGTGAGCGCAAAAAATGAGGAGACCAAAGAATGGTTATCCAACTGCTTGGGCGCCTCAATTCTCGGGACATCTATTAAAGATAAGGATCCGTTAAGATATAGTAGATATTGTGTAAATTAATTACAGGTGACGTCATGGCGGGTTACCACAAGCCCCGGATTTGACGTCATGGAGGGTTGTGAGTTCTCTCACAAATGAAGAAGGGAAGATTTTTTTCTAAGTGTTGAAGATTGACATGAACTAGTTCAAATCAACCTGGGGCCTAATGTTGGGGATATAACTATTAGGTATGACCCACCCAGGAGGGGCCGGGTTATACCTATGGTGATTCATGATGTGAAGCCCATGAGGATATTGAAGATGGCTGTTCATAGGCAAGGGCCCAAGGCCCAAGGGCGACTTAAGGCCCATTGGAGTAAACCGCCATATGTGTAAGACTTGTATTGTAAGGCATGTATAGTTAGTCACCGAGCCGAACACGTTGTCTATGAGTCGGTCGGGACTCCGTGAGCCGTTGGGCGTCAACCTGTGTATACAAAGGGACGGCCCAACGGCGATTCAGGGCAAGAAACAAGAGATCGAAAGCTAGGTCAAGCGTATTCGCTCCCTGGTAATCGAGACATAAGCAATACCACCTCAAACTGGATTAGACCTTTACCTTCACGCAAGGGGCTGAACCAGTATAAACTCCTGTGTCCTTTGTCCCATTTAACCCCTTTAAGCTAACCTAGTTGCGATGGCTCCACGATTAAGTCCTCACGCTAGGACATCTGTCGTGACAGTTCCACGACAGTTGGCGCCCACTGTGGGGCCAGCGCACGGTGGTTTCGAGTTCTTAAAGGGCAGCTTCGAAGGGATCAAGGGATATGCCGTGGGCCGGATGACCAAGATTCGTCGCGGCAAGATCTACGTCGACGATGTAGGCTGGGGCCCCGAGGCCAGCTCAATTGAGTACGGGTACCGGGTCCCCTTTGGCGGAATCCAAGTCTTCATCGGCAAGATCGGCGAGCCGGGCCCTGAGCCGGACATCTGCGCCAACATCATCGAGACGGCTCACCGTGCACGACCCGCCCGAGCCCAGCCCGTCGTGAAACGTGCCTTCATGGGATTCATCCATGGAGCGGAATTTGATGAGGGATCCATGTCTGGCGGTGAGACAACCATCTATTCTGATGGTGAGTTGTCCAAAGGTGAAACTACTTCATTGTATCAACTACAAGACGGCGAGCTTGGGGGCTATTCTGATGGCAACAGTATTCCGGACCCCTATGAGCCGCCGAACAGGGTTGCAATCTTCATGGCCGGTACACAGCCTGGGAAGAACTCTTCGACTGCAGCAGCAATGATCTCCGGATCAGCCGCGGTGATGGCAGCCGGGGTAGGAGGCCCTATACGCCCGCTGGCTCAGGTTTTGACAGATTTAATGGATAAATTGACAGATTTGTTGACATAAGAGGTAAACTCGGTGAATCAAGCTTAGCATAATGTGGAGATTGCAAAGCTACATGATGAGGTAGTGCTAGCGAAGGACGTCAAGATGGCCGCAGAGCGGGCTGCCCTGGATGCTCAGGCACAGCAGATTCAGTCAGAGGTTTTTCGGCTTACGATGGATCAAAACACTTCAAATGAAATCATGAGGAGGAGGCACAAGTCTCGT
The DNA here is from genome assembly GCA_021437245.1 of Aegilops speltoides. NCBI lineage: Eukaryota > Viridiplantae > Streptophyta > Magnoliopsida > Poales > Poaceae > Aegilops > Aegilops speltoides. The sequence continues at coordinate 110,079,528 of CM038142.1, forward strand.
CTACCTACGGTTTACGAGGCGAGAAACCTCTTTTGCACGCTTGGAGCAGGGACCAGTTACCCGTCGGAGATAAACCGGGTTGCAGCGCGTGGGGCTGGAACACCGGTTCAACCACGTGTGACGGAACCACCTCGTCTGAATAATACTCCGCCTCAGCATGTGCCAACACCACCGGGTCATTATTCCAACCGTTTGGATAATATGATCGCTGCGGCAACACGATTGGCGACTGTCCCACTGGAAGGCGCTTCTCCAGTGGCGGTTGAAACACGGAGAGCTAGGGAGCTTCTTCAAACAACATTGGTGCAGCAGGAGGCATATACTTACAGTCGAGATAGGATTCATTCGACCCCTCGCCCAAGCCGGAGTTATAGCAGACACATGGACTCACCAGCCGTTTCAAGCAATGACCAGCGCCGTAACCAGCCGCGTGGGCATGACCCACCGCGTGAAGGGGCAAAGGGTTTGGCTGATCAAGACAGGGCACCTCGCGAAGCTAAGCAGGCGGCTCAGCAGGCGGTTCATCAACACCTTCTGGTTTATCCGACGGCTTCGCTGGAGGCAGGCGTGACCTCTAGAACTATAGGTATACCTTGTTTGGTGTCGGATCTGCGTAATGAGCGTTTGCCCAAGGATTTCAAAGGACCTTGTAAGGTGCCTAACTACACAGCCGACTTACCCCCTAAGGCGTGGATTGAGAGTTATGAGATGGCCATGGAACTGTTGGAGGTCAGTGATGCCGCGTGTGCTAAATACTTCACCATGATGCTGGATGGGATGGCCTGTACTTGGTTAAAAGGGCTGCCTGCCAAGAGGAGGGTGAATCAACGACTCATTGGGTGCGTCGGGTCAAGGCTATCATACACTCATCTGATAACATCAATGCCGGCTCTGTAGTTATAATGTTAGAGAAAAATTTGCCGGTTTTGCCTCTTAAGCAGAAGCTGGGGCGGCTTAAGTGTGATTGCAATGATATGGGCAGCTGATGGCGGCTCTAATTAAATATGCTGACTCTGATGGTACCAAGGACCCTGAGTCTGATGATGAAAAGCCGGGAAAGGGAAAGAAGAGTGGCAACGCCAAGGGTCTGCATCATAACCCGGTGAGTCAGGGGGGCAACGACAAGCGCAAGGCTGATGATAACTCAGATTTTGTAGCTAATACCAATACGCAGAACAATGGTCAGCGTCGTAAGGGGAGGCCACCTCCTCGGACAGGTGGATCATGTCCAAATCTTGAGCAGTTGCTGAATGAGCCCTGCCCAAGGCATGGTACGTAGAAGAGGCCAACCACTCACCTTTGGAAAGATTGCTCAATCATGAGAGATTTCAAAAATTCTAATTTATTCCAAAACAACCATGGGCCGGGTGGCGGCTCAGGTTCTGGTGGAGGTGGTTCTCATGGCCCGGCTTACGGAGGTGGCGGTTCTAATTCCGGCTTCCAGGGTCATCAACACCGTAAAGGTAATCAGGGTGGTTACAATCAAGGTAATCAGGGTGGTTACAATCAACAATCCGGCCAAGGGGGTCAGCAGCAGCAGCAGTCTGGATATCAAAGTCATCCGAAACAGTTGAATAGTGGGCAGTATCACGTTTTGACCACAAGTTTATGCAAGCGGGATCAGAAGTTTCATAAAAGGGTTGTGAACGCTGTTGAACCGGTAGTTCCCCATTACTTACGGTGGTCTGAGCAACCTATTATGTGGAGTCGAGCGGATCACCCGCCCCGGGTTGATAATCCGGGTCACTTGGCATTGGTGGTGGCGCCTCAAGTTGGTGTATATAAATCCACTAAGGTACTCACGGATGGAGGTAGCAACATTAATATCCTTTATTATGATATTTTTCGTCGCATGGGGTTAACCAATAAAAATCTTAAACCGTTCATTACTATTTTCCATGGAGTGGTGCCTGGTAAGTAGGCGTACCTTGTAGGCAAGATTGAGCTGGGAGTGGTCTTTGGAGATGAGCATGATTCCAGGGCCGAGAAGTTAACTTTTGAAGTGGTCAAGATCAAAAGCCCGTACCACGCTCTGTTTGGACAGCCGATGAGGGAGTCCTGGACTAGGGGGTGTCCGGACAGCCGGACTATCATTATCCGCCGGACTCCAAGACTATGAAGATAGAAGATTGAAGACTCCGGCTCGTGTCCGGAAGGTACTTTCCTTGGCGTGGAAGGCAAGCTTGGCAATATGGATATATGGATCTCCTACCGTTGTAACCGACTCTGTGTAACCCTAGCCTCTCCGGTGTCTATATAAACCAGAGGGCTTTAGTCCGTAGGACAACATACATTACAACAATCATACCATAGGCTAGCTTCTAGGGTTTAGCCTCCTTGATCTCGTGGTAGATCTACTCTTGTACTACCCACATCATCAATATTAATCAAGCAGACGTGGGGTTTTACCTCCATCGAGAGGGCCCAACCTGGGTAAAAACATTGTGTCCCTTGTCTCCTGTTACCATCCGCCTAGACGCACAGTTCGGGACCCCCTACCTGAGATCCGCCGGTTTTGACACCGACATTGGTGCTTTCATTGAGAGTTCCTCTGTGTCGTCATCGATAGGCTTGATGGCATCTTCAACCAACAACGCTGTCCTGGGTGAGACTTTCCTCCCCGGACAGATCTTTGTATTCGGCGGCTTTGCACTGCGGGCCGATTCTCTTGGCCATCTGGAGCAGATCGAAAGCTACGCCCCTGGCCGTCAGTCGATTCGCTTTAAACTTCACGGCCGATGTCCGCGGAGACTTGATCTTTGATGACTCGAGCCACAGCCAAGCACGCCGCCTTTGGGCGATGGGCACGATCTAGCTCGCCACCGACAGTGCCTTGGTGGCGCTTTTCGGATCCGCTTCGCCATCAGCCCGAGCCGATCGCCCATATCGAGGGCGGTGGGTAGACGCCGCTGGGGCTTCAACATCCACGGCGATGGAGCGAACACCGATCTTGTCCCTCGCGAAACCCGTGATTCGAGCGCCGACTCCTCGCCGGACTCCGAACCTCCCGCGCCCCTACCAATCGATCCGGATTGGGCGCCGGTCATGGAATTTACCGCCGCGGACATTTTCCGACACTCGCCTTTTGGCGATATCCTGAATTCATTGAAGCGTCTCTCGCTATCTGGAGAATCCTAGCCAGACTATGGCCAGGACGGTTGGGGTTCGGACGATGGAGAAATTCAGAGCCCACCCACCACCCACTTTGTAGCCACTGTCGAGGACTTAACCGACATGCTAGACTTCGACTCCGACGACATCGACGCTATGGACGACGATGCTGGAGACGAACAAGAGCCAACGCCTACAGGGCACTGGAAGGCCACCTCGTCATATGACGTATACATGGTGGATACCCCAAAAGAAGGGGAGGGCGAAGAAGCAGCGGAGGCATATTCTCTAAAGAAGCAGCCTAAACGCCGCCGTCAGCGGCGCCGCTCTAAATCCCGCCAAAGCAAGAATGGAGATTCCGGCACGGGAGACAATAACACTCCGGAGAGTGCCGAAGACAATCCCCTCCAGTAGGACTCAGCGCAGGAGGACGCAGAAGCAAGCCCTCACGACAGGGCGGCAGACGAAGGGGTTGAGGATGATAACTATTTGCCTCCCTCCAAAGACGAAGCAAGCCTCAACGATGATGAATTCGTCGTACCTGAGGATCCCGTCGAACAAGAGCGCTTCAAGCGCATGCTCATAGCCACGACAAGTAGCCTAAAGAAAAAGCAGCAACAGCTCCAAGCTGATCAAGATCTGCTAGCCGATCGATGGACCGAGGTCCTCGCGGCCGAAGAGTATAAACTCGAACGCCCCTCCAAAAGTTACCCAAGACGCAAGCTGCTCCCCCGATTAGAGGAGGAAGCATACATACCTTCATCACCAGCGCACGACATGGCTGACCGACCACCCCGTGGTCGCGACAGAGAGGCATTCAGGCCCCCAGCCAAATCCATACCCCTGCATCACTCCAAGAGTACGAAGCCAAGAGGGAACGCGCTGGACTTGCGAGATATATTGGAGGACAAGGCAAGACAATCCAGATCCATCTACGAATCACGTGGGCGCCCCACTACCCACGATTTAATCTTGCCGCACCGGACATAATAATCCCGGCGGGCGAACACAGCAGAGCATAGCCTCTCGAGCTGCGTCGTGATGTTGCTTAACACAGGGCGCCGCACACCCTCTATGCTTCATCGACGAAGTAATGGATCATCGATCCCGAAGGGTTTAAACCCGTAAACATCGAATCCTACGATGGCACAACAGACCCCGCAGTTTGGATCGAAGACTATCTTCTCCACATTCACATGGCCCGCGGCAACGATCTCCATGCCATCAAGTACCTCCCACTCAAGCTTAAAGGACCAGCTCGGCATTGGTTAAATAGCTTGCCCGCAGAGTCAATTGGGTGCTGGGAGGACCTGGAAGCCGCATTCCTCGACAACTTCCAGGGCACGTATGTTCGACCACCGGACGCCGATGACCTAAGCCACATCATTCAGCAGCCAGACGAATCGGCTAGACAATTCTGGACACGGTTCTTGACAAAGAAAAACCAAATTGTCGACTGTCCGAATGCAGAGGTCCTTGCAGCCTTCAAACATAACATCCGGGACGAATGGCTAGCCCGGCACCTAGGGCAGGAAAAGCCGAAATCCATGGCAGCCCTCACATCGCTAATGACCCACTTTTGTGCGAGAGAGGACAGCTGGCTAGCTCGCAGCAACAATCTCCGTAAAAACTCTGGCAGTCCGGATACTAAGGACAACAACGGCAGGTCACGTCGAATCAAAAACAAACGCCGCATTAACGGCGATGATAAGGAGGATACGGCAGTCAATGCCGGATTCCGAGGCTCTAAACCCGGTCAGCGGAAGAAGCCATTCAAAAGAACCACTCCGGGTCCGTCCAATCTGGACCGAATACTCGACCGTCTATGCGAGATACATGGCACCTCTGAAAGCCCAGCTAACCACACCAATAGAGACTGGTGGGTGTTCAAGCAGGCCGGCAAGTTAATTGCCGAAAACAATGACAAGGGGCTAAATAGCGACGACGAGGAAGAGACCCGGCCGCCGAACAATAGAGGACAGAAGGGTTTCCCCCCGCAAGTACGGACGGTGAATATGATATACGCGACCCACATACCCAAGAGGGAGAGGAAGCGTGCACTACGGGACGTCTACGCGATGGAGCCAGTCGCCCCAAAGTTCAGCCCATGGTCCTCTTGCCCGATCACTTTCGATCGAAGAGACCATCCGACCAGCATACGCCATGGCGGATTCGCCGCATTGGTCTTAGACCCAATCGTCGATGGGTTTCACCTGACAAGAGTCCTGATGGACGGCGGTAGCAGCCTGAACCTGCTTTATCAGGATACAGTGCGCAAAGTGGGCATAGACCCATCAAGGATTAAACCTACAAAGACAACCTTTAAAGGTGTCATCCCAGGAGTGGAAGCCAATCTGTGCGGGCTCGACCACACTAGAAGTGGTCTTCGATCACCGGATAACTTCCGGCGAAGAGTTAATCTTCGACATAGTCCCGTTCGCAGCGGCTATCATGCTCGCTTTCAGACGAACGCGCTGCAAAATTCAATGCGGTGCCGCATTATGCATACCTAAAGCTCAAGATGCCGTGCCCTCGCGGAGTCATCACGGTCAATGGAAATACGGAACGCCCTCCGAACGGAGGAACATACTGCGCTCTTCGCGCGGAAATCAGTAACAACCTTCTCGGTAATTCTCAAGTCCGCGCTTAAAAAGCGGACACAATAAACGCGCCGGAGCAATGCCAACCAAGACCACTGGCGCGATCGAGCATCGCCAGAGTAATGCGGCCCCAACCTCGCCCGCGCATGATCGCAAGAATAACACTCCACGTACATCATTGCGCTTTGGAGATACCATGGGCGTAGGAAAAGGGGCACGATCACAAGGGACCAAGAGTGAGGCTCGACCACACCAGGGGCTCACACTAACGCCCCCCTTGCTTTTATTTTTATCTTTTCTCCTTTTGCGTATACAGGACTCCGTTAACCAGAAGCCCTGTCCGATGGCGAACTCGCCGAACTCACGATGCAACAGTCAGGGACTAAAGAAGGCTGCGATGAACACTCAGGTGGTCTCAATTACGAGCATTAAATTAGATTACATACACCAAGTCTGCAGCTTATCCCTGGAGGGGGACGTGTTTACTTAGTCCAAATCCCTTGCTTACCGCACTATTTGTATCAGCCCGCTCTACTAGCAGACTTTCTTTCATAAACAATGCAGCACGTTTTATTGCAATTGCGTTATCTCTTATATGTTCATTATATGACATCCTGCACTCGTACATTATGGTACGGCCGAATACGCCAGGGGCTTATGTTCCCCAGATTATGGTGTGATTAAGTCCGAACACTTTCACAAGTGCGGCACCCCGAACTTATAGCATTATATGAATCGGCTCCGAATCATGTCTTGGGTCAATAGTTGGGTTTGCCCGCTCCCATGTTTTGGTGCCTTACGCCCGCCCGTCGGCTAAGGTAGCACTGGGAGAACCATCGCGATTGCGCCCGGTTGAGCCGGGTTAACGCCTCGAGGAAAGCTAAACCGACCGGCATGATATGGCGAGAGACGGTCGCTGTTCGAGAGGTTTTTTCGGGTCCTTAAAGACTCATGCCGCTTTGAGCGAAGTTCCGGATGATGTCCGATGAAGGCGTGGATAGCGCCCCGGATTTGGCCTTCCGAATACCAGGGGCTTCGCCGAAATTTAAAATTATAGAATTCTATGGCTAAGTGAGAGTGTTCAAGCATCATAAGTCCGGGTGCCTTGTTCGTCGTGTTGAGCGCCTCCCTAGATGGACCCAAAAATGGGAACAAGAGTGCTCAAGTTTATCACCGAAAACCCAAAGACTTTCGTGGCTTGGGGCTGAAGCCAACGACTTGCCATCTCTCGATTTAAAGCGGCCGCATGAAGGTAATATTTTAAATTAAACAAGCGTTGCTCAGAAGCGCATATACACGAAGTTTTCAGCGCCAGGATAAAAACACATGAAGTTCACTCAAATATTACATTTCGGGGCATTCATCCGCAATATCGCAGCTCCCTTCAGACAACTTTATAATATCGCTCCGCGTGGCGATGCTCCTTGCCCGGCGGTGGGATCCGTGAGAAGCTTCTCGCATCCAGCTTGCCCCATTGCACCTTTATGCGGGCAAGGGCCCGACGAGCACCTTCAATACAAAGCGGAGCGTTTGATGACGTCCACTGGGGCATGCATCCAACAGCCGCCGACAAGGCCAAAGTAGCTTCTCGGCATGGCCTGTCCAGTGCCACACCGACTATGAGACCCTTCATGGCCTCCTCAGCTACCTTGTGGAGTTCGACCAGCTGCTTCAGCTGGTCGCTTGGGGGCACCGTATGGCCGGCCTCAGCGTACTGAGACCAGAAGACCATCTCCGTAGAGCTCCCCTCCTCGCCACGATAGAATGCGGCGGCATCAGATGCACTACGCGGCAGATCTGCAAACGCCCCTGGAGAGCTCCGAATTCGGGTAAGTATCCGATAATTTACATTAACATGCTTGCTCTGCATGAAAAACGCCTTACCCGCAGCTATCTTCTTTATATCCTCTACCTCCTGAAGGGCCTTCTGGGGCCCGGCCTTGGCAGACTTGGCACTTTCAAGAGCCGAGGCAAGCTCGGACTCTAGAGTCTTGGAGTCACGCTCCAAACTCTCATGCTTTTCCATGAGAGCCTGGAGCTCTTGCCGAACTTCCGCCACCAGCGCCACTTGTTTTTCTCGCTCAGCCCGTTCCGTGGCGCATTATGTTGACATGGACACAAAGATCCTTCCAGGCTGCCACCTCCTTAGTGGCCCTGCAATACACATATTATCCTTGTTAATTTTGTTTGCAACCAAAATCCTTTTACGTAAGGTACTCATTCAAAGAGGTGTTACTCACCTTCTTTTCCTCGAGCTGCTTCTTCGCATGGCCGAGCTCTTGCTCGGACCGCCGAGATCCTTCTTCAACACTTCGACCTCCACCGTTAATGCGGCGAGAGGCCGGCAAGAGCCCGCAAACCCATATTGACATATTTTTTAGCAACCTGCGTATATCTTGTTAGATCCTTAGTCCGCTTTTCCTTCCAACACCGAACTAAGAATCGAGGGCTCTTGTCTATCGCGGTATTACATTACACAACTTTAACTTCTTACCTCAAAGCTCGTTAGAAGGCTGCTGCGAACTTTGGTCACCCACTTTTGGCGAGCTGAACCTTCTCAATCACCGCACTCATGACAAGGCGGTGTTCTTCCTCGATGGAAGTGCCTTTAAGCGCCTCAACAGGTTATCCGGCGTCTCGGATGGGCGGAGGCCGCCCGGCGTCGTGGTCCTGCCCTTCTTTGAAGGGGCGCTTGCGGACTCTGAGCCACTGCGGGTCCCGTGTAGAGTCCGCACGAAGTCCGGAGGCTGCTGACAGCACCTCCGAGCCTCCTCTGATGGGTCCTCTGTGGATCCCACCTCGGCGTCCTCGTCGACGCGTGGGGTAGAGGCAGTCGGGATGGAATTTACATCCGACGAGGCCAACGACCCGCTCATCGAGTCGGGAAGATCGTCAACGGCCGGACTACAGGCAGAATGCGGCGTTAAAAGGACACTGCATGACATACAATATACGGCATTTAAATGATCCGAATACTTACGATCCTGCCGGACGCCTGGCCCTTGGAGGCCACTCTTCCTCGCCAACGTCGATGTTGGCGGAACTGTCCGGGGGGATAGTTCTCCCCCTCTTGGACCCTTCGGCCTCCCCAGTCGGGGAAGCCTTCCTTTTCTTCTCTCCCTCCTCCGGGAGAGAATACTCCTCCTCCTCGTCCTCAGGGGAGGAGTCCTCGTCGTCGTCAGACGCTTGATTACGGGAACTCTTTCGAGTCCCCGCGGCCGCCTTCTTGACCTTCTTCTCCGGCACCACGTGCGGTGCCGGAACCAGCAGCCCTGCTAAGCGGGCATCCACTGGGTCTTCTGGCATGGGAGCCGGGCTGATGAGCAGCTTGGCTTTCTCCATCCATTCCTGTCAAAGGAAGAGGCAGATTAAAACCTCACTAGAGTCAATCTAATTATCACAAGTGTCCTGTAATGGGGTTGAATCACTTACGCGTCGCTTGGACATCGGCGCTGAATCCGCGATCTTCGTCCTCGGATGCGGGGCTTGGCGCCCTTGAACAGCACCCTCCAGGCACCTTCGTATGTTGTGTCGAAGAGCCCGCTGAGCGTCTGGTGCTGTTCCGGATTGAACTCCCACAGATTGAATGCCCGTTCCTGGCATGGGAGAATCCGCCGGAGGAGCATGACTTGGACCACGTCGACGAGCCGAAGCCTATTGCTCACCATCTTCTTGATGCACGCTCGGAGTCCCGTCACCTCCACCGGATCGCCCCATTGCAAGCCCTTCTCTTTCCAGGAGGTGAGCTGCGTGGGGATTCCAGATCTAAATTCGGGGGCCGCCGCCCATGTTGGCTCGCGCGGCTCGGTGATGTAGAACCACCCCGATTGCCACCCCTTGACGGAATCCACGAAGGTCCCTTCTAGCCAAGGGACGTTGGGCAGTTTACCCAACATGGCGCCTCCACATTCCGCTTGCGTGCCCTTCACAACCTTTGGCTTGACATTGAAGGTCTTGAGCCACAGGCCGAAGTGGGGCTAGATGCAGAGAAAGGCCTCACACACGACGATAAACGCCGAGATGTTGAGGACGAAGTTCGGTGCCAGATCGTGGAAATCCAGGCCGTAGTAAAACATGAGCCCCCGGACAAATGGATGGAGCGAAAGCCCATCCAGCGGAGGAAGTGGGGGAGGAAGACGACCCTCTCATGAGGCCCGGGGGTAGGGATGAGCTGCCCCGCGTTGGGCAGCCGATGCGCGATGTCGCTGGAAAGGTATCCGGCATCGCGCAGCTTGGTGATGTCTTCCTCCTTAGCAGTGGAGACCAACCATTTACCTCCCGCTCCGGACATATTCGGAGAAGGTCGAGGCGAGATGCGTAGGCTTGAGCGTTGGAGCTTGAGTGTGCGGGGATGGATAAGCAATGGAGGAAGAAGGCGTAGGTGAGAAGGTGAATCCTTATCCCGTATATATAGGCGGACTAAACTATGCGTCCCCCACCAGCCTGGTAAAACTCGCTTATCTCCCAAGCGCCACCATCAATGGCGCGGTTGGGTTACCCACGTCCGTATTGATGAGAATCCCGGAATAAAGGGAAACACGATCTCTGCTCTAACAAGAAGTGCCAAGGAAACTGCTTCGCTAAACATGCTAAGGTGGAGTAAGTAAAAAACGATTCGAACAAGGGCTTGGTAGCGGTGTGATGTCACGCCGCATAATACGTCAGCAGATTGAGCTAGTGTATATGTTTTATTCTCTCTACGGTGGAACGTGGAAATTATTTTTACAGAGCCAGACACTATCCTGGTGTTCATCATCTTCTCTGGATTATTCAAGGGAGGAACCCGCCTTGCAACGCCGAACATTATGCACGCTGGACTTATCGTCATTGAAGACTGGTTCAGGGGCTACTGATGGAGTCCTGGACTAGGGGGTGTCCGGACAGCCGGACTATCATTATCTGCCGGACTCCAAGACTACGAAGATAGAAGATTGAAGACTCCGGCTCGTGTCCGGAAGGTACTTGGCGTGGAAGGCAAGCTTGGCAATACGGATATATGGATCTCCTACCATTGTAACCGACTCTGTGTAACCCTAGCCTCTCCGGTGTCTATATAAACCGGAGGGCTTTAGTCCGTAGGACAACATACATTACAACAATCATACCATAGGCTAGCTTCTAGGGTTTAGCCTCCTTGATCTCGTGGTAGATCTACTCTTGTACTACCCACATCATCAATATTAATCAAGCAGGGGCGTGGGTTTTACCTCCATCGAGAGGGCCCAACACAGGTAAAAACATTGTGTCCCTTGTCTGCTGTTACCATCCGCCTAGACGCACAGTTCGGGACCCCCTACCCGAGATTCGCCGGTTTTGACACCGACAGCCGGCTTATGCCAAGTTCATGGCACGACCTTGTTATGTTTATTTACAGCTCAAGATGCTGGGTTACAAGGGAACCATCACAATGCATGAAAGTCGGAAGATAGGTCTGGAGTGAGGAAGGTGATGCTACTTATGCTGAGTCTGTCTGTGCAATAGAGGATTTGAAATTTTACAAAGATAATGTTGACATGGCTGATATGACATCTTTGAAAAAGCCAACTACAGAGCATGATCCGGAGCTGAAGTTTAAATCGGCCGATGATACTAAGCTAGTTGACTTTGTTCCTGGCAATTCATCCAAGCAGTTCAATGTCGATAACTAACGGATCCAAAATAGGAAAGCGCGCTCATCGAGTTCATCCGTGAGAACCGGGACATCTTTGCATGGAAACCTTCTGACATGCCGGGTGTACCGAGGGAACTCGCTAAGCACACTCTCAATATTGATCTGAAATTTAAGCCGGTCAAGCGATTCCTTCGTCGCTTCAATGAGGATAGGCGTAAGGCCATTTGTGAAGAAGTGGCCCAGCTCTTGGTGGCTGGGTTCATCGTTGAAGTCTTTCACCCTGAGTGGTTGGCTAATCCGGTGCTGGTGCTTAAGAAGAATGGCACTTGGGGTATGTGCGTGGATTACATAGACGTAAACAAGGCTTTTACGGCTGATCCTTTTGCTCTCCCTCGTATTGATCAAATCATTGATGGTACGACGGGTTGTGAACGTTTGAGTTTTTTGTATGCTTATTCTGGTTATCATCAGATCAAGATGGTACTTAAGGACCAGGAGAAGACAACCTTTATCACTCCCTTTGGAGCCTTCTGCTATGTGTCTATGCCCTTCGGGCTTAAGAGTGCCCAGGCGACTTACCATCGATGTGTGCAGAATTGTCTTCACAGTCAAATTGGGCGCAATGTTCATGCTTATGTGGATGATATTGTGGTGAAAACCAGAGAGAAGGAAACTTTGATAGATGATTTGAAGGAGACCTATAACAATCTCTGAGTCTACAAAATGCTTAACCCAACTGTCGGTGTCAAAACCGGCGGATCTCGGGTAGGGGGTCCCGAACTGTGCGTCTAGGTGGATGGTAACAGGAGACAAGGGACACGATGTTTTTACCCAGGTTCGGGCCCTCTCGATGGAGGTAAAACCCTACTCCTGCTTGATTGATATTGATGATATGGGTAGTACAAGAGTGGATCTACCACGAGATCGAGGAGGCTAAACCCTAGAAGCTAGCCTATGGTATGATTGTTGTAATTGTTCTTGTCCTACGGACTAAAACCCTCCGGTTTATATAGACATCGGAGAGGGCTAGGGTTACACAGAGTCGATTACAATGGTAGGAGATCTACATATCCATATTGCCAAGCTTGCCTTCCACGCCAAGGAAAGTCCCATACAGACACGGGACGAAGTCTTCAATCTTGTATCTTCATAGTCTTGGAGTCCGCCGATGATGATAGTTCGCTATCCTGACACCCCCTACGAGACTCTTTCAAGAGTCTCTCAACCAGGCTTCAATGACGACGAGTCCGGCGCGCATATTGTCTTCGGCATTGCAAGGCGGGTTTCTCCCCCGAATAATTCATAGAAGATCATGAACACCAGGATAGTGTCCAGCTTTGTAAAATAAATTCCACATACCACCGTAGAGAGAATAATATTTACACAAGTTCAATCTGCTGACGTATTTTGTGGCATGACGTCACACCACTACCAAGCCTTTACTCGAATCATTTTTATTATACCACCTCAGCTCGTTTAGCAAAGCGGTTTCCTCGGCACGTCTTGTCGAAGCAGAGATCGTGTTCCCCTTATTCCGGGATTCCCATCAATACGGACGTGGCTAACCCAACCGTGCCCGTTGCCACGCCTCCTCCATCGAAGGTGAGTTCCAAACGGTCACGGGGACGGCTCTTGGTATTCTCCCTCTTTATAATGAGACCAAGGCTCGTTTCTTTTCTTCAATCCTCAATCGAATCCGCCCCTCGCCTCGAGTTCCAACACTCAGAGCTCCAGATTCAAGCGCTTCGGACCTTCGACAATGTCCGGCTCCGACCTACAGGGCCGGTGGATGCCCTCCTCCGTCACGGAAGAGGACGTGCTAAAGCTAAGAGAAGCCAGGTACCTGACCTACGAGATTTCGCATAGGTTGCCCGCCAAAGGGCAAGTCATTCCTACTCCCGAGCCTGGCGAGAGCGTCGTGTTCGTGTCTCACCTCCGTCGGGGTTTAGGCTTCCCGATGGATCCCTTCGTGAGGGGGCTCATGTTTTACTATGGGTTGGAATTCCACGACCTGGCTCCGGAGTCCATCCTCCATATTTCATCATTTATTGTCGCGAAGCCTTCCTCTGCATTACCCCTCACTTCGGTTTGTGGCTCAAAACCTTCAACGTGGAGCTGAAGATGATCGAAGGGCGTCAGGCAGAGTGCGGTGGGGCGGTTGTAAGCAAGAGGGCCGACCCTCCATGGCCCGAGGGCGCTTTTTAGGAGGAGCTCGGCTTGTGGCAACAGGAGTGGTTTTATATCACCGCTCCCAGGGGCAACAGGCAGAGGCCGCTGCCCGCCTTTCGCTCGGGTCCTCCACAACGGCTGGCGTCATGGGTCAGCAAGGGGCTTGACTGGGGGCCGTCCAAGGACGTACCCCTATTGCAGGGCCGGATTCGAGACCTCCAAGAGAGGGAGATCAATCTGGTCGTGGTGACGCAGGTTATGCTGATTCGGCATCTTCTGCCCTGCAAACGTCGCCCCCTCCGCCTGTGGGAATTCAATCCGGAGGGACCACGAGCTCTCCAACACTTCATGGGTACGACACCCGTGGAGATGTACAAACTGTTCTTCGGATCACAAGAGATGTGTCCGGACTTGACCGAGGACGCTGGCCTAAGCTGCTATCGCCCGGATACTCAAGTAAGTAGCCCTGTGTTCGGGCATATCGTCCATTTATTTATTATGGATTTGCCTTTTGACCAGCTATCCCTTGGACAGGGGTGGATAGCGCAAGCAAAACTGATATGGTGTCCGGCCCCCCTCCCTGAGACCACGCCGGATCCGGTGTTAGTCAAGATGCTGGAGGTTGCGCCTTCAGAAGAGGGCGAAGGGGAAAATAGGGAAACTACCGCCTCTACTAAGGAGGCCTTCAAGAAAGGGGGATCGAGAATCCCTCCTTCCAGGGGGAGAAGAGGACCGCTTCCGAAGATCCGGAGGCTAAGACCTCAAAGCGGGGGAAGGAATCTTCACCAGAGGGTCCTGCGCCAGGAGAAGCCCGGCCGCACTATCTCCCCAAAGGAATCAGCCCTCTAGCGAGCCGTAAGTAGAAAAAGGGGAGTTTTGTAATAAGGGACATCCCTATTTTTGCTTCTGAGGATAACCGAAGTTTTTACCTTGTAGTTCGGATCTCTGCCCTTCTTAGCTGAGCTCATCTTCGGGGGACCTTCGTCCGGAGATGATGGAGAGTGAGATGCCTCCATCTGCCGCACCGTCAGGCGGGGCGGACGACCCTGAGGTGTCGTCGCGGAGGGTCTCCCCGAGTCCGGTAGGGCCGGAGAGTTCGGCACCAACTGGTGTACGGTCGAGGGAGCTGAAGGATCTGCTCGAGAGGGCGTCTATCTCAGAAGATCACCGTACATTAATGAGTATGGTGATTGAAAGAATTTCATCCGCTGAGAGCGGGTTGCATGATGCCGTCAGAAGTTTACTGGCGGGGTTTGAGGTACGTAAAAATGACATACCTTTTGACAGTTTTTCACGTAGAGTGCGCCCTGTATAGATAGTAGCCCCTGAGACTCAGTATGTTGTCAGAAGTGACAGCATGCCGAGGATCATGATCTCAGTTTTAATATGTCGCCATTCCTATTCAGGGGGCGGAGTGTTCAGTGGCCAGCCGGGCTGATAGAGTTGCCGAACTGAAGCGGCAACTGGATGTTGCGGATGCGGACATCGCATTGGTCAATAGGCGACTTGACGAGTCACAAGGTGAGTGGTTTCTCCGCGGTTACCTGGTAATGGAGCTGTGCCGATTCCTTACAACATGTATGCTTGATGCAGATGGTGCCACTGCTGTGGAAAACCTTCGGGCAGAGCTTGCTCGAGCCAAGGAGCAGGCCAGAAGGTAATGCAACTGCCTCGAAGGCGGCCGAAGAGCTAAAAGCCGAAAAGGCTGCTCACTGCCGAAGCAGGGGGGAGATGGCCGAAATGGCCGTGAAGCTGAAGGATGTTACCGACCGCTATGAGGTTCTTGAAAAAAACGCCGGCGAGCAAGAGGACTGAAAAAAGGCCACCGCCGAAGCCAAGGATGCCCGTTCTGCAGTGAGGGCTATAAAGGAGGAGCTGCGTCAGGCCGGAGGCATTGCGGCTGGAAAGCCCTTTCTGCTGTGCAGGAAGTTCACGGATCAGAAGTATGCTCAGTTGGGCCAGCTGTGGGGTGTGGAGGATCCTTATCTGGATTTGGCGGCGAGTCACGGCGGACGCGATCGTGCACTTCCGGCCAAAAGGATCACGAGATGGAAGAGCTTTTTGGCTCTCAATTCCACATCCGGGCGTTCACTTCCATTGACCGATCGGTTGGCTGAGTTGGTGAGCTGAATAGATTATGTGGATTTGCCATGACGGATGTGGTGGCTCATCTGTGGCCGGATAGGCCCAAATCGAAGAGTTATTTTGGCTTATTGCAGCAATTCCTTGGGGCGGTGCCACATATCAAGGCGATGAAGCAGTCGGCATGCATAGAGGGTGCACGGATGGCTCTTGCCCGTGTGAAGACATACTGGACGGAGATGGATGCTACCGAAGTTGCAACCCGGGGTTCGGACGAGAGCCGGTTACCCGCTGAGCATTATTTTGGGGAAGTCCTGCAGGGCGCTCGTGTAATAGAGTCGCAGTGCTCGAAAAATGTTATGTTCAAATGATATGTATGGTTTGTGAAACCACATTTATAATGTAACAGCCTTTTATACTTGTGCGTTCAAGTATTGAAATTTTTCCTGTGCGGCCGTTAATGTATATGTGTATATAACCTGAAAGATGGCAGTCTTCGGCTTCATCCCCCACGCACATAGTGCGGGGTGTTTGCCAAAGGGGCACATTTTCACACTTAATCCAGCGTCTTGGTCCTGTGAAGGAGGTGGTAGCGTAGCAAACTAGGCAACTAGACAATAATGCTTTATCACTTTCACTTAGCCATAGGAGTTCGAAGGTGGGGCTACGATATAGCCCCTAGGGGCACCGCGTTCTCGAATTGGGCGGCGTATGTGCTGACCGGAAATGGTCCCGTCAAAGCGGAGAATTCTAGACATTCGGTAGTCGATCGAGTGGTTGACCGATCTCTCTCTATATCATGACATCAGTTTTCGGCTTTCTCTATTGAGGTGCTCGCCAGGCGAACCGGGCACAATCGCAGATAGTTCTCCGGTGTCGCGTTAGCGATGATCTGGAATGTAAGGCGGCAAAACAGGAGCCGCAAACCCAACATTTGACCAAAGACATGATTGAGCTGATGCATATAAGGCCTAATCTCGAGACACGAACACTCCACGAGGTATTCGGTCTTTATGATAACGGGCAGAACAATGCCCTAAGTCCCTAGTGTCCAGGTACGGGCGAGAACTTCTAGCGCGGCCGATGCCAAAACGCCAGCCTCCTCCTCGGTTATGGTAAGAAACCGGGGGATGTGTAAGAAAGGTTTACACAGGGTCTTAATCTAAAAAGAATCCTTGCAACGGGTCCCTGCTGCACGTCTGCCCCCGTGTCTCCGTTGTGCTGTATCCTGGACGGGTGTAGCATGCTGTTCATCTGTAAAAGAGAAGAACTTAGTTTGGAGAGGTATCGTGCAAAAAATGTATTTAAAACAGAGTATGAAAAAATGAATAAGGTTGAGATTTTATTGGCTCTCATTGTTTATGCGCACAGCCCCTTGTGAAGGGGGTATGCGGCTAGGAAGCCCCTAGTTTATTTATGCCGGACTCGCCTAGCTGTGTCCGGGGTCTTGAACGACCTTTTAATGAGACGATGCCACGTGGACCGGGTATTTTAAGTGTAAGAGATGCGTAATGCGGTATTGCATTGAAGCGGGCGAAAGCTTTGTGTCCCAAGAGTGCCTGATGGCTACTTTTAAATGGGGCGATATGGAAGATTAGCTTTTCGTGACGTAAGTTGTCGGATGAACCGAACACAACTTCTAGTAGTAAGGAGCCCTTGCAATTGGCGTAAGGGCCTGGCGCCACTCCTTTGAAGGAAGTGCTGCTATGGTGAATTTTGGTAGGGTCTATCCCCATTCTGCGGATTGTGTCCGGATATAGCTGGTTTAAATCGTTGCCGCCATCCATTAGGACTTGTGTAAATTGTAGTCCGTCGATTATAGGATCCAATATCAAGGCAGTCCATCCTGCGTTTCGAATACTTCTGGAGTAATCCAGATGGTCGAAAGTAATTGGTTTTGACATCCAATCTTGGGATTCCGCTGGGGTGGACCGTGCGGCATGTGCTTTGGTAGATGCCGCCCTATCTTTCCTTGTTATCACTTGAAGTGAATTCACTATTTTGACCTCTTGTGGGAAGTTCTTTTGTTGTCTGGCGCTCTGCTTGTGGGGTTCGTCATCATCCTCGCTTGGTGTTTCGAGCCCCTTGTGTTCGGCGTTAAGCCGGCCGGACTGCTTGAAGACCCAACAATCTCTGTGGGTGTGGTTTGCAGGCTTCCCGGGGGTATTGTGAATTTGGCATATCCTATCCAAGATTTTGTTTAGGTTGGAGAGCTCGTCACTGTTGTCCTTAAGAGGCAGTGTTTTGTTGTTCGGCCGAGAGCTTTTGAATCCGGCGTTGACCGCCGTGTTCTTTGGGCCATTTTCCTTATTCCGGCGCTGATCTTTTCTGCGTCGTGACTTTCCATTTCCATCTCTGACCTCGGATGTACTCGGGTTGCTGGTGATGCATCTTGCTAGCCAGCTATCTTCTCCTGCGCAAAAGCGGGTCATGAGGCTCGTTAGCGCGGCCATTGTTCTTGGCTTTTCTTGGCCGAGGTGTCTGGCGAGCCATTCGTCTCGGACGTTATGTTTAAAAGCTGCTAAGGCTTTGGCGTCCAGACAGTCGACTATTTGGTTCTTTTTAGTGAGGAAGCTGTTCCAAAATTTGCGTGCTGATTCTCCGGGCTGTTGAGTTATGTGACTTAAATCGTCTGCATCCGGAGGGCGGACATAAGTCCCTTGAAAATTTGCTCGAAACGCATCCTCGAGCTCTTCCCAACTTCCAATGGTATTTTCTGGGAGGCTTTTGAGTCAATGCCGAGCTGGCCCTTGGAGCTTGAGGGGTAGGTATTTTATGGCATGGAGATCATCTCCTCTAGCCATATGTATGTGGAGGATGTAATCCTCAATCCAGACTCTGGGGTCTGTTGTTCCGTCGAAGGCCTCTATGTTTACGGGTTTGAATCCCGCTGGAAATTCATGATCCAGCACCTCATCGGTGAAACATAGTGGGTGTGCGGCGCCCCTGTATTTAGGTGTGCCATTATCTTCGAATGCTCGGCATCTTGTGTTGCTTCCTGGAGCCTTTTTTGGCCCATAGATGGACCTGACCGGGCCATCCTTTCTGCGAGGATCCTTATGTGGATCGTGTGCCGGCTTGTGTGCGGCGCCGCCTACCGCTCTTAGCCTGTCATCTGGTCGTCTATCCGGCCAGGCGGCCTCTTTGTTTTTTGACTATGGGGGCTCTACGGCCTCCTCGTCAAATTCGGGCAACAATTTGCGCTTCGGGTAACTCTTCGCTTGGCGACTATTTCCGTATTTGTCTGCGGTCTTGAGTACTTTGCTCCATCTCATTCTGAGTACGTCTTCCGCTGTTTTGAGCTTCCGCTTCTGCTCTTCAAGCTTCTTGCAGTGGCGACGAGCCTTTTGTGAAGGTTCTTATCCTCTGGTGATGTGTCCGGCGTGACATCGTCTGGACTATTGTTTTCGTCGGGGATGGGTTGCTTGGTTGCATGTTCGTCGTCCACTGGTTCGCCCTGCTCTACGGCTGGGTCGGTATGGGTGCGGTTGTTATCGAGGCGGGATTTTGGGCGGCGCTTGCGTCGCCGTTTTGGTTGCTTTTCGGGGGAGTTATCCTTCACCGCTTCCCGTTGTTCCTCGTTATCGCTTCCTTTTGGTGTATCCACCATGTATACATCACGAGTTGAGGTGGCTTTCCAGTGCCCCGTAGGCGCTGGTTCTTGGTCGTCTCCGACATCGTCATCCATACCGTCAATGTCTTCGGAGTCGAAGTCTAGCATGTCGGTTAGATAGTCGACAGTGGCTACCAAGTGGGTGGCGGGTGGGCTTTGAATTTCTTCATCATCCGCATTCCATCCGTCCTGGCTGCAGTCCGGCCAGGGCTCTCCTAATAACGAGAGATACCTTAGCGAATTCAAGATGTCACCGAAAGGTGAGTGTTGAAAGATGTCCGCAGTGGTGAACTCCATGATCGGCGCCCAATCGGATTCGATTAGAGGGGGCGCGGGAGGTTCAGATTCGGCGAGGAGTCCGGCACCTTGGAGTCACAAGCTTCACAAGGGACAAGGTCAGTATTCGGCTCCATTGCCGTAGGGGTTGCAGCCCCCGAGGCGGTGTCTAGCCACACATCCTCGATCTGCGCAGTCGGCTCCGACTTGAGGATCGGAGCGGACTCATGTGTGGCCTCCAGGGCACTGTCCGGCAACAGAGCTAAGTTATGCCCATCGTGACAATGCGGCGCGCTTGGCTGTGGCTCGAATCCATCGAAGATTAAGTCTCCGCGGATGTCAGCCGTGAAGTTCAGACTTCCAAATCTGACCTGATGGACAGGGGCATAGCTTTCGATCTGCTCCAGATGGCCAAGCGAATTGGCCCGTAGTGCAAAGCCGCCGAATACGAAGATCTGTCCGGGGAGAAAAGTCTCACCCTGGACCGTGTTGTTGTTGATGATCGAAGGATCCATCAAGCCTATCGGTGACGACACAGAGGAACTCTCAATGAAAGCACCAATGTCGGTGTCAAAACCGGCGGATCTCGGTAGGGGTCCCGAATGTGCGTCTAGGCGGATGGTAACAGGAGACAAGGGACACGATGTTTTTACCCAGGTTCGGGCCCTCTTGATGGAGGTAAAACCCTACTCCTGCTTGATTGATATTGATGATATGGGTAGTACAAGAGTGGATCTACCACGAGATCGAGGTGGCTAAACCCTAGAAGCTAGCCTATGGTATGATTGTTGTAATTGTTCTTGTCCTACGGACTAAAACCCTTCGGTTTATATAGACACCGGAGAGGGCTAGGGTTACACAGAGCCGGTTACAATGGTAGGAGATCTACATATCCGTATTGCCAAGCTTGCCTTCCACGCCAAGGAAAGTCCCATCCGGACACGGGACGAAGTCTTCAATCTTGTATCTTCATAGTCTTGGAGTCCGGCCGATGATGATAGTTCGGCTATCCGGACAACCCCCCAGTCCAGGACTCCCTCACCAGCCAAGTGCATTTTTGGTGTGCCACCAGGCAAGCTTTTGGGTTTTCTGGTTTCTAACAGAGACATTGAAGCTAACCCGGAGAAGATCAAGGCCATTACCTCCCTGGCAAAGCCGGCGTGTATCAATGATGTTCAACGTCTGGCGGGTCGTATTGCTGCCTTAAGCCGGTTCATAAGTCGGTTGGGTGAGAAGGCCATACCACTTTACCAGATGATGAAGAAAATAGATAACTTTATCTGGAGTGATGCTGCTAATGACACATTTGAAGCTTTGAAGAAACAACTACCTGAGCCGCCAGTCCTTGTTGCTCCCATTGATAAGGAGCCGTTGTTATTATATGTGGCTGCTAACACCCGGGCTATCAGTGTAGCTATTGTGGTGGAACGGAAGGAAGCAGGCAAGGAATATCCGGTTCAACGGCTGGTTTACTATATCAGTGAAGTGCTTATTGAGTCCAAGCAGAGATATCCACACTGGCAGAAGCTCGTTTATGGGGTGTTCATGGCCAACCGGAAGCTTAAGCAATATTTTTTGGGTCATCCCATCACTATGGTTAGTTCTGCTCCCTTAGGGGATATTATTCAAAATAGAGAAGCCACAGGGCGGGTAGCCAAGTTGGCCATTGAGCTTGGACATCATGGTTTGAAGTATATGCCTCACACGACCATCAAATCTCAAGCACTTGTGGATTTCATCAATGACTGGACAGAACTGCAGATGCCTGAGGAGAAGCCAGATAACACATATTGGACTATTCACTTTGATGGGTCCAGGCAATTTGAGGGCTCGGGGGCTGGAGTTGTCTTAGCTTCCCCCCGAGGTGACAAGTTTTGTTATGTTTTAAGGCTGATGTTTCCCTGTACTAACAATGTAGCTGAGTATGAAGCCTTGCTCCACGATCTTCGGATGGCTAAGGAGATGAACTTAAGCCGGGTGAGATGTTTCGGCGACTCAGACTTGGTGGCTCAGCAGTTTCGGGAAAATGGGATTCTAAGGATCCACTCATGGAGGCTTATTACCGCGAGGTTGACACTATTGCTGGACACTTCAAGGGTTATCAAGTGGAACACATTGATCGCATGAAAAATGAGGTGGCTGGCGCCTTAAGCCGGTTGGGATCTCAGCGTAAGCCGGTGCCACCTAACATTTTCTTGGATATTCAACACAACCCTTATGTCAAATTGCCTACAGAGGAAGATCTGGCTATTCCTGACCTGGAGGCACAATTGGTGGCGGCTCTTCACGCTATTCCTGATTGGACGGTCCCATATTTGGCTTATATGACCCGGGGCGAGTTACCTGAGGATGAAACTTTGGCCAGGCAGATAATCCGGCATTCTAAGTCAATGACAATTGCCAATGGTGATTTACACCATCGCAGTGTCACTGGGGCGTTTCAGTGTTGCGTCTCTCATGAGGAGGGCTGTGAGATTCTTCGTGAGATTCTTGAAGGAGATTGTGGTCATCATGCCAGCTCTAAATCTCTTGTGGCTAAAGCTTTTCGTCATGGAGTTTATCGGCTCACAGCTCATGCTGATGCAGAGGATTTGGTCAGTAAATGTGATGGTTGTTAGAAATTTTCACGACGAGATCATGTGCCAGCTCAAGAATTGAGGATGATTCCAATTACTTGGGCGTTCGCAGTCTGGGGGCTTGATATGGTTGGAACTTTTAAAAGGTCCAAGGATAAAAAGACCCACCTTTTGGTGGCAGTTGACAAATTCACAAACTGGGTTGAAGTAGAGACGATCAGTAAGTGTGACACGGCAACGGCGGTTCAATTCATCAAAAAGGTTATTTTTCGCTTTGGCTTTCCCCACAGCATCATAACTGATAATGGCACTAATCTGTCCAAGGGTGCTATGAAAGAATTTTGTCAAAGTGAGCATACACTACAAAAAAATACACTTCCGTGATGATACGTGTTTGTCACAGTAGGTCACGTTTTTTGTCATGCATGTACATCCATGACGATTTTATGACAGAAACAAGATAGTCATACCCGTGCTGTCGTAGAAGTGTTCCATGACATTACCAAAATTATCATCACGGAAGTGTCCACTTCCGTGACGATAAATTGCGCGTCACAGAAGTGCTTTCGTCAAGGGTGACCGACACGTGGCATCCACCGTAACAGAACGTCGTTAAGCTATCGGGTCGGGTTTTGGATCCGATAACCAGTTAACAGGCCTGACCAATAGGAAATTTCCACGTGTAAAATTCTTATTGGCCGGACGAAACACATGTCAGCTCGTCAGTGGGTCAGATAGGCGCCTATGATATGTCGACACGTGCCACGGCCCACCACTGGCCCATTTAGCTTACAGAGCCGACCCGTTTGACTTGGGCAAAAGTTAACGGGCTGGCCCATGAAAAGCCGGTTAACAGACTCTTTGCAAATAGCCCATTTTACGGCCCGGTAACTCACGGCCCGTTAGGCCCTAAAGGAAATCGGCCCAACAACATCATGTGGGCCGTCAAATATAACACCAGCCAATTTCACTTTCGGCCCATGTATGGCCCATGACGTCTTTCGGCCCATATGAGGCCTTCGTATCTTTAGGCCCTTGACAGGCCCATGGTGACTCTAGCCCATAATGAACAGTAATTTTCTTTGTACCCGTTAACGGCCCATGATTTACATGGGCCATTTCCAGCCTGTGTTAGCTTTCGGCCTATTGACGGCTTATACGTTCTTGGGCTCCTTTTCAGCCCTCGATTACTTCTGGCCTGTTACTGGCCTGTTCCCCTAATGGGCCAAATTCGGCCCATGGAAAGAGTCGGCCCGTTACTAGCCTGTTCCCCTAATGGACCAAACTCGGCCCATGGCCAGAGTCGGCCCGTCTCTGGCCTGTTAACCCATTGCGTCGTTTCCAGCCCGTCCTATATTCTGGCCCATTAATGACCCGTTATGCCTGTGACAGAATTAAGCCTTTGCTGTCCTACTGCCTATTAACGACCCGTTACCGTGCTGGGCCGATACCAATTACACCCGTTTACGGCCCATGTAGACCCATTTATCCGACGGCCCAAGGCCCACCGATTCTACGACCCTATTGGAGGCCCATTTATCAACGGCCCGTTGGAGACCCATGGATCCTACGGCCCGTAGGAGACCCATGGATCCTACGACCCGTATATGGCCCATGGTTGTTGCGGCCACTAGCAAACCAGGGAAAAAGAAGACTAGGAAATAAATAAGGCCGAAACTAACAATAGGCTATTAAGGCGATTGCACAGATTACATCCACTCGGCATCAAAGATCGCCACCAGTGCAAATATAGGGAACACCCTACACTATACAAAAATGGCTTGCTGTTTTCTTCAGCTGGTGGCTGCACATTAAGAATAAATTTTGTATCGCACCGAAACAAATTACAACTATATAACAAAAGGAAGGTTGGCATAAAACTTAACAGTCTGGCAGATAAATGCACCACTAGAAGTTCAGAAGCTCAGTTCATTTGACCCGACTGTTACATTTTCATGCTATATTGTCCAATGGAGCACCATAACCCTCGCCTTCATTTCCCCTAGGCTCCTGAACAACATAGCAAATGTCTGACAGTCTGGTTTCAAAACCATGCATATCTTGACGACATCGAACAATGTCTCTCCTTGTTTCACAAAGGGTCTCTGTTAGGGAATGGACTTGTGTCTAGAGCGCAGATACAACATTGCTTTGAGCTTGCATATCTTGATCATGAGGCATTTTGGACGGTATTGCCTTAACAACCAACCCATTATTATGTAGGAACGTGCTTTTGGCACTGTTAGTGGACAGGTACTGACCCACTGCAGCAAGAGCTGACATTGCAGTTATAGTTGCCTCGCTACCTTCAAAAGGTGGCGGTTCCACCATTTTTTCCATAGCGCGCTGAAAAGTTGAGTTTTTTACATTAGTAGTACCAGAACAGAAGATATTAAGGAGGCAACAAAACCAAACAAAATAGCTTTGGTCTATATACAGAACTTATTCTGATGAACCCATGTAAAATATTAGTTGTATTTTATTGCAAAGTACATAATAAAACCAGGTTCCAAACATATGACCATGTACCATCGCTAATGTATTGTCTATTTCTTCACATTGTATTGAGGGCTAAGGATAAAGATACGAAGTTTATAATACGGTAAGCATAGTATGACATCATTCATATCACAAAACAACTGAGAACAGACAAACATGCAATTGTAACGTGTGGGCAAGTCCAGCACAGAACTAGATTACGGGTCAAGATCAAAGGAACATCACTCCTCTCTTTTAAACCTTGTAAGGTGCAATGATACGCTAAGAAAATTGTGTATAAAATTGAAAAGAGTAATAGACATTGGCTGCAAACCATGCAGTTCAAGGCACAAGTCTGAGTAAGTAGTAGTTAAAAGGCATGAGGATTAAGGACTTACAACAGCGGCTTTGACTGGTGTAGTCATGCCCTTCTTCTTGCTGGTGTGACAGTCCTTGAAGATTTCCACAACATTTGGTTCAGGTACTTTCTGGTCCTTGCGGGCTTTCCTCTGCATTTTGAACAAGTCAATATAGATATGATTATATGGTACAACGAAAAGAGTGAAACAACAGCTAATTACAAGAGCCTCGTAGTGTGCAATATAGCTATGAGATCACGTAAATGCTGTTGGAATTTCACTTTAAATGCAGTTGGCCTTGTTCTTTGAATAGTTCACCTACAAGAAGATAGATTTGTGTGGCACATGCGTAAATAGGACTTCAACATGTGATCGATCACATATATATAATGTACCGATACTTGGATCGGACCGGTGTTTAACAAGGCCCTCCGGTCTTAATTCGATATATTTTCCATGGAGATGTTTGGGAAAGTTCATTTGTTAGCCTTACCTTCAAAGTGAGTTTTCCTCAAGTTATACCGACATCTTGTCATGAGCAGACTTGAAAACATGGGTGCAAGCTTGTCAGGTTGCATCATCTTGGCTATCAACTTGAACCTCATCTGTTGAAAATTATGGGAGTCTCATTATCGACAACCTAGAAAGTATGGGACGAGCAAGGCGATATTACTAGTTTCCATACATAACCATACTTACAGATAAATGGTCGAGGAAGGTGTTGAACTAGGTTTCGTCTTTGTCATTCTGTCTTGAATCCATGTTGGGAGGATCGTACATGACACCTAACGGCAACCGCTGCCTCGATACTAACTTGGTGACTCAGAGCATCATGTGGCCTTTTGAGCGTGCCTCAAAACGGATCTCCATTCTTCCTCCTCTAGATTTAGTTAACCTATCGAGCATTCTCCCTGATGTTTGTTTCCTCTTGCGCCTAGGTACTAGTCCAACAACGAACATAGGAAGTGTTAGTGTACATCAAACTATGAGACTACATATAAAGAAGCATGCAACTGTAACTTGACTCCAGCAACTACCTTCTTGCTGTTGAAGCTCACAAGGTTCATCTGATATTGCCTACTTGTCTTGTGTCAAGAGTGCTTGGGAAGTAGTGTCAGGTGGCGAGGGAGCTTGGGAATGTGCTGCTAGCTCAGTTGACGCATGAGTAACTCGTGCAGCTGGTAGTACTGTGGTAGGTGTTGCAAGAACTAGCGTTGTCTTTGCTTGTTTGGTGGCAGGTATTTGTTTCTGTTTGGATTTTTTGCAACTCATGTAGCATGGGATGCCGTGTTTGTAGAATTTTCCACTGGACTTTGACATTCTATTGCACCATCAGTACCAGCAGAATCTGCAGGATTCATCCACTTCTCATTCCCTGCCATTCTGTGTTTCTTCCTCTTTCTCTGTGCCATGTTAAGTCAAGCCGACAAGAAAAACGAATAACAAATTAGTTCTTCAGAACAAATTGATGCGTGATGCAGACGAACTGAACTTTGATGTTAGACAACCACATGATAGGAGGATATAATATGTATGAAAAGCAGGACGGAAGAGATAACCAGAACTATGATGTGTAAACTAAGAAGAAGACATTTCACCAAATTAGAATCAATGCAATGGAAGGTAGACACCATATGAAAGATGCTACAAATATCGCTCTGGCAAGTTAACAATGTCTCATCATAAATGGCGTTTAAACAAATGTGAAGCAGTACAAGAAATAAATCATATATAAGATGCAAACATCATACTACCATGTAGAGGTCTCTCGTCATTAGTGCCATTGCATATTCACAGCTTATGATGTGTAAACTAAGGAGAAGGCATTTCAACAAATTAGAAGCAATGAAAGCTAGACACCATATGAAAGATGCAAGGAATATCACTCTACCAAGTTAAAACTGTCTCGTCATAAGTGCCATTTCAACAAATTAGTAGTACAAGCTAGAAAAGAATGCGAGATGTAACCTATATCACACTCCGAAGTCAAATGTGTCTTATGATAAGTGATTGTTGCAAGTTACACAGTAGTAGTAATTTGGTGTAAGAACATGGTGTGATAGACCGATATTGTATGTTCTAGAAACAGGAACACGTGTGTTATTCAAGTATAATGTGTAAAGTAAGCAGGTGGAATTCAACAAAATTAGAAGCAATACAAGCTAGACATCACACATAACATGCAACCACATATACTTGATGCCAAGTTAGAGGGAGCACGGTGATGGTGCACTAGGGAGACGTGCTCATCATAAACACAACTTTGTTGAGTGTCTATGCATGTGTTGTCTTGGAAATCATCTTGGGGTGTGGAGGTAGTAGCTGTAGAGGCCCTCCGTTCGGAAGGAGCACCTTTATCCGCTGCCTTGCTAACTTCCTTCCGCTTTATTGATTTTCAATTGTCAAGTAAAACCGACAAGAAAAAGCAATAAAATTCTCTCTTGTAACTCATTCATGCATGATCTTGACAATCACTACTTTGATGTAAGGCAAACACATGATACCAGGATGGAATATGTATGAAAAACAGGACGACATGGCATGTTCACAACTGTTTGTGTAAACTAAGCAGAAACCATTCCAACAAATAAGAAGCAATGCACGCTAGACACCACATGAAAGATGCAACCAATATGACTCTGCCAAGTTAAAAGCGTCCCATCATAAATGGAATTTCAACAAATTAGAAGCAACACATGCTATAAATCATATGAAAGATGCAACTAATATCACACTGCATATACTAAAGGTGTCTCGTCATATTGATTGATGTGAGATACAAAAAAACAATAATTTTATGTAAGGACATGCTTAATAGACAGATGTACTATGTACTAAATACAGGAAGGCATGTCACATTAACAGGTATAAATGTATAAGCTAAGCAGACTAGCACATGCAGTTTAACCAGATTGGAAGAATTAAAATCTAGACACCATATGCAACATTCAACCACATATCATGCTGCCAAGTTAGAGCAAGCACCTGCGATGCTAGTGTAGGGGAAATGTTGTAGTCAACTACAAAGCTACGTTCACTATCTTCATCTAGCATTGCTGTTTCTTGAGAATCATGTCGGGAGGCTGACGCTGCATTCTTTAAATGAGGAGTAGTCCCCTTGCCTGCCTGCCTCATCATAAGTGATTGATGAGGGATACACAAGAACATTAGTTTGATGTAAGAACATGGTTAATACAGATGTACTAGTATGTACCAAAAAGCGAAAGGCATGTCATATTCAAAGGTATAATGTGTAAGCAAAGCGGATGCAATTTAACCAAATTGGAAGCAATACAAGCTAGACATCCATTTGGAGTGGTGAGCATGCTCATCTAGGACACGAGAGCACAGTGGGAGGCGGGCTGCTTCGCCACCATCGCAGCTTTTTAGTTGGCTTCCAGGTGATGCCTGTCACTACAAAAAAAAAACACTTCCGTGATGATACGTGTTTGTCGCAGTAGGTCGCGTTTTTTGTCATGCATGTACATCCATGACAAATTTATGACAAAATCAAGATAGTCATACCTGTGCTGTCGTAGAAGTGTTCCATGACATTACCAAAATTATCATCACGGAAGTGTCCACTTCCGTGACGATAAATTGCGCGTCACAGAAGTGCTTTCGTCAAGAGTGACCGACACGTGGCATCCACCATAACGGAACACCGTTAAGCTATCAGGTCGGGTTTTGGATCCGATAACCCGTTAACAGCCCCGACCAATGGGGATTTTCCACGTGTAAAATCATCATTGGCTGGAGGAAACATGTGTCGGCTCACCGTTGGGACAGATGTCATCCGCTCATTGGACCGAAGGCACCTATGATACGGCGACACGTGGCATGGCCCAACAGAGGACCATTCCTGTGAAAAGGCCGGCCCGTTTGACTTGGTCAAAAGGTGGCGGGCCGGCCCACGGAAAGCCTGTTAACAGCCTGTTCGCATATAGCCCATTTACAGCCCGCTAACCCAGGGCCCGTTACTCCCTATCAGAATTAGGCCCAGTAGCTTCATCTAGGCCGTCCAATATGATTCAGTCCGTTTTAACTTCCGACCCATGTGTGGCCCATGACTTCTTTCGGCCCATATGAGGACCTTTGTAACTCTTGGCCCATTAACGGCCCATGGTGAAACTAGCCCGTAATGAACAGTGTATCACTTTATACCCATTAACGACCCGTTATTCCATTGGGCCGTTTCCAGCCCAAGTTATCTTTCGGCCTTCTCAGGGCCCATTGATTCTTGGGCTCATTTGCAGCATTCGGTTACATATGACCCGTTACTGTCATTTTCTGCTTTTGGGCCAAATTCAGCCCGTCGTTACAGTCGGCCCGTTTGCGGACCGTTAATCGTTGGGCCGTTTTCATGTCAAAAAAACATGTTGGGCTGTTTTCATAGAGTTATCAAATACGGCCTATTAATGGCCCGTTATGGTCCACGAATAGTACGACCCATGATTGGCGAAATGATGATACGCCCCGTAGAAGGCCCATGGATCCTACGGCCCGTATGAGGCCCATTGATAGTACGGCCCGTAGAAGGCCCATGGATCGTACGGCCCGTAGAAGGCCCATGGACCCTACGGCCCGTAGAAGGCCCATTGATCCCTAAGGCCCGTATAGAAGGCCGATGGATCCTACGGCCCGTATAGAAGGCCAATGGTCCTACGGCCGAACGAAGGCCCGTGGATCATACGACTGCGGAGGCCCATGGTTACAACGGTCCATGTGTTGCCATGATTATTTTGGCCTAGTTACCAAAAATAGGCTATTGTGGCCACTAGAAAAACACAGAAAAAGAGCTGCAGTGACTACAAGCAAACAACTAAACAAGACAATAAGGAAATAAATAAGCAAGCAATTAAGGCTAGCCTATTACCGCTATTACACATATTACATCCACTGGGCATCAAAGTTCACCACCAGTGCAAATATAGGGAACAAAGCAGTATATTACATACACTGGCCGTCAAAATTGGCCACCAGTGCAAATAAACGCGGCAGCAAAACAAGAGCATAACTGAAACAACTTTAGAAGAGCTCAAGAAATGTTATTCTGGGTATCCACCATGATGGCAATAAGCTTATCAAGCTGATTAGCTTTGTCCTGTTTGGCGCTAAAATCCTCCAACGCTTGCTGTTGCACCAGAAAGTATGCATCTGAATGCTCCAGGGACTTCCGCAGTCCTTCCGCTTCTTGTCGCAGCACAGTTGATCGATGTCTTTCAGCTTGTAGTTGAGACTCAAGAAACCGAACTGATTCAGACAGTGAGTTTGAGTAGCTTATGCATGCGGTAGTGGCCAGTACCTCGAACACTAAACCAAGACAGGACTTTGGGGTTGTCTCGCTGTCTTCAAGATAGTCTTCCTTAGCTGTTTTATCACCTTTGTTGGAGACCAACAAGGATGTGTCACTATCCTGAACCTTATCTGCATTACTTCCTTTACCATTGCTTAATAAGGCACTCTTCCCCAATCTTACATCGACATTCTAAAAGAAGAAACAAGCAGACACATAACAAGTTTAGCATGTACTAGTATATGAAACTCATTTCGGTGAACCAGTTCATTAGTAAGGTGGACAGGATTAAACTACCAAGTCTTCTATTGCAAAGTACTAGTACATAATAAAATCATCAAACAAACATATATCTATGTCCTATGGTCCTTGCATTGTCTTGCCAAATCAAAATAGAGACACGGTTCAAATCATATCGATTCAAGACAAAGCAGCGGTGAAAGAATACAAAGCGTGGGAAACTACACGGCACAACAAGATTTCAGATGGGTACCACGGGTCTACACGTACAACAACACTATTGGCTCTGTTGTGATGCTAGTAATGTGCATGATATGAAAGTCAACTGTATACACAATTGAAATTGAAATCAACAGAGCTATCGATAAGAGCAAACCTGTTAAAGAAACATGCGTGAACATACCTGCTGTGCCATTGGAGTTTCGATTGGATCCTTCAATTTAAAAATAAGTTTGTATGAGTAAATACAGTGATACAAGAGCAAAGCAATCATAGTTGAAAAAGGCGCGCCTAAGCGAGCGCTTAAGCGTGCCTAGGCTCTAGGCGTTGGCAAAACGCATTGCGCATAACTACACATAATCTGTGCATAACTGCGCATAAGCATGCGCTTTGGTCAGTAAAGCGCAAGGCGGTGGCAAAACGCATAATTAACGCCTAGCGCTTTTTTGAACTATGATAGCAATGGAATCTTAAATTAGAACAGTTGTTCTTCAGGTTTAGGCACTTGTTCTACATGAGCAGTCTGATTAGGCGCAAGAATAAAATACTTAAAAATAGAAAATGAGCTCATAGACCTTACCACATTCTTGGTTCGGGACGATCTGAACAAAGGCGTTCCCGATCATCGTCCGATAAATGTGTCTCAAGAGAACGTAATGGAATTTGATGAGTTTCTTTGCGGTGAAATCGTTTTCTTGAGTAATTCGATACTACCACCAAGCATTCTTGAAGATAGCGAGGTATTAGCACATGTTACCTCATCTGAGTTTCCAAATCGGTCTTTCTCTATAGAGAAAATGGGAAAATTTGCTGTATTATAACCATCATGGAGGTAGGATGTATGGGACGAAGCAAAGTAATTGCCATGAATAACATTACTTACACATAACTCTGGACAAACACACCTGAATCGGCATTTTCCTTCATCTTGATATAATATTTCCAAGATGGGAAGATACGCATTTACGATTTAACAACATCAAATGCAATAGATGCTAAACTACTGATTGGCTGGTTGTGCTTCCTCCACAGGAATAGGCGTACTAACCGGTGGAGTTGGGGTTATTTGTGATAATCTTGGCCCTTTGGGCCTTTGGAGCTGCCTTACTAACTGCTCTTGTTTGGGAGCTCTGTGGTGGAGATGGTGCTGTGTCAACAAGAACTGGGTTACTATCGGCTTGGGTTGGGGTTAGATTGGGTGAAGCTGGTTCTCTGTCCATCGCAATAGGGGTACAATCTGCGAGAGTTTGGGTTATGTGTGGTAGGGCTGGTTCTTGTGCATGTATAACCGGGGTGCTATCTCCACCAAGAGGTAGCACTGTTTTATTTGAAGACCGTGTTTTTATTCCGCTGAATCTGGCATCACCGCTCCAATTCAAATGGCTGATAAATAGGAAACATAGTTGAATGTACAGACATTGTATGAGAGACAGATGCAATAGATAGTGTGGAAAAAAGAGGGCATGAAATAGTTGACATGTATACTGTTTAACTAAAACGGATAGCATGACATAATTTCACATATATGATGTCTATCTAAACTGGATAGCATAGCATAACATAATTCAAAGATATGATGAATAACTAAACAGGATCACATGACATAATTCTCCTACATGTTATCTAAGTAATCAGGATCGCATCATTTAATTCATATATGTGATTTATATGCTAAACAGAGGGCATTCGATATGATGTCTGAACTAAGAACATGGTGTTGAATATTGTGTATATGATGTCTAAACTATGCAATGCAAGACATCGTATGCATGATATGAGCAGTATAACGGTGCCAAGTTAGAGCATACACCTCAGTGGGGGAATAGGACTGGTCATTTGTCTTTGAATCCATCTCTGAGGAGCTATCGGGACCCAACAAGAGATCTGCTTCGACAGGTAGCACCGTCTGCTCTGAAGGCCTTATTTTCACTCCAGATTTTTCCATCTCCCACCCAAATGGCTGATTCACAGGAAGAGTAGTTTAATGTACAAACATTGTCGACAAATGGAAATGTAATGAAGAAAAGGATGGGCAAGATATCATTCAAAAATATGATGCCTGGTTAAACAAGATGGCATTGCACATTTCACATATATTATGGCTGGCTAAAAGACATGAGACTGCGTAATTCCCATATATGATATAGAAACTAAACAGGTGGCATTACAGAACATGTCTAAACTAAGCAGATGGCATATATGATGTTAAAAGTAGGCACTGCAAGGCAACATATGTATGATATGACTAACATCATCATGCCAAGGTAGAGCAAACACCTTGGGGGGTAAATAGGAGTGGTCAGCGGCGTCTGAATACGCCTCAAAATAGATATCTTCCTCTGGATTACAATGTGGAGAGGGGTGGGGAGGGTTTGCCATTGAACCCACCATGGAGCGATGTCTGCATGACATTGTATTGCCGCGCAAAACTCTTCTCTTTTTCTCTACATGTTCAGCATGACTGTGTACAATATCTGACATGCATACAAAAAAAATATGGTAAGATTATGTAAGGAGAGCATGCAGAAATTTAGAGTGATGGTAACAATCAGTGGGTCGATGTTTTTCCGTTGAACCAAAATAGCCCTAATGGATCGAGTGAATGTATAGTAATAAGTGATGCAACAAGTGTACAACCTCTTTGCCGTAGCCGTGTCGACCTCAGCATCATTGGGTTGGTCGCTGAAGCAGTTGAGGAAGAGGTGGCTGTCGGAGGTGTGGAGGAAGATCTGAGGAATCTGTAGACGGCGTCCAGGGCACTGCTCTGTTGTGATGCATCGTTCTGTCATTGAAGCAGCTCCGGTGAGCCGTAAGACGTCAAGGCTGAAGCAGCACAAGATAGACATCATCAATCTCAAGTGGGATTCTAATAGCATCTCCAATAGATGATGTAAAATGGATGTAAAATTAACATCACCAAAAACCACCTGACTACAATAGATGAGGTAAAAACTGTTGACTCTGAACTTAATTGTCGAATCTGAAATTTATTGTGGAATCTGAATGCTACTGTCAAAACTGAACGCAATGGTAGCAGAGAGGCACTTGACATGTAGTTTAGGGAGGTCATGCAGTTCATCTTCAACCTGCACCCCCCTAAGCCGCCAGCCACCACCGGCCGAACCGCCGGCCCCAGCGCCACCTCGCCGCCCCAAAACAACTCGCCACCGCTGCCCCGGCCAGCCCTCTAGGCCCCCCGCCCCCACCCTGAACCCTAAGATAGATAGTGGGGTACCTCTCTGGCGAGCCCCCGTCCCCACTGCGGCTGGTTCTTCCTTAACTCCGTGAGCCCCCCAACCCAAAATCGATGACCCAAAAGTCGATTCGATCGATGAAGTGTGGCTTAATCGGAGCGAGCAAGAAGCAACCTGGCGAGGGGGCAGCAGCAACAACAACTGGGCGGCGGCGATCGGCGAGCCGGAGCAACAGCAGCAGCAGCGCAAGCGAGCGAGAGCCGGAGTAGCAGCAGCAGATCCGGCTGGTATGGACGCCGCCGCCAAAGGGCCTCACATTGGGGAGAGCGCGATGGAGATGTCGCCATGGTGCGGCTTCAAGGTAGCCGCTCCATGGGGGTGCGGGATGGAGCACCGTCAGCGCCGGGAGGTCGAGTTAAGGAGAAGGTGCGATGGGATGAGTGTACAACCTCTTTGGTGGCGTCGAGTAGGCCTCGGCTTCATCCGAGGAGTCAGTGAGGATGCTGCGGTTCCGGTGGAGCAGGTTAAGGCGGCGCTGTGGGGATGGAGCAGCCGCGATAGACGAGGCGATTGTTGGACCAGCTCCTTGGAGGTGGAGGACGGGGCGGCTGAAACGGCGGGACGGCGAGATGGACAATGGATCTTCATCCGGGGAGGTGGAGGAGGGACATCTGCTACCTCTTGTGCACTGCCTTGGATTTCCTCGAAGAGGAGAGGATGATGCAGCAAAGTAGCGTAAGTATTTCCCTTAGTTTTTGAGAACCAAGGTATCAATCCAATAGGAGGCCACGCACAAGTCCCTCGTACCTACACAAAACGATAGCTCCTCGCAACCAACGCGATTAGGGGTTGGCAATCCCTTCATGGTCACTTACGAGAGTGAGATCTGATAGAGATGATAAATAATATTTTTGGTATTTTTGATATATAGATGCAAAGTGAAAAGTAAACGGCAAAGTAAAAACAAAGCAAGTAATAAAGTAATGGAGATTGATATGATGAGAATAGACCCGGGGGCCATAGGTTTCACTAGTGGCTTCTCTCAAGAGCATAGATATTCTACGGTGGGTGAACAAATTACTGATGAGCAATTTACAGAATTGAGCATAGTTATGAGTATATCTAGGTATGATCATGTATATAGGCATCACGTCCAAGACAAGTAGACCGAAACGATTCTGCATCTACTACTATTACTCCACTCATTGACCGCTATCTAGCATGCATCTAGAGTATTAAGTTAAAAATAGAGTAACACCTTAAGCAAGATGACATGATGTAGAGGGATAAATTCATGCAATATGATAAAAACCCCATCTTGTTATCCTCGATGGCAACAATACAATCGTGCCTTACGCCTTACATCCTTTGGGAAAGGACACATAAGATTGAACCCAAAGCTAAACACTTCTCCCATTGCAAGAACTACCAATCTAGTTGGCCAAACCAAGCGGATAATTCAAGAGACTTGCAAAGATAACTCAATCATACATAAAAGAATTCAGAGAAGATTCAAATATTATTCATAGATAAGCTGGATCATAAACCCACAATTCATCGGTCTCAACAAACACACAAAAAGAAGATTACATCGTATAGATCTCCACGAGAGAGGGGGAGAACATTGTATTGAGATCCAAAAAGAGAGAAGAAGCCATCTAGCTACTAGCTATGGACCCGAAGGTCTGAAGTAAACTACTCACACTTCATCGGAGGGGCTATGGTGTTGATGTAGAAGCCCTCGTGGTGGATGCCCCCTCCGTGAGCTCGGACAGGCCCCAAGATGGGATCTCGTGGATCTGAAGGTTGCGGTGATGGAATTAGGTTTTTGGCTCCCCCTCTGATCGTTTGGGGGTACGTAGGTATATATAGGAGGAAGGAGTACGTCGGTGGAGGAACAGGGGTCCCACGAGGCAGGGGGGCGCGCCCTAGGGGGGCACCCCCACCCTCGTGACCGCCTCTGTTACTTCTTGGAGTAGGGTCCAAGTCTCGTGGATCACGTTCGGTGAGAAAATCACGTTCCCGAAGGTTTCATTCTGTTTGGACTCCGTTTGATATTCCGTTTCTGCGAAACACTGAAATAGGCAAAAACAGCAATTCTGGGCTGCGCCTCCGGTTAATAGGTTAGTCCCAAAAATAATATAAAAGTGGAAAATAAAGCCCAATATAGTCCAAACAGTAGATAAAGTAGCATGGAGCAATAAAAAATTATAGATACGTTGGAGACGTATCAGGCATCCCCAAGCTTAATTCCTGCTCGTCCTCGAGTAGGTAAATGATAAAAAGAGAATTTTTGATGTGGAGTGATACTTTGGCATAATTTCAATGTAAATCTTCTTAATTGTGGTATGAATATTCAGATCCGAAAGATTCAGGACAAAAGTTCATATTGACATAAAAAATAATAATACTTCAAGCATACTAATCAAAGCAATCATGTCTTCTCAAAATAGCATGGCAAAAGAAAGTTCATCCCTACAAAATCATATATTTAGGCTATGCTTCATTTTTGTCACACAAAGATGTTCCCAACTTCTATACCCCCGATGACAAGCCAAGCAATTGTTTCATACTTAAATAATCTCAAACTTTTTCAACCTTCACGCAATACATGAGCGTGAGCCATGGATATAGCACTATGGGTGGAATAGAATATGATGATGGGGATTGTGTGGAGAATACAAAAAAGGAGAAAATCTCACATTGACGAGGATAATCAATGGGCTATGGAGATGCCCATCAATTGATGTCAACATGAGGAGTAGGGATTGCCATGCAATGGATGCACTAGAGCTATGAATGCTCAACAAAAGAAAACTAGTGGGTGTGCATCCAACTCGCTTGCTCATGAAGACCTAGGGCATTTGAGGAAGCCCATCATAGGAATATACAAGCCAAGTTCTATAATGAAAAATTCCCACTAGTATAAAAAGACAACTTATGAGACTCACTACATGAAGAACAAGGTGCTACTTTGAAGCACAACATATGAGACTCACTATATGAAGAACAAGGTGCTACTTTGAGGCACAAGTGTGGAAAAAGAGATAGTAGCATTGCCCTTTTTATTTACTTTCTTTTTTTGGGCCTTTCTTTTTTTTCTTTTGGCCTTTATTCTTTTTTTTCTTTTTTTTTCTTTTTGGGCAATGCTCTAATAATGATGATCATCACATTTCTATTGATTACAACATAAGGATTACAACTCGAAACTTAGAACAAGATATGACTCTATATGAATGCCTCCAGCGGTGTACCGGGATGGTGCAATGAATCAAGAGTGACATGTATGAAAAATAATGCATGGTGGCTTTGCCACAAATACGATGTCAACTACATGATCATGCAATGGAAATATGAGAAAAGTAATGTATGTCATGAATATGATGATGGAAGTTGCATGGCAATATATCTCGGAATGGCTATGAAAATGCCATAATAGGTAGGTATGGTGGCTGTTTTGAGGAAGATATAAGGAGGTTTATGTGTGATAGAGCGTATCATATCACGAGGTTTGGATGCACCGGCGAAGTTTGCACCAACTCTCAAGGTGAGAAAGGGCAATGCACGGTACCGAAGAGGCTAGCAATGGCAGAAAGGAAAAAGTGCGTATAATCCAGGGACTCAACATTAGTCAAAAGAACTCATATACTTATTGCAAAAATTTAGAAGTCATCAAAAATCAAGTACTACGCGCATGCTCCTAGGGGGATAGATTGGTAGGAAAAGACCATCGCTCGTCCCCGACCGCCACTCATAAGGATGCACAAGCCAGGTATACTTCATGTTTCAAATTTGTTACACAACTTTAACCATGCGTGCATGCTACGGGACTTGCAAACTTCAACACAAGCATTTCTCAAATTCACAATTACTCAACTAGCACGACTTTGATATTATCACCTCCATATCTCAAAACAATTATCAAGCATCAAACTTATCTTAGTATTCAACGCACTCAAAAGAAAGTTTCACATATCTTGAATACCAAGTATATTAATATTAAGCAAATTACCATGCTATTAACGACTCTCAAAATAATCTAAGTGAAGCATGAGATATCAATAGTTTCTTTGAAACAAATCCACCACCATGCTCTAAAAGATCTAAGTGAAGCACTAGAGCAAAAATTATCACGCTCAAAAGATATAAGTGAAGCACTATGAGCAAAACTATCAAGCTCAAAAGATATAAGTGAAGCACATAGAGTATTCTAGCAAATTCCAATTTATGTATGGATATATCCAAAGGTGTGTACAGCAAGGATGATTGTGGTAAACTAACAAGCAAAGACGCAAATAATACAAGACGCTCCAAGCAAAACACATATCATGTGGTGAATAAAAATATAGCTCCAAGTAAATTACCGATGGAAGTAGACCAAAGAGGGGATGCCTTCCGGGGCATCCCCAAGCTTTGACTTTTTGGTGTCCTTGGATTATCTTGGGGGTGCCATGGGAATCCCCAATCTTAGTCTCTTGCCACTCCTTGTTCCATAATCCATCAAAAGAATTCACCCAAGACTTGAAAACTTCACAACACAAAACTCAATAGAAATCACGTGAGCTCCGTTAGAGAAAGAAAACAAAAGACTACTTTAAGGTACTGTAATCAAATCATTTCTTTATTTATATTGGTGTTAAACCTACTGTATTCCAACTTCTCTATGGACTATAAACTATTTTACTAGCCATAGATTCATCAAAATAAGCAAACAACACACGTAAAACAGAATCTGTCAAAAGCAGAATAGTCTGTAGCAATCTGTAACTAACGCAAACTTCTGGAAATCTGAAAATCCTAAAAAAATAGGAAGTCCTGGAAAATTTGTCTATTGAACATCATCAAAAATAATCAACGCAAAAGCACGTTCCTGTGATTTAACAAAATTATATTCATGCGCGCAAAGTTTCTGTTTTTCAGCAGAATCAAATCAACTACCATCGTAGGTTATCCTATAGGTCCTACTTGGCACAAACACTAACTAAAAGATAAAACCACATCTAAACAGAGGCTAGATGGATTATTTATTCCTAAACAGAAGCAAAAAAATAAAAAATAAAATTGGGTTGCCTCCCAACAAGCGCTATCGTTTAACGCCCCTAGCTAGGCATAAAAGCAAGGATAGATCTAGGTATTACCATCTTTGACACTTGGAGAGGGGGATCTCCTTTCTATGGCATTCATTCTTCTATTTAAGTTAAGCACATGTCCATTAATGGAAGAAGTAATATTAAGCACGTTACGGAAATTTGCCTCTAAACTAGACTTCATCTCTTTAATAATTTCATTTTGATAAAAGCACAACAGAGTAGTTGATTAAACCTTATCATTCATGGGATGCCCAAATATAGTTTTCATTCTTTCATAGGTATCTATAGCATCCCCTTCAACAAAACCTTCTTCAAAGATGGAATCTAAAACTTGTTTGAAGGAAGCGGGCAAGCCAACATAAAAACTTTTTAGGTAAATTTCAATTTGATATTGTGGTACATAACTAGCCCGAATCCTAAGTAACCTATCCCAAGCATCTTTTAAAGACTCATCAAGTAAATAGCGAAAAATTCCAGAGTCATCCTCATCAAAATTATTCAAGCTCTCATTGGAGACCCCGGTGGGTCTTTCTATAGCATCATTATTTATGAGCTTAGAGAGGATAGAGGGGTTGTCCAAGGCACTAGAGCTCGGGAGAAAACCCGTAGTTCTTTTTGATTCAGCCATGGCAACGGGAAGGCAAACAGAAAAGAGAGAAGGAGATTGGGAAAGAGAGGGCGAATAAAACGGCAAGGGTGAAGTGGGGGAGAGGAAAACGAGAGGCAAATGGCAAATAATGTAATACGAGAGATAGGGATTGTGATGGGTACTTGGTATGGTTGACTTGCTCTTGCGTGAGCCTCCCCGGCAAAAGCGCCAGAAATTCTTCTTGCTACCTCTTGAGCAGTGCGTTGGATTTCTCCGAAGAGGAGAGGATGATGTAGCAAAGTAGCATAAGTATTTCCCTCAGTTTTTGAGAACCAAGGTATCAATCCAGTAGGAGGCCACGCACAAGTCCCTCGTACCTACACAAAACGATAGCTCCTCGCAACCAACGCGATTAGGGGTTGTCAATCCCTTCATGGTCACTTACGAGAGTGAGATCTGATAGAGATGATAAATAATATTTTTTGGCATTTTTGATATATAGATGCAAAGTGAAAATTAAAAGGCAAAGTAAAAACAAAGCAAGTAATAAAGTAATGGAGATTGATATGATGAGAATAGACCCGGGGGCCATAGGTTTCACTAGTGGCTTCTCTCAAGAGCATAGATATTCTATGGTGGGTGAACAAATTACTATTGAGCAATTGACAGAATTGAGCATAGTTATGAGTATATCTAGGTATGATCATGTATATAGGCATCACGTTCAAGACAAGTGGACCGAAATGATTCTGCATCTACTACTATTACTCCACTCATCGACCGCTATCCAGCATGCATCTTGAGTATTAAGTTAAAAATAGAGTAACGCCTTAAGCAAGATGACATGATGTAGAGGGATAAATTCATGCAATATGATCAAAACCCCATCTTTTTATCCTCGATGGCAACAATACAATCGTGCCTTGCTGCCCATACATCCTTTGGGAAAGGACACATAAAGATTGAACCCAAAGCTAAACACTTCTCCCATTGCAAGAACTACCAATCTAGTTGGCCAAACCAAACGGATAATTCGAAGAGACTTGCAAAGATAACTCAATCATACATAAAAGAATTCAGAGAAGATTCAAATATTATTCATAGATAAGCCGGATCATGAACCCACAATTCATCGGGCTCAACAAACACACCGCAAAAATAAGATTACACCAAATAGATCTCCATGAGAGAGGGGGAGAACATTGTATTGAGATCCAAAAAGAGAGAAGAAGCCATCTAGCTACTAGCTATGGACCCGAAGGTCTGAAGTAAACTACTCACACTTCATCGGAGGGGCTATGGTGTTGAGGTAGAAGCCCTCCATGGTGGATGCCCCCTCCGGCGGAGCTCCGAAACAGGCCCCAAGATGGGATCTCATGGATACAGAAGGTTGTGGCGGTGGAATTAGGTTTTTGGCTCCTCCTCTGATCGTTTGGGGGTACGTAGGTATATAGGAGGAAGGAGTACATTGGTGGAGCAATAGGGGGCCCACGAGGCAGGGGGCGCGCCCTAGGGAGGGGGGCGCCCCCCACCCTCGTGACCGCCTCTGTTACTTCTTGGAGTAGGGTTCAAGTCTCCTGGGTCACGTTCGGTGAGAAAATCACGTTCCCAAAGGTTTCATTCCGTTTGGACTCCGTTTGATATTCCGTTTCTTCGAAACACTGAAATAGGCAAAAAACAACAATTCTGGGCTGGGCCTCCGGTTAATAGGTTAGTCCCAAAAATAATATAAAAGTGGAAAATAAAGCCCAATATAGTCCAAAACAGTAGATAAAGTAGCATGGAGCAATCAAAAATTATAGATATGTTGGAGACGTATCAACGTCGAGCTGTTGCGGTGGACGACGTCATCGGGGAAGAAGCTCCGACTGGGCAGCGGTGACATGGCGGACGGAGGAGGGTGGGGTTTCGCGGCTGGAGCGGAGAGGTTATGGCGGCCTGGGATTTTGAATGGCGAAAAGGGGGAGATGGGAGTGGTGAAGCATGACTTAGGGACGCGCTTGTCCAAAATGTAGGGTGTGTTACAAAAGTACCCCACACCGATTTGAACTAGCGGCCCTTTCGGCTCAGGGTTAGAAGGGGGATTTCACGTGTCGGGATTTGGCAACTGGAGGGAGTTTTCGCGCGCGTTGTAATTTCGGGATAGCAAGGCGCGGGTTGTGAAGGCGCCAGTTTTGGGAGCACGATATCTGAATTTTTGGGATGTAACAAGACGCGGGTTGAATTTTAGGGACAAGCCTAACATGCAGTAATATTGTACTTGTACGTACCAAATCAATTCGCACTTCCCTCAACCAAAAAGAAAACGAAAAAAAATAAAACTATTCAGACCACACAAAGAGAGAGTCTTGCCCCGTTTTACTATACAAATGCTATTCAAAGCTACTCCCTCCTTCCATCTATATAGTGCCTAATGCGTTTTTCGATGCTAACTTTGACCAAATATTAGAGCAATGATATATGACATGCAACTTACACAAAGCACACCGTTAACCGTGCATGAAAGGTTCTTTCAATGATATAATTTTCACATTGTGCATGTCATGTACTATTAATCTTGTCAATAGTCAAAGGCGGTCTTAAAAATCTCATTCGCCCTATATAGATGGAAGGAGGAGTATGAATCCATGTTATGTCCGATTAATTTTTTTTGCTTGCTGTATAATGCATGTAACCTACTCATACCAACATTTTAGTGCATTCCAAATGTCTATACTACCGCTGCAATTCGAACTAAACTTGAATTCGTTTCTCTATTTCAATAAGAATCTACAATCATGATTGTTGCCAACTTCAACCATCATAGTTTCCTTGCTATCCGCCAGATATAAATCGGAGGGCCTATAATGCAGGATGGCAGGCACACCATCATCAACAACTTCGTTTTTTTATAAGAGTAGAGATAAAATATATTAAATGTAGTATAACATGTTCATAAACACACCATGTGTATCACCGTTATATATATTCACACATGCGTCGGTTTAAAACACTATGATAATTTCTTCAAATATCTGAATTAGCTTTTATAATGAAGTATATATGATCTCTATTAAGTCTTTTACACCCACACAACCCTCTTATCTTTGTAGCTAGCGCTAACTTTCTCTTGTGCATGCACACGCCGCATCACTCTCACCTCCCTCGGCATTCTCTAGCTCCATCACAAGCAATTTCGTCTTTTCACTTTAGGTCGTTCAACCACGGTGTGTGTAGCCCCCCCAGCTCCTTCTTTACGGCACACATCGATCGATATGCCTCTCTAGCCAGGTGTGCCTAGCACAAACATAAGCTTCCTCTCTTCTCTTGTCACCGTCCATGCCTCACTCTCACCACTCTTTTCATCGTTCTCGTACTCGCACACTCCTCCCCGCTCGATATAGTATGCCTCTCGTACCACCTCCTACATGCATCCCTCTATCTCTATCCTTCCCCTCGTGCCTCGTTTGCTTCTAACACACACATGCATGTATACCGATCGATCTCCCAACATAGACCTAGGTCAACTTTAACTACCCCCCCATCGATCGACGTACCTCACAAGTTATGTCTCTCCTTTCTCTAACAAAGGGCGATTGATCTTCCTATGTAGTTATGTCTGCTTACCACAGCCACATCGTCCCCCTCATCATTTTTGCATGCCTCCTGACCCATCTCTCACACGCACGTGCACAGAAATCAAGCAGCCATCTCCTCTCTTATTGATATTGCGGGCGTGCCCTCCGTTTGTCTAGCAAGCCTATCCCAACATTTGTTAGAAGCAACTTCACTACCACCCCCTCCAACACTCTAGCTCTATCTCTCTCCCAACCTTATTCCTCTCCTGCACATATGCATGAATGCCGATCGATCTCCCTTAATACATGAGGCAGATCGATCTCCTTAATACATGAGGTAGGCCTCTCTCCTCCTCCACACATATACCAGCCATTGTATCTCTATAGTTAATTTAGCCTCCCTCTTCCCCCACCACACACCGATTGTCGAGCGCTGCAGGTAGGTATCCATGCCACAGAGACAAACTGCACATGTCCCCTCTCATGTTCCAGTAGGCCAGCCACTCTATATCTTTGACGTGGGCACACACAAATTCGATGGCACTCTTTATCGATTGCGCGCGCGCACACACACACACATCATCCCTCTTTTCGATTCTATGGACACCTCAAGCCGGTGATACCTCCACTCTCTTCTCGTGGATCGCCCCCTCTATATGTATGTTATATCCAGGACTCTATTTCACACACATTGCATATGTTGAATTTTTTGATTGACCCCCCCCCCCAAAAAAACTCTCAAGAACCCACACACTATATCTCTCTAGGTTTGTATCTCTCCCACACAACCCCAAGTAGGTGGTGTACGTATACAAGAAGAGAATAGGTGCACCGTGCACGTACTCACGCTTCGTGCCCAGCCACACCCGCGCGGGTACATGGTGGAGCTCATTTCTTTACGAAATGGCAGCCCACATGCTAATTTGAACGCTTGTAGCGGTTGTTTACCTAGGGAGGTCGTGTACCACGCCTGCACGAAACAAAGTTCGACTTGACGCGTTGCCGCGTTATTTTTAAATAAAGTTATAGCGCTCAATGGCACGTACACAGAATATAAAACAATTTTTATGGAGAAAAAGGTAGTCCGCTCACTATATACAATGGAGCCTTGCATGCCTGGTTTGTCGCTCTTCATAGTATCTCGCACAAGGCTGCGGTGGCCTCTCTCTCTCTCACCGTTGGTCACTGATCCGTCCGCATCCCGTCCACCGAGGGAAAGGGAGTGCGGTGGCCTCTCTCTCTCACCGTTGGTCACTGATCCGGCCGCATCCCGTCCGCCGGGGGAAAGGGAGGAAGTGCATCGTTTCTCCGTTCGACGGCGCCGAGGCAGCACGTCCCGATCTGCGGTACACGTTGTTCTCTCTGACCAAGCTTCGGCACGGCAGGGCCTACGCCACCTGCTCGCAGATTCTGCCCGCCGCCGCTCACTTAGTTACATCCCAACGACCTCTAGGTATCCCCTCCGGCCTTGCTCCATTGCCCGTCTTCCCACGGCGCTGCATGTGGATCTTCCATAGTTCTTTGCCCAAAACGTAGCTCGTCCAGCGTACTTTCCATATTGCATTCTCGTCCTCACACCGTTTTAGACAAACACAACCGTGTTGTTATCTTCCCTTAGGGCAAGGAATATGCTTCTTTTTTGTCGTCGCATGTGTCATCAACTGTTATTGGCCAGTAATTGTTTCCTTTCTACCTCTGTTTTGCAAACAGGGCTATTTATTTCACCTCGTTGCTATTGCGACCTTTTGGTGAACTGCACAAGTCACTTTTTTCTTAAGAGTGTTTTGTGCAGTTGTACTAAAATGTCACATGGGCAACGTCTCTACATTTCAGTGCGACTGCATAAAGGGAGATTGGTTTTGCTGTATCCTCCTCATCCTACTCCGAGCCTAATCTTCCCCAACTAGTTAGTCTTAAGAGAGACTGCAAAGGT
The DNA here is from genome assembly GCA_021437245.1 of Aegilops speltoides. Classification (NCBI taxonomy): domain Eukaryota; kingdom Viridiplantae; phylum Streptophyta; class Magnoliopsida; order Poales; family Poaceae; genus Aegilops; species Aegilops speltoides. The sequence goes on from CM038142.1 coordinate 110,124,521, forward strand.
GACCGACTTCTATTTATGTGTTTATTGTTTCATTAGCAGTCCTCTCTTATCGTAATCACACTTAATATCTTTGGAACAGGGAGGCTCAGCTCTACTTTAGTGGAACTGCACAAAATGATCGGAATGTTGCATGCTCCAGACAGCTACTTTTTTTCCCAACATGCCTTGTTGATTTAGACAGAGCTGGGGGGACGTTGCTGCCAATGAAAGCATGGATCAATTTTAATTTAACACCTTCTCACAACTCTGTCTTCAGTTGTGATGTAATTATTAACTCTGATCTGCTAATAATTGACATGCATTAGCAAGGAAGTTAGTTTTTATTGTTTCTGAAAGAGCATCGATGGCAAGACACGCAAAATAGAAGCTGAAATATCACACCATTGTACAATTTCATGTCTCGCTGGAAAATTATTTGTATAGTACGTCAATTATGTAAAAAAATGATGGAAGCTTGATAGCATTGCCAAAAGCCTCTTCATCATCCGGGTCCATGTGCCATGCACAAAATTATACTCCTTCGTTCCTAAATATTTGTCTTTTTACAAATTTCAAACGAACATATTTTAGAGTGTAGATTCACTCATTTTTCTTCGTATGTGTACTCCCTCCGTTCCTAAATATTCTATTCGTCTTTCTAGAGATTTCAACAAGTGACTACATACGGAGCAAAATGAGAGAATCCACACTCTAAAATATGTATATACATCCGTATGTGCCGGTCCATTTGAAATCTCTAAAAAGACAAATATTTGAGTAGTCACTCGTTGAAATCTCTAGAAAGACAAATATACTCCGGAGTATATTTAAGAACCGAGAGGGTAGTGCACAACCGCATGGGAGACTCAGCCCGGTCGTTGCGCCGCATTAATAGTGAGTAATGAGCAGTCAAATCGTAAGCCCCACCTTTCCCACTGTAAGTTACTCTGAAGAAGCAACCATCAATACGCTCTTCTTTGAATCCTCTCATACTACTCCATCCATCACTGTTTATACAACGCGCTTCAGAAAAAAGAAAAAAGATCTGTGGGACCAAGGCGACTAGCGATCGACCTAAAAAATAGCATTGGTAGTTATAGCACGGCGTCTATTACTAGAGGGAATAATGCGTACACACATGCATGCAGTGCTTCCACCCCGGGTACACACATTCATGTACTTACTCCACTCCGTAGTAGTAGTACAGAGTACATGGAGAGAAAATTGTGGACTTGATTGAGGTTACCACGCCCTAATTAATTAAGCATTAAACCAAACGTGTCTAAAGTCTCTCTGGTGGTGGAAATGCATTGACAGAAATGCATCATAATGAAGCGCGCCCTGTAAACTGTGACGGAGGAAGGAGTAGTATGAAGGTTCAAAACCAAGTACGTGTATGGCCAGTCGGTTAACGCACCTCCTCTTGGCATATCACTGACATGTGGGACATGAGTGTGAGCAAACCGATCTCAATTGACGGCAAAGAGCCAACCCGCCGTTCCTTGAGAGAGACGAGGAGCGAGAACACACAGACGAGTTCGCATGGAGGCCAAGATATATTCGAGCATGGTTGGTTGATCGATATCATTCTTTACATGTTGGGCTGCCGTTTTCTGCCCTTCTCCGGAATAAACGTGTAGTTTATCAGAGATAAAAAAATAAGAGTACAAACGCTCCACCATGCGGTTCTAGTAGTAGTACTACTCGTACTACTGCGCTTGGCTCTTCGCCTCTTCATGAAGTCGAACAATGATGGTACTCCGCATGTTGGGTACTACATGTATGCCTCGACAATCGACACCAAATGGTGATGCATGTCCACCGAGGGTAGGTTGCATTAGTCAAAAGCGTGGCGAGCTTCACCTTGTCCTGCAAGCTTCTCCTTGTTCTGCGAGTTGACGGGACACACCAAAAAGTAGTGCTAGTCCATACTCCCTCCTTTCCGGTTAATATGGCTTAATCTTTTTTACGGGTAAATGAGAGAGCTTTATTCATATATAAGCATTCTTAGGATGATCAGCCAAGACCTTTGGTCACTAGGAAGCGAGGTACCCATAAAAAAAAGTAGGAAGCAAGGTGTTTCATCAAGCCAGCTCTCGGCCATATTCAAAGTGCAGCAAGCACGGTTCGCCGCGAAGATCGCCGCAAGGTTTCTTGACCTGTTTACATGCTGAATAACAAAAAAAGAGGAAATATTACCGAGCGCTACTATTTGTAACAGGATATGAGCCAGAATTAAGCAAGAATTGTGGCGAGTGTTCCATGCAATCAACTTCCATTATCACATGCGAGAACCCTCGAAGAGTACCAAATGTGTTGAAGATTGCTTTATCACATTTTAAAATTATAATAAGAGTGCAGACGCTCCTCCATCCGGTTCCTAGTACTAGTATAGTGCGTACCTTTATAGACTATATTAGTAGTACTAGTACTAGTAAACTTTAAACTTGGCTGTTAGCCCATTAGGAAGTCGAACAATAGTAGCACTAGTAGTATAATGTATGCTTCGGCAATCGACACGAATTAAGCATTTGCCGTCCACCGCTTTGAGCGAGGAGAGCTTGCATTAGTCAAAAGTTTCTCCTTGTCCTGCGAGCCACCGCGCGCAAGTAGTGCTAGTCCATATTGCCTCCTCTCCGGTTAATATGGATTAATTTCAACGAGATAAATACACTATCTGTCACTATATATTTGTAAAAATACAGTCAGTGGACTTCATAATATGCTCATTGCGCTCAATATATATATATATATTTTTCAGTGTTTATACGGTCACTAGCTCACCCTGACTGGGTATGTGTGTGCATGCACGTGTAGGTTGAGCACTTGAGCGTGTCTGTAGGTGTTCCTTCGTGTGCTCGGACATGCATGCATTAGGGGCGTCATGCGTTTTGCATCCATGTGTGCGTGTGATGTTGCATACGTGGGGAGTGCGTGTAGGGGCCACTAAGGAGCAGTCAAATCACACGATAAGTTAGTCGGAAGAAGCAACCATCATTTCACTCTTGAATGACACGTCGCAATATAAAATGGTTGGTATGGAGAAAAAAAACCACTATATATACACTAGCAGGAGCCTAAGCTACAAGCCTGCTTGCTAAGGTTGCTCTCTTCACAAGTATAGAACGACGGGCCTGATCCCGCAGCTGGGGGAAGGGAACAATGTTCTGCGTAGACGCGGTCGACATTGGCAAGGGAGAAAACCCACAGTCGGTGCGTCCCAACCGGGGTCCACCGCGGTATGGGCCGATGCCGCGTCCCAATCGCCCTTCTAGCTACAACCCGACATCCCAGGTAGTCCATCTTCCTTTTGGAGCCGGCTTGCTCCACTGCCGCAGCTCCATCTCCATGTCGATCTTTCTCTACTTCTACCGGCTTCTACTTGTGATGAGTTTATGTCTCATGAACTAGTGCGAGTACTATTATTCTAATCACACTTCTTCAATATCTTTGCCATCAGGGATGCTCAGGTCGATTTTAGTGGAACTGCACAAAAGCATCGTATGATCCGAGGGTGCCAGCCATCTTTCCTTCGACAGGTTCTACCTGGCTAGGGAATTAAATCATGTTTAGGGTTTAGGGTTTAAGTTGTAGTGACCCCATCAGTAGTTTTTCTTTCATACACGCTCTCACAACTTTTTTCTTTAGTTGTGAAGTAAATATTGGCTATGATCTGTGAATCATTGAGATGCATCAGCATGCGTGTTAGTTTTCCTTTGTATTTAATGGAATGTTGTAACGGGGCAACTTTGGAATAGGAATGAAAATGGAGTGGAAAGTTTCCGTTTTTCCGGAGAAAAAATGGAAACGGAGAGAAACCAACGATTCGTTTCGTTGGATCGCGTCATCGAGCAAAACCAACGTTTAAATCACATCTGTCGTGTTCGTGTCTCACCCTCCTCCACGGCTCGACCCTACACGGTCGCTCGGCAAGCCACTCACCGCAAACCGAGTATACGATAACTTCCCCGCCTCCTTGTCGATGGATCGCGCCATGGAGTACTACTGGAAGAGATTGACGAGTTGGGGGAGGACAGCTTGCTTAGCACGGACTCCCAAGAACTTTTTACATGCATGTTGTAGCCGGCTATTGCGACCTTTGAACACGGAGCAGCCGCGTGCACCCGGAAGCGGCGCGGGCGACACTCTCTTGGTCGGCACGCCGCTTCAATGCCGGCGCCAGTGAGTGGTCGCGTCCGCTCTGGCCGGGCATGAATGCGGCACTGACCGTTTCGGGCGGGATGCACGCGCGGGTGATGAAGAGGGTTCGGGTTGGTCAGGACCAGCCGTGGCAGTGGTCCGGACGTGCGCAAACAAGAGATGTTGTACGTTAATATTGCTGCGTATATAATTAACAACGTAAATAATGTGCCAGTTGGACAAATATGATTGGAGATGGAGATGGAAATGGAATTTTACGTAAACACGGATATGCATGTCTATGTCTATGTGTGTGTGCTTGTGACGACTCGTGACACAGGCGGGCGTGTTTTTGATCGAGTTTTCTTTCTTGGTATGATAGAAAATCAGTTTGTCTAATTCACATCTAGATGTTATTTAAGGATATCACATCTCAGCTCCCACAAGTATATAATGTAGCAACAAGAAACAAAAACTAGGAAAAAAATAGACCACAAACAGAGTGGATATCAACTTAGATGTGACATAACTATGTCACATCTAGATGTGTCCTAGATAGACCCTTAAAAAATTGTCTGCCAGTTTTTGTTTCTTTTTTTCGGGAATGCGCGTATTCTATTTAAAACCACTTCTATGGAGAGATTTTTTTACTCTATTATAGCCTCTTGTTTGATAGAGTTTCTCGCGTCTCGCTCTCTCACCCTCTTCATATCAAAACAAGATGGCGATGTCCGATCTATCTCTCTCCTCACCGGTGGTCACAGATCTGGCCGAATCCCGTCCGCTGCGGGAGGTGAGGAGGTGCAACGTTGACGTTGTCGCCGTCGGCGACGAAGGGAGCCGATGCGCACCGTCCTCTCGCAGCCGGCGCTGGCGCGGATGAAGATCCTCCGCGCTCTTGTTCGCTGCCGTCGTGTGGGTAGATCCCGCCCGCCCGCCTAAACGACATCTCGCCCACCTGAGGTATAACTTCTTGTACTGGTCCAGCTCCCCAGGTTGCTGCGTGCGGGTTTTTTTTCTATGCGACTACTCCCCAGCTCCCCATGCATAGTAGCGAGGGTTCGTCGGCTGGTCCAACATCACCTACTAGTACTATTATAGAGGAAGTGCCACTCGAAAAGTTGTCCTGATTTATGCCTCGGTGGAGGTATACATGTTGTTTCGACAAAAAGTACATGGTGGTTGTGCGGTCATTGTCCATGTGGTGGTAGTACTATCACTGGTTAAATGAAGAAATGCTTTTTTTCTCGGGTATCCTGGTTTAGTTCCCATCAAGATATAATTATGATGCTTCTGTTTGTTGGTGTACTTTTCATTAACCCTTTTTTATATTTTTGGAAACAGCGATGCGTGTCTCCATACCCGGGCATGTCTTCCTCAATTTTAGTGGAACTGCACAAAATTGGATGGCCATTGTTGGTCCGCCTCACTGTCCTCTGCCACGTGGTTCTTCCTTCCTCGAGCTTGATTACTAAGAAGAAACAGACCACAGTGAGGATTTGTCGAACTTCATAGGTGCCTCACCCAAAATTGATGTCAAATGGATGATGCATCACCACTATGACCTATCGATGCTCATGGCTGCGCCTCATGGTTGCGTCGGCTGGTGAAGCTGATCGATTTTCAATGAAAAACAAGCTGTCTTCCATCAGTGCTCTTTGCTTGTTACGCACAAAGATGTTATCCTTCGTCAGTTCACCTTGGTTGCGTTGGAGACGCAGTCGTCTTTCACGTTGGTGCAATTTTATCACACAATTGGCTATGAACCAAATGTTTCCTCGAAGAAGGATCGACGTTGGTAATAAGAGAATAAGTTTTGTATTGATTTCTAAGCCTTCTCACAACTTTGTCTCCAGCTCCCCTGTAATTTTATTTGTCCAACGATTAACTTTGATTTAAAAAATGGTGTGGACTAAAAACCTGGATGGACGTAGTAGCCCTCCATTTTTATTTACTCCGCATATTAGATTTGACTGAAGTCAAACTTTGTAATACTCTCAAACCTTTCCGATAATTGAAATTAAAATTCTTTATTTGTACACACTCTCACACGTTCCGATAATTTGGTGCATGTGTGGTTGTTCACTTAAGGGAGGGTAGTGTACCACATGTGAAGGACAGGAAGTGCGACCAGGACGCGTGGGCGTGGATCGTTAGTTCATCGGAAGTAGTACTAGTTTTCTTCACTATACATTAAATAAAGATTTTCGTTTCCTACTTACACAATTTAAAACGATTGTTATGGAGAGAATAAGGGCCAGTTCTTTTGGTAGCTTAAAAAATAAGCGGCCTTCATCCTAGCTTTTCCCATAAGCCGCCTCTCTTATTAATTGGGGCTTCTAAATTAGTTATGGAATAACTAATTTAGAAGTCTCAACAAATTTTGCGGGTGGCTTATTTTTTAAGCTGGGGAGAGGTAGCTTATTTTTTAAGCCGCACAAAAGAATTGACCCTAAGAAAACCACTCCACTATATATTAGTCGTATACACACAAGAGTACTATATGGACGCAGCTTCATTGACTTAGTGCACCTGCCTTTGGGTTTATGACAGGTGGGCCCAAAATGTGTCTGGCTCACCTGTCATACAACCAAAAGCAGATGGAGTGAAGGCACCGGAGCTTAGTCCGTACTACATTAGTATATATATAAGAGGGAGCCTCAGCGCTTGTTCGCTAGGGTTTGCATTCTTCACACGCTCGCTGCAATACATATATGTTACACGCTGGAGGCTCAACATTCATTTGCTAGGGTTTGCTATATTCACAGTCTGTCACCCTCTCTTCACCAGATCTAAACAAGACCGTGTTTGCCTCTTGTCTCTCCCTCCCCCCTCACAGCTGGTGAAGGAGGCGTCTGTATCCCGTCGCACCAGGAAGGGGAGGAGGCGCAGCATTAACTCTATCGCCTTCGGCGAGGGAGGCAATCCACTGCCGGTTGCGTTGTTCTCTTTCATCCAGCGCCTGTGCGGGAGGGCCACCGACCCCTTCTTCCTCGCTGCCGTACGTAGTGTGGGCAGATCCAGCCTCCCGCTGCACGCCTTGCCACATCCCGACGACCCTACGGTATAAGTTTCTTTGAAACTGTCATTGCTCTAGCTGCATGTGGATCTTTTTTGATCTGTAGTCGAATCTAGGTCTTGGTTCAAAGAGGAAAGAAAGGTGCGGTGGGGTGGAGCATGAATCTAGGACGTGGTTCAATGAGGAAAGGAGGGAGGAAAAGTAGTATAGACTGGCTATCCATCCGCTTTGTTGGTCGAAAAGGGAAAAAGAGGTAACCCAGTACACACATATGTAAGGAACCGATCTCTTTGTTGAAGAGGGAAAGAAACTGGGGGTGGGTGGGTCGGGTAGTTTGTGCAGGACTAGTTTTGCTACCCTCACATAGGAAAAAAGTTCAAAGAGAACAAATATGGGACCAACACAGATATGCTGCTTGGCTACATACTCTGCATCACCCATTTATACGTGTGGACGCACATGGTGCTAGCATGTCCCATACATCTATTTTGTTGTTGTTAATCTAAGAATGCCGCCGGAAAATTGAAGCAATGCCACTGTTAAAAGTAAATTACATTTTTTAACGAATGTTGTTTCAAGAGAGTGTCTCTGTTAATATGAATCAATGCAACCGTTTTAGAAATGCTACTATCCTACTTTGTTTTCCATCCAAGATAAGTTAGATGCTTCTTTATGTCACCGTTTGTTTCATCCTCCTTTATCGGCAAGTAATTGTTTCCTTTTTTGCCTCTGTTAAAATAGGGGTATCGATTCAACTTGTTGCTATTGCGACATTTTGCTTTGCTACTCGAAACACTTATGTTTTAAGAGTGTTTTGTGCAGTTCAACTTGAATGTCACACCGGTGACTTTGCTTAATTTTGGTGGAACTGCACAAAAGGAGATCGAGATTTGTTTCCAGTGTTCCTGTCGAGTTGTTTCAAATCTTGGTCTCAACCACATGATATCTATTAAACTTGTTGCTATTGCGACATTTTGCTTCGCGACGCGAAACACTTTGCTTGATTTCAGTGCAACTGCACAAAATGAGATTGGATTTCCTATTCGTGTTAGCAGATTCGTATTTTATCCTGGTGTTCTCATGAAAGGTCAGTACAAGCCTTCATCCACATGATTGTCCAGTGTGCTTTGAGATGTTGTGCTACTTGTATTGGTACTATTTTAAATAAATGTTGAATTGAAGCTATTGTATTGCTGTCTTTTCCCATTAAGTAGTGAACAAAAATGGGACCAACCTAGACATGATGCTTGTTGCTTTGTTACAACAAACTCTGCATCACCCCCTTTATAAGTAGATGGAAGCACATATTGTTGTTGCGCCCACTCTCCCCTGGAACTGTTTATGCTTTTCGTTAATCTAATGCCGCTGGTACAATTAAGCAATGCCACTCTCAGAATTAATTAACTACTGAATCTTAGTTCAAAACTGCAACACTTGTTAGGAATGGTACTATCCTGCTTTGTAGTTCTTTCTACATCTTTAACCAAGGTATTTTTTAAGATAATGTCTCTTTAAAAATGAATTAGTTGCATTGTTTTAGGAATGGTACTTTTCTGCTTTGTCGTTCTTTATACATGTTGAACCAAGGCATTGTTAAGATAATGTCTCAATCAATATGAATGAATCACATTGATGGAGAATTGCTACTCTCCTACTTTGTTTCCCATTAAGACAAGTCATCAACCATTATTTCTTAGTAATTGTTTCCCTTATACCTATTGTTGCTTACAAGGATATCAAAATTAAAGCTCGGTTTTATTCCGACTTCGATTTTAGTTGAACTGCACAAAAGGAGCCAATGTGTCCAAGGCAAACTGCTGTATTCTTTGGGTCGATTGGTCGTTCCACTTTGCGAAAAAGCGATCCTTGGTTGCGGTACATTACAGAAGGAATGACTGAGAAGATTTATAGAGTATTATTAGACACCAGTGACATGACTAGTCTGCAGAGACCATTGGCAATTTAACAACGCGTGGAGTGCCCTGGGCAAAAACTGCCCAAACAAGTACAAGAAGCTAAGACAGGACACGATCATAGGCATTACATATTTTGAATGGGAAAAGCTTGTAAAAGTTTAATCATTGATGTTAGCAACAAGACGTTAGTTTAATATATTGGAATTGGAAAACCTTGTCAAAATTTGCTCATTGATGTTAGCAAGAAGACGTTAGTTTAATATATTGGAATTGGAAAACCTTGTCAAAATTTGCTCATTGATGTTAGCGGAAGACATGCATTTGATATTTTTGAGTGGGGCGCCCTTCTTTGTGAGCAACGTCGAGTGTTTTTCTGTGTTCGGTTTAGAAGTAAATAGTTACTCTGCTGAGATATTCTGTGTTAAGAGTTTGTTCGAATATTGTCTATGTAATGTCGGGCCTTGTGTTTGATTGCAAAGTTGAGCTTGGAATGTTGTGGCATGTGGCATCACGAGCTGTTCACCATGCCTCCTGAGAATAATGCTTCGTATTGTTTTGCATGTCGATCTAATGCCGATGATTTGCTTGTTAAGAAGATCATCCTCTTCATTGTTTCCGTGCGTAAGAAGTTCATCGTCTGATGTTTCATTCATAGCCTATACGACATGTCGGGTAGGTTAGACGTGAAACCATATGATCTTCCGACCAACTCATGATATTAGGCCGTGATTGGATCGTCGTTTTCCAACCAAAACCGCTTGTAAAACTGACGCTTGTAAATTAAAGCAGATGGTCTCGGGCGAAGGCGCTTGGTTGGTCGATTTCGACTAGTAAAATATCGGAAGTACTTCACACACGATAAAAACACTGAATGACACTCGGACGATTGCTAATCTAGCCGTTAGCTGATGTTTCAGCCTTGCCCATGGATGGCATGATACGCACGTCGTGCATGTATCGTCTGGTAATGTCGTCCATACAGCAATGCTCGTAAAATATACACTGGTCTCTCAAATTACACACGTAACCCGCCGGTTTTACTTATAGACCTCGGGCCTTCCGATGACGAGTAAATTACACTTGTATGTTAATACAGGTTTGAAATAAACCAGAGCTCCCAAGCGCGGCCTTACCCTTTCATGCCGTCTCAGTTTCTCGAAGGTGCTCATAGGTGTCCGATGATCCTGGCTTCCTAAATGAGCAGCGGGCGCTGTATCAGACCTCCGTAGGGCCTACAAGGCCCTCTCCGTTGTCCTTCGAGTTGTTGCACTCGCCGTGGCGTCGAGCATTGTTAGCATGGTCAACGAACATGAGGATTTAGGATATGACTTTATTTTGACTCGATGACACTAGGGACCCACTAGGGCCATAGCCGTACGTACGCAAGTGCCTCCTTATTATGTACAACTATATTTTTTTTGCTTTCTCCTCGTTTCCTGACATCATGGTCCCACACCATTGTCAACCTATGTAGTCAATATAAACGAGAGAATTGCACAAGGTGCGGCCGATAGCTGGGACCAAGCAGCTCGGCGAGATTTGTGTTTTTGAGGCGTGAGCCTTTGAGAGTTTTTCTTGGCGATGATTCCGTTGTTGTTCAGAGGAGAGTAGGGTATTAACTGGGCGGGCTATGGCCCGTCTAGCCCAGGCCAGATATCCAGCCCAGATACTACTTTTTTCAAGATGAAAATGGCCAGCCCAGCTATACGTCTTTTTGAGGAATACCCAGGCAAGGTCAACTTGTTATTCTCCGCCCCGCTGGGCTGCAAATCTTTCCTAGGAGGGATGCATTAGCCTTAACAGGAAAATAGGCTTTAAAAATAATAAATGGGATGTAATTATAAAAACTGGGCAGTAACTATAAAAAAATGCACCAAACACGAAATTAGTTTATAAAATATTATTTATGGATTTTGAAAATCTTAAATCTTCATTGTTGCGCGCGCAATGTTTCATTGGATTTTTACGAAATACAAATTTATATTTAGTCTGACTAGAAATTTCGGGATAAAAATATTTTGGATCCCATGAAAATGTGGGAAATTTTATTGAATTATGTCTTCAACGGTTGGTTGAAATTATTAATCGTTGTCCTAGCTAGAAAATGGGCTGTACTTTTAACAAACTGTAAATGGGTTGTTGTAAATTCCATTAGAATTCAAAAATGGGCTGTACATTCTTACAAAAGCATAAATGGGCTATAAGTTCTCGCCACACACTTGTGGGCCTACTAAGTGTGCGTCCCTAAAAAATAAGTTGGCGCGTATGCAAGGCTTTGTCAACTTATTATAGTCAACACACGGTTCTAGCAACATTGGCCGTTGGATGTCTATCCAACGGATGTCGTCTTCTTCTTCAATCTCGGATATTCTTAGCTTGGCCGCCCAAAAATGATTCCTCCCGACATCTGGGCGCACCATTTCGGAGGTGACACAGTGGGCCTACTAAGTTGGAGCGTACCAAGGGCTTTGTCAACTTAGTCAATACACACGATTCTAGCTTCAGTGACCGTACGATGTCCATCCAACGGTCGTAGTGCTTCTTCAACCTCTGGTCTTCTTGGTCCAGCCGCCCAAAGCAGCGCCGGTCGTGCTGCCTGCTCCTGCCTCCCGTGGCCGGTTGTGCTGCCGCGGAGGCCTCACCGCCCCCATACTACTCCCACCGCTGGCCAGGCCATCCCTCCACTCACCCACACCCCCTGTTATTCTGTGGTGACAGCAGCCTCACATCGCAGCCGAACCAGTGAACCCTCGTACTCCTTTCCGCGTGGGCTTCAACTGCTGCATCTTCCCCGGCTCCGCGTCGTCCCCTTCCTAGGCGTCGCCGTCGTCCACCGCCCTGGTGCTCTCAGCGCGGCGTGGTCAACGTGGCCAACGACCGACTTCCATCAGAAGAGTACTGTATTTGGAGAGGCTGACAGCTGGGTCCACGGCGGCCGCAAGGAAGTGCCTCCTTATTACGCGCAAAATAATTATTTCTCCACCTGATAGCAGGGACCCACCGGATGGGCCACCTTATTTCGCAAAAAAAAGTTCCCCCCTGACTGCTGGTACCCACAGGACTGGCCATCGTATTTCGCGAAAAAGCGATCCTCCCGCTGTCATGTCGGACCCACCGAAAGTGCCTCTTTATTACGCACAAAAAAATGAATACTCCCCCTGCGAGCTGGGACTCACCTTGGTGGGAAGCTAACTTGTGGGCCTACTAAGTTGACAGGGACGGAGGGCTTTGTCAACTTAGTCAATATGAACGATTCTAGCTCTAGTGACCGTACGATGTCCATCCAACGGCCGTAGTGCTTCTTCAACCTCTGGTCTTCTTGCTCTAGCCGCCCAAAGCAGCGCCGGTCGTGGCGCCTGCTCCTGCCTCCTGTGGCCGGCTGTGCTGCCGCGGAGGCCTCACCGCCTCCATACTACTCCCACCGCTGGCCAAGCCATCCATCCACTCCACTCACCCACACCCCCTGTTATTCTGCGGCGACGGCAGCGCAGCCGAACCAATGAACCCTCGTACTCCTCTCTGCGTGGGCATCCACTGCCGCGTCTTCCCCGCCTCCGCGTCGTCCCCTTCCTAGGCCTCGCCGTCGTCCACCGCCGTGGTGCTCTCGGCGCGGCGTGGTCAATGTGGTCAACGACCGAATTCCATCGGAAGAATAGTGTACGTGAAGAGGCTGACAGCTGGGTCCATGGCAGCCGCAAGGAAGTGCCTCCTTATTACGCGGAAAATAATTATTCCTCCACCTGACAGCAGGGACCCATCGGATGGGCCACCAGTATTTTGCGAAAAAAACGTTTGCCCCTGACTGCTGGGACCCACCCGACGGGCCACCATATTTCGCAAAAAAACGTTCCCCCTGCTGTCATCTCGGACCCACCGGAAGTGCCTCCTTATTACGCACAAAAAAATGAATACCCCCTGCTAGCTGGGACCCACCTTGGTAGGAAGCTGACTTGCGGGCCTACTAAGTTGACGGGGAAGGAGGGCTTTTTCAACTTAGTCAATATAAATGATTCTAGCTTTAGTGACTGTATGATGTCCATCCAACGGCCGTAGTGCTTCTTCAACCTCTGGTCTTCTTGCTCCAGCCGCCAAAGTAGCGCCGGTCGTGCCGCATGCTCCTGCTTCCCGTGGCCGGATGTGCTTCCGCGGAGGCCTCACCGCCCCTACTATTCCCACCGCTGGCCAGGCCTTGCAGCGACGGCAGCCTCACACCGCAGCCGGACCAGTGAACCCTCGTACTCCTCTCCACGCGGGCTTCCACTGCCGCGTCTTCTCCGGCTCCCCGTCGTCCCCTTCCTAGGCCTTGCTGTCGTCCACCGCGTGGTGCTCTCGGCGCGGCGTGGTCAACGTGGTCAATGAATGATTTCCATCGGACGTGGATTGTATGTGGAGAGGCTGACAGCTGGGTCCATGGTCGCAGCAAGGAAGTGCCTCCTTATTACGCGAAAAATAATTATTCCTCCACCTGATTGCGGGGACCCACCGGACGGGCCACCATATTTCGCGAAAAAAATGTTTCCCCCCTGACTGCTGGGATCCACCAGCTGCACCTTCGCACGCAAGGAAGTGCGTCCGGGCAAAAAAACGATTCGCCCCCCTGGCTGCTGGGACCCACCAGCTACATCTTCGCACGCAAGGAAGTGCGTTCGAGCAAAAAAAACAATTCGCCCCCTGACTGCTGGGACCCACCAGCTACATCTTCGCACGCAAGGAAGTGCGTCCGGGTAAAAAATGATTAAGCCCCACATTGCTGGGACCCACGGCTACATCTTCGCAGGCAAGGAAGTGCCTGATAGTCGGGACCCACCTGGTCGAAGCGTATGTAGCGTTGTCATTCTGGTCGCGAATGTGTACGTACATACTGGTCGATGTAGAGGTGTGCACGTGTTGTAGTAGAGGCGCGCACGTAGCATGTACACGTCGTCTGCGGCGAGGTGCAAGAAAGAAAATCTGACCCGCGTCGTACATACGGGCAGGGTCTTGAACGCCTACTCGCGCATACGTACATGGCTGGGTCAAAACGGAGAAACAACGTTGTCGTCGTGTTCATGGGGAGCCAATGGAATGCGTCGTGTTCATGGGGAGGCAACGGAATGCGTCTTGTTCATCGGGAGGCAACGAAACGCGTGGGAGCCAACCGGCTTGGACGGAACCGGCAATGGAAACGAGGCCTGGCGTACCACACAACGGAGGAAACGGACCTGCTATGTTCGAAACAGGGTCCTATTGATCGGGAGGGGTGTGGCGTCCGCCGTCGAGAGAAGCGGACCTCCTATGGTCGAAGCAGGGTCTGTTGATCGGGAGGGTGTGGCGTCTTGCAAAGCGGACCAAACGGACCTCCTACGGTTGAAGCAGAGGTCTGTTGATTGGGAGGGTGTGGCGTACCGCAAAAGCGGATTTAAGCGGACTTGTGTTGGAGTGCTACGGTCGAAAGCAGGGGTCCTGTTCCTCGGGAGGGTGTGGCGTGCCGCAAAGCAGGACTCCACGAGATCTTGTTCATCTCCACCGTCGACCTCCTCCAGCCTCCACGGGCTACCGTCGACCTCCTCCAGCCTCCACGGGCTCCTGTTCATCCAGCCTCCACCGCGCGCTACTCCACCGGCTACTGTTCAACCACCCCTCCAACGTCTACTATTCATCCAGCCCTCCACCGTCTACTGTTCATCCAGCCCTCCACAGCACGGGGTCCTGTTCAACCAGCCCTCCACGGCCACCCCTCCACCATCTACTGTTCATCCAGCCCTCCACACCACGGGGTCCTGTTCATCCAGAGGCAACACCACCGCTCACTATTCATCAACCCCCCCGCAATGCTCCTTGTTCATCAATCGATCGGCTTGATTAGCGATAGTAGCGAAGAATCGCTCCATCGGGTTCGATTAACGACCATCGATCGATCGCTCGGGTTCGATGCAGCGTAACTGCGGTCTGTCGCTTTCGGGTTGATTAGAGCCCAATGCCTCGCTTCGGGTTGATTAGAGTCAACGCCTACGCATGTGTCACGAGAAAGCGCGAT
Source organism: Aegilops speltoides (assembly GCA_021437245.1). NCBI lineage: Eukaryota > Viridiplantae > Streptophyta > Magnoliopsida > Poales > Poaceae > Aegilops > Aegilops speltoides. The sequence continues at coordinate 110,139,591 of CM038142.1, forward strand.
CGCCGCCCCCAACCTCCCAACGTAACCGCAACTCCCGAAATTTTCCTCCCCTCGCTTCTACCATGGTTTTTCCGTCATGGGCGGCCCAAAGAATGTCATGCGATTGCGTCTCCGGCCCGCCCAGACGAAAAGCCCATTTTACTGTCATGATTTTTGTCATAGAAGTAGGAGCCCACCACATCTATGATGTTACCGGGTTTTGTCATAATTATCATCATAGAAGTGCCATATGTATGACAGAAATTTTTTCGTTCGGCCCAAAATGTCACGGATGTGTCTTTTTTTTGTAGTGTATCTTTCTTTGGGCTTGTCCTTTGGCTCGGCGATTATACGACTAGCTATTTGTCTTCTGGTGCTCACGGGATGGTGGTTCATGTAAAAAAAATATCTTTCCTTATCTTAATAAAGGGATGTTTGGTTTGTGACTAACTTTGCCAAATGTTTCCACACCTAAAGCTAGGCAAGTTCGACTAACTTAGGTGAGTGTTTGGTTCAAGCCACACCTTAGGCAAGCCACTCTTGGACCCCACATGGCATACACACAAAAAAGTGGCAAGATTCCCTTTGGCTTGCCAACTTGTGGCTTTCATTTTGATGAACTAACCTTAGGCAAGCTTGGCAAAAATATGTGGAAAAGTGTGGCAATGCTAGGCCTAGAACCAAACATCCCCAAAGACCGACTTAGGCCTTTCGAATACAAGCTAGACACCATATGGAACATGCAACCACATATGACACCGGAAGTTAAAGCAAGCACCTGGGATGGGATGGTGGTTCATTGCGGGCGAGATCATCAACTCTAGAGCTACGTTTACCGTCTCCATTTGCTGACACTACACCCTTTATAGCACTGTAATGTGTCATGCCTAACCGCGAAGAAAGCTGGGTCAACTTCTCTCTTATCTTTTTTACTTCTCTCGAGGCAGACTCTAAAATATCCTTGCATAAAAACACAATAGTGAGAGTATGGGTGAAGTGTGTGTGAAGAACTAGTGCATTGTAAAAGTAGCAGATAGCAGGTGGCTGAAAAATAAATGACAGGAGACATATGATAGCTCTACAACATTGCATGGCAAACAAAATTAGATTCTACTCCGTATGATTTTGTAATATATGAGCACAGAAAATGCAGGTACTCCTCCAGCACACCACCACATGTGGTCATATCTAAGATAACAGTCGACTGAAAATAAACAGGTCAGTCGATTTTTTTAATGAATGGTCCGATCTATAAGGAACAGGCTGATGGCCTTCATCTACCTCCCGCCAGTCACTGTTGACGATATTTCTCGAACCGCTAGCAACCACCGGCCCAGACCCATGCCTCCGCCGCCCCGCCCTCCCCTCGACCTCACACCACCACCGTGCTTGGCAGCGCCCCCAGGCCATCCCTTTAATCCCAGCCGACCTCCAGATCGGGCGCCAGTAGCTCTAGGCCGCACACGCCCCTAAGATAAACGCCGAGGCGCTGCTTCCCAGCGTAATAGGCGTACTAGCGCCTGTTACGCCGGGGAATGCTTCCGTTAATTGGGAATCAACTGACCAGAAACTGAAATTCAGGGGGGCGACAGACCTCTAGCTAAGGTTAAATAGTATATGAGGAGAAACCTTGTGCATCGCGAGTTACTAGGAACATCTAGTATCAAGAAGAAGCGGTCAACTAGTGTCTTCTATGGGATGAATACTGTGCAAGCAGACACGTAAGATTTGCACGAATAAGAGAAGAAGAGTACCCTTATCAGTTGCGAGTGCGGTCTCCTCCATATGTCGCGGCGATCTTCTTTTTTCTCCCAGGGGAACCGATGTTTTGGAGAGCCGTGTATCCTTGGACAAACCCATGGCCAAATTGTTGACTGTGTTGACGTGGTCGTATATCAGTGGAGGGGAAGCAGATCCGAGGCGGTGAAGGATGGTGTAGCAGGAATAGCTCTGGTGCGGTGGATGGTGGCGAAGTTGGAGCGGCAGCGGTGAGGCGCAGGACGGCGTGGTTGAACTGGCTCGAGTACGGACGGCTCGGCCTCGGCTTCAACTACTAGCCGTGGAGGGCGTTGCGGTTGAGGTTGCGGTGGATGACGACGCCAGGGTATCGGCTCCAGCGTGATGGAGGAGGGCGGCAGTTGATGGGTGGGATGGGGTGGCAGACGGATGACGCCGGGGTTTCACGGCTGGTGGAGAGGTAGTTTTTGCGCCCACGGAGTATGAATGGGGAATCGGACGGGTGGGCGGGGGAGCGGGGGGGAGAACCATGTTTCGGTTTGGGACGCGCTTGTTTTTGGCTTTTTGAACAGAAGATGGGGCGCTTGTTTGAAATTTGGGGAAAGTACAAACTTTGCCCCCTCTTAAATTCGTACCTCTGCTGGGTCGAGGTAGGATGGTAATCCAGGTGTCCCAAATAGTGGGCGGGAGCGATTTGACGCGCATGTGTGCTTAGGGCGGCCATTGTGTATGAATGTTTTTCGGAGGCGGTTGCGTGGCGTCTAGATGAAGCTACAAACCTACGGTTTAGACCTTTGGACATTGGGCTGGTAGGTTTCACGGTTGGAGTTATTAGAAAAGTAATTTCCTTGTACTACCAAACATTGGTCTCCACGCGGTTTTGGGCGAGTAGAGGCTCTTTTAGTAACCGTTCGAAATTTTGAAACACAAGCATTCAGGTTTAGAGTACTCTTGAACTATGAGGATTGACCTAAATAGACAACGTCATATTTGACCTTGTATGTTTGAAAACCTCATTAAATTATCCGCTTCTTTTTGAAATTTTGACACTTGAAAATCCTATAACTACGATTATTTTGGAATGGAGGAGCTAAATTTGAATCTATTCTGTACACGACTACATATGCTATTATGTACAAAATTAGAGCAAAGGTGCCCCCATAATTTAGGTATGGTTTACAAATGCCATGATATCAAATTCAAATAATTGAATGGACTTCATGTTGAATTCTATTTTTTTAAACCACCTTAAGTTGAATTGAAATGTATGCTAGTTCATAGGTAGCTATTTATAATGTTCATCGTGTAACTTTCGTAGGTATAATGTGCTTTACACACACAACATGAACTATACTCACATTTATATTCGATTGCTAAAGCGATGCATTGTCTGGAGTTCAAAATACTAACTATGTGGATCAATTGTGTAAAATAATAACATAGACATGTCAAATTTGATAGAATCTAGATGTCTGATGGATCAATGATCGCTCCTCGCGAATTGCAAATATCATGATCCCATCCTAATATTTGGATACAATTTATATCTTTAATCAATGTCTACAGCAGTCTTTTACGTGTAGTTTCACTCTCCATCGGTGGTCTCTCACACATGCTCACACACTCTCTCCCGAGGTGTCTTTCTCGCACACATGCTCTAGATATAACCCTCCCTCCCTCTCGTAACTATTTACATCTGTTTTCACTAACCTTTATCACAAGCACTCTTCCTCTCGTAAGCATACACACGCGCAATACCCATCGACCCTTTCTATATACATGGACCTGCCTACGTGTCTCATGTACGCACATTATCTTTAGGACTGTCTCTCACGCATTGTCTCACACCTCTCTTCCTAATCGACGAGTATGATTCTAGCAGAGCATTCTGTAGGATGCCCCTTAAAGTTAGGTTGGATGAATAGTAATATCAGAGATAAAGGGGTTACCTTAGTCCGAGAACCTAGGGTTACAAATCCTAGCCGGCTTTCTCAGTGGACACAGAGTCCTTCACAATTCTGCTATCTTTGTCTTGTATGACTAGTCATCCATGGGTCTTCCTAAATGCGTCACGGGCTGACCAATGTGGCGCAGGACGAAACCGAACGAAGGGCCTCACCTAGACCCACCGGACCTCACGCGGTGACACACCCTCTGCCCCCACGTCTCATTATCTGATCACACCCACACATACCAACACAAACACTACACACACAAAAATTTCTCCTGCTGCCTCTATTCCCTCCCCCCTTGCATATACACACTCAAGGGAAGGGAATCTCTCGTTGTGACGTCATATTCCTCTCTCTCTCTAGACCACTCTCATTTCTCGTGCTATCTCTCCCATGCCCCCCGCCGACCCCTCTATCCATGCCTCTCTCGAATACATAATACACACACATACCTCTCTAGGCCCCACCAAATGCATCAACTACACATTCACACATGTTACATCACGTACCCCATTGATCTAAAAAGCCCTCTCTTCACGTTTATTTCGCATACAATATTCCTTTTGAATAAAGTGTGGCCAAAAAATTATTTTAGAGTTTCTACATATATACAACATTACAAAGTTATATGGAGGAGTACAAACGGTAATTTGCATTGCATGGTGCCCACAATGATATTTATTCCGCACTGTCAATTTGTATATTTTATACTATATACAAAGTTAGTCATAATAAAGAGAAACGAAGAGCATCTCTCTCTCCATTGCATACCCCCCTGTACGCCCCTTTCACGTATGCACACAAAATTATCTCCAGGTCCTCCTGGACTAGGGGGTGTCCGGATGGCCGGACTATCATCATCGGCCGGACTCCAAGACTATGAAGATACAAGATTGAAGACTTCTTCCCGTGTCCGGATGGGACTTTCCTTGGCGTGGAAGGCAAGCTTGGCAATACGGATATGTAGATCTCCTACCATTGTAACCGACTCTTTGTAACCCTAGCCCTCTCCGGTGTCTATATAAACCGGAGGGTCTTAGTCCATAGGACGAACAACCATTACAACAATCATACCATAGGCTAGCTTCTAGGGTTTAGCCTCCTTGATCTCGTGGTAGATCCACTCTTGTACTACCCATATCATCAATATCAATCAAGCAGGAGTAGGGTTTTACCTCCATCGGGAGGGCCCGAACCTGGGTAAAAACATCGTGTCCCTTGTCTCTTGTTACCATCCGCCTAGACGCACAGTTCGGGACCCCCTACTCGAGATCCGCCGGTTTTGACACCGACAGTACCTTTTTGCCCGGCCCAGGCATGGATAGCGCCCCGAACTCGGTCTTCCGAACACTAGGGGCTTCGCCGAAATTTAAAATTATAGAATTCTATGGCTAAGTGAGAGTGTTCAAGCATTATAAGTACGATTGCCTTGTTCGTCGCGTTGAGCGCCTCCCTAGATGGACCCAAAAATGGGAACAAGAGCGCTCAAGTTTATCCCGAATACCCCAGCACTCGTGGCATGGGGGCTAAAGCCGACGACTTGCCATCTCTTAGATTTGATAAACGGCCGCACAGAAGGTAATATTTTAAATTAATAAGCATTGCTTAGCGCATATGAACAAAGTTTTCAGCGCACAGGATAACACATTGCGAGTCTACTCAAATATTACATCTTTGGAGCACTCATCCGCAATCTTGCGGGCACCCTTGAGACACTCTTATAATACATTTGGGCGTGCGATACTCCTTGCCCGCCCGGTGGCGCGTCCGTGAAGCTTCTCGGATCCAGCCTGCCCCAAAGCACTTTTGCACGGGCAAGGGCCCAACGGGCACCTTCAATCTGACGGATCGCTTGATGACTTCCACCGAGGACACGCATCCACCAGCCACCGCACCAGCGAAGTAGCTCCAGGCATGGCCTCCTTGGGCCACAGCCGAACTATGAGGCCCTTCATGGCCTGTTCGGCAACCTTGTGGAGCTTGACCAGCTGCTTGGTGGTCGCTAAGGGCACTGGATGTCCGGCCTCGACATCTTGAGACGAAGACCTTCTCCGTCGAGCTCCCTCCTCGGCCCGGTAGAATCTGGCAGCATTAGACACGCTGCGAGGCAGATCTGCAAACGCCCCTGGAGAACTCCGAATTCGGGTAAGTAACAGGTAATTCACATTCACATGCTTGCTTTGCATGAAAACTGCCTTACCCGCCGCTATTTTCTTCACCGACTCAATCTCTTGGAGGGCCTTGTGGGCTTCAGCCTTAGCGGCTTTGGCACTCTCAAGAGCCGAGGCAAGCTCGGACTCTCGAGTCTTCTAGTCGCGCTCCAAGCTCTCATGCTTTTCCACGAGAGCCTGGAGCTCTTGCTGCACCTCCGCCACCCGCGCCTCCTGCTTCTCTTGCTCAGCTCGTTCCGCGGCCGCCTTACGTTCGGCCGCGGACACGGCCTCCTTCAAGGTCGCCACCTCGTTCGTGGCCCCTGGAGTATCCACGTTATCCTTGTTATTTCTCTTGCAACCAAAATCCTTTTCTATAAGGTACAAATTTAATACGGCGTTACTCACCTTCCCTGTCCTCGAGCTGCTTCTTGGCACGCCGAGCTCACTCTCGGACCGCTCGAGGTTCTTCTTCAAAGCATCGACCTCCATGATCGGTCTTGGCGGAGGTCAAGAAGCAGCAACCTGCAATCCCATATTGACATAATTTTTAGACCTCCTGCGTATATATTTTTAGATCCTCGGTCCGCTTTTCTTTCCGAACACCGAACCGAGCATCGAGGGCTCTTGTCTATCTTGGTATTACATTACATATTTTAAATTTCTTACCTCAAAGCCTGTTAGAAGGCTGCTGCAGGCTTCGGTCAGCCTGCTCTTGGCGAGCTGAACCTTCTGAATCACCGCACTCATGATAGTGCGGTGTTCTTCCTCGATGGAAGCGCCGTTGAGTGCCTCCAACAAGCTATCCGGCGCCTCCAGTTGGTCAGAGGCCGCCGGTGTCACAATCTTGCCCTTCTTACGAAGGGGCCGCCTGCCGGACTCCAGAACCACTGCAGGTTCCGGTGCGGAGTCCGGAGCAATGTCCGGAAGGTTGCCCTGTGGCACCTCCGGAGCCTCCCCCTCCTGGCGGGTCCCCTCCTGGGATCCCGCCTCAGCGTCATCAGCGTGAAGAGGGGTGGAGGCGGTCGGAAGGGAATCCATATCCGACGGAGCCAAGGACCCGCTCGACGAAGCGGGAAGATCGTCCTCGGCCGGACTACAGGTTGTACGCGGCATTAGAAAGACACCGTGTGGCAAAAAGAAAAATTATAAATCATTCAGGAATCCGGATACTTACGATCTTGCCAGGGGCTTGGCCCTTGAGGGCCACTCCTCGTCGCCGTCGCCGGCGTTGGTGGAGCAGTCCGGAGGAAGGGTCCTTCCCTTCTTGGACCCTTCGGCCTCCCTCGTTGGGGAAGCCTTCCTCTTCTTCTCTCCCCCCTCTTTGGGAGAGGCCTCTTTCTCCTCCTCGGAGCCATCGGACGATGAGTCCGATACCACCTGGCGCCGGGAACTCCTTCGGGTTCCCATGGCCTTCTTCTTGGCCTTCTTCTACGGCACCACGTAAAGTGCCGGGACTAGCAGCCCCGTCAAACAGGTGTCCGCTGGGTCTTCTGGAAGGGGAGCCGGACTGTTAACCTGTCCGGACGTCTTCTGCCAGTCCTGTTAAAGGCATTGGGAGTTTAGATCCCACATAGAGTCAAACTATGAAAGAAATGAGTGTCCCATAAAGGATAACGTAGCTTACCTCGCCGGCTGGGCGCTGCGTGCTGAATCCGCGATCTTGAGTTGCGGATGCGGGGGCTTCTCCGCCCTTGAACAGCACCCTCCAGGCAGCTTCGTACGTCGTGTTGAAGAGCCCGCTCAGGGTCCGGTGCTGTGCTGGATCAAACTCCCACAAATTGAAGGCCCGTTGCTGGCAGGGGAGAATCCGGCGGACGAGCATGACCTGGATCACGTTGAACAGCTTAAGCTTTTTGTTCACCAGGGTCTGGAGACAGGACTGGAGTCTGGTCAGCTCCTCCGAACTTCCCCATAGCAAGCCCTTCTCTTTCCAGGAGGTGAGCTGCATGGGGGTACAAGATCTGAACTCGGGGGCCGCCGCCCATTTAGGGTCACGCGACTCGGCGATGTAGAACCACACCGATTGCCACCCCTTGACGGATTCGACAAAGGCGCCCTCGAGCCAAGTGACGTTGGGCATTTCGCCCACCATGGCGCCTCCGCACTCCGCTTGGGCGCCCTTCACCACCTTGACTTGACATTGAAGGTCTTTAGCCACAAGCGAAGTGGGGCTGGATGCTTGAAGGAAGGCCTCGCACACGACGATAAACGCCGAGATGTTGAGGATGAAGTTTGGCGCCAGATCGTGGAAGTCTAGGCCTGTCGGTGTACTAAAGTAGGGGTACCTTAGTACCCCAAACTTGTGCACGGGCAGTCGCAGCGTCCCGCTGCAAGGCTTGCCGGACGTCCGCCAAGATCCTTCGCTATTCCCATTTACTGCCATTCAAGAACAAAGTGTTAACTATGAAGACAAGGCCCCGTCAAGAGGAGCTTGCCGGGAAAGACAAGACCCCGGCAAGAGGAGCTTGCCGGGAAGGCCAACCAAGGCACTTCAGGAGACTTGCCGTGACGCACCTCGCGTCCCGGCAAGACCCGGCGAGCGACAAGCTTGCGGGTGCGACAAGATAGCGACCGTGGCAAGGCGCTTGCCGCGGCGAAGCCACCACTCTGCGCCCACGCTCCAGCGCATCCGACGACGTGTCACCGCAGGATCGCTCCTGGTGCACGCGGCGGGTAGCTGTGCAGCCAAGCGGTGCAAGGTGGCAAGAGAAGATGACGAGGAGGCCATCGTGGCGTCGATGGCGCCCTAACGGTCGCTTCTGCCTGTTGGGCGACCGGACAGGCATTAAATGCCCTTGTCCCCGCCGTCGAGTTAGGTAGGGGCATCATTGATAGCGGTTGTACCAACCCCCATTTTACCTTTTACCCCTCTCTGCGTTGCCACTGTCGGTGACCCTTTAGACTATAAAAGGAGGCCCATGCGCACGTAGAAGGGGTTCGACTCATTCGAGACTACAACACACCCATGCTCTCAAGCAAGAACAAATACAAACACAAAGCAGCAGTAGGAGTTTTATCTCTCCGGAGAGCTCCGAAGCTGGGTAAAATCCCTCGCGTGCTCGACCTCGATCTGCTCTTCGTGCGCCCTCCGCTCCTGCCGGACGAAAGGGCCCTGCCCCATAGGTGCTCGTTCCCACGACATCCTTGGCGCGCCGGTAAAGGCGTCGAGGTTGTCTTGAACTGATCCGATCTTCGCGCTACATCAACATCTTCATCGACATGCCACCAAGAAGAAGACTTGGAGGTGGCCGTTCCGCCCACGTCGATCCCACCGCGCCCGAGCAAGCGGGCGGTGGGGTAGACGCCAGCGGAGCGAAGCGCCGACGGTGGGACTCACGTCGTCACCAGGTCCAAGGACAAGGCCCCACAAGCTTCTGCGTCTGTACATACACCGCACCCTTCCCAGGGGGTGCAAGATCGACAACGCCATGGTGCTCCTAGCATCGTACTCGCATTGGAGCAAGGCCGAGCTGGTGGATCGCGGGACGCTCAAGGCCAACAAGCACGTCAGCATGTTGGCACGAGCGCGGTACGATCGCCTGGACGAGATGTTGCTCCTTCTAACGCTGTTAGAAGTCTGAGCATATCTCGCTCCTCGCGTCGTTCGCCGCCACCACCAAGACTCGAGAGGAAGCGCCGCCCGAGCCCAGGCTGCTTCTAGATTACCCTCGGCGCTGCACAAGATCGGCGGCGGAGGATCACCATTCATAGCTTCATCGGCCGCCAGCGGCGATAAGCCCGGCAACCGAGCACGTCGAAGCCCAAAGAAGACGCCCGAGCGCGAGCGATGCCGACAAGACATTTGGGGTGCCACCACAGTGCACTCCCGCCCGAAGGCCAAGATCGCCGACTCGTCGGGCCAACCTCGACACCGACTCCATCGCATCGTCCGGACCCGCGAGCTCGCCGCGATCAGCGCCAAGTTCTCCAAAACGGCGACATGAAGACGCTTCCTTTTCGCATCGGCGTCGGAGAAAAGCGCGACGTCGGTCGACCAGCGGCTGGGCCCATCGATATGCATGCGCCCGAAGAACCAGGCGACTTGTCGTCTGCGATAGGTTGCCCTGCGTTCACCCGTGAGCTGCGGCAAGTCGATGGCCCAGCACCAAAATTTCAAGCGGATGTACCGAGAAATGCGATGGCGGGATACATCCGTCGAGTTCCTCAGCATCTACACCATAGCGGTGCGAGGCTGCGAAGCGCGACGACAAGATCCTCGCCAACTACTTCCCGGCTGGTGCTCAAGCCCAACATCAGATCTTGGCTCATGCACTTGCCGACAACTCCATCTCTTCGTATGGCGGACTGTGTCATCAGGTTTGTCGGCGCCTTCACAGTGCCACAAACCCCATGGCCAAGAAAGCGATCTTCATCTGCTCGCCCAGAAGGAAGGAGAACCCCTGCGCAAGTACATACAGAGATTCAGCCAGGTGCAGCGCAACATCTCAGACATCCACCTTGCCGCGGTTATCAGCGCGTTCCATCAGAACGTGCGTAACCGCAGGATGAGGGAGGAGATGGCGATGTGCAAAATCAGAGATGTCAGCGAGCTATATGCTCTGGCCGACAAGTGTGCACGGGCTGAAGAGGGGAGGAAACTCCCCGGAGAGAACGCAGGAGCAGAAGGATCTGACAGTGAGGACGCCCCTCCGGCAAAGAAGAACCGGAGGCGGAATAACAGAAAGAGGAAGGCTAAGGATGTGCTAGTCGTCGAGCAGTCCGGCAACGGAGGCGGCGCCGAGAAGGCCAAAGCTGGTGACTCCGGCGAGGCTGTGGTGGCCGCCGACAAGCAGGACGGCTCCGGCAAGCAGTACTGCAAGATCCATCGCACCAAGGGCCATGACCTCCAAGCTTGCAAGAAAGTTGAGCAGATGGCAGAGCTACAGAAAGCTGAATATGAGCGCCGCGACAAGGAGAAGGCCCAGGAAGGTGGCGGAGGATCCGGCAAGAAGTCCCCGCCTGGGAGGGCGCCGGCAAGGTCAAGCGAGGGCAAGGAGACAGACCTCCCCGTGGCCGCGACAAGGACGAAGACGAAGATGAAGATGATGAGATGGATGAGGATGAGACCGACGAGCAAGAGTTTCAGAAGGCGACGGAGGTTTTATGCGTTGACGGCGATGCTTCTCTGCACACCTCGCACCGCCAACTCAAATAGTGGGTGCGGTAGGTGAATGCAGCAGAACCGTCAGTCCAGTCGCGCAAACCCCTGAAGTGGTCCAGCACGCCCATCATCTTTGATGTTGAGGATCACCCTCATCGCATCACTGCGGTTGGGTGCTTGCCGATGTTGGTTTCGCCAACCATCCGCAACCTCAAGGTCACAAAGATGTTGGTTGACGGCGGGGCCGGCCTAAGTCTGATCTCTTCCGCGGTGCTCAACAAGCTCCAAATCCCCGACAGCGAGCTCGAAGAAACTGGTACCTTTCAAGGAATCAACCCAGGAAGGAGCAAGCCCAAGGGGAAGATCACACTGCCAGTGACGTTTGGCAGCGAGCTAAATTTCAGGACGGAGAGATTTACATTTGACGTTGCTGATTTCCCATTACCCTACAATGGGATACTCGGCCGTCCAGCGCTTGCCAAGTTCATGGCAGCCTCTCACTACGCTTAAAATGTGCTCAAGATGCCCGGTCCGATAAGTGTCATTTCTGTCCCCAGTGACAAGAAAGATGCACTTATCTGTACCGACAAGATCTACCGGGAAGCAGCAGCCACAGCAGAACGCAAACCACTTGCCACTGAAGCTCCGGGGGGGGAGAAGAAGAAGACCAAGTCCGGCAAGAGTAGCTCTGATGCCCACTCCGGCAAGCGCACCTCTTCGGAGTGCTGCGCTACCGTCGAGGACGCACCATCGAGCTCCACCGGCAAGTGCAAGAAGGTGAAGACAGCTGCACCAGAGACCAAGAAAGTGGCCGCCAAGGAGGACGGCACTAGTGGTACCTTCACCATCAGTGCCACGCTTGACCCTAAATAGGAAAGGCTCGCTTTGCTTTCTGCGGGCGAATGTCGATGTGTTTGCATGGCAACCATCGACATCCCGGTGTTCCCAAAAGTAATTGAGCACCATCTTGCCGTCTGTCCTCACGCGGCCGTCAGCGAGAGTCGGGGAAGCAAGCAGTGGAATGCCAAGAGTTCATAGCAGAAGAGATCAAGAAGTTAGAAGCAGCAGGCCTCGTCCGAGGAGTACTCCATACAACGTGGTTAGCCAATCCAGTAGTCGTGCGCAAGGCGAACGAGAAGTGGAGGCTTTGTATTGACTTCACGGATGTTAATAAAGCTTGTCCCAAAGATCCATTTCCCTTGTCGCGCATTGACCAGATTGTCGACTCCACGGCAGGATGTGATCTGCTTTCATTTCTTGATGCATACTCAGGATACCACCAGATCTTCATGGCAGAAGAGGATGAAGAGAAAACCGCATTCATTACTCCATGTGGCATGTATTGCTTTGTACGAATGCCTTTCGGACTAAAGAATGCTGGTTCAACATTTGCAAGAGTAGTCAGTCATGCTTTTGAGCCACAGCTGCACAGAAATGTGGAAGCTTACATGGATGATATAGTGGTCAAGAGCAAGGACAGAGAAACTTTTGCAAATCTGCGCAAGATCAATCTCAAGTTGAACCCCGAGAAGTGCGTGTTTGGAGTTCCTTCCGGCAAGCTTCTCGGGTTCTTTGTGTCCCAGAGGGGGATTGAAGCCAACCCTGACAAGATCAAGGCCATCGAGCAGATTGAAGCCCCGAAGCGCGTCAAGGATGTGCGAAGGCTTGCGGCTGTGTTTGCTTGCTCTCGATGGGTTCATCTCTAAGTCTGCTGAGGCGCCCCGCCATTTTCAAAATTTTGAAAAAGGCAGGTCAATGAAATGGACTCGAAGCGGAGGCCGCGCTCAGACTTGAAGAGATACCTATCCTCCACTCCAAGATTTGTCGCGCCTAAGCCACAAGAGAAGTTCTCTTTGTATCTAGCGGCAACCAATCAAGTAGTTAGTGCTGTGTTAGTAGCGGAGAGGGAGGCAGATGATGAGCCAGCGGCCGCGGCAAGCGAGTCCAGCGACAAGCAGGGGGCTTCTCCGTCAAGCTCTGGTCCCGACAAGGATGAGTCATGCGGCGCGGTGAAAGCGAAGAAGATGGTGCAGCGCCCAGTTTATTTTGTCAGCTCCCTTCTACAGGGGGCTACATCAAGATACTCTGGAGTGCAAAAGTTTCTTTTCGTCCTTCTCATGGCCTCAAGGAAGCTGCGCCATTATTTTCAAGCACACGAGATCACAGTTGTCACTCGCTTTCTGTTGAAGAGGATATTGCAAAATCCAGAAGCAACAGGCAGGATCGTCGAGTGGGCACTGGAATTGTCAAGCTTTGGCCTCAAGTTTGAAAGTACTTCAACTATCCAGAGCCGAGCGTTGGGAGAATTCATAGCGGAGTGGACGCCAACACCTGATGAAGAAACTCCGGAGACGAGGATCCCCGTCAAGGAAGCAAACAAGGAATGGATCATGTACTTTGATGGTGCCTTCTCGCTGCAAGGCGCCGGTGCGGGTGTGCTACTTGTCGCACCCACCGGAGAGCACCTCAAGTACGTGATCCAAATGCACTTTCCCAAGGAGCAGGCAACAAACAATACTGCAGAGTATGAGGGCCTGCTTGCCGGACTCAGGATCGCGGCAGACCTTGGGATCAAGAAGCTCATTGTCAGGGGTGACTCACAGCTTGTCGTCCGCCAAGTCAACAAAGATTATCAGAGTCCGCTGATGGAAGCCTACATTGATGAAGTGAGGAAGCTAGAAGGGCATTTTGACGGCCTGCAGATGGAACATGCTCCGAGAGCTCAGAACGACATTGCAGATGGCCTGTCAAAATGTGCCGCACTTAAGTTGCCTGTGGAACCAGGGCTTTTTGTGCTCAAGCTGACTCAACCATCTGTGACACCATCAACTGGACAGAGCAAGAAGAGAAAGTTGGTTACTGGCGACTACTTTCCAGCAGAGCTCCCCAAAGCCGCCGTCAAGAATGTCCCCAAGATCAACACAAAGAGTGCTGAGGGGCAGTCTGCTCCGACAAGCCCTAGGGCTTGTTTCGTTGAAGCAGACGTTCTCGACAAGTTGTGTCCCGACACGCTTGCCGGGGAGCATCACGCTCCGGCAGGATCCCAGATTCTTGCCGTGAGAAGCGGATGTTCCTTGGCAGCATTTGCGCCTTTAGTCCTTGTCGCCGAGCCACAAGCTCCGACATGGGCGCAGCAGATAGTCCATTTCCTTCAAACAGAGAACTTCCCAAGAGCAAGAAGAAGCGGAAAGTAGCCCGACAATCAAGTATGTACCAGTTTGTCGATAACATCTTGCATGTAAGAAGATTCAACGGAGTGAAATTGAAGTGCATTTCCCGGGAAGAAGGACAGGAGCTGTTGGCAGAGATACATGGAGGCATATGTGGTCACCACATTGGCGCGAGAGCACTTGCCGGCAAGGCCTTCCGGCAAGGTTTCTTTTGGCCGACAGCCCTCCAGGATGCAACTGCACAAGTAACCAAGTGTGAAGCGTGCCAGTTCCACTCCAAACAGATTCATCAACCGGCTCAAGCTCTCCAAACAATCCCTTTATCCTGGCCATTTTCGGTCTAGGGGCTCGACATTCTCGGCCCTTTCCCCAAGCTGTCGGGGGCTTCGAGTACTTGTATGTAGCAATCGACAAGTTCACGAAGTGGCCGGAGGTGGAAGTAGTGAGGAAGGTGACAACACAGTCAGCAGTCAAGTTCTTCAGGTCAATTGTCTGCCGCTTCGGAGTCCCTAACAGGATCATCACCGACAATGGCACACAATTCACGAGCCGCACCTTCATACAGTACGTCCAAGATCTTGGCGCCAAGATCTGCTTCGCTTCTGTTGCTCACCCGAGAAGCAACGGTCAAGCGGAGACGGCGAACGCTGAAGTGCTGCGCGGGCTCAAGACCAGAACTTTCGATAGGCTGCACAAGTGCGGAAGAAATTGGATCGAGGAGCTGCCAGTGGTTCTTTGGTCGATCAGGATGACGCCAAATCGAGCCACTGGCCAAACACCTTTTGCTCTTGTCTACGGAGCAGAGGCAGTTCTCCCCACGGAACTCGTATACGGATCGCCTCGAGTGCTCGCTTATGATGAGCTTGAGCAAGAGCAGCTGCGGCAAGATGACGCGCTGCTCCTCGAGGAGGATCGTCTTTAGGCTACTGTACGAGCTGCTTGCTACCAGCAAGCTTTGCGTCGCTACCATAGCCGCAAAGTTAATGCCAGAAGCTTCGAGGAAGGCGACCTTGTTCTTCGGCGCGTTCAATCCGCCAAGAATTCCAACAAGTTGATGCCAAAGTGGGAAGGCCCTTATCGGGTAAAGCGAGTCACTAGGCCTGGCGCTGTCCGCCTTGAGACCGAAGACGGCATTCAGGTGAGCAACTCCTGGAACATAGAGCATCTTCGCAAGTTTTACCCATAAGGCGCGGTTGCCGGAACCTGCTGTCCCAGCAACCACCTTTTGTACAAGCCTTGCCACTGTTGCATGTAACCCTTTGTACAAAGCCGGGCGCAGATCCCGTGCATAAATAAAGATCGTATGTTCAGTACATGTTGTCAAATTTCATGCCATTTTCTTTTAGCATGTATACACTGACACTTTGTGCAGAATTTGCCCCCGGTAAGCAATAACGAGCCTTAAGGCTCCATATCTTTATTTTCTCTTCTTTCTTTTGCTCAAAAGAAGGTTCCTCCGCCCACAAGTTCACCGGGGGGGGAGGAGAAGATAACGATGTGGACTAGGCGTCGTTCAAGAAGCATAGCCTTGCCGGGACGCACACGACAGAAAAGCTAAGTTACCAAAGTTTAAACACAGTCAGTTTTAAATTTTTAAGTTATATTCCTTGAATGACCGTGCCTTGTATGAAAAACCTGTGCACGGAGGAACCGGCTCGTGGCTAAGTTGCGCCCTTACTTTGTTTCGAGTCCGCTCAACAATGAAAGTGTGCTGCGACTAGCCCTGACAAGGTTTCTTGCGAGGCAACACCGCCAGAAGCTGCTTGATGTTCCGCACTCAGCGCTCATGCAAGTGTGTTCTTGCCGCAAGTTCCCTAAAAGCGTAGGGTAAAAACATACAAGGGATGGAACCGAATAAAGGAAGTAACACAGCAGACAGTACCCAGAATAAAGTTATATTACAATAAATAACTTGCCGCGCTCTAATGGATTGTTCCTGTGACATATCTAGCAGCGGCAAGAAAAAGGGAGAAGAAGGGTGGCCTAATCCATGCGCTCGCCGTCGATCCTCCTGACCTCATTCACCTTGTCCACAATGGGTGTGACAATGGCTTTGAGCTCTTCAAGATCAGCACCCGCCGGCAGCTTCTTGAGGACGCGGGAGAGGTCGAGGCCCGGGTTGCGGAAGAGTATCTTCACCAACACCTTCTCCAAGACCTTGGCGCAGATTGCGCGCGACTCGTCGGCCAGCTTCTTCGGGATCCTTTCCGGAGCTGCTGGAGAGCCGTCACCACACCCTTGAAGAAAAGAGTAAGCTTGGCGCTGGGCTGGAGGTTCTCGTCGGAAGAGTACCCGAAGCCCGCCAAGTCCAGCTCCGCCAGCTCCTCGTCGATGGATGCGGCAATGTTGACGAGGCCCTCTGTCCAGAGCTCCACCGTAGCCCTGAAGGTGTTTTGAGTCTCAGCGGCCCTCGTGAGCAGCTCCTCGTTGTCCTTGATCTCTTTCTTCAATTCATCCTCTTGCTTCTTGGCGGCGTCCAGCGTCTCTGTCAAGGTAGCCAGCTTCAGCTCTAGATCAGCGCTCGAGTCCTTGACGGTGTTTAGTTCCTTGAACTTGTCGGCAAGTTGAACTTGCAGATCGCCGTGGGCAAGGGCATCCTTCTTGCGTTCGCGCTGGAGTGCGGCAAGCTCTTCATTCTTCTTTCCCATATCCGCCTCCAGCTACGCCACTTTCATCTCTAACTCCTTCTTGGCGGCCTCAGCAGCCGCGGCGGCATCCTTCGCCTCCTTGAGTGCCCCGCCAAGTGATTGCTCCCGTGCGTCGAGCTCCTCCTCGTGGCTATCCAGATTAACCTTCTTCTGTGTCAGCTCACCTTCCCGCCTGGACATCTCCTCGGCGGCGAGCCTCTGCTGCTCCTCGGCTTCAGCCTTTTCCAGGATGAACGCCTTCTTCGCCTCGTCAAGTTGCGCCCTCTCTTCCGCAATGGATCGGAGGGCCTCCTGGTTGCGGCTCTTGAGCTCCTCCGCATGCTTCTCTATTTCAACTCCCGCCCACGCGACAAGCGCTTCCCGGGACTCAAGCTTCGCTTGCCGGGCGCGGTAGAGTGGCACCAACTTCCGGAGCAACTGCTCCTCTTCAGACTCGCTGCTGCTGCTACTTGGCGCGTCAACCACTGCCAGCCCAGCAGAGGCGAGTACTTCCCCGTCAAACTCCTCTCCTTCGACCGGCGCCACAGAGCTCGGCGCCTGTGGAAGCTTGATGTATACGCCCTCGCCGGCCTTCAAGTATGCGCCTGGCTGGGGCTCCTCGGAGCCCGGCGCTGCATCAGTGGCGGAGGGGTCGGCGGTCGGTGCAGCGCCTTGCGCTCCTGCGCCCTCCGGGTCGTCAGTACGATCGGCGGATCCCTCGCTAGCTCCTGCGCCAGCAACCTTGGCGGCTTCTTCGTCGGTGGGTTCATCAGCGCCGGCCTCTTCCTCGTCGGGCGGCGTTTTCTTGATGTGCAGCGTCGCCTTCCTCGCCGGTGGCCTCGGTCTCCATCGGATCTCGTGAGAGGGGGATCGAGGGCGGAAGAGGAAGGAAAAGTCAACAAATATCCAAAAAAGAAGAAAGAAGATCAGAAGAAGAACCCAAGGGAAAATTTCCGACAAGGAGGGTTACCTGTGCTGGGCTCCGTGACCGTGGGCTCCGCCACTGGGGGCTCACTGGTTCCGCCCCTTGCCGGGGACCCCTCCCTTGCCGGGGAGCGCTCCCTTGTCGGGGAATTGCCCCTTGTCGGCGTAGTCGAAGTAGATTGCACCTCCGGAACAGCCTTTGGTTGCTCCTGGTGGGCCTGTTCTGCTCCTACACAAATGAATCAATAATCAAGATGTCAGCAGAAGAAGAAGCACCCATGCACGCCCCACAAAAGGAAGTGAACCAAACACTTACGCTGGGGGCTGTACTAGGGGCTATTGCGAGGAGAAGGAATAGGGTCCGTCAAGGTGGTCTCGGACGTGTCTTCTTCCATCACGGCAGGATCGTCCTCGATGACAACCACAGGGACCTTGGCCCTCTTCGCCGCTCTCTCGGCCAGAGTCCTGAAAAGGAACGAGATTCGGAGAAGAAGCAGATCAGATGCAAGATAAGAAACAACAAAGATTGAAGAAAAACAAGCACAGCGAGGAGAAAGCCTTACTCCTCATCCTCTTCTTCCTCCTCGTCGGAGCTCAGCGCAGAGAGGTCGAAGTCCGGTACCCTTTCTGCGCGGTGAGGCGGAGGAGTGGGCTCCCTTGGACGTTTGCCGGAAGCTGCGGTAGGATCAGGAGTGGCGGCCCGGGAAGACCCCGCCTTAGTTGCCGGCGCGGCCTGAGACGCTCCCGTGGCAACGGTACTTGCCGCGGTGGAGCGTGTCCCGCGGCGCTGCGGCTGCTGGCCTGCTTGCCGCCCTGCTGTATCTCCAACTCGACGGAGGCGCCTTCTTGGTTGAAGTGGGGCTGCGCTGGGGGCTCACTTTGCGGCAAGCTGCTCGAGCGGCTGGCCACTCGCGCCCTCGGCGGGCTCGCTCGCTCGGCTTGGCTCCCCTCAAAGAACCTCTCCGGCAAGGTCCTCCCGGTCGGCAAGGCTTGCCGCCTCGGCCGCCTCTGCCTCCTCCAACGTGAAGCCAAACTCACCCGCGGCAGCGGCTGCTGCCGCCTCTTCGGCCCTGGTGGCGATGTAGCGCATCTCGTCGTCGGTGGTGTCACGGGTGAGGAGCCTCTTCTCGTCGGCATTGACTGCTACCTCCGTCAAGCCATCAAAGAATTGCCGCCGATGTCGTCGGCGGGCTCCATCAAGTTGGGCTTATCCGTGCGAAGGCACTCGCATCATTGCGCAGATGCGGTCGCTACCGAGTTGTTGCACAATGGGATGGCGCCCTGCGCAACCTGAACCACTCGGATGGTTGGCGTCATGCTTGAACAGCTCCTTGACATCCCGCAAGCTACGAACTGTGAAGTTGAAGTTGAGGCCCGGGCGCAGCCTCATGATATCCGTCGGGCCGCCAAACAGCCAGCGGGCCTCCCCTCTTCAGAGAGGCGGCGCGACGGCGAAGGAAATCGCGCCAACCGCCTCGCCAGAGCCCGCAAGCCTGAGCCGGAGGATTCGGGTGGTGGCAATCTTTAGCTTGGCGTCGTCCGGCGACAGAGCGCTCCAGTCGCCGCCGCGCACTACCCGAGTCTGGCACAGGTTGGTGAATGGCTGCGGATTGGCATCAGCGATCTAGCACCACTCCGCCCTCCACTCATCCCACTTGCTGCGGAGCTCGCCCGCCAGATACACCTCCTTCATGCCGATTTGTGAGGTCCAGGCGATTCCGCCTGCCAACGGCTCTCCTTTCTCGGCTCGGGGGGTGAAATAGTGGCGAAAAAGAGCAACATTTGGGTGGATGCCAACGAAGTTCTCGCAGAGGTGTGCGAAAACCGCCATTGTCAGAATGGCGTTGGGGGTGAAATCAAGGAGATGAAACCTGTAGGTATTCATGATGTCGCAAAAGAAGTCAAAAAAAGGTGGGCAGAGCCCGCAATAGAAGAACACCAGAAAGAAATAGTACCCTTTTGGGCACCGCTTCGATTTGGAAGCCTCGGTGGAGAGCACCGGCGTGCGCGGATGCGCCCGCGTCTCCGTCGACCAGAAGAGGTAGAATTCCTCCCGCAGCGCCTTCGGGGTGAGCTCGGGGGGGGGGGGGGGGAAGCACTCGCTCCTTGCGCAGCGCCTCAAGCCGCAGCGCCTCGGCCGATTTCGTGGTCTTGCCGGTCTTCGGAGCCATGGCGGAAGCGGCGGAGGAGGCACGGAAGTGTTGAGGGCGACGGCGGCGACGGGCGGCGGAGCGCTGCTCTCTCTCTCTCTCGGCTTGGGAGGCGGAGGGGAGCGATGGAGCTTTCGGAGGAAGAAACTGCAAGTGGCGAAGGTGGGGGGAACGGCCCTGTTTCCTCTGCTTATAAACAGGGGAGGCGAACGTTACGCATTTCCTGAGTTAAAAATTACCCACGATCTCTCCCACGACGCCGCGATTGACGCGTGCCGTTATGGGAGGACGCGGTGGATACGGAGTGGATTTGGTTTGGACCCAGGCCGCGCGTGCCCGTGCCCTGTTTTGGGCCTGGCCCAACAGCGCTCGGCACCGTGTATGGCCCAGGCCCGGGGGCTCCTGTCGGTGTACTAAAGTAGGGGTACCTTAGTACCCCGAACTTGTGCACGGGCAGTCGCAGCGTCCCGCGGCAAGGCTTGCCGGACGTCCGCCAAGATCCTTCACTATTCCCATTTACTGCCATTCAAGAACAAAGTGTTAACTATGAAGACAAAGCCCCGGCAAGAGGAGCTTGCCGGGAAAGACAAGACCCCGGCAAGACGAGCTTGCCGGGAAGGCCAACCAAGGCACTTCAGGAGACTTGCTGCGACGCACCTCGCGTCCCGGCAAGACCCGGCGAGCGACAAGCTTGCGGCTCCGACAAGATAGCGACCGTGGCAAGGCGCTTGCCGCGGCGAAGCCACCACTCTGCGCCCATGCTCCAGCGCATCCGATGACGTGTCGCCGCAGGATCGCTCCTGGTGCACGTGGCGGGTAGTTGTGCAGCCAAGCGGTGCGAGGTGGCAAGAGAAGATGACGAGGAGGCCATCGTGGCGACCGGTGGCGCCCCTAACGGTCGCTTCCTGCACTATTCGGGCGATCGGTCGGGCATTAAATGCCCTTGTCCCCTGCCATCAGAGTTAGGTAGGGGGCACTGTTGATAGCGGTTGTACCAACCCCCATTTTTACTTTTTTACCCCTCTCTCTGTGTTGCCACCTGTCGGTGACCCCTTTAGACTATAAAAAGGAGGCCCATGCGCACGTAGAAGGGGTTCGACTCATTCGAGACTACAACATACCCACGCTCTCAAGCAAGAACAAATACAAACACAAAGCTGCAGTAGGAGTTTTATCTCTCCGGAGAGCTCCGAAGCTGGGTAAAATCCCTCGCGTGCTCGACCTCGATCTGCTCTTCGTACGCCCTCCGCTCCCTGCCGGACCGAAAAGGGGCCCTGCCCCATAGGTGCTCGTTCCCCACGACAAGGCCGTAGTAGTACATGAGCCCCCGGACGAAGCGGTGAAGAGGGAAGCCCAGTCCGCGGAGGAAGTGGGGAAGAAATTCGACCCTCTCATGGGGCCTGGGGGTGGGGATGAGCTGCCCCTCGTCGGGCAGCCGGTGCACGATGTCGCTGGACAGGTATCCGGCGCCGTGCAGCTTCTCGATGTGCCCCTCCGTAACGGAGGAGGCCATCCACTTGCCTCCCGCTCCGGACATGGTTGGAGAAGGTTGAGTCGAGATGTGCGGACTTGGGCGCTGGAGCTCAAGTGCGCGGAGATGGATAAGCAAAGGAGGAAGAAGGCGTAGGTAAAAAAGGCGGATCCTTATCCCCTTATATATGGGCGGACGAAGACTATGCGTCCCCACCGGCCTGGTAAAACTCGCTTATCTCCCAAGTGCCACAATCAATGGTGCGGTTGGGTTACCAACGTCCGTATTGATGGGAATCCCGGAAAAAGGGGAACACGATCTCTGCTTCGACAAGACGTGCCAAGGAAACCGCTTCGCTAAACGCGATGAGGTGGTATGATAAAAACGATTCAAGTAAAGGCTTGGTAGTGGTGTGACGTCACGCCACGAAATACGTCAGCAGATTGAACTTGTGTACATATTATTCTCTCTACGGTGGTACTTGGAATTTATTTTGCAGTGCCGGACACTATCCTGGTGTTCACAATCTTCTATGAATTATTCGGAGGAGGAACCCGCCTTGCAATGCCGAAGACAATATGTGTGCCGGACTCATCGTCATTGAAGCCTGGTTCGTGGGCTACCGAGGAGTCTGGACTAGGGGTGTCCGGATAGCGAACTATCATCGTCGGCGGACTCCAAGACTACGAGATACATGATTGAAGACTTCGTCCGTGTCCGGATGGGACTTTCCTTGGCGTGGAAGGCAAGCTTGGCAATCGGATATGTAGATCTCCTACCATTGTAACCGACTGTAACCCTAGCCCTCTCCGGTGCCTATATAAACCGGAGGGTTTTAGTCCATAGGACGAACAACCATTACAACAATCATACCATAGGCTAGCTTCTAGGTTTAGCCTCCTTGATCTCGTGGTAGATCCACTCTTGTACTACCCATATCATCAATATCAATCAAGCGGAGTAGGGTTTTACCTCCATCGAGAGGACCCAACACAGGTAAAACATCGTGTCCCTTGTCTCCTGTTACCATCCGCCTAGACGCATAGTTCGGGACCCCCTACCCAAGATCCGCCGGTTTTGACACCGACAACGGGAGCACCGCCAGCCATGCGTCCTACTTGCCGTCGTCCAACGTCCGGCACCGCCGAGGTTGGGGACTCCTCCGAGGATGAGTAGGGCATGGGAGGCGGCAGGGCATGGTGTGCCAACTGGCCGGTCCATATCCCGTGTTCTACTCTTCCTCACCGGAGACCGCACCTTCACTTCACGAGTCTTGAACCCCACCCCCGTACATAGAGATCGCAGATGGAGGACGTCGGTCGCCGTCGTAGAATAGGTTTAGGGTCGGGTTTCTTTTATTTTTCTGTCCTATAAAAGTTTGAAATGTAATGAAAATATGCCGTGTTTGCATTAATCTCGACCGGTGTATATGAACTTTCACAATAATATAGTATATTGTAGGAGTACTAGCAAGATGCCCGTGCGTTGCACGGAAGATCAAGATCTTGTGGGAGAAAAGGATCAACGAGGGAAAGCTTTATCTGCAAATGTGGAGAGGAGTGCGGGTAAATTCTCATAGTTTCCTTCCTATCTTTTAGATATAGATCGGACGGCCTATATTGCAGGATGACAGGCACACCATTATCACCAACTCTGCTTTTTATTGAACCAAGACAAATCTAACATGCGAAGTAAAATAAACACATAGGGTCTATACATACATAATTTATCTTAGGCACTCCAATAGTACGTCCACTACACATTCACGCATTTCACATCTTTCTACATCTACGGGAACCTACGAAAGGGTTAATGTAAATTGCCTCTCTCTCTCTCCTCCCCTGATTTTCATGGTGATGGGATCCTCCCTCCCCCAATCTACAATCAACAGCTCACACGTTTCACATTAGGTTAATTACGTAACTGGGATTACGTAGGTGTAGCATTACTCATCCTAAAAACCCAACTAAGCCAACCTCCCAGCATATCGCGCGGGAAAAGACCCGGTCGCGCCGTTTTAGTCGGGATTACTGGATTACTAGTAGTAGTATTGATTGATCGCGTGAAGCAACATTTTTTTTGAGGGGGCGAAGCACCTAGTTTATAAAAGGAAAAAAGGCGGTACACTCACAGCACTCCTGTCGCGATCGCATTGCACCCCACACACATTCGATCCCGCACATGGCTCATGCAATTCGGCTTGCCTCTTCACTGACACGTGGGACTGCACTTGGAGAAACCGACCATGTGCCAAACTCCCCTCGCCAACCGCGCGAAAATCCTCCCCCCACCCAAAAATTCCCTCCCAAATCCGATTCAACCGCCCTTCGGCCAACTAGCCAATAATATTCCCCAAACCCCCCTCCCCCCGTCCCTCTCCACTCCATTCGCTCCGCCAAAGCCACCCTCCCCGCTGCGCCGATATGTCGGCGCCGCGGTTCATCGAGGGGACGCACGGCGATCCTCTTGCTCCCACAGTACGCTCTCGTAGACTGCCATCCTCTAGCCGCGCCGCCACCGCTGGCTACGTTCTTGTGGAGGCGCACGGCGGTCAGCACCGCCACCGCTGGTGACGTTCATGTGGAGACGCACGGCGGTCATCTTCTTCCACGGTACGCGCATTCTAGACTGAGGCCCCGTTCATGTCGGTGTAGCGCTGAATGTTAGCTGGTAGACGCTGTTAATCTCACTGTTTGCCGAAGTAGTTTACAGTCAATATGCTCTGCTTAAGAGGCTTCCTTGCCCTGTTCTGCACTCAATCTGCTTAGTTGAGATGGCATGCCAAGGCCGATTAGTTGCTAAAATATCCTGCCACTTATTGTGACGTAGATTGCCATGGTCTAGTAGCCAATCTGTTAGGTGAAATAGCTCTACACCGTTTTATAATCGATCTTTGTTGCTGCGATGGCGTTCGATAGTTTGATGGTTGTGTGCTCGGCCTCATTGACTGCTGAAACAGCCTGCCATAATTTAGCGCTCAAATCTGTTTGCTGAATTAGCTTTACATATATTTCATTACTTAGATCTGCTCATCCAAATATCTTGCCATAGCTTTAGACATCGACCTAGGTATTTTTTCTGGACTTCATAAAAAAGCATATATGTTTTTCCTATAATATCTAGTAGAAGAACTAATTTGTATGTCTAACAGATGGACAAGACTTGGATAACTTCTCCTCGAAGATTCTCCGCTGCATATGTCGAGGGGGTTGAAAACTTCATGAACTTTATCAGAGCCGAGCACGGTGGTCCGAAATCAGATGTGCTCTGCCCGTGTAGCAGTTGTATGAAATCAGTTACAAGACCCCAGTCAACTGCGCAAAATCATCTACACTTGTATGGGATGTCGGTCACATATACTAGGTGGGTTCATCATGGTGAAACTGTGAACATCAATGTTATTGACTACGTGGAAGCAGCAGATCACCATCTTGATCTGCCTGATGCTCAGGTGGAAGAGGAGGAGGTGGTGGTGGCGGAGCCAGTGAGTTTGACCAACATTGAAACAATGCTACGAAATGCTCGTGCATTCCATGAACTCTCACCTGCAAAAGAAAAACGGTGGGCCCGCATGTTGGAACAATGCAACGTGGCTGTCACCCTAGGAAATAAGCTGTCAGTATTCTCAGCTATGGTCACCTTTCTTCAGGTGAAGACATCTGAGCGGATGACCAACAAATCATTCGATGCGATGTTGGATGCTTTCCGCAAATCTTTCCCAGATGCGTCTGAGCTACCACACACCTACAGTAAATGAAGAATTTCCTTCATGCAGTTGGAATTGGATATGACATGATCCATGTTTGTAAGAGTAATTGTGTTTTGTTCCGGAAGGATTATGCCAACTTAAGTGAATGCCCGAAATGCAAATCATCAAGATGGAAAGATGGCGATGCTGTGAAGAGGATTCCTCGTAATGTTTTGAGACATTTTCCAATTGTACCAAGATTGCAGAGGTTGTTTCATGATGCTGAAACAAGAGAGGATGTATTGTGGCATTCTAGGAACCAGGAGTACAGAGATCAGAATGTAATGAGCCATCCATATCATGGTAGTGAGTGGAAAACCTTCAATCATAAACACAAAAAGTTTGCTGCTGACCCGAGAAACATTAGACTTGGCTTAGCTTCAGATGGATTTAACCCATTTGGCCACCAGAGCGCCACATATAGCATGTGGCCAGTGCTTGTTATCCCTTACAACATGCCTCCAAATGTCTGCACCAAATAATGAAACTACATGATGGCCCTGCTCATCCCAGGTCCAAAAAGTCCTGGAAAGGATTTTGATTTGTTCATGGGGCCTCTTGTGGAGGAACTTCAACAGCTATGGAGGGGTGTTCTCACTCGAGACCTATATAGCAGCCCACCAGCTGATTTCTTTCTATGTGCTATCATAATTTGGTGCATCCATGATTATCCGGCTTTGGGCACTATGTCAGGGCGAACGACACATGGTTACAATGCATGTGTTCACTGTGACAGGAATCCGCTGTCATAAGCAATACTAAGCAAGATCTGTTACATTGGACACTGACGTTTCCTTGCCAAGGACAAGCCGCATCCTAGAAAATACCGAACACATGTGTTCAATGCAAAGCATGAAAACCGTGATGCGCCAAAGAGGCTCACCGCCGATGAGTTGCAAGTGGAACTAGAGAAGGTCAGGCATATTACACCAGGAAACCATCCTGGTAATGGTAGCGGGAAAAGGAAGCATGGCAGGGCAGAAGAGAGATTATTGTTTACCCGCAGGTCCACTTTGTGGGACTTGGAGTATTGGAAAGATTTGGATCTGCGGCATAATCTTGATGTGATGCACATCGAGAAAAATATATGTGACAACATTATCGGCACATTTCTTAATATTGAAGGCAAGACGAAAGATACCTTAAAATCTAGGATTGATTTGACACACCTGGGTATCAGACAGGATTTGCAGGTGCAAGATGAAGGTAAACCACGGGATATGGCACCAGCTATGTACGTCTTGGACAAGGTAAAAAGAAAAGAATTCTGCGAGGTCCTGTCACGTGTGAGATTCCCACATGGATTTCCTTCCACCCCTAAAAAGAGAGTGAGTGAAGATGGAAACAAGGTACAAGGGTTGAAAACTCATGACTGCCACATCCTACTTCAAAGGGTTTTACCGGTTATCCTTAGAGGATTGGGCCGCCCTGACTTATAAAGAGCAGTTGCAGAGTTGGGACAATTCTTCAGGGAACTCTGCAGTAGAAATATCAGGATAGATGCTTTGGAACGTCTTAGAGACAAGATACAACTATCCTATGCGACCTTGAGAAGATATATCCTCCAGCCTTCTTTGATGTGATGGTGCATTTGGCTGTTCATCTACCTGATGAGGCACTACTTAGAGGTCCAAGACAAGATGTCCGGATGTACCCTATTGAAAGGCGGCTAGGCACTTTAAAGGGCTATGTTAGGAACGAGCTAGACCCGAGGGTTCCATTGCGAGAGGCCTACATTGCTCTGTAAGCATTGACATTCTGCTCAAAATACATTGAAACAGCTGATCAGCTTAGCAAAGAGGTGGGTGAAGACAATCCCGGGCTCAATGTTTTCGATTATTCTATTCGAGTTATAGGGAAGAGTTGACAAGAGGACAAACCAAAAGATTTGGACAAAATGGTTTGGTATGTGTTGAATAATTGTCCTGAGATACTACCTTATATCAAGTAAGTGCAGTACTGCAGCTTATACATCGTAATCTACTAAACTTGCAGCACATTCTTATATATTTAGATGTTTGACACGATCACTATGTTGTGCAGCATCTACAAAAAGGAGTTACTGCCGCAAAATCCAAGAAACATTGACAAACTGGTTATGGCAGGATTTGCGAAATGGTTCAAGAGCCATGTAAGCTTTTGAATTGCACTGTCAGTTTTTTAATATATTGAGTACATAACATGATCAGCTTGTCTATTTTCTAACCATAGGTTAAGAAGATGTGGGAGGATGGGCAGGCAATTGATGATGCCCTTTACTCACTAGCAATGGGTCCTGATACTCGGGTAAGACATTATAAATCTTGCGTTGTTGGAGATGTGCGCTACAACACCCTTGCACGAGACGAAGGCAGGAAGACACAAAACAGTGCCATCATGAGCACGGATACGTATGACAAAGAGATAACTGAAATGTATGCTAACATAACAGACATTGTTCAGGTGCAGTATATCTCCAGTTTCGAGGATCATCAGTGTGTGGTTCTGTTGTGCTGTCGTTGCTATAACCTGTTTTCTAGGATCGCAAAACCCAAAGCTGATGATTATTTCGAATCCATCAATGTCGAGGCGGCGTACCAGACCAACGAGCCTTTTATTTTGGAAAATCAAGCAACACAGATATTTTTCTTGGAAGACACATTTGCACGTAGCGATGAATGGAGAGTATTGCAAAGGTTTGAGTAGAGGAATTCGTTTAATGAAGTTGCACAACAACATGATGCTTACACTGCTCCTGATGTACAAGATAACACAGATGTTCCTAATTCTTTGAGAACCATCACGTCAATGACGCCGACGAAAAGATTGCCTGTCGTGCTGTGGACATACAAGAGTTGATCAAGAAGAAGCCAACGTTTGAGGACGCTGAGGACGAAGAAGAAGATGACACCGTGGAGAATTATAATTCAGACTGATACACATGGCGAAGATGTTAACGCTGCTACTGCAGATGATGATTACATTGCTTTTGTCGTATTTGCCGGTCAGAAGACGTTTTTTTATCTACTATGTGAAATTGTGTTTGCTATGACAACTGAAACATATTGAACATGTTGTTTAGTATTTTGCCGTGAGAACATCACTTGTTATGTATGCTGATTTGTGTTTGGTCATTGTATGACAACTAAAACATGATGACATTGTTTTTTAGTTGTACTCATATTTGGCTGCGAAACTTGAAATTGATGACATAGTTTGCTGTTGGACTGCAATTTGCTTGACGTCTTCGAATGAGAACAAAGCTGACCCAAAAGGGTCTCTTCTATTTATTTATTTATGAGCAAAAGGGGATACCCCCTAATTTCCATTAATAGAAATCATTAGATGTCCACAACTCTACGCCCAGCCTGCTACACAGGTTTCATTCATTACTAGTTTCAGCAAAGTGCTCATGTCATAGCCACTGAATACATCACGAGTGCTACATACACTTCAAACAAAGAGACAATCATCCTATAGAGCACATCGATTTTGCCCATTATCTTCACAAGCTCTTTCGTCTCCTCATTGTTGTCAAGGCCGTTCAGTAGCTGTTGCTTGGCCATGATCAGAGGAACTGCATCTTTAACCATCTGCTCTGCATCTTCCTCTTCTGCCGTTCCTTTAGTTACTTGTTCAACACCCCAACCTGCTGGTATTCGGATTCCTTGGCTAACCAAATAATTAGCGTAGTTGCATTCCCCCATATCAGCAACTTCCCAGAAATACAAATCACACGAATCTTCCCTTTTCTACACGAATCAAATTGGAAGATCATCAACCAAACTATTAAAAAAACAGCAACTGAAAGCAGCATAACAACACTTAAACACATTATTACCCCATGATTCGGGCATTTGTAGAAGACTCAGCCAGGGTTGAGGATTGTGGTTGAGACGCAACGGATGACTCTGCGTGATTTGCAGCAGTGGCACCACACCAACGACAGTGGGTTGCAATGAGCAATCGACTGCGGTGCGCGTGCCGGCGGGGGTGTGATGAGACCCACATGCGATGGTACGGGTGGTGACTTGGCGCATATCTGGTTGTTGCCTGCTGAAGAGCAGGTGGACGAGCAGCCAGCGGACATGGTTGTTGTGGCTAGAGCTTCTGATGCTAGGTAGAGTAAGTAGAGAAGAGGAGAAGTGAACGTTGGATATGTCAGTTTCATTACTTGCAGAGTAGCATAGCACCATATATAGTCATAGTCTAGGTTTGGATTCGAACCAGCTATAGGAGCACGTCTCTCTTTTTTCTAAAACTCGGCAACGTCTCTTTACTGGTACACTAGCTTGCTCTGTATGCCTTCCCAAGTCTTTGATTTTCTTTCCCTTTTTTGCGAGGAAGGAAGGAAGGAAAAAATGAGAGTTCCTGGGACTCGAACCCAAGATCTCTCGGTTGAAAACCAAGGGTGCTAGTCACTTATGGGGCGAACATTCCCTGGGAGGAGGACGGCAGACGAATGCATTGTCCTTGCAGTTTTAGTTGCGACACAAGATCGAACGGTCGCAGTTTCAGGAATGTTATCAGGCCAATGAGCCCAGTTTTTCTTTTCTTCCTATATATAAAAAAGTATGCTTGTTGGTGTCGGCTTAGTCAACAAATAATTGTGCCAACCTTGACCGTTGGATTGACATTCAACGTCTGTCGTGTTTCTTCAGTCTCTTCTTCCTCGAGCCGCCAAAGCCAAACCAGCGCCGGCGGGACCGCCTGCACCCGCCTCCCATGGTTGGCTGTGCTGCCGCGCACGCATCGTGGCCACATCGCATCCTAAAACTCCGCGCATCTTCCCCGACTCCTGTTCGTTCCTGTTCGAGGCCTCACCATCGTCCTCCACCTTGGTTCGCTCGCCGCGGCACCGCCCTCCGGTGTTGTCAACATGGTCAACAGCCGAGAGGAATAAGGAGATGATTGTACATGGTGAGGATGACAGTAGGGACCCAGCAGCGCGCGCAGTAATTTTGTTTTTCGGGACGGAGAAGGGTATCAACTGGGTTGTGCGGGACCCGTGGCCCATCTAGCCCAGGCTTTTATTTCATATGTTTAGCACATGACCAACCCAGTTTGTTTTTTCCTTTCTGAAAATGGCTAGCCAGCTATTTTGTTTTTTGCAGAATAACCAACGTAGGCCTACTTGCTTTTCTACGCCCTACTGGGCCAAAAATCTTTCAAGACGAGGAGGGATGCATTTTGCCCAGAAAATAGGCTATAAGTAATAAGAAATGGGCTATAAATAATAATAAATGGGCTGTAAAATGAAAAAATACAACCAACAGGCAATTAGTTCCAAAATACTGTTTTCTTTTGGATTTTGATATTTTAAATTTCATTGTTTTTGTGCGGGTAAAATTTCATTGAAATTAAATTAAGGTATATTTTGATTTAAAATTAATTTGAATCTCGCTAGAAATTTCGGGTTGTATGATGTTTGGGACAGATTTGGAGGCTGACTTGTGGGTCTACTAGATTAACGTGTACTTTGGCTTTGTCAACTTAGTCCACAAACGATTCTAGCAGCAGTGACCATTGGATGTTAATCCAACGGCCGTCCTGCTTCTTCAATATCTGATCTTCTTGCTCCATCCGCCCAAATCAACTCTGGTGGGACTGCCTGCTCCCGCCTCCCGTGGCCGGCTGTCCTGCCGCACAGGCCGCACCGTCCCACCCTACTTCATTGCTGGCCAGGCCATTCCTCTACACACCCACACCTCCCGTTATTTTTCGAGGACGGCAGCCGGAGCAGTAAACCCTCGTACTCCCCACCGCATGGGCAACCATTGTCGAGTCTTCCTCGGCTCTGTTTCGTTCCCTTCCTAGGCCTCATCGTCGTCCACCGCCATGGTGCTCTTGGCGCGGCCTGGTCAATGTGGTCAATGAACGACCTCCATCGGACGTGGACTGTAAGTGGAGAGGCTGACAGCTGGGTCCACGGCCGCACACAAGGAAATGCCTCCTTATTAAGCACAAAATAATGATTCCTCCACCTGACAGCTGGGACCCACCGGAAGGGCCTCTGTATTTCATGAAAAAACATTCCCCCCGCTGACAGGTCGGACCCACTAGCTATATCTTCACACGCAAGGAAGTGCCTCCTTATTACGCACAAAAAAATGAATAACCCCATGCTAGCTGTGATCCACCATAGTGGGAGGATGACTTTTAGGCCAACTAAGTTGACGGGTACGGAGGGCTTTGTCAACTTAGTCAATATGAACGATTCTAGCTCCAGTGACTGTACAATGTCCATCCAACGGCCGTAGTGCTTCTTCAACCTCTGGTCTTCTTGCTCCAAATTACTCAAACCAGCGTCGGTCGTGCCGTGTGCTCCTTCCTCCCGTGCCCAGCTTTGATGCCGCAGAGGCCTCACCGCCCCCTACTACTCCCACCGCCGGCCAGGCCATCCCTCTACTCACCCACACCCCCTGTTATTCTGCGGCGACGGCAGCC
Organism: Aegilops speltoides; assembly: GCA_021437245.1. NCBI lineage: Eukaryota > Viridiplantae > Streptophyta > Magnoliopsida > Poales > Poaceae > Aegilops > Aegilops speltoides. Next base: position 110,171,029 of record CM038142.1, read on the forward strand.
TCACACCGCAGCCGAACTAGTGATCCCTCGTACTCCTCTCCACGCGGGCTTCCACGGCCGCGTCTTCCTCGGCCCCGCGTCGTCCCCTTCCTAGGCCTCGCCGTCGTCCATCGCCCTGGTGCTCTCGGTGCAGCGTGGTCAACATGGTCAAGGAACGTCTTCCATCGGAAGAGTACTATACGTGGAGAGACTGATAGCTGGGTCCACGCCAGCCGCAAAAAAGTGCCTCCTTATTACGTGCAAAATAATTATTCCTCCACCTGACAGCAGGGACCCACCGAACGGGCCACTGTATTTCGCGAAAAAAACATTTCCCCCCTGAGTGATGGGACCCACCAGCTACATCTTCGCACGCAAGGAAGTGCGTCTGGGCAAAAAAAACGATTCGCCCCCTGACTGCTGGGACCAACCAGCTACATCTTCGCACGCAAGGAAGTGCCTAACAGTCGGGGCCCACCTGGTCGAAGCATACGTAGCGTTGTCATTCTGGTCGCGAACGTGTATGTACATACTGGTCGATGTAGAGGCACGCACGTGTCTTAGTAGAGGCGCGCATGTGTCATAGTAGAGGCGCGCACGTAGCATGTACATGTATGTACAACAGCTAGGGTGCAAGAAAGAAAATACGGCCACGTACGTACATACAGGCGGGGTCTTGAATGCCTACTCGCGCATACATACGACCAGGGCTCGTGTACATGGCTTGGTCAGAACGGAGAAAATGCGTCGTCGTCGTGTTCATGGGGAGGCAACGAAATGCATCGTGTTCATCGAGAGGCAACGGAATGCGTCATGTTCATCGGGAGGAAACGGAACGCGTGGGAGCCAACCGGCTTGGACGGAATAGGCGATGGAAATGAGGCCTGGCGTATCGCAGAACGGAGGAAACGGCCTTGTGTTCGTCCGGCCACATTTGAAACGGAATCCTGTTCATCGGGAGGGGTCTGGCGTACCGCAAAATGGAGGAAACGGACCTCCTACGGTCGAAATGGGGGTCCTGTTGATCGGGAGGGGTGTGGCGTACCGCAAAACGGATGAAACAGACTTGTGTTGGAGTGCTACGGTCGAAACGGGGGTCCTGTTCATTGGGAGGGGTGTGGCGTACCGCAAAACGGGAGTCCACGGGATACTGTTCATCTCCACCGTCGACCTCCTCCAGCCTCCACGGGCTACTGTTCATCAACCGTCGACCTCCTGCAGCCTCCACGGGCTCCTGTTCATCCAGCCTCCACCAAGCGCTACTCCATCGGCTACTGTTCAACCACCCCTCCACGGGCTCCTGTTCAACCACCCCTCCACGAGCTACTGTTCCTCCACCCCTCCACCCTCTATTGTTCATCCAGCCCTCCACGGGGTCATCCTATTCATCTAGCCCTCCACGGGGTCCTGTTCATCCAACCCCAACCGGCTCGATCGATCGGGGTCCTGTTCATCCAGAGGCAACGCCACGGGGTCCTGTTCATCCACTCCCACCGCTCACTGTTCATCCACCACCCCCCCTGCAACGCTCACTGCTCATCCAGAGGCAGCATCGATCGGCTTCAATTAGCAGCAGTAGCGAAGGAATCACTCGATTAGGTTCAGTTAACAGCCATCGATCGATCGATCGGGTTCAGTAACGCGTAGCCTGCAGTGCAATCGCTCGGATTCAGTTAGAGCCCAACGCCTCGCTCGGGTTTAGTTAGAGCCAATGCCTCGCACACACGCGCGTATGTGTACGAGAGAAATGCGCATCGCTCGGCCCCCGACCACCCAGCGTAACCGGGAACTCCCCGAAATTTTCCTCGCCCTCGCTTCTACCACGGTTTTTTCCATCATGGACGGCCCAAAGAATGCCATGCAGTTGCGTCTCCGGCCCGCCCAGGATGAAAAGCCCATTTTCTGTCATGATTTTTTGTCATAGAAGTAGGAGCCCACCACATCTATGATGATACCGGGTTTTGTCACAATTATCATCATAGAAGTGTCATAAGTATGACAGGAAAAAAATTCATTTGGCCCAAAATGTCACGGATGTGTCTTTTTTTGTAGTGATATTCGACTTGATGTATCATCAATGGCTCACCCTCAATCCAATGGTCAAGCCAAAAGAGTCAATCAAGAAATACTGAGAGGCATCAAGCTCCGACTTATGGTTCCTTTGCAGAGGACGTCGGGTTATTGGGTAGAGGAGTTACCTTCAGTGCTATGGAGTATCAACACTACACCCAACAGATCTACGGATTACACGCCTTTTTCATGGTTTATGGAGGAGAGGCAGTTCTCCCTAGTGACATCCACCATGACTCACCCCGCATGGTAGCTTATGTTGAGGCTGATAATGAAAGAGCACGTCAGGATGCACTTGACCTGTTAGATGAGGAGCATGACCTTGCAGCGGCTCGTTCGGCGATTTACTAAGAAGATCTACACCGCTGTCACAGCCACCGGGTTAAGACCAGAACCTTTCAAGAAGGTGACTTGGTGCTCCGGCTCGTCCAGGATCAAACTGACATGCACAAGCTATCCCCACCTTGGGAAGGACCCTTTGTGGTCAGTAAGAATTTGAACAATGGGTCATACTATCTCATCAATGTTCGAGACAACAAGGACTCACGTCAGTCGGAGGAGGAGACCCGCCTGCCGTGGAATATTGCTCATCTTCGGCCTTACTCACTTGAGCCACTAGCTCTTATGAAGTACATACTTTGACAATGTATATATTATGATGTTTATAATAAAGCCGGCATCCCTGATAAAGCAGGGCCTCTGTCATTTCATTTCCATGAGCAATGAGTCTTCTTCATTATAATTTCATGGTCATTTGGGGGATTCCTATTCAAACATAGGTGTATTCACCAAAGAGAACATAGCTGTCGGTACCCTCTTGATCGGCGCAACGCCAAAACTTATGGTCATTTGGGGGCTTCCTGTTCAAACATAGGTGTATTCACCAAAGAGAACATAGCTGTTGGTACCCTCTTGATCAGTGCAATGCCAAAACTTATGGTCATTTGGGGGCTTCCTGTTCAAACATAGGTGAATACACCAAAGAGAACGTAGTTGTCGGTACCCTCTTGATCGGCGCAATGACAAAACTTATGGTCACTTGGGGGCTTCCTGTTCAAACATAGGTGTATTCACCAAAGAGAACATAGTTGTCGTTACCCACTTGATTGGCTCAAAGCTACAAACCACTTGGGGGCTTCCTGATCGTATTTGAATCATATCTATAAATAACCCTTTTGGTCTGGCTTCCTGCTCGTATTCGAAGCATAGCCTCATTTTCTAGTTTTGCTTGGTTTTTTGAACTCTTTTTTTTGGTTCATCTTGATACCATCTTGACATATGGTTTAAAGTGATTCAGGCCATGTAGCCTCAATTCTCACAGCTCAGAAGCATAGCCGTGGTCTCTGTTAACCCAGCCTGACTTTGGACGATAAGCCGCCAGATGATATTAAATACTTGGAAGCATTAGTTTCTAAGTTTTGGGTTATCACCCTTACTGCACAGGTAAACCGACAGTACAATTCAATATCACAGGTATGATATTTTTGGTTATGGTTATATTTAATTATGAGTAAACCAGCCCCATCTATAAACTATTAGTAGTTATATGTGGGATATTATGACCGGCTCGGCGGTAAACCGCCAGCGCTCTTGTGATTTGCTTGTGTGCAGGATAATCCTAAGTTCATCTGCACAAGTCAACACTATGATAAGGGTAAAAGGATAATTATCGAGCGGTAGCTCAAACAGTGTTGGGCAAAACATAAACGTGCACGATGGCACGATGGAGCAAAGTTTTTGCTAGCATATTACATGACTCAAAGAGTCAAAATGGTTAAGTGTTTTATAGAAGATCAACTATATGAACTGCCCAGCGGATCAATCTTCTTGGATATGGTGACCTGAAGCTTCTGGATCATCCTTCTTTGCTTCTTCGTCCTGCTCTGGTTCCTGGAAGGTTGGTGATGACCAGTCGATGCCATTCAAGGCTTGGAATTCAGCTTCATCATCAATAAGCTCGGACGGATCAACTTCAGGAGCAAAAGTGTGCTTACGAATTGGGGGAATGAGATCCATCACTTTATAAGCCAGCGTAGGCAGCTTCTAGTTTTCCATGTCATAGGCCGGTTGATATCTTGAAAGATATGTTTCATTGGAAATTAAGCTGGCAAGGGGACGTATCTCCTTCACGCAGGCAGCAAAGTCTTTCTTATCAAAAGGAGTGCCATCTTCTTTTAAGCTTGGATATCCGGTCGATATATTGGCCGGGTCTAGTTCTGGTAGCCATGCTTTCGCACGGCTCAAGGCCATCACAGTGCCGGCTCTCGCAGATGATCGCTTCATCTCATTAAACCTCAGGCAGAACAGACAGCTTCCTAAAGACCTCAACCAAGAGAGTCGGTGCTTGATTAGCCGGAGAAATTGTGGCCAGTGCGTGTTGCGTCCCAGTATAGAGTTGCTCAACAAGTGTGTAAACCGCCTTCAGCTTCACAAGCATCTCTTGGCTAAGGTTGGTGCTCCTAGGACCTGAATAATAATCATGGATGGGTTAGAGGCGGCTTATATCATCATGGAACAAACTCAAAATTAATACTAGCAAGGTGACTTACCAAAGATAGTAGAAACCATCTGAGACACATGGCGTTTTAAGACGGTAAGTTCAGTGATCGCCTCCTGAATAGCCGCCTCCGCCTTCTCAGCAAGTTGTGTCAAGGCAGTCTTCTCTTCAGCCCAAGCACTTCTTTCAACTTCAAAACTGGTTTTCAGTTTCTCTGTTTCAGCCACGCTAAACTAGAATTTTGAGTCGGCTTTCCGGGTCTCTGGTTCTTGCTGCTCCAGTCGAGCTTTCACATCAGCTGATTGTGATTTAGGTTGAGCAGTGGTGGCCTGTACATACACCGAGTCAAAATCATGATTCAGATTTGGCTTACAAACATGAAGTCCCAAGCCTTTTGCAAGCAACAACACTTGGCACTTTGGGGCTAATGCCTGCCAAAAAATTACTCAGGCAACGGCTTATGTAAATAAGTCCCAAGAACTTTGCGAGCAAGAGTACTTGGCACTTGGGGGCTAATGCATATTGTTTGTCTTTTTACTACTTTTATAGTGACCCGGTTGTGCCACAAACGGCCACAGCCGGCTCATGAGGGCGACACAAGTAAGTTCTACTTTATACACAAGGATACAAAGGACTGGCTCATTCATGCTGATTAAGACGGCCCTTGGGGGCTACCGATTCAGTGCTAAGTCATTATAGATCAGTTTTAACCCAGATGGTGTAAGCCAGATTTTGAAGGGTTATATCAATGGGTATTGTTTATGCTCATGGTTAAGCTAACTCTACAGCATATTCAATTACATCATAAACAGTAGACTGGGGGCTGACAACATGTGCATAACTCAATAAAGAAGGAGCTCATACCTCAAATTTTTGGTGCGGCTTCTTCACCATGTCAACTTCAAGTTCACGACTGGTGTGTACTTGACTGAGATAGCCAGAATATACTTGACCAATGCTCAATTGGGAGTAGTCGGCAACATCAAATCTCACTTTTCACCGTTCAATGTATTCTTCCTTGGCAGAGTGCTTGGCCAAGACAGTAGGCTTTCCCAGCTCTCTAAAGCCGGTGTTGGTAATCACCACATCATCGTCATGTGTCTCAGCCGTCCTAATCGGGCTTGAAGGTTCAGTATTCAAAGGATCATCGTTTGATTGATCAATAGAAGGGTCGGGGGTCACTGGTGGAAGTTCAAGAACCGGCTCTGATGATTGAGGAACGGAGGGCTCAGGTGCTGGGATTTGTTCCTCCGGTTCATTGACTTTGGGATCTTCCACCGGCTTATTCACCCTTGCCTTCTTGCTAGGCTTGGCTTTTTCTACTGCATGAGTCATAAGAGGTCAGTATAAATATAAAGGAGCATAATGAGCAAATAATAAATAATTGTTATTACCCGGGAGCAGTGTTGAAAGCCGGCAGATGAGACTGAGATGAATCGTCGAAAGAGAATGAGACATCTCCTGATAATTTGAGTCAGAAGAATTAAGTGGTTGGCGGATGAGACCCGCCAGAGGATAAAAAGAGTTTAAATCGGGGATGACCTCGTTTTGACGCTTCCTTGAAGTGTTCGGTAAGCTGGAAGATAATTCTTCACCTCCGCTAGTCTCAGTCTGTCACCGTCTCTCATGCTGCTATTGCTTCAAAATAAAGTGAGGATCCTGATGAGCTAAGGGGTGTGAAAAGCTTACTTTCCGGGTTACTCTTCAAATTTTTTGTCTTGGCTCGGAGTCAGAGGAAATGATAGTTACCTCTTATTCGATTGCTTGACTGGCCCCCATGTCATCCTGATGATAATCAATGTCAATAAGATGGTTGAAAAAGGAGCCAAGGGAATCAAGGGCTACCTCCGACTCAGAGTTGTCGTCTAGTTCAAACATCTCGTCAGTACTAGATTTCTTCCCCTTCTTCTTGGCGGTTATCTTCGCGGCTTTCTTGGCTTTCCTGGCCCTCTTGGCAGCTTCATGATCGTATGTTCTCTTCGAAAAATCATTGCCAGCCTGTGAAAGTCATCAAGGTTGAGTTAAACAAAGTATTTAAGGATGAAGGTAAGGTAAGTAATTTAAAGACTTACCTTGGGTGCCGGGTTAGATGTGCAGAAAGGGTTCAAGCCTACTTTGCTACAGTCTACCAGGTCTTCATGCAGAAGAGACTTCGTCATTTCATTGATGGCGTCATCAGTTAAACGCACGGAACCGTGGCGCAGTGGATCCTTTTTACTGCCCGTGTAAGTGCACACTAAACCGGTTCGGCGACTCAATGGTATGATTCGCCATGCAACCTAGAATCAAACCAAGTCAATGCCTGTTAAGCCGTTTCCCAATAGAGCCTTGACGTTGGCAATGGTGGGGGTGAGCTATTTGCATTTAGCAGCGGTCAGCTTATCAGGAAGAGGATGTTTTGAGTCAAGGCACAGGACACGAAAGCCTGGCAATAGATCCTCGTCAGCCGGAGAAGTGTCCTTGCAATAGAACCATGTCTGGTTCCAATCCTTGGGATGACTCGGCAGGCGAGCATAGGGGAAGATAGGATCTCTCCTTCGCTGAATTGAGATACCGCCAAGTTCCAGGCTGGGTCCATTTGAATAATTATTTTGGCGATTCAAATAAAAGTATTCCCTGAACAATTCCACACCGGGCTCCTCTTGAAGGTACACCTCACAAAAAACTTGAGAATTGCATATGTTTGACACGGAATTGGGTCCGATGTCTTGAGGATGAAGGTCAAAAAAGTGCAAAACGTCTGATATGTCTCCATCGTATCTATAATTTTTGATTGTTCCATGCCAATATTATTCAACTCTCATATACTTTTGGCAACTTTTTATACTATTTTTTGGGACTAACATATTGATCCAGTGCCCAATGCCAGTTCCTGTTTGTTGCATGTTTTATGTTTCGCAGAAACCCAATATCAAACAGAATCCAAACGGGATAAAAACAGACGGAGAATTATTTTGGAATATTTGGGATTTTTCGGAGGAAGAATCAACGTGAAACGGTGTCCGAGGTGGCCAGGAGATAGGGGGCGCCCTCCCCCCTGGGCGCGCCAGGCACACTCGTGGGCCACCCGTAAGTCGGTTGACGCTCTTCTTTTATCGCAAGAAAGCTAATTTTATGAGAAAATGTGGGCGAAAGATTCACCCCAATCGGAGTTACGGATCTCTGGATATAAAAGAAGCGGTGAAGGGGCAGAATCTGGGAACACAGAAACAGAGAGAGACAGAGAGACAGATCCAATCTCGGAGGGGCTCTCGCCCCTTCCACGCCATGGGAGCCAAGGACCAAAGGGGAAACCCTTGTTCCATCTAGGGATAAGGTCAAGGAAGAAGAATAAGAAGGGGGGCCCTCTCCCCCTTGCTTCCGGTGGCGCTGGAACGCCACCGGGGGCCATCATCATCACCGCGATCTTCATCAACAACTTCACCGCCTTCATCACCCACTCTTCCCCCCTCTATGCAGTGGTGTAACTCTTACCCACTATAATCTCTACTTAAACATGGTGCTCAACGCTATATATTATTTACCAATGATGTATGGCTATCTTATGATGTTTGAGTAGATTCGTTTTGTCCTATGGGTTAATTGATGATCGTGATTGGTTTGAATTGCATGTTTTATTATTTGGTGTTGTCCTATAGTGCTCTCCGTGTCGCGCAAGCGTGAGGGATACCCACTGTAGGGTTTGCAATATGTTTATGATTTGCTTATGGTGGGTGGCGTGAGTGAATAGAAGCACAGACCCGAGTAAGTAGGTTGTTTGCGTATGGGATAAAGGGGACTTGATGCTTTAATGCTATGGTTGGGTTTTACCTTAATGAATCTTTAGTAGTTGCGGATTCTTGCTAGAGTTCCAATCATAAGTGCATATGATCCAACAAGAGAAAGTATGTTAGCTTATGCCTCTCCCTCAAATAGAATTGCAATAGTGATTACCGGTCTAGTTATCGATTGCCTTGGACAAATAACTTTATCGTAACAAAAAGCTCTCTACTAATATTTACTTTATTGCTTCTTTATCTAAACAGCCCCTAATTTTTATTTATGTGCTCTTTATTATCTTGCAAACCTATCCTATCACACCTACAAAGTACTTCTAGTTTCATACTTGTTCTAGGTAAAGTGAATGTCAAGCGTGCGTAGAGTCATATCAGTGGCCGATAGGACTTGAGAGAGTATTTGTTCTACCTTTAGCTCCTCGTTGGGTTCGACACTCTTACTTATCGAAAGAGGCTACAACTATCCCGTATATTTGCGGGTCATCAAGACCTTTTTCTCGCACCGTTGCCGGGGAATCATAGCGTGGTGTGAATATTCTCGTGTGTGCTCGCTTGCTTTATAACTAAGTAATTTTTATTTTCTGTTCTAAGTTGTTCTCTATCTTTAGTTATGGATATGAAACACGAAATACCAAGAAAATAGGTGTACTTGCTACTCATGGAGATGGGGAACCTCCTAAAACCCTCGATGCTCGTTATGTTCAAGATATTATGTACTACTTTGATAATCCTGAGAAAACCCCATTCAATTATGTTATGGGAGACACGTTGGATCAACGTGAATACTTTAGGGATTATCGCTTGACACAAAAGGATTATGGGATCAAATTCATATATTACGTTGGTATGCTCGTCAACTATGCTTGATACATGATTATACTTGTTGCTCTAGGATGAAGACTCCACACCTCCCATTTTCATGCAAATTCAATGATAATAAAACCTTAGCTTCTTATGCTAATGGTGTATATGATTACTATGATGTGGAGCACATAGAAGAATTTGTTGCTTTTATAGGTGCTTATGAGATTGAATCTATGTTTAAAGCGTTTGACGATTTTGATGATTCAGTTTATAGACCAGAAAATCTTGCTATACTTAGATATTGCTATGACAATTATGAATACAATTACAATATTAATGCGTTTATTGAGAAAGTCTCCGCTGTCCAAGAAGAGACTAATATTTTGCAGGAAGCTATGGAAGAAGAAATTGATGAAACTGTGAGCTCGTTGGATGAAAAAGATGATGAGGAGAGCAAAGAACAAAAGGAGGAAGAGCGGATTGATCACCCGTGCCCACCTTCTAATGAGACTAACTCTTCAACTCATACATTGTTTAATTCCCCTTCGTGCTTACCGAAGGATGATTGCTATGATGATTGCTATGATCTCGTTGATTCTCTTCAAATATCCCTTTTTGATGATGCTTGCTATGCTTGTGGCCAAGATGCCAATATGAATTATGTTTATGGAGATGAACTTGCTACAGTTCCTTATGTTAAACATGAAATTGTTGCTATTGCACCCACGCATGATAGTCCTATTATCCTTTTGAATTCTCCCAACTAACTATATCGGAGAAGTTTGTGCTTATTAAGGATTATATTGATGGGTTGCCTTTTACCACTGCACATGATGATTTTGATGAATGTAATATGCATGTGCTTGCTGCTCCTACTTGCAATTATTATGAGAGAGGAACTATATCTCCACCTCTCTATGTTTCCAATATGTTAGAATTGCAAGATACTATTTATACTATGCATTGGCCTTTACTTGGTGTGCATGAATTGTTCTTTTATGACATGCCGATGCATAGGAAGAGAGTTAGACTTCGTTGTTGCATGATATATATTACTTTGTGCTCACTACTAATTTACAAATCATTGTTAATTAAAATTAGCTTTGATATACCTTGGGATCCGGGTGGATCCATTACTTGAGCACTAAATGCCTAGTGCTACGTCTTGAGCTTGCGTTGGTTTTCCTTGAAGAGGAAAGGGTGATGCAGTAGAGTAGCGTAAGTATTTCCCTCAATTTTTGAGAACCAAGGTATCAATCCAGTAGGAGGCTCCTCAAAAGTCCCATGCACCTACACAAACAAACAAAGAACTCGCAACCAACGCAATAAAGGGGTTGTCAATCCCTTCACGGCCACTTGCGAAAGTGAGATCTGATAAAGATAGTATGATAAGATAAATATATTTTTGGTATTTTATAATATAGATGCAAAAAGTAAAGATGCAAATAAAGTAGATTGAAAGCTTATATGATAAAAGGTAGACCCGGGGCCATAGGTTTCACTAGAGGCTTCTCTCAAGATAGCATAAGTATTACGGTGGGTGAACAAATTACTGTCGAGCAATTGATAGAAAAGCGAATAATTATGAGATTATCTAGTCATGATCATGTATATAGGCATCACATCCGCGACAAGTAGATCGACTCCTGCCTGCATCTACTACTATTACTCCACACATCGGCCGCTATCCAGCATGCATCTAGAGTATTAAGTTCATAAGTACAGAGTAACGCATTAAGAAAGATGACATGATGTAGAGGGATAAACTCAAGCAATATGATATAAAACCCATCTTTTTATCCTCGATGGCAACAATACAATATGTGCCTTGCAACCCTTTCTGTCACTGGGTAAGGACACCGCAAGATTGAACCCAAAGCTAAGCACTTCTCCCATGGCAATAAAGATCAATCTAGTAGGCCAAACCAAACTGATAATTCGAAGAGACTGGGAAAGATAACTCAATCATACATAAAAGAATTCAGAGAAGATTCAAATATTTCTCATAGATAAACTTGATCATAAGCCCACAATTCATCGGATCTCGACAAACACACCACAAAAAGAGTTTATATCGAATAGATCTCCACAAGAGAGGGGGAGAACATTGTATTGAGATCCAAAAAGAGAGAAGAAGCCATCTAGCTAATAACTATGGACCCGAAGGTCTGTGGTAAACTACTCACAACTCATCGGAGGGGCTATGGTGTTGATGTAGAAGCCCTCCAGGGTCGATTCCCCCTCCGGCGGAGCACCAGCGAAGGCTCCAAGATAGAATCTCATGGATACGGAAGGCTACGGCGGTGGAAATTGTTTTTTGTTGGCTCCCTGGATGTTTCGGGGTACGTAGGTATATATAGGAGGAAGGAGTACGTCGGTGGACGCCTGTGGGGCCCAGGAGACAGGGGGCACGCCGAGGAGAGGTGGGCGCGCCCTCCTATCTCCTGGCCGCCTCATTTGCTTCTTGACTTGCACTCCAAGTTCTCCGGATCACGTTCGTTCCACGCTCCCGAAGGTTTCATTCCGTTTGGACTCCGTTTGATATTCCTTTTCTTCGAAATACTAAAATGGGAAAAAAAACAGCAATACGGGTTGGGCCTCTGGTTAGTAGGTTAGTCCCAAAAATAATATAAATATGTAAAATAAAGCCCATAAACATCCAAAAGGGGTAATATAATAGCATGGAACAATCAAAAATTATAGATACGTTGGAGACGTATCACCTAGCTTAATGGCTTTAAAGAAAGCGCTGCCAGGGACACAACCCGGAAGTTTTAGAGAGTCATTTATTTTTGTTGAGTGCTTTTATATAGTTTAAAAACAAAAAAATAAAATGGGGAACCGAAAACTTTTCAAATAGGAAAGTGAAAGTGAGAGAGACAAGCATTGTTGAAGTGGGAGCTAGCCTTGAACTTTGTTCATGCTCACGGAAACTTTGTGAATCTTAATTACATAAAATTTTCAACAAAAATAATTATTCCCTTGTACAATTCCATTGTATTATAAAAATAATGTGCCAAGGTTTGCCTTTAGGATGTTTACAATGCTTGTTGGTTTGTACGGTGCAGGACAGAAACTTTGTCTGTATTGCGGGATTTTACATTTTTATCTCGAAACTCAAATGGTTCTGATTCTTTTTGCACTGTCTTTTTGTACAAATATTTTATTTTTCATAATATTTGTAGAATTTTTGGGCTACAAGAAGTTTGGTGAATGTTCAGATTGCTACAGACTGTTCTGTTTTTCACAGATTCTGTTTTCGATGCATAGTTTGCTTGTTTGGATGAATCTATCAATTTATATCAGTGGATTAATCCATGAAAAAGTTATGTTACAATAGACACGATGCAAAAACAAAATATGAATTGGTTTTCAACAGTACTTAGAGTAGTGATTTGCTTTATTATACTAACGGATCTTACTGAGTTTTCTGTTGAAGTTTTGTGTTTATGAAGTGTCTAATTGAGGATGTCTCGATATGAGGAAAAGGAAGAGAGGCAAGAGCTCAAGCTTGGGGATGCCTGAGGCACCCCAAGTAAATATTCAAGGAGACTCAAGCGTCTAAGCTTGGGGATGCCCCGGAAGGCATCCCCTCTTTCTTCAACAAGTATCGGTATGTTTTCGTGTTCATTTCGTTCATGCGATATGTGCAAGTCTTGGAGCGTATTTTGCGTTTAGTTTTCATTTTTCTTTTATGCACCATGCTGGTATGAGATAGTCCTTGGCTGATTTATAAAATGCTCATTGCACTTCACTTAAATCTTTTGAGTGTGGCTTTATAGAATGCTTCATGTGCTTCACTTATATCATTTGAAGTTTGGATTGCATGTTTCTCTTTACTTAGAAAACCGCCATTTGTAGAATGCTCTTTTGCTTCACTTATATTTGTTAGAGCATGGGCTTATCTTTTGTAGAAAGAATTAAACTCTCTTGCTTCACTTATATCTATTTAGAGAGATGACAGGAATTGGTCATTCACATGGTTACTCATAAAATCCTACATAAACTTGTAGATCGTTGAGTATGATATGTTTGATTCCTTGCAATAGTTTTGCGATATAAAGATGGTGATATTAGAGTCACGCTAGTGGGTGGTTGTGGATTGTAGAGACATTTGTGTTGAGGTTTGCAAGTCCCGTAGCATGCACGTATGGTAACTGTTGTGTGACAAATTTGAAGCATGGTGTGTTTCTTTGATTGTCTTCCTTATGAGTGGCAGTCGGGGATGAGCGGTGGTCTTTTACTACCAATCTATCCCCCTAGGGGCATGCGTAGTAGTACTTTGCTTCGAGGGCTAATAAACTTTTGCAATAAGTATATGAGTTCTTTATGATTAATGTGAGTCCATGGATTATACTCACTTTTACCTTTCCATCATTGATAGCCTCTTCGGTACCGTGCATTGCCCTTTCTCACCTTGAGAGTTGGTGCAAACTTCGCCGGTGCATCCAAACCCCGTGATATGATACGCCCTGTCACACATAAGCCTCCTTATATCTTCCTCAAAACAGCCACCATACCTACCTATCATGGCATTTCCATAGCCATTCCGAGATATATTGCCATGCAACTTCCATCATCATCATATACAGGACTTGAGCATTTATTGTCATATTGCCTTGCATGATCGTAAGATAGCTAGCATGATGTTTTCATGGCTTGTCCGTTTTTGATGTCATTGCTACGCTAGATCATGCACATCCCGGTACACCGCCGAAGGCATTCATATAGAATCATATCTTTGTTCTAGTATCGAGTTGTAATATCGAGTTGTAAGTAAATAAAAGTGTGATGATCATCATTATAGAACATTGCCCCATTAAAAAATTAAAAAAAAGAAAAAAGAGGAAAGGCCAAAGAAGCCTAAATAAAAAAGGGGGCCAAAGATGTTACTATCCTTTTACCACACTGGTGCTTCTGAGTAGCACCATGTTCTTCATATAGAGAGTTTCCTATGTTGTCACTTTCATATACTAGCGGGAATTTTTCATTATAGAACTTGGCTTGTATATTCCAACGATGGGCTTCCTCAAATGCCCTAGGTCTTCACGAGCAAGCAAGTTGGATACACACCCACTTAGTTTTTAGTTTGAGCTTTCATACACTTATAGCTCTTAGTGCATCCGTTGCATGGCAATCCCTACTCCTCGCATTGACATCAATTGATGGGCATCTCCATAGCCCGTTGATTAGACGCGTCGATGTGAGACTTTCTCCCTTTTTTGTCTTCTCCATATAAACCTCCACCATCATATTCTATTCCACCTATAGTGCTATATCCATGGCTTGCGCTCATGTATTGCGTGAGGGTTGAAAAAGCTGAAGCGCGTTAAAAAGTATGAACCAATTGCTCGGCTTGTCATCGTGGTTGTGCATGATGGGAGCATTTTGTGTGACGAAAATGAAGCTTGGCCAAACTATATGATTTTCTAGGGATAAGCTTGCTTTGGCCTTGTTATTTTGAAAAGACATGATTGCTTTATTAGTACGCTCGAAGTATTATCGTTTTTTATGTCAAATGATAGACTATTGCTTTGAATCACTCGTGTCTTAATAGTCATGCCATGATTGGACATATGATCAAGATTATGCTAGGTAGCATTCTACATCAAAAATTATCTTTTTTATCATTTACCTACTCGAGGACGAGCAGGAATTAAGCTTAGGGATGCTGATACGTCTCCGTCGTATCTATAATTTTTTATTGTTCCATGCCAACATTATTCAACTTTCATATACTTTTGGCAACTTTTTATACTATTTTTTGGGACTAACATATTGATCCAGTGCCCAGTGCCAGTTCCTGTTTGTTGCATGTTTTATGTTTCATAGAAACCCAATATCAAATGGAATCCAAATGGGATAAAAATGGACGGAGAATTATTTTGGAATATTTGGGATTTTCCGGAGGAAGAATCAACGCCAAACGGTGCCCGAGGTGGCCAGGAGATAGGGGGGCGCCCTCCCCCTGGGTGCGCCTGGCACCCTCGTGGGCCACCTCTAAGGCGGTTGACGCTCTTCTTTTGCCGCAAGAAAGCTATTTTTATGAGAAAAATCTGGGCGAAAGATTCACCCCAATCGGAGTTACGGATCTCCGGATATAAAAGAAACGGTGAAGGGGCAGAATCTAGGAACGCAAAAACAGAGAGAGACAAAGATACAGATCCAATCTCGGAGGGGCTCTCGCCCCTCCCACGCCATGGGAGCCAAGGACCAGAGGGGAAACCCTTCTCCCATCAAGGGAGAAGGTCAAGGAAGAAGAAGAAGAAGGGGGGCCCTCTCCCCCTTGCTTCCGGTGGCGCCGGAACGCCACCAGGGGCCATCATCATCACCGCGATCTTCATCAACAACTTCACCGCCTTCATCACCAACTCTTCCCACCCTATGCAGCGGTGCAACTCCTCTTTTACCCGCTGTAATCTCTACTTAAACATGGTGCTCAACGCTATATATTATTTCCCAATGATGTATGGCTATCTTATGATGTTTGAGTAGATCCGTTTTGTCCTATGGGTTAATTGATGATCGTGATTGGTTTGAATTGCATGTTTTATTATTGGTGTTGTCCTATGGTGCTCTCCGTGTCGCGCAAGCGTGAGGGATCGCCGATGTAGGGTTTGCAATATGTTTATGATTTGATTATGGTGGGTGGCTTGAGTGAACAGAAGCACAGACCCGAGTAAGTAGGTTGTTTGCGTATGGTATAAAGGGGACTTGATGCTTTAATGCTATGGCTGGGTTTTATCTTAATGAATCTTTAGTAGTTGCAGATGCTTGCTAGAGTTCCAATCATAAGTGCATATGATCCAATAAGAGAAAGTATGTTATCTTATGCCTCTCCCTCAAATAGAATTGCAATAGTGATTACCGTTCTAGTTATCGATTGCCTTGGACAAATACTTTCTCGTAACAAAAAGCTCTCTACTAATATTTACTTTATTGCTTATTTATCTAAACAACCCCTACTTTTTATTTGCATGCTCTTTATTATCTTGCAAACCTATCCTATCACACCTACAATGTACTTCTAGTTTCATACTTGTTCTAGGTAAAGCGAACGTCAAGCGTTCGTAGAGTCGTATCAGTGGCCGATAGGACTTGAGAGAGTATTTGTTCTACCTTCAGCTCCTCATTGGGTTCGACACTCTTACTTATCGGAAGAGGCTACAACTATCCCGTATACTTGCGGGTCATCAACATCTCAGAAAAAATTTAGAGCCGGGAGGTGAGAAGCCCCGGTTCATATGATCAGTAAATACAATGACTTCATCCTCTTTTGGCCGAGGTTTCTCCTGTTCCAGCTTGGGGGCGCGATAATGCATGACAGTCTTCTCTATCAAATAGCCGGTTTTTACAAAGTCCTGGAGCGTGTTCTCAGTGACAATGGAGGGAACCCATTTACAAGAAGTGTCTATCTTCGAGGCCATTGTGAATAAAGAAGCCTAAAAAGAAAAAAGAACAAGTTTCCTGGTTTAAGTTAAGCCGGAGGAAAAGCATTACAACACATATTCAAAATGGCGTCTTAAAAGGGGCCTAATGATATATGACTAACTACAGCCGGTGATATAAGCCGCCATGAAGAGATCGATGTCTATCAAGAGGGAAATCTGTTAAGTGTTGAATCTAGCTACAACTAGTGATGTAAGCCGCCATGACCAGATTGGTATGTATCAAGAGTAAAATCTGCTAAGTGTTGGAAAAACAAGTTTTTACAGATGGTAGCAGGTGATTTGGATCTGGCACTGTGTGAGAAAAGAAAATAAATCAAAACCTAAAACATTGCAGCAGCAGTGGAACTAAAACAAGGGCGAGAATTATACATCTATGAAGCAAGCTTTGAGATAACAAAAGGAATGGAAACAGGTTCCACGCATCCTAATAGACATATTCGGATCTAAAACAGGGGTTGTCTAGAAGAACTACGAAGAACTCAAAGAACTATAGAAACCCTAATGCGATCTGGAGCAAAGGAGGAGGAATGCTTATAGAGGCAGATGAACTACGGTGGAGTGTCGGCGTTCTCTGGTCCCATTCAGGTTGATGCAGCGGCCAAAGGCGAGGAGGACGGTGAGCTTCACGGCAGCGGCGGAGCTCGAAGTGGCAGATGAGTTGTGAGAGGAGGAAGACAAGA